>OZ010680.1:22837574-23573459 GCA_963932265.1 Thymelicus lineola
TTAAAACAACAAAATTGTTTGGAAAGCTTTTCCATAATTTTAACGTAAAAACGTCTATTTGCTCAATATGCAGCGTGATAGCTGGTCAAACTTTCTTGCGTTACAAAACACGTTAACGGACGCACTCAAACTCACAAAAAAAAATGAATATAATCTGATACAGTCCATAACTATGTAGATAAATTTTCCTCATTTTTATTTAATGAACGTTGAGTGCACTTTTTGTGTGAAGAGCCGAGGTGACACGTGAATGTTAACGTGAATATATTATTAGAAAATGTATTTATATAATAAAAAGATTGTGTGGTTTATGAAACCACGGTAGGTATAAGTGAAACTTTTTTTCGTATTGTAGACATTTGACTAAAAATTTTTGGATAAATATTCGATTTAGGGTATTAAAATAGCATCATCCTCGTTGATCAGTTTTTCGGACTGACTAGCTGTGTCGTTGTTTATCAAAAGCAAGAAATAGCAACATAAGTATATACCTGGTCATCATCAGACCTTCAGAATGTATCATGTAGTAGCACCTGTACTCAATCAGATAAATGTTGAAAGCTAGGTCATCCTAAGTACTTCCGTTACTGAGAACCGATAAGCATATACCTGGTCATCATCAGACCTTCAGAATGTATCATGTAGTACTCAATCAGATAAATGTTGAAAGCTAGGTCATCCTAAGTACTTGCGTTACTGAGAACCGATAAGTATATACCTGGTCATCATCAGACCTTCAGAATGTATCATGTAGTAGCACCCGTACTCAATCAGATAAATGTTGAAAGCTAGGTCATCCTAAGTACTTCCGTTACTGAGAACCGATAAGTACATACCTGGTCATCATCAGACCTTCAGAATGTATCATGTAGTAGCACCCGTACTCAATCAGATAAATGTTGAAAGCTAGGTCATCCTAAGTACTTCCGTTACTGAGAACCGATAAGCATATACCTGGTCATCATCAGACCTTCAGAATGTATCATGTAGTACTCAATCAGATAAATGTTGAAAGCTAGGTCATCCTAAGTACTTCCGTTACTGAGAACCGATAAGTATATACCTGGTCATCATCAGACCTTCAGAATGTATCATGTAGTACTCAATCAGATAAATGTTGAAAGCTAGGTCATCCTATGTACTTCCGTTACTGAGAACCGATAAGTATATACCTGGTCATCATCAGACCTTCAGAATGTATCATGTAGTACTCAATCAGATAAATGTTGAAAGCTAGGTCATCCTAAGTACTTCCGTTACTGAGAACCGATAAGTATATACCTGGTCATCATCAGACCTTCAGAATGTATCATGTAGTAGCACCCGTACTCAATCAGATAAATGTTGAAAGCTAGGTCATCCTAAGTACTTCCGTTACTGAGAGCCGATAAGTATATACCTGGTCATCATCAGACCTTCA
Source organism: Thymelicus lineola (assembly GCA_963932265.1). Taxonomy (NCBI): domain Eukaryota; kingdom Metazoa; phylum Arthropoda; class Insecta; order Lepidoptera; family Hesperiidae; genus Thymelicus; species Thymelicus lineola. The sequence continues at coordinate 22,838,995 of OZ010680.1, forward strand.
GAATGTATCATGTAGTACTGAATCAGATAAATGTTGAAAGCTAGGTCATCCTAAGTACTTTCGTTACTGAGAACCGATAAGTATATACCTGGTCATCATCAGACCTTCAGAATGTATCATGTAGTAGCACCTGTACTCAATCAGATAAATGTTGAAAGCTAGGTCATCCTAAGTACTTCCGTTACTGAGAGCCGATAAGTATATACCTGGTCATCATCAGACCTTCAGAATGTATCATGTAGTACTGAATCAGATAAATGTTGAAAGCTAGGTCATCCTAAGTACTTTCGTTACTGAGAACCGATAAGTATATACCTGGTCATCATCAGACCTTCAGAATGTATCATGTAGTAGCACCTGTACTCAATCAGATAAATGTTGAAAGCTAGGTCATCCTAAGTACTTTCGACTGAGAACCGATAAGTTAAGAACCGACCGTCACGCGACATGTGACACACATACCAAAAAGTTTGAGACGATGTAATAAAAGTTTCACTTTAAAATAATATGTAAAAAGAAGTGTTTTAGGTAAGTAAACGTTAAGTGACTCTGAGTGTGGCCATTAGATTTCAGTCGCTAATCTACGAAACGTGTAATATAATGCGTTAAAAACGGCTGACGACTTAATTATCGTGCTGCAACAATAAAACAGTGATTGTCATAAATATGCGCGGAATTATAAAAATGAAATTCAAATGCAAGCTCGCGTTAAAAGAAATAAAACAAAAACGTCCAGTGCCGAGAATGCTGAGCAATTACGACAGTTAGAGCAGAATCGAGAAATAAATAAAATAACAGCTTATTATTGCTACATGAAATGAAAATACATTGATAACAGGCTAATATATATTACGGAGGCCATACACGATCAAGTTGTACTTGTCAAGTTAGCAGTTTGACTTATCAAAGCAGTTTGACTTGACGCGCCATTCAGTGTGCATGAAATAGCTATATGGACAGAGCTATACCGAGCTATACGATCAAGTATACTGGATGCCGCGTCAAGTCCACTTGACGCTTGATCAAGTACACTTGATCATGTATGGCCTCTATAATGTATATTTCAGCGGATACGGTTACGTGTCCGTTTCTCCATATAAGGTATCTATTGTTTATCGTTATGGACGTCACCGCGTTGTAGAGGATTTTACACTCCACAATACATCATTATAAACTTGACCGTTAGTAGAAGCTTATATAATGAGATAGGCATATCCTTTTCCTGTTGTGTATGTTCCTCTCTTTCTACCCTATATACATCTGTCTCTTTCGCACACCCCCCCACCAGGCGTGCGGGCTTGCCTGGAAGCCTCCGCATTTTGTCTTCATTGGCGTGAATTTTCCTGTTGAGTTCACATCTAGATACTTGTGTTCAAAAAATTATTAAAAAATACTGCATACTTCATTAAAATTTGTCGTAAGTGAAGTTAATTGTGTTATCTACATTACGACGAGGTCCACACGTAAGTTGCACAAGTATCTCATATTAATATAACGGTGTTACCGTTCGGTATAATATACTTATATTATTCTACCCTCAATATTTTATGTTACATCATTGTTGGTTTTATGGTTATTTTTAGATTCGTTTATTCAAAAAGTGATTAAATATGGATAACGATGATCAGAACGAAACCGTTGTCACTATGAATGAAGTTCCTCATGCTAGTCAATCACGTTTGCGTGAGACGCGATCCACATCCTCGAGCAGTAACAGTAGCAGCTCGACATCGTCTAATTCCTCTGAATCTTCGCGAGATTTAAGGAAGAAGAAAAAGAAGTCGAAGCGTCGACGTTCTAAAAAGCAGAGGCAGCATGATCGTCGTCTTATAGAAAAATTATCTAGTGATGTAGGCCAGTTGCAAAAAACTGTTCAGTACTTCGAAAATAATTTACGTAACAATTGTGATAATGATAATGAATCATTTATGTCTGATTTTAGCCGCGAACTTTATAATGACTGTTGCGCTTCGCAAGTGCCTTTGACTGACAAGAATTTTGACATACCCGATTTTTCATTCGATATCGAGACAAAGCTTAAAGATCCCTCGGTTCCAAAAACTCCTGATGCATTTTTAAAAATGTTAGACGAAGTTCAACGGTTTGGTAATAGTGCATGGTCCGAAATTAGATATTCTGAAACCCAAAAATTATACAATCATTCACCCGGATTTATCGAACTCGAAACAAACGAAGAGGTGAGGGCATATGATAACATACGCCATTTGGCTTATTCCGATAAATCATATGCGGCAATCACTTTCTGCATTTTAAAGCAAAAAGAAGTTATTTTGCATGGCCTACGTAATTTAATTTCATGGTCTAGATCTCCTAACGCTGCTCTTGTTAATCTGAACGAAAAAATTGATGAAATTTTCCTCAAAGGCGAATTTGTAAAGGTATCCCAAGATCTTTTACAAATGGCTTGCGGTCACAGAGCTGAAACCATAGAAATGAGAAGGGATGGCATCCTTAAATCAGTTAAGGACTCATTAATAAAAGTGTCATTAAATAAAATCCCGCCTTCGAATACTCATATTTTTGAACCCGTAGCTTTTACATCTGCATTGGAAAAAGCAGGTGGGGTTAGAAAAACCTTCTGGCCGGTTAACCAAACTTATAGTGGCAATGCTTCGCGAGCAAAGCCCTCATCTGTTGTACGCCTCCCCTCGCAGGGGTCAGCACGTAATCAATTACCATTACATGGTCAGGCTGGTTGTTGCCATGATCACCATAACGTTGTGCATAGCCATTACAATCAGCCCTCGCAGGGCTTTCAACATACTTTCCATTCTCAGCCCAAAGCACAGAGTGGGGGCAGAGAGCAGCATAACTATAATACTAATTATAGAAATACTTCCTTTCGGTCTCGCGGATCGATACAATGTGGACAGCCACAAAGAGGACGCAAGCGTCGCTTCTCACCGCCTGGCTATAAAGGCAATAAGAAACAAAAACAATGACTCGCGGTCGATTCACTTCCAGGCAGGTCAACTGGCACATCATGTCAGTCGATGGAGGGAAATGGGAGCTTCAGATGTGGTTATAAAAATAATAACAGGGTATCGCATACCCTTCTTACAAAAGCCTCCCTTGATTTCACCAAATCTAATAAGCGATCGTCGTCGCACAATTCAGTCGGTCGAAATGGACTTAATAATTCGTCAAATGAAACAGCAGGGAGTTTTGGTCACAGCAGATTGCTCTCCAAGCTTTGTGTCCCCAATGTTTCTAGTACCAAAAAGCGACGGCTCATACCGGCCCATATTCAATCTGAGGTCGTTGAATTGGTATGTCATAACAGGTCGCTTTCGGTTAATAAACATGTACCGCGTGCCAGAGTTCATTCAATCTCAGGACTGGATGTGCAAAGTCGACCTATCGCAAGCATATTTCAATATACCGATAGCCCAGCGACACAGACGGTTCCTGCGCCTCCTATACAAGGACGAAATCCTCGAAATGACCTGTCTGCCATTCGGTTTAAGCACAGCGCCGAAGGTATTTGCGTGTCTCACAAACTGGATAGCACAAATTCTTCGAGAAAGAGGCATCAGGATAATTGTCTATCTGGACGATTTCTTACTTGCACACCAGAATCCCCAAGTGCTGGCCGAGCATGTAACTGTACTTGTAGAAACATTAGAGTACCTCGGTTTCACAATAAATTACGAAAAATCTGCTCTTGTTCCACAGAAACAAATTACTTTCCTAGGCATTGTCTGGAACCCTTGGAACAATTTCAAAAGTCTGCCAGCAGAAAAGTCAGCTGCTGTGGTCATCAAGATATCCCAGGTTTTAAATACGGGCAAAGTATCACTGAAAGAACTTCAAAGCATTGTAGGTCTCCTAAATTTTGCCAGTTTTGTTGTACCAAGGGGCAGACTGAACCACAGATCAGCACTAATGTTTCTAAATACCCTTCTGAGACACCCAACACAGGCCAGGTACGCTCTGCCTGGCGTAGTCTTAGAGGAAATGCATTGGTGGCTGCAAAACTGTCATCTTGCTTCCCTGATTCACATACCGCCAACAACGCATTTTCTTGCCACGGATGCCTCGGACACCGCATGGGGAGCTCAACTGAACAATCAGGCCATGTCAGGCAATTGGGAATTAGAAGAGAAACATCTTCACTGCAACCTATAGGAGCTGCTAGCAACCCTAAAAGTCCTAGAGTTAGAGGCTGCACAAATGACAGGAGGATCGCTTCTCATTCAATCAGACAACCGATCTGCGGTAGCTTATTTGCGCAACGAGGGCGGGACCAAGTCCCAGTCACTCATGAAGCTAACTCATCGAATCCTACAGATTCTAGACAATTATCAGATTCATTTCAAAATATATCATATTCCGGGGAAATTCAACAACCATGCCGATTGCTTATCGAGGCACCGACGACCTCCGGAATGGCATCTACTTCCGAATTGCACGGAAATGATATTTGCAAAGATGGGGACGCCCGTGATCGACCTGTTCGCGTCCAAGACAGCTCGAGTACTAGCGAACTATGTAACTTTAGATTTCAACGATCAGAATGCGATGTTTCACGACGCGTTCAGTGTAACGTGGAATTTCCCACTCGCGTGGATATTTCCGCCACCGTTTTTAATCCCCCGAGTATTGATGCACCTCAATCAAGCAACAGGCTTGTACTTGATAGTAGTGCCACGGTGGGAGAAGGTGTTCTGGCGAGCGGACCTGAAATCACGAGCGATTGCGGCTCCATTCACCTTAACGAATCTGAAACGGTTTCTGATCGACACAACGACAGGGTTGCCCCCTCCCAAGGTTCAAGACATGATTTTGGAAATTTGGAAATGTGGGGGTGGGGTGACAAAATAAAAAATTGGGATCCAGATCAAATTTCTTTATTAAAATCTTCATGGCGAACGTCCACTCTGAAAACCTACCGAACTCCCTGGAATCGCTGGTTGTCATGGTCGAAACATCATAACATAAATCCATTTCATCCCGAAGGATCTGAACTTGCACAATTTTTGGCAGATTTGCATCTAAAATTTAAATTTTCTTACAATACAATACTTCTTCATAAATCAGTAATTTCCACACTCTGTAACACAGAGTTGTCTGGTAAGTTATCTGAAGATGTACTTGTAAAGCATGTCCTTAGATCAATATCTTTAAAAAACCCCAAGACACCGAAACCTCCTGTTTGGGACGTTGACACACTGACCACTTTTATGAGTAATTACTCCATTGAGGATTCAAATACCTTTCAGATTGTTAGACATACAGCAGCCTTGTTATGTCTTTGTTCAGGTCGCAGAATCCACGACTTAACCCTGTTATGCGTTGACAACAAACATTGTTCTATTCAAGATGACTGTATAGTTTTCTGGCCATTGTTTGGGTCCAAGACCGACTGTAGAGATTATAGGCAATCAGGCTGGAAGCTTTTAAATAATTTAGAGAATCAAAATTTAAATCCCATTTACTGGATCAATAAAACAATAAATATTTTAAATGATAGGCGTAGAAACTCTGGTTCTACAAATTTATTTATAACCTTGCGGGGTAAACCATTACCTGCTTCTCGTACCGTCATTGCAGGATGGTTTAAGTCTCTTCTAAAGGAAGCAGGCATCTCAGATACCCCGGGAAGCGTACGCGCCGCTGTTGCTTCCAGAAATTGGATAAATAATTTCTCTATGGAGGAGATTTTAGCTAGAGGCAACTGGAAATCGGTAAAGACTTTTCAAAAATTTTACTGTCGTGAAGTTATTACTTCTTCGAGCACTAATTTAATTGCCAATTCTGTTACACCTCTGTTTGATTCGGCACCTTGATTTTTTATATTTCATACGTTACCTTCTGTTCAATATCATTATCACAGTACCTAAGTTGTAGTCGATGGCTAGACCAATTAAGTATTTATTTAATTATTGATTCAAATGATTTACTATGTTTAAGTATGTAATTACAATTGGATATTAAAATTATTATTTCCTTTCGCACACGCATTTTTTATTCTGATACTCAAAATAGGCACTATAAACCTAAAATAAACCTAGTCACATTGGCGAATGCTTTCCACCAGGCGATAACAAACAGGTCTCATTATATAAGCTTCTACTAACGGTCAAGTTTATAATAGACTCGTTTTACCTGAAATAAAACGATTATTATATACTTACCTTAGTAGAAGCTTAGTTTTAATTTCTGCCTGGTGGCTTTCTGAATTCGACGCAATGAAGACAAAATGCGGAGGCTTCCAGGCAAGCCCGCACGCCTGGTGGGGGGGTGTGCGAAAGAGACAGATGTATATAGGGTAGAAAGAGAGGAACATACACAACAGGAAAAGGATATGCCTATCTCATTATATAAGCTTCTACTAAGGTAAGTATATAATAATCGTTTTATTTCAGGTAAAACGAGTCTATTTCAGTATCTGCGTATCTCCCTTATGATTACACACGCACTGTGTAGCGTAGCGTTCGTCTACAACGTCAAAGCGTAGGCCACAAAGCCTACGCTACAAAGCTACGGAGTCGTGTATTTGCTACGCGATGCTACGAGTATATGCACGATCCGATACGCTACGAAGCGTTCGTTTGGTTATGGCGGTGTATGCGCACCTACCGCCTTTTTGGCTTTTGACGCAGAAGACTTGATTAGTATTATACATAAATTTTGTAACTTTGACAAACAGTTTGTGTCATCGGTATCAAATCGATTTCAAACTACTTCGTAAACAATATAATTGACTGATAGAGAACGCAAAGCCTCAACCAAATTAACTTATAAAATTAAGAGTAGATTAACTTATAAGATTTGTTTTATTTTTTAATTTATTTTAAGCTAACACCTTTTTTATAAGCTAAAATAAGAATTGTGATATCAGTCTGATCAAATTCAATATTTTGTAACCTGTGGATACCACTAATAATTTGATTTTTGAATGTTTCACAGTGATTGGTACAATTATTAACCTTTTTTCAAAAATAAAAAATGCTCAAGTCTTTTCGACATCGTTCTTTGTTTATTTAATGAACTCAGTAAATCAACAAAAATAATATCATTGAAACCGTGAAGAGTCAAATTGTAACACATACGAGTACATATTACATACGAGTAACCACCCTCGCTTTGCTTCGGTTTTCTTTATTTTTTACACCTTGGGTTACATTATTGGAGTTTTTTAATATAGCCTATGTTACTCGGGGATAGTGTAGCTTTCCAACAGTGTAAGAATTTTTCAAATCGATTCAGTAGTTTCGGAGCCTATTCAATGCAAACAATCAAATATTTCCTCTTTATAATATTAGTATAGATTACATATTTTCAGGAAAAATGTGACATAACATCCCCTTTTTTAAGAAATAGCCAGTACTCTCAAGAAAATAATGGTGTCACAATGATTTTTGGACAAAAAATTAAACTAAATTATTTCAAGTATTTTACCTATTTCCTAAAAAAATCTTCCTGGGCTTAATTTTCTGAAATTAATAAGTATCTTTACTTCCACTTTAGAAAAAAAAAACCATTGGGCCATTTATGTTTGGATAGGGGCCAATAAGGAATCTTTTAAGATCCTTCGGCCAATAGGTTGCGTTGATTTGATTATGATTATGATACAACAAACTAGATGGCGCTAGGGGACTGTTAAATGAATTAGAATTAAAAATAAATGGTGTTTGGGGACTGGTCAATTTTTGGCTTTAATTTTCATTCTTTCTTGAATAATTTTAAAACTATCCATTGTAGAACTATAATAAAAAATATATTTGGATCCTTACAACAAGCCCTTTCATTCGACATACCACACGATACGGTTTTTTTTATTTCGTAAAATTTTTTTTTCAACATTTAGTTGTTTACTTTTTACATTCGTTTTTGGGTCACAAAAAAGTACATGAGTACGAAGTTTTTAACTCATTTGGTCCAGTAGTTTCGGAGTAAATTGGCTGTGAACGGCGGTTACCCAGACGTACGAGTGATCCTATAAGGGTTCCGTTTTTAGTTTTTTCGTACGCAACCCCAATATATCTTATTAATCTTAAATTAACTTAAAATATATTGTACTTTCGTTTTGACGCAAATATTTTTTGAAAATTTAAAAATAGGCTGCTGTAAAATTGTGATTTTCAAGATAACACGTTATTGATGCAAAGAGGCGATTTGATCATGGACTTAGAATAAAGCTCATCTGTGAAATACAATCAAAGAACATATAATATACTCAATTATGTATTCAATGAATCTAACCAAATGATTTGATTCACGTTGTGACGAGTCTCTGTCGTCGATGCATTACATGGAAACACTTGAACGGTTATTAATCAAAGCCACCTCGCGTTTGAGCACTGGATGCGAGTGATGCGAACTGATGCGAAATCGAATTCAATTCGATCCCGAATAGAACCCTTTGATTTTGAAAAATAAATAGATAGTGTCGCTAATAAAGTTCTAATTCCGGGAAGTAATGCTAATGAAATGACATACGGAAAACTTAGGGAAAGTGGTATTTGTTAACAAAATATTTTTTATTTTTATTATGTTTTCTATATATTAAACCTATTACCTAAACTGATTAATTGTTAAAAAATGATGGCAGTTTTTTTCAATACATAAGTGGATGTCTAATCCTGTTTCAGGGATTGCACTACATTCAGCATTTCAATATTATTGTGTGGGATTGACGAAAAAATCCTCAAAGTAAGATCTATTAACCCCGACAAAACTGAGCTTAGAATTTCGAAATAAATGATATCTATAAATAATATATTCCGAAGTGTGACAGTAATTCCCATACTTTACAGAAATTTCTACCTACGTATACAAAAAAGTTTGAAAAGATTTTGCAATAATTTAAACTATATGTAAGTCTGTGGCGGTCTTTGTACCGTTGCGGCAGTACAGGTTGTTCAGTAGCAGTACTAATCAATATCTTGTGCTGGCACAGATCACCTACACTACACCATCTAGTGGGTCATTCGTAAATACTGCCTACATATTATATGAATATATGTATGTGCCTCTGAATAAGGAAAGTAATGGAACTGCCATACCTACGAAAAAACGTGCGTACCTACGCAACTAAAAATGGCGGTTTTGTTCCTACTAATGTCCACTTTGACGTGACTTTGACATTACCTTAGTCAAAGTGGGTTTTAGTAGTTAGTACCTTAGGACCTTAGTAATAAGTCACAGTTTACACTGTAGTAAACTGTAGTCTGACGTCATGAAAAATTTGACAGTATAGGGAAATTGTTGTGTGTAAACTTGTTTTCATTGCACACATTAGATAAAAACGCCATTATGTTTATTATTTCGTCTTTTAAACGATTACTTAACGAAGTATCTACATGATATTGTAACAATTCCATTAGTTTCCTTATTCAGAGGTATGTGCGCACAAATGTTAGGGAGGGTTGTAACAGGTGCTAGTAATTTTGCGACCGTAGTGTGTTCCGCCCCTTATGACCTTTACATTTCATTTCAGAGGTCACCGACTTTAATCTTTTATCTCTAATCTTAATTAGTTTCTCTGGAAGTGAAAATAGAACAGTGCTCTGCGCTTGCTAGCTACCTATAAGTAGGTATGACGTTGTGCGATGCGCTTGGCGTTCAAGTAGCTTGTACTCTTGTACATGACCAATTCATGGATATAGTATAGGGTACCCATTGCAAATGAACTTAAATATATTATGCATTTTTATTGTTAAAAATTTGTCTATAGGATAATTAAAAAACGATCGGCACTTTATCCGATTGAACGTTTACAAAGCCAATCTTCATTATTGTTTATACCCATGCAGTTATTTTTACTTTTAAGAAAAAATATTTCATGATAAGAATGATATTAAAATAAAAAGTAAGAAGTAATACAAACAACAGTTTATTAATAGTTAATAAACATTAACTATTAATAAATACGATAATAATAATTTACATAATACAATAAATCTCACCAAAAACATAATTATGTGAAATGAGAGCCAAGTTTAAAAAAAAATAAGATCTAAATGGGTGCCAAGTTCTGTGTAGAAAAGCCTGAAGTTTTAGTCACAAGTAATTCAAGCTTTACATTTGACTTGGCTAGTTTTCATTAGTTAGCAACCATAGTTATTACATCAGTCTAACAGACTTAACGAAGATTAAGATGAAGATAAGAAATATGCAAAAATAATATATCCTATAGGTACGTGAAAACTAACCAAGTCAAATGTAGAGCTTGAATTACATGTTATTGTGACTGAACTTCGTTCTCATTTCATATTTATACTTTTGATGTGATTTAAAATTATTCTTGACCACTTTCTTGTAAATATTACAGGAAAACCTATATGAACTGTTTATTCGAAAGTTAAATTACTTAAATAATATTATGTGAATAAAACTCAATATAGGTAAAGAGGATGCATTTAATAAAAAAAGTAATACAGTAAAAAACAAAGTGATTAAAATCTACCGGAAATACCATTGTGTGATGTATTGACTTACATACATACATATCGTAAACTTTAGTGACGGTTGCTATGTAACAAAATCAAAACTTATTTATCGCTTACGTTATAAAAATGAAAACTTAAACTACTTAAATTATGTGAATAAAACTCAATATAGGTAAAGAGCATGCATTTAATGAAAAAAGTAATAAAATTAAAAACAAAGTGATTAACGTCTACCGGAAATACCCTTGAAAACAAAGTGATGAACGTCTACCGGAAATACCATTGTGACTGTATCGATCGTACCATAACACTAAACACTAAAATAACTTACATACCTAGAGATTTCCCCCATATTATTACGCTAACCTGAATCTTAAAACTTACAATCGTGAACTATTTTCGCAAAACTCCCAACAAAACTAAATATGTAGTAACAGAAACATTGTATGTATATTGTACTAATGAAAGAGATACACGCTCGCCAATACGCCATGCTTGTGAGATCACCACGTCAACCAGGGGAACCAATGTTACCAGCTTGACCCGATTTTAATGCGAATATTATAAGGAACCACAATATTGTCACATGTTCTATTTATTTACCTGGAAAAGAGAATTTAATTTAATTTTTGAAACGAAATCGATGCACTGAAACACGAACACAGCCACGTATCGTAGGCGGGTGTAGGCGGGTTACAGAACGACATTTCAGTGCTTCGGAGAGCGCACAGAGCACTCGGAGTCAGTTAGTATTGTAAGAACATGGCCTGACAGTCGTTAAGCCATGTCGGAGGCCTTCAGGTTGCATGAAACTTCCGACACTTGGGTTGGCCACTAACCGTCCACCAATACGCACTGGAGCCCTGTGCTCCGTACTTGGTCATAAATGGTTTAAAAACAGCCTGACGGAAGTGGTCACTGTTATCCACGGTGATAGTAACACTACGAGTACAGGTATCACCGGTGCTTTGCACCCCAAATAAGAAGAAAGGACCACCACGACGAATCGTTTGGCTGACCCAAGCGGTAGGTAGCCTGGCAGGCATGAGTATATGTCCACATTGTTCGTTAGGGCGGCGCCGCGGCGACCGAATGATGCAACGGTAGCGTGGTGTGGCTGCAGCGAGCCGCTCCGTCGTTTTACAACCAAATATTCTTGTGTGGATCTCAGGATAAGGTAAAAGGTAAGGTACTCACATAAAAACTAAACTAGTTTGCGCGTTCGCTGGCGGCGGCTCGCAGGGAGCAGCGCAGCGGCGCGGGCCAGTCGCGCGGCCGGGCGGTGTCATGTCACCCGACGCCGGCGGCCGCCGCACCGGGCGCGCCGGGCCTGCCGCCCGCGGCAATGGTGTTGAAGACACCCTGCCTGCAACACATACAATACACACACCTTTACATTAACAGATAGGATTAGACATCACCACCGGCGGTAACACTATTTAGCTGCTGTTCTGCTGGTAGTTAGATGCAGAACAAAACAAGTCACCGAAACGCGCTGCAGGTTCAATATGAACGTGAAAACGCAAATAGCCGGTGCTAGAAATTACATGTCTGTTGAAGAGTGAAGACTTCATATCCCCTGCTTCGTTTATCTGCTTGTCTGTTCGCGTTAAACTCAAAAACTACTGAAGGAATCTTCATATCATCACCAAAAGAATTGATTGCTTACAATGTACAACGACAACGCATAAGATACTGTCCTGGCAACTTTATTATCGGTATTCGATATTATTTCAGTGCAGTGTAACTATGTGATCACTTCACATCAGTGAGCCGTTTAGCTCATTGATCAGCGACTGACTAAAAGAACACATTGTTTTATTGAAAACCATTCGGCTCGTAAACGAGTGTCCATAGCAATTATATATTTCCCTAGTGACAGTAAATCGAAAAATCCATAGAAAATAAAAAAAAGATTTACAAGATATTTAAGCAAACTCCGAGCTACGCAGACATGGAACATGGGCAATGATAACAATATAATATTTACAATAAGCAAAAAAAGAAAACTCACCGTGTGACAACAGGCCACGGAATCCGCAGGTACCCTGGCTCACTGTAACAAAACATTACACTGTTAAAATAATCGTTAAAACACTATACTAACTTCAATCCTTTATCAATACTTCAATTAATCTCTTAGTTATTTTCTAAAATAACAACAATTCACGGTTGATACATTAAATCCCTGTATAGTAATTGCGAATAAAATATAATATGAATTAGGATGCATGGGATTACTATAGATTAAAGCACGTGGTTAAGAGGTAAAGTGAGACAAAATGGCGTCTTTAATTAAATAGAAGATGAAAAGTACTCACGTCCCGCGTCATCACCCGAGTGCGCCGTGCGCAAGCGATGCTGCACTTTTATAGCGGCCTCGGCCAGATGGAAAAATGATGTAAGTAATAAAATAGTAGATTGTTTACCTAGGACGCAAACAATTATTTTAAAGGTGAGAGTATTTCTTTGAATACAGAGCTGGCGAATATTAGCAAGCCTGGCGCACTCCGCATTTTAGCTATGATGTTACAAGTACATGCCGCGTTCGACATGTCTGGCTAATTCAGAAAATTCGTAATGGCTGTCATACGATCGTAATCTATGACACATATTAAAAGATGACACATATTATCACTAAACTTTCGGATTAATTTTATTCTTTCAAAAAAGACAATCCTGACATTGCCAGAGAGGATAAGAGATAGTGTTAGAAAGGAATGTGGACACTCTACGTTCGCGATGGATCTCTTTTGTGATAAACCCTCCAAAACCCTCATTCCATTTCTTCAGTGAGTTCAACAATCTTATTGATTTAGCTAAGAAGATTTTATGTACGAGTATACCAAAATTCAAATAATCGGACAAAAACTGTTTTATTTTAATAGGCATAATGACAGTAAGTAATAATCACTAAAATTAAGTATTTATTTAATGAAACCCTATTAATGGATTACAAAACACGCATTTATAATAACAATAATAATAAAAATAATGTCTTTATTATAAATTACAGTGTATTTATTTTATACTAAACTTTATTTTTTGCGGAAATATAATATACGTTGTAATTATAATATATTTCCCAACAACATACAACAGTATTTCAAAATCTGTCATCATGCCCATTATCACAAATAACTTAGTATTCCCCTATACTACTTTATGGTTCTAGGATACCTACCTACCTGCGATGTCATGACTTGGTTTATTAATAAGTTTTCACATAACTTTAAAGTTAATCTTACACCGAGCTACTTATGATACTCTCAATATTGTTGTCACTATTGTTTTTATTTTCATTAAATTTTAAGTTATAACCTTTTCACTTGAATCGTTTCGACCAACGAATGATCTAGAAATCTCCATCTACCCTCAATATTTATCTTATAGGTACATGTTGTTTACTGCAACGACCTGTTTATTAACTAAAGGGCATCACACACAGCGAAGATAGCTTAATATTTTATGTTAAGAATTAAGATGCGTGGATATAAAATATTATAGTATCGTAAGGTATCACACACTGACTTTAAATTATATCCGCTCGAATCATTCGCTTGGTCACAACCTGAACTCACACGTCATATTTCACCACAATCTATAAGTATAAACTATGAATAATGCCTTACTATTAGATTTATTAGATAGCTCATCGGATGATGATTCTGATTTCGAATATGACTTGATTTCTGCCGCATGTTGCAATTGCCGAACAATTTGGTTAGAAAATCATATAAAGCTTAGGCACAGAAGATATATCATTATATTAGTAGGTACATAATAGTACTGAAGATGCCCTCCGCAAAGTTGTTTAAATAAATAGCGACTGTTGCTCCGACGAAACAAGGTGTAATTCAGGTCGCACAGTGCTAATCAAAAACGCGTAATGAATTATTATTGCCTTCCTTTCTAATGCTACCTCTTATCCTCTCTGGCAATGTCAGGGTTGTATTTTTTAAAAGAATAAAATTAATCCAAAAGTTTTATTAAGTACCAGTTTATTTATTTATTTTATGCCCATGCTGCTCTTATGAACAAATTCCGTTTCAAATAAATCTAGGCTAAGTAAGTAGGTATTTACTTAGTAGTATGTAGGTACTTTAACCTAGGAAGAGGCCAGACGGCCATACGGCATTATGTTGGTATGTAGATACTTACCTTATCTCTTATGTTCCGTTTACATGTATTAAGTACCAGTAACCAGTAGCTCCTGAGATTAGGGCGTTCAACCAAACAAACAAACTCTTCAGCTTTTACATATAATATTAGTATAGATTTTGCGTGCTAATAACAAAAAACAACAACAAAAACGTAGAGAAAAGGTTGTTGAAGAAGTAAAATTAATATCTTTCATTCGATTTTGCATCGAATATTGTGCACACTCTATAAAAGGATCTTGCGATATATTTTGTACCTATGTTAAGATAGCATGTTAAGATATATCTTATTTAGCATTTTAATTAAGTATGATATCTTTGCATCGCTCGGCATCTTAACATAAAATGTCCATATCGCTCGATAGCTTAATATATAATATGAAAATATTATAGTATCTTAGCCGTTTGTGATAGTTCATACAAAATGTAGGTATAGTGAGCGATATTTTACCTTAACATAAAAGTATCTTCGTCGTGTGTGACGCCCTTAAATACGAATTCCGTTTCTCGGTTGAACCGTTTTCGAGTGATTGGTGAAGGTAGTTACAAAGAAAAAATAATACGCGATCATTAAAGT
This sequence comes from Thymelicus lineola, assembly GCA_963932265.1. NCBI lineage: Eukaryota > Metazoa > Arthropoda > Insecta > Lepidoptera > Hesperiidae > Thymelicus > Thymelicus lineola. The sequence continues at coordinate 22,854,150 of OZ010680.1, forward strand.
ATAATGTCATAGAACAGACATCTCGAACAAAATGTTTTTCCAGCCGGAAGGTTCCATTTTCAAAATTGAGCCCCGGTTCTCCTTTCAAAATGGAACGAATCTCTTGAAGATTGAAGCCACGTGGCGGCAATGCATTGGGACATACATGGTGTTCGCGGTGTCGGTTCTATACGCTAGTAATAATACTTCAATGTACGCGATGAATCCTTTTTTGAACTTCTTACAGGTTGCCATTATGCCTTCTCGTTCGGAAAACCAACTTTAAAACCAACAAAATATTATGTTATCATTGTTATGAAATGGTAATAGTATGTAATAAGAGATAGCATTCCTATTAGAAGTCAGTCATAATTAATACTTATATTATATTATTGCTATTAGGTACTGAGACCTGAAAGCGTAAGTGTTATCTCGCGAGTCAAGTTACAGTGTTAAGAAATGAATTCTATAAAAAATTTTGCATTGCAAAATCTTACTAATTAATTTTCTTCTGTGCCGATGGCTGTTGTTTTAGATTTATATCTCATCAAAAACATAAATAATGTGAAATGAGAGCCAAATTAAAAAAAAAGAGATCTAAATGGGTACCAAGTTGATAACGGCACATTTTTCAATATTATGACAAAGTTGTAAACAAGTTTTATTTCTATATACCGTAACTTCTTCGGTTTACAGCTTTGCATTTTTGCATTTTCCGAATGAGTAGTTGCTGTGAGTTGGCCCTAGCGGCCTTTACAGCTTCACGCGAACAAGGTCCCAGTACTGGGAGTAGCCTGGTTTAATTAATCTAAAATAAATTAAATTGAATCTGAAAGCCATCTGGACTACTCGTCGATTTAAAATACCCATTTCTTGTGTAACAGCTTGAAATCAACGTCCCTTTTTTATACCTAATCAGGAAATATTTAAGGTTTTGCAGTTGGTCAAAACACTTTTTTTCGAGGATATTTATAGTTTCCTAAACTTGATTCCATTCAGAAGTCTTTTAACGTCATCCATATAAATCGTTCTGTGTTCTCGTATAAGTTTCGTATACATCGGTCAAATGTATTACAAAAAAACATAAAAAAGCCGGACAGGCCGGACATAGTAAAATTTGGCCGAACCGAACGTACTAAAAAAGCCTAACTATGTCCGGCTTTATCCGGACGCCTGGCAACCCTCACAGTAATACCGATCTTGTTTTTAATTAAAAAATACTTGCAAAATATTTATGGGTAAACGTATCCATGGGGCGCTGGTAAAGAGGGGCCCGAGCGATTCGATCCGACATCGATTAAGCATCACGCCGGTTGTTTCACGCCGACATTTTGTGCCCGGGTTGATCGTTCATGACCCGGTTAACCCAGCAGGCCCCTCCCACTGGGCGGCCCCCATCCCAAAGTCTAAGGAGCGCGGTGAGACGCCAGATACTTTCGCCGCAACGCCATTCTCACGACGCATACATAAACCTACAGATACGTACAGAACCCGGGCCCGACGCGACGCCGCGACGCCGCGCGCCCGACCACGACTATGCATATATTATATACCGCATACTAGATGTTTTGTCTACATTCTATCTCGGCTACGGTCCACGAGTCTCTTAAAAGAAAAGCTTCAAAGAATTTTCAGTTTAAGGTCTGGTGTGAAAATAACTCACGTTTACGCTGTTAAGATATCTAGACAGAATTTTTTTTAAGTACTTACAAAACAAAGTCGTTAATTTTTATAAGGTCTATTTAGCTAGATTTCAGTTGTTATCATAAGATAACAGTTGTTAAGCCGACATGGAAGCCCGCGTTTGGTTTGGAAACTTCCGACACTCGGGATGGCTACTAACCCCTCCATCAATCCGCACTGGAGCAGCGTAGTGGAGTATGCTATAGGCCTCCTCAAGAGGAGAGCTCCGTGCCCAGTAGTTGGCTGTTAATGGGTTGAAGCTTATCGATAGGTTACGTCACTATTGCTGCCGGTTTTCTCTATGCTAATGGGCAACGGGGGTTGGTATCTATTTGTTGGCTTGTTTCTACTTTCTACGTTGCGTGTTTGTTGTTTGAGCTGCAGCCGGCAAACAAATCACATAACCATCATTGAAGTATAATGTCATAGAACAGACATCTCGAACAAAATGTGTGTCCCGCCCGGGAGGTTAGATTTTCAAAATTGAGCGCCCGTTCTTTCAAAATCGAACGAATCCATTGAAGATTGAAGCCACGTGGCGCCAATGCATTGGGACATACATGGTGTTCGCAGTGTCGGTTCTATACGCTAGTAATAATACTTCAATGCTACCACCATGAATTTATTTCTAGGCACTCTGAAATTCCAGCGAAAACTCAAACTAAGAAAATAGTACAAGGGAATTGTAGATGGCAAATAGAAATAATAAAATTGTGTTATCATTATACAATTGTATATACTTGCTCTTGTAACCCGCCCTCGCATCGTATCGTATTAAACTATGCCATAAAAAATCACCAACATTCTAAACAAATACAAATATAGGTGTATTGTATAACAAATAAATCCTATCAACAATAAAATAAAATTTGATATGATTTTTCTATTGCAATTTATATTCTACTAAATTATGCACTTAAACGTGACAACGCATCCTATTAGACATATTTCATTTCTAACGTGATTGCAATAGCGAATTTTATATGCATTATTATGTGCAAATTGCAAACGCGCTTTGTTATTGTCAATATAAAATATGAGCTTTGCAGCGTCCTACATAGTTGCCGCATTTACCTCCTACCACCTACTACTAATTACAGATTTCCATTCTGCAGAACTGAGCGCGAGCATCAAGCGGGAGAAGATCGTGGAGATCTGCGAGGGATGCGGCCAGAAGATCCAGGACCGCTACCTGATGCGGGTGGGGGAGCTGTCCTGGCACGAGCACTGCCTCAGCTGCTGCGTCTGCGGCTGCCCGCTCGCGCACACCTGCTTCACCCGCAACGCTAAACTCTACTGCAAGCCCGACTACGATAGGTAATAAACCAAACAAACCTTCATACCTTCAATTGAATCATTATTTTAATCACATCATCATAAGCGTATTTCTAAAACTGCGAATGCTACCTGCGAATAATCAACAGCGAAAGGCGTGCGCAATAACCTAAAGCGATGCGAATGCGATAGGCTAAGCGCTCACCGATTTAACAATGTCATTATTCTTCATTGTCCCTTAGATTATTCGGCGTTAAGTGCACCAGATGCGGCGACCGCCTTCTCCCGCAGGAGATGGTCATGCGCGCTCAGCAGTACGTCTTTCACATCCAGTGCTTCGTCTGCGTCATGTGCTGCCAGCCGTTGCAGAAGGGCGAACAGTATGTTATCAGAGCCGGCCAAATATTTTGCCGGCAGGACTTCGAAAAGGAAATGTACTTAATGCAACACGCCGAAGACGATATGATCATAGACGATTCGGAGCGACCTCGAGACGGACGTCGCGGTCCCAAACGGCCGAGAACGATTCTAACATCTGCCCAGCGCAGACAATTCAAAGCGTCTTTCGAAGTTAGCCCAAAACCTTGCCGAAAGGTACGCGAAGCCCTCGCTAAAGATACTGGCCTGAGTGTACGAGTTGTACAAGTCTGGTTCCAGAACCAAAGAGCCAAGATGAAAAAGATCCAGCGCAAGGCTAAACAAGAGGGAGATAAAAATTCTGAGAAAGAAAAAGATAAAGATGAGAAGAGCATCAAGCAAGAGTCGCCCTCTAGCGAGCATGGAAACTACTTGGGACTGGACGGTTCGTACTCAACTTCGAGTCAACCTTTGAACCCGAACTTGCCATACTCTCCTGATGGTAAGTCGATTGACATAAATATATTGCTACAATACAAACCAAAATTAGATGTCATCTACAGTTGTATTTTAGGTTCATCACAGCTGCAGAGATTGCCATGTTAGGATTGAGATGGAACACCTACTCCATGACGCCCGACAACCAAACACACTTGGGGCGACACCGACACACAAAATTGTTATCACTAATAATTTTTAGCAGCAGAATTGGTGGGCTTTTTTATTTCAATAGCCGACAAACGATCATACAGGCTACGTAGTGACAAATAGTATTCGAAGCTCATGAACAAGTTTACCCTAACTAACCCTTACGAAGCGTTACTGGCCAAGTTGGAACCGAATGACTCACTTTAACTGTCTCCTTCACAGGTCTCCTTGTATGTTACAAACACGTTTCTCTGTGATTTATAAAGTTGTAGAGCATAATTATTTCATGTTTCAGATTATCCTGCGCACTCCGGCGACAGCTTTTGCAGTTCGGATATATCACTCGACGGGAGCAACTTCGATCAATTAGACGAAGGCGCCTCCGACACAATGAGCTTACAAAACCTGGAAGTGCCCCATCATCAACACCAACATAATTCACACTCCGCACACGAGCCACTCAACCTCGGTACTGGAGCCGTCGTGAACCCCATTGACAAGCTGTACCTTATGCAAAATTCCTACTTTAGTACTGATCATTGATTTATCAGTAACCGTAGCGCTGCCCGAGCTCTAAAGTCACGGCAGCGACTGCGCCACTCCGCTGTGGACTTGTGCATCAAGACCACAGCGACTAAAACTAGTCATACATTCACAGAGACGTCCACAATGAGTTCTATGACTAACCCAATGAACTCAGTATCTAATTCAATGAATTTAATGAGTAATCCAATGAATTCTATGACCAACCAAATGTACCCGATGACAAAGCCACATATGCGACCAAACACCAATTCAGTACATCCGATGACAAATCAAATGAATTTCATTACTAGTACAAATACATTAAATACAATGGCCCATCCAATGAACGCAATGCCAAATTCAATGAATTTATTGATTAACTCATTAAACTCACTTTCAAATCCAATCAGCTCAAACTCTATGAATTCAATGAGTTCCTTATTCAATCCAATTAGTTCTATGGCTAATACATTGCCCGACACAATGGCTAACGCAATAACTTCAATGCCTAACTCAGTATCTTCAACGACTAATCCAATGGATTTAATGTGTAACCCAATGAGTTCAGTTAATAATTCCATGAGACTACCTAATTCTATGATCTCAATGAGTAACTCGATGATGAAACCAATGTACACATTGACTAAACCTATGAGTTCAGTGCCAAACTCCATTACTTCAATGAGTAGTCCCTGTAATTCTACAAGTGACCCAAGAATCCCACAAAATAATACAATGTGCCCAATGAATATTCCAATGAACTCGACGACCGCATCCAACTCCAACATTCAACCAGCTTTGCAGCATTTTATGGATTACCCGAATTTATAAGAGCTAGAAAAAATGATATGGTAAAATAGATTAATTTCAGCTAAGAACTAAGTTTAGTGATCTACTTCATCAGTGGATCTTGGCAATTTTGAGTTTAAATTAGTTTGTGTTTAGACATCGTCATGTCGGTGTACCTACGTGGATGTGCCTATTCGTCAACAATCTTCGTAATTAGGTACGGTTGAGTACGTTTGCCGAGAAATATTAATGAAATAGAATCACTTTAGCAACATACTTGTACATAAATTTAGTATAAAGACAAATAGCCGTTAATATGATGAAACAGTACCTAGTGGTAGCTCATATAGAACCTTTCCACCTTTCCTTCGTTCAATTTATTTAATGCATAATAGCAAACTAGTTACAAAATAGTGTTTTACTTATTATTTTATGTGCCTATCAACTAATTGTATCAAAATATAGTAGCCTACAGTGTCGTGTTCGTGATTGTATGTAAATTCATCTAAATGTGCTTATTTAACACGGATTAATTTATTGAGACACATGACAGACTCATGGTATATTTTCCTTCATTTATACTGTATTTACCTATCGAGTACCTACCTACATAATTGTCGTGAGTCGATCGAATTTATAATTTTTTTAATTATTGTCAAATCATGGTTAACTTGGTGAACTTTAGTGAGTTGGTGAACTTAATTTTTACGATGCGACGATACAGTGAAAAAAAAAGTTGAATTGATCTACCGACTAAGTACCAATAAAAGACGAAGCAAAAATTCGGGGGGAATTCGGGGAATTTTTCTAATCTAGGATATCTACTGATAGATTACAATGTATGCCCAAAATTTACATACAATTAATTATATTATAAATCATAATTTTTTACTACCTACTTACTTGTTATTTCCTAATTTCAATTATAGATATACCTAAGTACTTACCTACCTCCCTGCATCAGTGGCTATAATAATTAATTGATTTTAGTTTTACTCATCATTACCATAATTTCCTATAATAAAAATTAAATTTTTTTTTAGCTCATGGATTTATTATAATAGCACATTTTTTCGATTCCTTTTTTTAAGGTTTTTAGCTACAAATTACTTCATGCTATAAATAAATGCTAAGGCCTTTATAAAATGTATTTCTTAGTACATAGACATAAAATTAGTTTAATACCATCGGGTTTCCTTTGCGACATGTGATGTAACACAAACAGAATTGGGAGGACGGGTCGCTCTGCTAACAGTTCTTAGGGGTTAGTTTAATGTAACTATCGTACTTTATGTAATGTAACCGTACTAATTAATATGAGTTACAAATATGTAACAAAATTAATGACATCAGACTTATGAACGCTATTCAATTAAAGTTTTCTTTGTTGAATAATCACCTGCTGTTATTGGCGGTAACATAGTAATAATTATGTAGTACCTTCCCAATTGTGGTATACTTGTAGTCTCCAAGAAACCCAGGATTGGATAACCGGTCGTTATTGTACCATATTGTAATGTATTTGTAAAAATCTAATTTGTAATTTATGAGTTGTGAAGTGTACAAAATTTTTTCGACTAAGATACAATATAAATAGTTGCCTATCCGGTGAATACTCCATTTCATTGTTCCCATCAGCTGTAAGAGGGCGTTCATAAATTATGCGAGGTGTTTTTATCTATTTTCGGACCCCCCCCCCTCGGTGAGATAACGTGAGAAGTTAATCCTCCCCCATCCCTTAATCTCACGAAATTTTTCAAAATATGTATCTATATGTTTCTATACAGTGTCCACATTCGACAAACTGGGTGAAAAATCAAGATGTGTTTTTTTTATTATATTTTTATTTTGTACAGTTTGTTCTATCAGTGGTAACTCACATTTTAGTGAAAGAACATGACGTCTTACTTCATTTAACACTATTTTCACTCAAATTAATTGTTTCTTGCCAAAAAATACGTGAGATTTGCCGTGGCTCCTCTCACCAACGTAAGATTAGATGAGATTTGGCTCCAACTTCTCCCCCCCCCCCAAGGCTAAATGCCTCACGTAATTGATGGACGCCCCCTTACTAATATTGCCGGCAACTCAAAAACTATTGATTAAGCATTTTTATAATATTATCGTGACTGAATGTGAAAACTATTCTGCACTACTAATCCTGAATCGATGCACATTATTATTGTAAGAAGTTTGAGGGGAGTTGGGTGTCCATAATTAATTTAATAGTAAACATAATAAAATTGTCGTACTTACTTGAATCTTTAATGAAAATCGATGTTGTCTCATCCGAAATAGGCGGTACAGGTGTCTAAGTGTTATACCTAATTATTTATTCAGTCGATGAGGAATGTGGTAAATAAAATACCTAGTTGATAGAAATAAACCAAACTGAGCAGAACTGGGCGATTGAAAATACAAAAAAAATATAGTTGTATGTTTTTCATTGAGATATAAGTTAAAACAGGTATTACGGGAATACTATGACCCAGTACATATGTAGGTAAGATATGTATTGTCTTTACTTTCCCATCATGAAAAATAAGCTATTTACCCTTAATGGATGTCTTGTCATACATGTTATATGCACTGCAAAATTCATTTGACCTCAATAGTCTAGAATTTTGATTAGATAAGCACAGTGAAATAAGCCAAAGATTCGAATACTTAGGTACTTGTGTATATACGATGTAAATATTAACTTAATTAGTTTTGTTTTATAGGTATTTAATATATGATAACCGTCATGGATATTTTTTGAAATGTTATTCTAAATAATGATGTGAGATGGCTATACACAAAATAACTTGTTAGTCTTTACTCATTATCATCGAGGGAGGTACCTTCCTACATATACCGAAACTGTAAAGTACATAAAATTTCTAGCATCCCCTTTTTACTGAGATGTACAATTTAACTTTCATATCATTTAACAGAACTGTTGTATAGTTAAATGCTATGCTGTGTTTACAGGCATAGACGCCTGGGAAGCTTCTATATCCTTTCATAATTCCAAGAAAGAAAATAAGATACTTATAAGTACATCATTCATGAAAAGTATGAGTAGGTATATTTTACAGGTACGTACATGTAGGTACTCACAGTGACACATATTATGATTCAAATATAATATGATACCTATATGTACCTATTCACATTTTGATTATTTTGAGCATACCTACCTACTAAATTGTTTTTAATAGTCATTTCATACCGACTGAAAATCATTACCAAAAAATAGTTTTCAGTAACACTTGGGAATGACAAAATATATACATATAGGTATATGTTGTGACATCAGTCATGAGTGACCAAGTTCGCTATACTAAAGGAGACTACATACATGAATTGAGCTACACCCTTCGCTACCTGTTTGATTAGTACCTAAGTACATTGTGTAAATACAATATATATGTATGATAAATAGATGTTTATAGGGCACATTAATAATCTTATTCGTGAGATTTAATTTCTAGATAAGTAGGTAGGTACGTCCTTTAAACGTGTTAAAGTGTAAGTATTTACACTGTAACGAAAAGAGCGTGACCGACTTTTAATGAAAACCTTGTAATAAGTAAATAATGTCAAACGTTAAACTGTAATTTGTTGCAATTAACTGTAAACAATTGCATAATTATTTCATTGATGTTGGATGCTTTAATATCAATACAGCGTTTAATCTCCATTATAGTCTATTATTGCTTGAGTTTTTGCATCATAGTCGGTCATAGGACTCATAGGTAGGTACCTACTTTCCATCAATTTTTCAGCATAGCTGCGAGGTAAATAGCTCCACGCCACGCGGTCACAGTTCACGAGTATGGTCATCGGACGACCTACTGCATGTTTTGCCCCTAGTTTAAGTTTCATCCACGCCCAAACATTTTCAATTGGATTGGTTTCAAGTGACTGTGAGGGCCAATCCAACAATGAGAAGGGTCAATTCCATCATTCATGTTGCGCTTTCCAAGTGCAGCACTTGGAAAATTTATGTTTTTTTCCAAAGCATTTTAGGTAAAAGATTGTTCTTTTCAGCCTAGTACTTATTTTTGTAAATTGCATTCCAAAATTTAAAAATATGTCGGTCACGTTCTTGTCAAACACATTGTTTATTGAATTAATGATACCTATATTATGTACCTAAAACTTATTTCGGTGTCGGATTTTATAAGTAGATAGGTAGGTACGTCTACGTAGGAAATCATATAGGTATTTAGCTATCTGTGTAATATTATCTATCTATACTAGTACGTCCCAACGTAAATTTATTATACATATAATATAGCAAAATCACTTTAATTCTTGCACATTCTAGTCAATTTATTATATTAATCTAACGCATTTCAGATCGGCAATAGAAGTTACGACTTTACCAATAAGTAGTCAACATTTAATACATGTGTTAAGTAGTTAAACTTGTGTTATTTTCTGTTTAATTCTTTTGTCCTACCAATTTCCAACGACCCTGATATGGATGTATTTCTAATCTTTAATATTTTCTAGTCAAATGGCATATATGCATATCTAAACGATAATGTATAAGTATTTTTCTTGTTTGTTTAGTCTGTACCAATTGTTATTTTATAAATGGATGTAAAATATAATGTCATTAAGAATTTGCTGGCGTTTTTCTTTTTCCTACCAAACATCAGTGTATCATAAAATCTACTCTTTTCAAGTGTATGTGTACCTGCAAGCAATACCAAATACCGACGTTTGAAACTCATTTAAAAGTACCCTACCTTTTAAGTTATATAGGATTATCAGATACGAGCATTTTACATAGGGTATGAAATAATGGAATCATAAATATAACAGGAATTTGTCGATGAACAGGGTAAAATAATAACAAACTTGTTAATTAAAAAGAACCTAGATATATTTAACGCCAAAAAATGCAAGGTGTACAAATGAATTAAGATACATTTCAGCATTGAATTAAAATGTTTTAACATTAAAATAGAAAGACAAACATCTATGCTTCGAAGTAGGCGAAACATGGCGAATCCTGTGATGTTGCTTATGTTCACAAGCGACGGTGACTTCTTAACATCTTACCATCACTTTGCCCATCTGCCTTTTCATCATCCCTTTAATTTATAAAAACATAACACTTTTTTTGCTTCTAAAACTCAAGTAATAATTTACATTCACATTTTGTTTTTATTTCGGTGCATCCAATGGACACTAACTTAAAATTTGAAAATTTAATTTTTTACGTAAATCGCTTCAGTATTTTATATTTAGCGTTATGTAAACCTCATAATTTCTTTATTTCTCGTGATATTTAAAAAAAATGGGTTGCTTAATGCTTATAAAATACTGAAGCGATTTAAGTAAAAAACTAAATTTTTATAATATTAAGGCTCCGTGCCGCAATATCAACAATTTCGGTCAATTTTAATCACTGTTTGTGTGAACAGGATAAAGAGATTAAGCTTTGTTTTTTATAACTATAAGAGTCTAATTCTTGTTCTTGCTGATAGCGCAGACGAATTTAACATATTATTTATAATAATGGCAAATCACCACTATTTAAAACCCTTCTTTTCCGAAAAGTAACGAGCAAGTGATTTTTGTCTTCGTTTTACAACGAAAATACAAAATATTCCAAACATTAAAAAATATAAATAACATGAATATACGGTCTATTATTAAGTAGCCTAGCCAGTTTTTTAAATTCCTATCCAAATATAGCAGAAAAAATTTTTGAAATAACGTAATTTCGTTCGAAGTAAGTATTTTTTTCTATTAATTAGAAACATTTTAAGGAAATTTTAAAAAATACACATTAATCTTAAGTTAATCCTTTAATAGAATCAAAATTTTATTTTATGAAAAAATAATGATTTCGTTTGTTAATAATAGTTGCAAACTGAACTATATTATGGACCGCATTAAATATATTAAACCAGTACCGCCGAGGCTATCAACGCGTGAGGACGTATTACTTTTTTTCCCGCGACGCTCGCGTGTTTTACGTAAAAATTTACACAAATTGTACGCCGACTATCACATTTTGATCCAATTATTAAATTAATTATTTTTTATTTTAATAACACCATGCATCATCATGTTTCTATGTATTACAAAATTGGCTGTTCGAAGGGGGGTGGGGTAGTTATAGTAGTTCATATAGTTAGGAAGAAGATGAATTTACTGAATTCAGCGAACATACCCGAGTGGGGTATCAAATGAAAGGGTTTGATTTGTGTAGTACTAAATTGACTGTTTAAGGGGGGGGGGGGCAATCAACAAGGGGCCATCCATAAATTACGTCACACAAATTTCATGACTTTTTGACCCCTCCCCCATCGATATCACCCCTAGTGTGACGTCACATATTATAAATTTTACTCCTAGAAATTATTAAATTAAGTTCCATTTTTGTTTTTCAACTTAGTAATTCACTTAGTAGTACTTCAAGTGTTTCAACTTACATTTTGAAGTGAAAACTTCTTTAGTACGGGGGTGATTTGAAATTCGATGAAACGAAACTGTCCAGTAAAAAGAGACAGACACATAAATTCCAAAGTGAGATAGGAAGCATTGTACAGGGGAGGGGGAGGGGAGTTGAGTTGAGTTGGTGCCGCTGTGGCAAGGTTGCGCTCCAAAAATACCGCCCCGGGTCCCGATGGTGTTTCGGGTCGAGAGCTGGTTTCCGCCCTAGACGCCGCAGAGTCCCTGGAGTAGCGACTAAGGGGACTCCTGAATGCCTGTCTCGAGCAGGGAAAATTTCCTAAGGCGTGGAAAACAAGACGAAAATTGGTCGTGCAAATCCAGCAAACAATTAATAATAATTACCGACGTACGTCAAGCCTAATTATGACTTTTGCATCGTGCATCGTGCATTGCCTTGGCGGGACGTACAGCATGATTGGGCGTGTATAAAAGGTTTAAGCTCTGAGTCTGAATAACCTGCTTATGTTTTGCGGCGCAAAACTGAATGACCTGCTTGCTTATGCCCGGTATTTATGGGTACGCAGACGATTGCACAGTGGTAGAGAGATACCTACCAAGTCTCAGGGCCAGTCAGGACGAAATTCAGTCTCAAAGAGAGGCCATGGTGGCTCGTGTGAATCTCACACTTCGGGCTGTGTCCGAGTGGGGTGAAGCCAATCTTGTGAGATTCAACGCCGCTAAAACGCAGACGTGTCTATTTACTGCCAAGAGGAGACCGCTTACCTTGGCTCCTACTTTTCGGAATATGCCCTTGGATTATACCGACTGCCTTCAGTTGTTAGGGGTAGAGATATCCTCGAAACTCAACTTTGGGCGGTTCATTGAGACCAAGGCTAAGACTGCTGCAAGGAAACTTGGTGTCCTTGCAAAGGTGCGGCGGTACTTCACACCGAGGCAACTTTTAACCTTGTATAAAGCTCAGGTTCGGCCGTTTGTGGAGTACTGTTCGCATATTTGGGCAGGTGCAGCCAAATGTCACCTTTCTGCCTTGGACTCGATGGAGAGGCGTGCGAAGAGGCTCATTGGTGACCCAGATTTGGTTGAGACCAATCTGCAAAGCCTCGAGCACAGGCGTAGAGTAGCCAGCCTTTCGGTTTTCTACAGGGCACATTTCGGAGAGTGTGCACAGGAATTGTTTGATTTAATTCCCCCATCTCCATTTCTCCATCGAACGTCACGACGCACGGCGGGGATCCATCCTTTTGTTGTGAACATCCCGCCGGTAAGGACGAGGCGGTTTGCCTCTTCATTTATTATACGCATCGCCAAAGACTGGAATAAATTGCCTTCATCGGCGTTCCCGCCTGCCTATGATGTGGATGTCTTCAAGAAAAGAGTGAATAGGCTTTTACTAAGTTAATGTGCTTACCACCTTGGACCACATCTTCACTTAGGGAACATACCAAAACCACGTGCCTTATTTAGGGGGAGAGGGGGGTCTTCAAAACACCACGATTGGTCACAGAGAGGAGGGGGGGGCTTAGGTTTTTGTCACGTAGTCAATATTTTAGCAACCATTGCGCCACAAGTCGTCAAATATAAGCAAAATTATTATTTTTGCAAAAAACTATTGAAAATCGTATTTATCATTTACCACGTGAAAACTAGGGGGGAGGGGGGGTCTTCTCATATACTACGAATGGTCACGAAGGGGGGGGGGGAGGGGGGTAAAAAGTTGGAAAAAATGGGTTACGTGGTTTTGGTATGTTCCCTTACCATCAGGTGGGATTGTGGTCAAGCATTAACTTATTTGTGTAAAAAAAAATCAACAAATTAAACCTTATGATCATATAGGTAGGGTTGAAAATATTTTTAAGTATAAAACTTAAATTAAAAATTTAAAAAACCCCAACTCAAAAAATAACAAAAAGTCTGAATATGTAAAAAGTCATAAAATAAATTTTCAAAAAGTCATAAATAACATGAATATTACAAATGTACTTGCTGACCCGGCAAACTCTGTACTGCCTAACAACTCACCCCTCTCGAGGTCTCCCTCGAGCCCCATCTCCCTTCTCTTTCCCCTCTCCCTCTCTCTCGACTGTCAGTTATGAAATAAAAAAGTTAGATATGTCGCTGATGGTTACATTAGAAAGATAATATTATGGTCGTTAAGTTTTCAAAGAAATCAGACCTCATACTACAGCTATGAAACAGAACTTCTGAACGCACCTATAAATATCTGACAACCAAATGACAATTTGACAAAAGATATCAAATGTTTCACAGCTAGGAACAATTTGTTTGTTTTTAGTATTTTTCATTACTTATTATTCATATTTTCCACCGTTTACACCTTCCCTGAAGTTTCACAAATATTTCAAGATCAAAATTAGCCAAATCGGTCCAGCTATTCTCAAGTTTTAGCAAGACAAACGAACAGCTATTGATTTTTATATATAGATTATTTAATTTAACTAAATAAAACTTTGTCGTGTTGGGGGACGGCTCCATATTAAAAATAGATAGATAGATAGACGCCAATAGATTACATTTCTTCCCCAACGGTTATCTTCGAACTGTGTGGCCAGCCTATTGCCACGTCAGCCGGCTAATTCTTTGAGCTATATGGGTTACCTTTGTTCGTCTACGGATCTCCTCATTTTTAATTCGATCACGCAGATAAATACCAAGCATAGCCCTCTCCATAGCCCGCTGCGCTACTCTGAGCTTGTGGATTAGGCCAATAGTGAAGCACCACGTATCGGATCCGTATGTCATCGCTGGCAACACACACTGCTCGAACACCTTCGACTTCAGGTACTGAGGTAGTTTTTTGGAACGACAAGATATGACGCAGTTTCCCGAACGCAGCTCATCCGAGTTGGATTCTACGAGTGACTTCTTTCTCGAAGTTGGACTTACCCATCTGGATCAATTGTCCCAGGTAAATGTATTCGTCTACAACTTCGAGAGCAGCGCCGTCAACAACAACCGGTATGGGTGTGACATGGACATTTGACATGATTTTCGTCTTGTCCATGTTCATCTTAAGACCCACCCGTTGTAAGGCGCTGTTCAAGTTTCCGAGCATTGTACCAAGTTCCTCCAGTGAACCCGCCAGGATAACTATAAATCATCGGCATATCGTAGGTGTATGAAGTATTTACTATTTTTATATACCAGTTTTTATCAGAATTAAAATGTTGAATAACTTTATAAAATGACTGATGTAATGAAAACTGGCCAAGTCAAATCTAACCTACTTTAAGATCTCACATATTTAAATAACAGCAATTGTTATAGATATCCAATAAAGCAAAGAAATAGAGTTTAATACTTGTTCACAATGTTATTTTGTTCCTATGAATACATATTTCGATTTTGCATAGAACTTTGCACTCATTTAGATCTCCGTTCTTTTTGCGGCGAAGCCCACAGCCAAGCTTAATTTTTGTATTGAACTTGACTCTCCTTTTTACATATTTTTTTGGTGGGATATCATTACTTTTTATAAAGAAAACTAGGCAATGCCACGTGCCGCAGACGATAGACCGTTGGCCGGTTGTTTAGCGCATATTACAAGTTTTTTCTGTGATGGGGACACCACTTATTTTTCGACTTTTTTATTTTTTGATTTTCTCCTACGCTTACACACAATTACCGAGATGAATTCCAAATTTCATCCTTCTAGGTCATCTGGAAGTAGGTTTGATTTAGGTACATTATGTCAGTCAGTCAGTCAGTGCTAAAATTTACGACTTTTTGACCTTCATATCTTTATAACCGTTTGAGCTAGCTTCATGAAATTTGGGCTTCTATATGTCCATATGGAAGTAATTAAACACACGTAGTTTTATGTGTTTAGGTTTTTGTTATAGAGGTTTTGAGTTATAGAAGGGTCAAAAGTGGCACCAAGTGGTTCATGTAATATTACACTCGGCGCTGGCTAGCCAGTTCCTTTGCTTGAACTTGGCTTGACACGCTGCCGCGTGTCTAGGTTTATTGTATGATTTTTTTACTTTTTACCTAATCAGACTTTTTTTGTTATTTTGAGTCCGGGTTTTTTAAATTTAAGTTTATATAATACGCCAATTTAATAGGTTATGAATATGACAACATATTTAGTCCCAGAGCTCACAAAAATTTTTTATGGCCTAAAATTTTAATTGCATTTTCAAAAACATTTTTTATGAAATCAAGACTCGTTTGATTTTCGGGTAGGTAGTAGGTACCAATGAAACATGTTAAATTTGTCTGTACACTCTAAGTTTATCGCAAACATAAATGAGATCTCTGAAGGAAAACACTGAATAACCTAAATATGTACCTAGTGTGTGTTTATCTAAAACTTTTTCATTTTGATTGTAATAAATATACTAAATTAATATAGGTACAAAAACATTCCAGACTTTTATTTCTAAATTGTTCATACTATGCATCCTAAAATTATTATCAACTAAAGGATCAAAATTGTTTAAGCTCGAACTTCAGCCAGGTGTGCGTGAACGATGCACACAGACATAGCTTCGCAATGAATATGACAGAACTCTGTCAAATAAATTTTCGGCACGGCCTCTTAAGTTAGAGCAGTGTTCATTGGAAGCATCGGTTTATATCTGGCCAAAGCCTATTTTGTTCTTACACCTACCTACTTATAGTGAGAAAAAACTATGACAAGTAGAGACTACAAAGGCGAACAATTTTACAATCTGTATACCTAATCGATTTAATAACAGTATTTCCCTTATCTAATCGATCTCTGCAAATTCTGCAATACAAAATTATAGTCCTTCAGTCGTACCTAATACAGTACAAAATTTCTTATATCCTATGAGACAATACTATATGACTGTTTTCCCGTCGTTAACATAAAAAAAGGCAAGCGGATAAAGATGATCATCACACAGAAACTTGAGTATTTAATTGTGTAAAAAATAGTTTGCTTTGATTCAATGCTTTACAGTGATACAGTATAAACATACCTACAAATAATTTAACAACATAATTATTACCTATTTACTCACACTCTGTCATTATTCATTGTATGTAGTTTTTTTTATAATAAAATTATTATCATTGTAATATGTGGATCAACAGATAATTTATTATCCACAAATTAGTTAAATACAATACACGTGCAAGCTATACTATTCTGTTATTTTTCCATTCAGTGTTTTACTATTTGACTGTGATGTTAGCTCTGGTAACAAAATGGTAACAGAAGGGTTTTTTTAAGTTTTACCTTGACATCACTAAAAACAGCATCCGAAAAGCTTACACCCGCACTATCCAAATGAACTATAATAATTTGTTCCTAACTTATTAAAAATATGAGTATTTCTTAAGTTGGGCTTATAAGGTAGAACACATAAGAGCAAAAATATCAAAGATTTTATCAAACAGCGATTGATGTAATGTAGTAATTGTATAAATTGTGACGTACTTATATTTTAATGAACAAAGCATTTTCTACTAGCGATAACAATAAGACCATTATTTCTCAGAATCATTTTGCGAAAGAATAATTACAACTATAAATAAATTAAGCTATTTTAAAATAAATACCTATGTCATGAAAAATATCTCCAACTCACATAATCTATAATAGGGCCAACGAGAAGCGATACGAAAGGTCATTTACCTTAAAAACGACTGTGGAGTTGACAATCCAATATTTATCTCTTTCCATCTTGTGTATTAGTCGTAATGTCTCGTTCTTTCGGCAGAAATATGGCAAGGTCAAGACGGGTTCGTTAACATTCGGTTCAACAACATAACATTTTAATAATTGTTAGCTTGTTGTTGTTGATTATTGTTTGTTGTTATTAAGAGTGGTTAATGATGGAGCCACAACAATGATTTCCTTGAAAATGTTTAATTTTTATCTTCATTTCCATAAACATTACTATTTACTTTGAATTTAATTTAAATCTACATTACACAATAATTCAAATAGTAACAAAGTTAATATAAAAATAATAAAAAACTATGTATGTACTATGTATTTATGTGTGTACAAAAAAAATAATAAAAAAAAAAATAGCAGGATCCAAGTCACCCAACGCTACTGGTGGTAAAGTCAACAGGCTGAGATACCTCCCTGCTATACCTATCGTTTTTAGTATTATTATTATCATTTTAACTCATTTTTTTTATACTCATTCTCTATTAATTGTAAACTTTTTAGAATAACAATTACGCATGGTAGCTCAATTGCCAGATGTTTTTTTTAAATATATTGGCTACTAAAATATGTAATATAACTTTCGAAATGTTACGCACCCCTGAATTTCCTAATGACCTTGCATTGGTTTTGTTTACATTTCGTATCGCTTCTCATTGGCCTTACTATAAATATAAATTACGGACAATATCAATATACCTTGTTCGGCGACTTCGGGGTAGTATTGGCTAGAAACTTACTTTGCACTTATAACTTGACAATTAATGTTCAATGGTAAAATATATTTTACATTATTAACTTAATTTTGATAACACTACCAAATTTCAAGGGAATTGTGCAAATTAAATTATTCGTGGATATATTTTTCCATTAACTTCTAATCTTGTCTGTAGGAAATGTAACCAATTTAATATACCTATCAAATACTAAAGATAAGATAATTAAATACTAAAAATAGTACATTTATAATCCTGACCCTGCTGAAACTGCTGTAGTTTCGCAAAGTGAAGCAAAACTTCAAGGTCAACATTACATTTGTAAGGCAAGGTATTTATGAACAAACCTGTACATTATGTAAAGGCACTTTTTGTGACTTTTATTGTTTTATTAAATTTTAAAATATTATAAATATTACACTATTATTTAACTGATAAACACACAGGAACAGTCACTAATAGGCGCATTACTATAAATCTATCTGAGTGATGTAAAATACTGGCGAGATCAGGTCCAATTTTTATGACTGCAGACAAAATAATATTGATCTACTGGCTCAATTCGTCTTAATTTTAACTTTTTTTTACGTTGTTGATAAATCTAAAACTTTAGTTTAAAACGGAGATTAACAGAATATCTATAGTAGGCGCGCGAGTTGAATGTAGTCGGGGTGTGGGAAGCTTATATTTTAATCAATACTAGCTTTGCCCCTTACCCTCTGTGTTGTTTTAGGGTTTATTTACCTACATACCAAACATCAGCAATCAGTTCAACAAATTTTAGTCAGATTTTATTTTGTATCAAAATCAGTTTAGTAGTAGTAGTAGTAGTACGAGGAAACGTATGTGGGAACAAACATTTACATTTATTTATTAACTAGTATTAATTTAACAATTAAAAAAACCGCCTGGTGAGCTCTTTAATTTGATACCCATATTGCATGATTCAATTTATTTTTGTTTCTTGATACTTCAAACAATGGGATCTCATAGCCAGCATATTTTTTTATTTCACTTATCTAAGAACACATGGGTTACGAAGACGAATCTAACGATATCTTAATTATACAAATCCTTGCAGCGGTTTATAAGATATGAGGTAATAAAGAATATTACATGCATACATACATACAAGATACGTCTTGGCAGTCGGGTAAAAATACACAAGCAATTTAAAATATTCTTGGCACTCTCCCTCACATTTTATTACATATAGTTTTATGCAGATATCAAATAATATGTTGAAAATCAGAATACTCGTACCAATACGGACGAGGATATCGCAAACCTCGGCGTTGCGTGTTTCAAAAACAAAACATTTAAAATAGTGTGATTGTATGAACTAAAAAATTGTGATCATGTTGTTACTCGTTAAGGATGTCCTTCGTCTGGAACCAACCCTAAAAGTATTATCAGGCCATTGTTATCATGAAAATGTATTGTCATTGGAACCATATCAATATGCAAATTTTCTACTTCCCAGGATGAAAGGAGGTAGTTTTAATTTAGTTTGCAAGATTTGACCCAAATAAACTGTTTAGTAACAGAATGAAGAGGCTATTTTGTTCATTCGTAATTATTGCTATCGGCATTTTTATCATCTACATTACGATTGGCTAACGTCACACTAAATGGTCGATGGCCCAAACCACATATATTAAAAAAGTAGCATATTCTACAAAATACGCCTAGATAATATCACCTACCTAAGAGAATATAAATAATTGTCTTACTACAAAGACATTAGACAGAATTCTTTTGAGCAACAAACTTTTACCACCGAAATCATGTTCAATACGAGTATTTCCGTGAGAACATTGCATGAGACTTTAATGTTATGCATACCTAACTATATTTCTACAATTTTACGAGTATTTGACTATTAGGTTACATACGATTATAATTAATGAAGGCACATGGTATTAAAATAAATACTCTGCATCACGGGCGTAGCCAGGTTTTAATTGAGAATTGGGGGGAGTCCTGCTCGTAAAGGGAGTCCTTTTTCAAGCAGTGTTAATTATGTTTCAAGAGATCTAAAGATAAAATGTATGGGGAGAATAGTACATGTTAATATCTTAAGTTTTCGGGCGGGAGGAGGGGATAGAACCCCCAAACTCCCCTCTGGCTACGCCCGTGCTCTGCATACATTTTGTGCTTATCCGAATATAAGTTAACATTATTACTTTCGTTACAGTAAGGCATCATGTAGCATCGTAAATCCTCCTCCGAGAAACACATCCTTAAACTATAATAAAGCTATTTATTTATCATTTTGGTCCTACTTGTAACAATTACTTGCTAGTGAGGCTGTTTTCATTTGGATTCCTTAGCCGCAGATTCCACTGAGCATACATCAGCAATGAAGTTTCGTCATAGTAGCAGGGCGCACACATCTTTTAGTTTCACATCTGGAAATTGTCAAATACCCATCAAGAAATACTTTCATTATTTACGTCAACTATTACATCATAGGGTGCGTGTAATGAACTACGTTCTATTAATCGATGTGGCCATTGTAAGGCCATTGTTTTTACTGAATTACTAACGCTACAATTCATTTAAAGTCTCGTTTATACGTATTAAGTAGTTAAGTAGATAACGAAATTTTAACAAAATTTTAAGTGGATAATTTATAGTGCGCGTCCCAACGTAATAATTTAGTAAAGCTTTTTAGTTATACAATTCTTCATAACCTACTTAATTACTTAAGCATTTTACTAAATTTTACCTAAAAAGTGCCTGTCCAAATGTGTTAAATGATAAGCCCCGCCCACCTACTTAGCAGAAAATAGAAAAATTTCTAAATTACTTGTTTACTTGCGTACTCAATTTCAGCTACTAAGTTGTCCGTTTACACTTATTAATTCAGTTAAAATTTAGTTAACTACTTAACAGATGTAAATGGAACATAATAAATAGTACGTGAGGTGCATTGAGTGTAGTGTAATGTGATAGTGTCACCGCAACGCTACAGGAGGCGAAACAAGTTTCATGTGGGCACCTCTTCGGAGCTGGTGTCGAATTCCAACTTGACGTCGTTGCTCAGTCCCTCTACGTCCACCTCGTTCTCCGTAGCATTCAGCATATTCAACGTCACCTGCCACATATCAATATTATTAACACCCCCACATATATTATAACATCACAGACCGAAGTTAACACGAAGCAAAAGCTTAACTTTTGAATTTACGCTATCGAGACAAAAAAAATTATAAAATAATAATTTGCAATTGATAAAAACATACTTGCGACTTTGTCATATTTCAGAAATTATAAGAGAAATAATAAACGAGAAGCTACGCCAAACAAAGTGCGCAAGCTGATCACATGACGTGCTAGTTTACTTATTAAATAGCGAGTAGGTACAAAATAAGTTGAGAACATGAGACCCATTCGACCTCAAGACATGGCGGAAGATGTTGTTCGCGATATTTGCTCTGAAACAGTACGTAGTCGGTAGTGCGGACATTACACCTCAATGCTAATTTCACATACCGTGCATAGGTAACATATACGGTAGATTATACGTGCGCCATACATACATATATGCATGTCAATCATTCATCAATATTAAGAGGAAATACCAGCGCAGAATCATTTGAAATCCTTTCTAAATCGAAACTATTCTATTGCCATCGCGTCTAGGCTATAGCCCCGCGCGGACAGAGCTACTACGTGTGGGTGTGAGAGCTATGCGTGTGTGCGTGTTGCAAATCGCCCGACTCGGGGGACGCGGGGAAAGTGGGAAGCACGCTATTATAGAAATAAATTTAATGTCCATTTAAAATAGCCCAAATGACACTTCTAGAGAGAATCCAACCAAAAAATACTGCACAATTTTATTGAGGATCGTAAGTCGTAACATATCCTAAAATTAAAACCGGGCAAGTGCGTGTCAAGCCACGCGCAATGTAGGGTTCCGAAGTAGTAAGTTTATTGACTATTACTCATTAACTGCTTATGCTAACATAGCCGTGAGTTTTCTTTGTAAATTCATCATATAACCTATTTTTCAGAATTTTTCGCTTGTCCAACTTCTATGCCTGCGTTACATTATGCCCGGTTTACATTATTCCAGTCCAGCGATTAAAACCAGCACTGGATTGCTACTGGAATAATGTAAACCAACACTGGAATGCACTGAATTCAGTGAGCATTCCAGTCCAGTAACTGGATTGTCGGTCTACTTTTGAATCCAGTGCGACCAATCCAGTATAACTGGAATAATGTAGACAGCCAATCCAATGTCGTTTGATACATTTTCTTCGTGAAATCATCGTCACTGTAGTGTTCACACTTTGACGGATTATGAAAGACTGGCATAATGTGTCTACATACAATCCAGTCCAGTACTGGATTGGTTTGATCCGCTGGATTACTGGAATGGAAGAATGTAAATCGGGCGTAAATCTTTAGACTGTATTGGGTATTAAACCAAGAAAAATACATTATCATGTTGGAATTCAGAAATCAAGCAAGTCCGGCATAAAGATTGTCAATCGTCAATCAGCTAGGCTACAGTCTACACATGCAATCATTAAAAAAGGACCCCGCTCTAATCTTATGGTAATTGGGTTTCAGCGGATTGGTCTGAATTTTTGGTATGTTGTAGCCCTAACCATACTACCCAAATGCGTATTTTTTCCTCCAGGGGGCACTTTCCCCCAAAGTCTATTATTTGATTTCAGCGGAATCATTCTGAATTTTTTGTTTGTTGTAGTCCTAATCATGCCAAACAAGAGTCCCAATGGGCACGACCCCGCATATTGCGTGTGTTCTCCTTCAGGGAGCGCTAACCCGTGCCCCTGGTGGAGAAAACACGCAGTAGTATATCGACGGCGGAAAGCGAAAACGTAGTCATCCACAAAAACGAAAATGTTCATCAGAGCCAAAAACCTTTTACACTTTTTAAAAAAAAATCATAACTAGCGTGTTTTTTAACTTAAACTCACGATTTTTGGATATTAGGCTTGTTATTTTTTCTAAATATAATATAATTGTAACTCAAATCTCATCCAAACAGTTATTCGCCAAGATTTTGTTGACTACGACATTTTGAACTATTTTTGTGGATGACTACGTTTTCGCTTTCCGCCGTCGATATGTAACCATTAACCAATGATATTATAATTATGTAAAAAAGGACTCATAGAACCTATAATACCATTGGGTGTAATGTACAGAACGAGTAAGTGCATAAATACAACAGGGATTAATGCGTGAATTTTATTATTTATTTAAAAGCAATTTGTATATTTTTTTCCTCTAATATTGATATATGAACAAAATGGTAAGCATACATATTGCTGAGTTCATGACATGTGGACATGCATCAGTACATATAACTTTCCAAATAATCTTCCAGATTTTATTTCTTTTTTTAATTTCAAGAATGACAAAAATAAATTCAAAACTGAATTACTACCTTGAATATATTGGTAAACTTAGTGACCCAACACCTAAACTAGCATATAAAAAGTATAAAAACCTCAATAATTAAATGCCAATTTCTAAGTTACTTTACTATACTACCAAACTTATTACCAAAATGCCACAATGCAATATAAAATAAAGCAAATAGTCTCCATCATAATCATTGTTTACCATCTTAACCTTTTTTGTATTCCAAATAAAAAGGGATTTTTTTGTGGTTCCATATAAAAAAAATCATATAATTTTTAGAAGTTAAAATCTGGTAGTGATAAGTTAACATAATATAATCAGTTCAAAGTAATAATCCTTTTAATCTCAAAACAGGCATGATAATATAATTCATAATTTTGTAAGCTTATTACTCTTAATATTTACACTTACTCCCATTCTCTGACAGAATGGAAGCAAATATAAATTAATAATATAATGTCATAACAAATATCAGTATCATAAGTGTTAAGATGTGACATAAAGAACTAGCATCTACAACTCAAGTAGCACATGCTTCATTAGCCAAGTGTGAGGCAAAGCTCCCAAGATGTACTAAAATGCAAACATTACAAATCAAACTCATAAAAAAGTAAAATCAACACAAAAGCTAACATTTCCGAAGGATTAATAAAGTTAGTGGAGTTTTGAACCTCGGCATTCTTTCTTATTATTGACTGTTGGCTGATGACGCTGTGAGTGGCGACTACCTGAGGTTTTGGCAGCTGCATCAGACCGCCCACTTTACTGCTTACCTGGCGGACAGGTATACCTGCGTCCTCGAACGCCTTCTTCTTCAGGGTGGTGCGGATTTGGGACCTGAAACATATAGTTAATAGATATACATATATTATTTACTATAACACAACACTAAAATGGTAAGTAGATTCATATTCTAGAAGAGCTTAAAGAGTGGACCAGCATACAATTTAATCTCTTTAAAATCAACTGCCTAATGCAAATCTTACGCCACTAAGATTGTTACCAAAAGTCTCCAGTAAACCAAAATCACAGTAAATTAACATTAAATAGTTAAAACTTACACAGTTCTATTTTTGATGTGTTGACTGAGCTTGTTAAGGTCTATGGCAAATCTATGCACACATGATCGCAGCATTTCAACTTCTTCTTCTGTCCATTTGTTTCTATTATGACAAAATAAAAAATGTATAGTATTTTGTAACATTATTTATTTTTGTGTTGCAAATTGTAATGAAAAATATTTTATTTAATAATATCGTAAATATTCTTTCTTGGAAGAATAATAAACATTTAAATAAATACAAAAAACAAATTTCATCTTAATTATTAATGCTAATAGTAAAACTAAAGGTACAATGGCCTTACCCTTGTGGTGAATCGCCCATAGGATGCAGCATCATTGTCATCTCTGATAACTTATTGAAGGCAGTTCCAGCCTCACGAAATATCTCTCCAACCTGGAAATTTACAAGTAGTAATATTGCTCAATAATCATGCGTATTCCCGAATAACCATCAACTCACGAAATTCTACTCACTTTTGCAGCAGAGTTATTCATTCTAGTCAGGAAGGAATAAATATCCTCGAAAGCAACAGGAAAAGTAAAACAACCGAATCCAATCACGTAGAAGTGAAGAGTATAATATGATCTTGCATTTGCTGTTCTGAGCTTCATAAGTTTAAAGAATTGTTTTATTCGATTTGAAACGCTTTTCAAAGCTTAAGTGTTTGGTTAGTCAGATACATTCATATTAGGTGCATTTTTAATATCAATTGTGAAACTTCTGTTTATAAATCAATCTTAACGTAATAAGTAAAATTCAAATAATTAGATTTTCCCGAAATGCGTCGATCGAATCGCGAACCTTATTAATATTCAATAATTTCAATTCATTAAATGAATGAATTGAATGAAATTCACAGCATTTCACAGAGTAATTAATGGATTTATCAATGTTGCAAAAATGAAATATCAAAAATCGGTAGCATTGCCAGCTAAAAATCGGGAGAAATCGGGAGATTCTTAATTTGAATAAAGCAAGAGTTATTTTATGTTATTATCACAATAATTTTTATTTATAAAAAATATTATTCATTTACATCTTCGCACCATGTTACTAGCTATTTTTGCAAACATGTATTTATTTATATTAAAATTGTAACATGTTTGATCATCTTTTTACTCGACTGCGTGACCCAAGGGAGGGTAATATGTTTATCAGTCTATGTATGTTTATTCCTATGTGGCACTGTAGAGACCAAACGTGTTAAGCGATTTTGATGATTGTTACGTCAATCGATTGCTATACACCAAATTTTCAAAATATAAGAAAAAAATATATTGAGGAACTAAGTGGGATCGTTCAATAGGTATTCAAAAATGATATTTAGATTCCCTTCACAATTTTTCATTTTAAATAATAGTTTAGGATATATAACGATTCAACAAGCATTCTTGCTAATTTATTAACTCCCTCAATGAAATGACATTATTGAGAATTTTACCATCTTTTAATCCTAATGAAGAAGTCAATGAATCCTAACTAAAAATTGTAAAATAAACAAAATTAAATAACACAAAAAACTCGACTGCGTATAAAATACTAAAAATGAAGAAACAAGCCCAGTAGTTAAGCAGTCGGAACCCATTCTTCAACCAATCACATCTTCCCAAAGAGCCCTGTGAAATATAAATGGGTCCCTACTGCTAAACTACTGGGCTTGATTTCTAATTTTTATTATAGTATTTTATTATGTACGCAGTCGGGTTTTTTGTGTTTTTTAATTATTTTCTTGTAATAGACCTAATATGGCAAACACAAAACTTTGAATACGTATGAACTAATATTTTAGAACATGACTGTGTGAGCCATCACCACGTTTTATGCTATATATCTACCTACGGTTGCCCAAAATTCTTCTGTATTTTCACTGAGTGACTCAATTTCTTTTTTATTTTGTATTTAGAACATTATTTTCTATTTTTAACTTTAAATATTATGTAATTGCTGGAAAATGCAAAAAATCGGGAGAAACGGTCGCTAAATCGGGATATCGGGAGACGATAGCCAAAATCAGTAGATCTCCCGAGAAATCGGGAACTTTTGCAACACTGGGATTTATAAATGAATCACAGAATACTTAAGCACGATATAAATAATCATAGACCAGACCACAGAATACTTATTACACTAAGTTCATAATCCACAGAGTATCTGTATCATAGGCTAAATTAAATCACAGAGTACTTAACAAATGCCATGCCAGTGCCACAGAGTAGAGTACTATGATTCAACGAGCGGTCCATTCCATGTGCTTACTTTTCTTTTCACTGCCGCTAGATGGCTCTGCTGCTTTGTAGCTTCGTCGACCACGGACGGACCAATGATTCTGGCCACAAACAGCTTTACTTGAAGGTCGTAGCTCATCTAAATGACACCGCTCCCACCCAACCAAAGTATCAGAATTCAAATATAAACTTTAAATCGTGCTCTGTAGATGCAACTATTGAGTGGCAAGGTTGCGGTAAGCTTGCTTCCCGCGCGCGGGCTGCTAATTTTTGTTGTTACTGTAAAGTGCACCTACAGAGCACGATTTATCGTCTATATTTGATTTCTCATACTTTGGTTGGGTGGGAGCGGTGTCGTGTAGATGAGCTACGACCTTTACTTCGCTGGCCGCTGGGCCAGCCAGAAGCCAATGGATAGGTATTAAGGTAAGGAAAGATAAGTCATTATTTTTTTTCCAAATCGGTTTAATAATAAGAGCCCAAATATAATTAATACAAAATACGATATTCGGAGATGTATTCCACAACAATATATTTTTGAATTATTACTAGTAGGTATTATGCTAAGTGACTCACGTTAGAGCAGATTCTAATTTTAATAGACTCTGTCCTAACGCCAATTCGGTAAAGTTTAAGTTAGATGTGTATGTTTTTTCTTCTTATCAAAAGAAATATAAATTTGTAAAGAATTATATTATGTTGTTAACTATTTACTATTAATTATATTTATAACACAAGACATATTGTAAAATTCTGTTAATTTTCATACTAAGACATGAAATGCTGGTACCAAGTTTACATTTACAGGTTGGACATATTATAGTATTATATGAATTACTTGTAACTCAAGTTATAAGGTACATAGGTAAGTACTAGCAAACATCTCGTTAGAGAGTGATATCTAGGTAATATTTATAATAGGTAGGTACTAACAAAATTATAGTTCAAAATATGTAAAAAAATTAATTATGTAAGTAATGTAAGTACCTAATTATGTAAAATTACATAAAATTAAATAACAATCGTACTAGGTATATAAAACTCACTTGCCATGAAACATTTATATCTGAGTAAGTCATTGTGTATAATTCCATTCCAATCATTGAAGTACTATTACTTCGTATAGAACAGACACCCCGAACATTGAGTCGGGTGCATTCATTGTGGCCAGGGTGGCTCACTTCATTCACTCACTTGCTTGTCACTCACCTGCGTTCATTGCGGCCGCATGCCAAAATTGTTTAGTAACAAACTGAAAAAATGCCGTCTTGCGTGATGAGAACCTGTCACAATTGCACGTAAAAAAATACAAAAAAGAAAATGGTATTACTTATCATCAGTAAGAAAACAAAATATTAACTTAAATCAACTAAAACGAATTTATTTCAATTATTGTGGAATGTTCCCGCCATTTTTGAATGAAATGCAAATAAATTGACTTCAATCAATTCAAGTCAGTTCAGGTCAGTCAATTGAATTTAATTGAAAAAATCATGAGTCGGGTTTACACACTTGGCAAGTAAGCGTGTTAATGGACAAATAAATAAGCCCGATAAGAATGACTATAGTACCTACTCTTTGGTAAATAATAAATTATGTGTATTACATTACTCAGTGAATTCAATTAAACATTAAATCAAACATTTGGAAGAGCTAAAGATTTAGAGTCGTTGACTGTTTGTCGTGGTTCGGCAAGTGTCTTATTCAAAGTTACTCTATGTAAATCACCTTCTAGAGTTTGAAAAAAGAACGCGTCATCGCGGTTTCGGGACACACATTTTGTTCGAGATGTCTGTTCTATGTCATTATACTTCAATGATTCCAATAACGAAAACTAACATGTAGGACGTAGGTATTCCGTGCTTCGGAGGGCACGTAAAGCCGTAAGCCCCGGATGTTAATGTAGGTAAGTACGTAGGCCCTCGGGCTGCATTAAAACCCCTCCAGAAAACCGTACTTCCGGGATAAAATAATTTTTCAGAGATTATCCTGAACAGACAGATTGTTTTAGTACTTAGGTATAGTGTAAATCTATACCAATATTATAAAGATGAAGAGTTTGTTTGTTTTTGTTTGATTGAACGCGCTAATCTCAGGTAATAGGGATGTTGACTAATTTTAGGATGCAATTTTATTTTATAGATAGAACCTCAATATTCACGAAAAAAATATTATAAAAATAATAATCTTCAATTTAAAAACAAAAATTGATAAATATAAATCACTATCAAATTTCCCACCAAAAACGTCACGTGACGTCACTAAACTATATTCAATACTATCTGTCTACTAACTTTGTTGAATTTCCATATAAAATTGTTCCAATGACGTCATATTCTCAAAATGGCGTTTGAGGTCACGTGACAGTGAGTACAATTTTTAACATTTTAAATTAATGATATTTAATTTATTGTGATTGATTTCAGTAAAAGAATCATATTTTAGGCCTTTAAATGTTACCACTAATATTTTAGACATAAATTTATATTAATTTATAATTAGTGTCAACATCCCTATTGGTTTGAATTGAAAAATTCTTTTGTGTTGGATAGTTCATTTATCAAGGAAGGCTTTAGGCTTTATAATTTCACACTGCGACCAATAGGAGCCAAGTATTAATGGAAAATCTTGCAAAAACAGGAAAAATTATTCCTTTTTGAAAGCTTCCATTGCGTGCACTGCGTATACAGTTTAAGTTACGTAAAAATCATGTATGATGGAATTGTTCCAGAGAGGGGGAATTTAATGGTCTCTGATTTATTATATTAAACCGATCAAAACTATAAAAGTAACAACAAAGTACATTCATTGATTGTTAGGCGATACGAAGTTCGCCGGGTCAGCCATTAACTACATGTAATCACAAGAGAAAACACAGTTATTTCGAAATTATAGACAGACACTTCAATTTTATTTATATGTGTAGATACTATAGAGTTATATCCGATGTTATTGAGCGTGTGAGAAATTCATTAAATACATTATAGATAATTACTTGCTACATTTTAAGCCTTAAGACGCATTACGATTTTTCACCGCGCGATTTCTTCCGCAAAATTCTGTGAGATATGGAAATTGTATGAAGCTGCACACACTTGCGAAAATAAATCGTGTTGATTATGATTCAGTACGCGATTTAAAAATCGTCAGAAAAAAAATCGCGCGGTGAAAAATCGTAATGCGTGTTAAGCCTTAAGGTCGTAGCTGACTTATACGACACCGCTCCCATCCAACCGAAGTATGAGAATTCAAATATAAACTTAAAATCGTGCTCTGTAGGTACAACTATTGAGTGGCAAGGTTGCGGTTAGCTTGCTTCCCGCGCGCGGCCTGCTAATTTTTGTTGTTACTGTAAAGTGCACCTACAGAGCACGATTTTAAGTTTATATTTGAATTCTCATACTTCGGTTGGATGGGAGCGGTGTCGTATAAGTCAGCTACGACCTTTAGGGTAAACTCAGTAGCAACTGGCCACTTATGCGACCTGTATACTTAATGTCAATAATTTATGTATGTTCCTCCGATTTCTTTTTAATAAACAGAAATGGCTAACATCACTAGTATCTACAGAAAAAAATTAAGAGATATTCTTATTTCGTGAAACTAAATATATATATACGAGTATGTGGCAAGTAACACCTCATTTTACCCTATTAATATTTGTATCGATTGTTTAATTAAGCGTTATATTGTACACATATTTCGATCAAAGGGAATATATCACTATAACTTACGCCCATTTATAACGGTAGTACTTAAATCTTAACAAGTTGAACTATGTATTGATGAACTAAAACCGCTCATACTATGTAGTTTTAAGGTGCAGAAAAAAACTATCTAAGCTGTTTACATATTAGTTATAGGTATTTGACTATTCCTAATTCAACTAAAACTATAATTAATATTATTGACAAATTGCTCCTAGTTGTGTTTTGATAAGGTGTCATTAAAATACCAAAATTAGTGTATTCAAATCACTAAAGTGCAGTTCTCGGCTGAACCTCTCCAGGCTTGCCCACGTGTCCTGTAAAGGCCAATAGGGCCAACAGCAACTATTCATTCGAAAAAAAAAATAGATAAAAATAAAGTGCAGTTCCATCTGATACAAATAAACCTCGAAATATTGAATGTAGATATTAAGATGTATGTAAAATCTAATGATGCAATTTTAGTTTTTATCAAAATCGGCCCTGAGAGTACTTTGACCACTTTTCGCTATTCCTCATAGGTTCGATTTTGGCCTTCCACGCAAAAAATTCATAATGTATAGTAGCACCATAATTATTTAGACATCCTCGTGCATATGCAATAGTCAGAAATTAAAAAAATCGGAACCTCTTTAAACAGCTATTCATATTTTTCTGAATCTTCCGTGCAATTAACAATGTCTTGATAGTAATTGGCAAGAAATTATTGTACAGTTTTCTTATTTCATTGCAAAGGTCACATTTCTCAAGATCACATTCCATAGAAAAAATCTTTTATTTTAATTATCAATAATCTCAAAGCCGACGGAAAAGATTAACAACATAAAAGAAAATATTATTATAGGTCTACCAGAATCTTGATGTCAAAATGGGGTATTTAAAATTGGAGACAGCAACACTCCCCAGCGTTGGGGAAATTGGAATAAAGCTTGCTGATATTTTTATTATAGTGTCAGTTTCATAATAGGTAACATAATATGTATGGTTTATTAACTTCAGATGAAAATATATAAAAGACAATGTTACATTATGCACATATTTTTTATATTATATTATAATTAATTATAAGTGACTATAATTTATGCAACTACAACATTTTCCATCTGTAGGTGTTGGTATTTTTTATTCATTTTATGAAGAGAACAAATAGGTTAAATAATAATAACGAATTGTTCCTCCTATATCAGTTACGTGAACTTGCATAATGTAACTTTTCATTTCATATTCACAAACATTTTTGCTAGTTTAAATTTGTAACAATGTTTATATTCTTCATTTCATTTATTTTAATATCATTTAATAATCTATTTACTTATAAAGAAATCATAAGTTTTATTAATAAGAAATATAACCACAACAAATAAGTATCAAAATGAGTCAATCCTACGAGATGGAAAATATCATAAAGGTTTTTCGGTACTAAATCGTAAATAAACATCATTTTAGAAAAGAAAAAATTCCAAACATCTCTTTTTTTGATTTGACAAATATTGTTAGATTTATTTTTTTATTTTTATTGCCATCTTTAAAACCCATTTTTCTGATTTTCAAAAATACCATGAGATTCTGGTAGGTACAACTATATAGCTGTGAAACTGACATTATACTATTACCAATTCATTGATTGAGGTCTTACTTCTTAGATAATAATTATGTTAAACCGGATTTTTTGACAATATATATCATCGCGTTGCGCCACATGAAATCGCGTTACATGAAATCAAAATAATTTGCATAAAATTATTCTCTATTTAAGCATTACTGCAAGTGTAGTCACGCAAAAAAAATTACACCCGATTTACTAACAATTGCAAGTGCCCTATTTCGAATTCACACAGCTTTCAATTTAGGCATATTATAACAATAACAACATGTACATTGTACACATAGTGTATTAGTTATGTAATTTTAAATTACAAATGAAGGGTAAATAATAAAATCTGCACCTATATCTGTGAGCACAAAATTGGATTAGAGCTCGCTATTGCCATACACCTAATATTGCACATCAATTAATAAATAAATTGGCACGTATCGAGAACTAAATCACTTATGTCTGTATTACTAAACATTTATTGATAGAAACACAAGTATTCGGAGGCCTTAAAGTTGTACTAAAATAGTCAAATACCTGCTACGTTAAGTACTAAATGTATTTCGCAAAGTTCATTACTAATCATTCGCCACGTGTCACTAGTTCAAGTGGTACAATCACCAAATGTTTGCACCACTTTACACGAAGCGAAACAAATTTCAGGTGGGTACTTCTTCGGTGCTAGTCTCGAACTCCAGCTTGATGTCATTGGTGATCCCTTCCACGTCAACCTCGTTCTCCGTAGCGTTCAGCATATTCAGTGTCACCTGTCATACGTCAAAGTATTAGAACTGCTTAAATAGATGCGTCAAGCAGGGAAAGCGCCGTGCAGAACCCTTCAGGGTATGAGTTTGACGATCATAACTTTGGGAAGTGGACGAGCATAGTGAAATAGTGGCATAAAAATGTGTGGCATAAGCTTCCAACTCTCTTGCAGTCAGTTCAGATTGTCACCACATTATTAAAGATAAGTTAAACAAATAAGAGAACTCAAGAATACTGTACAGACTACAGAGATGTAGAATAAGCATAAAATTTTATAAGTCTCGTTCATTACTTATCATATAATAAGTTTTGCCTACCAAAAGTATAAACTAGGATTTTTTTATTTCATTAAAGTATTTCTTTTTATGTTCTATGTAAATAGCCGAAAAACGAAACAAGGTGAGTCAACTGATGGGATGTGGTCACCATTGCCCAGGAATATCGTCAACTGTTGTTGATTGAAGGTATTGTCTACAAGATGTTACCGGCCAAAAAGGAAGCAGGTGAACTGCTCTATTCAAAAATTTTATTTCACTCTTCTATTTAGGTACTTGGCATTACAAAATTGAAATCATGCGTTTCTATTGTCTATACATTATAATTATATATTTAGAAAACATTTTGAAAAACAGAACTAATTAAAATGAATGAAAAAACTGTCATTCATTTATTTCTTTTAATTAAATATACCCGTGATTAGTGTCTACTAAATGCATTGTTATAAGAAATAATGAATTGACACAGGTTCATTTCAAATTCAAAATTAATAAAATACAAAATAGTAAAATTATTACAAACATCAACAAATGGTCTACAAACCTCGGCCTATAAATGTAATATACGTGTTATCTCACTGATCGATCCCTTCGTTGTCATAAAATAATTCAGTGTTCGTATTCATACCTCATATACTACCTCAATCGCACTTTGGGTCTCAAAACGTAACTTTTATAAGCATGCTTAATCAAAAGCTTTAAAATGCATGTAATTAATGAAAGAAAATTTTATTTAAACGGCGAATTGAGGCATAGGTATAGATAGATATATGTCATGCTAAATAAATATTTACTAAAAGCTTCGCTTCAAACTCAACCTAATGAATTAAGAAAAGTAGTAAGTAAATAGTAGAATAAAAAACTGATAATAGGAATACCATGACAGTAAGTGTTCAGTCGTGGTCAACTTTTCAAAGAAGTATGTACTAAGAGGATAGCAGTTTGCCGCGTAACTTCAATATAATATTATAAGTGCTTTTGTTAATTTTGACATGCAAGTATGCTAATAATAGCTAAAAAATATATTAAAAGTACAGTTTGTTTGGGGTCATTATCATGTTAAAATATCCTCTTTATACTAATTGTCTGTAATTAGTTGACTCCGACTGTATATTTATTACCAGTAAATACTTAGGTATGGGGTAACTATATTCAAAATTTAAACAAATGTAAGTATACTAGTATACAATTAATTTAGTAGCTACATATCTAATAATTTTCAATGAATAAATATGTGATGAGAACATTAAATTGACTATATTTATTATAATAAAATCTATAATAAGAGATCTAGTATAATGAGTTATGATTTCAATTTTAGATGGGTGGCGAGGGTGGAATATTTTCATGTGTAAGTAGCAGGATTCAAAGTGATAAATATACCTCATAATTATGCCTAATGGAACACAATTTGACACTCAATTATATCTTTCAACATTAGTTTAGTAACGAACAGTAAGACAAATATATGCAGTAAATGTCACTACCAAACATACTTGATTAGATATTTTTAATTTTCTACATTTGAATACTAAAACAGTTAATTATACTGTATAATCCAGGATTTCTACATATATAAAACTACAATATAAAATTGAAAAAAGACCACCACTGATTAAACAAAAAATCTCAGAAACTACGAACCGATTAATGAGGAGGCAGCTTCAAAGTCTATAATAGATGTAATGGTTCATTATGATGTGTTTTGGTCGGATCATTTTCCACTGG
This sequence comes from Thymelicus lineola, assembly GCA_963932265.1. NCBI lineage: Eukaryota > Metazoa > Arthropoda > Insecta > Lepidoptera > Hesperiidae > Thymelicus > Thymelicus lineola. The sequence continues at coordinate 22,888,974 of OZ010680.1, forward strand.
AGATTACATGTAAGTGGGGTAATTTAATACCGAAAACACTATGGAGTAAGGCAACAAATGATAATATACAGTGGGGTGATAGGAACATCCAACAGATAAATAGGTACAGTGACGAATGTAGGCAAAAACTAAGGGATATTGTATTTCCAGTAGAATGTAGGTATTGTACGGACAAATTATGTAATATTTTAGCGCATAGGAAAATTATTGATAATATGTATCAAAATATCGTCGATGCACTAAGAAATGCTTCTAAAATCAGTAAAGAAAGTAAGAATAATGGGAAATATAAGAAAGTGATAGGCTGGAATAAGTATGTAAGGGAGGCACATGGTGAGGCGAGGCAAAGTTTCCAGACCTGGATACTGCATGGTAAACCCAATAGTGGGGATCTGTATGACAGGATGTGTGAAACCAGAGGGCGCTTTAAGTCCAGACTGAAATGGTGCCAAGATAATGAGAATCAAATTAAGATGGATATATTAGCCAATCATCATTCCAGGAAGGACTTTAGGGGCTTCTGGAAACATACAAAAAAGCTGGACACTGGACCGTGCCTGCCTGCGAACATCGGGGGTCAGTGTGAGCCAGGCCAGATGAAAACAGGGGATGCCTCCGACCAGAATAACTACCGACCAATATCGCTTGCGACCGTGATAGCGAAAGTGCTGGACGGTCTTCTTGATCGCATTTTCGGGAGGCATATAAAGCTGCACGAGGCTCAGTTCGGTTTTAGGCCGGGATTGTCCACCGAAACAGCAATTTTGCGGCTCAAGCACACCGTCCAGTATTACGCCTCACGAGGAACACCTGTTTACTCTTGTTTTTTGGACTTGTCGAAGGCATTCGATCTTGTGTCGTACAACATATTATGGGATAAGCTCTTGAGGGAGACTAGTACGCCCAGGGAGGTGGTAAACTTAGTCAGGTATTGGTACCAGCACCAGACTAATACGGTAAGATGGGCTGGCTCATACTCGGAAGAGTACAGGTTGGAGTGTGGGGTGAGGCAGGGCGGACTTACATCTCCGCGGCTCTTCAACCTGTATATAAACGGACTGATTGAGGGGCTCAGCACAGCCGGAGTAGGCTGTTCAATTGATGGAACTTTTGTTAATAACATCAGCTATGCCGATGATATGGTTCTGCTCAGCCCCTCAGTCAAAGGACTTGAGGTGCTTATTGGAGTTTGTGAGGGGTACGCGATGACCCATGGCCTTAGGTATAACACTACAAAAAGTGAACTCCTTGTTTTTAAAGCAGGAAGTAAAGCACCAAGGGTCGTTCCTCCTGTGAAACTTGGAGGCACGGTCCTAAATAAAGTAAACAAGTTTAAATACCTCGGGCATTGGGTCAGCGCTGACCTCTCAGATGACCTGGATATTGAACGGGAGCGTAGGGCGTTGGCGGTAAGATGCAACATGTTGGCGCGTAGGTTTGCACGGTGTAGTGCAGAGGTCAAAATCACACTTTTTAAAGCATACTGCCAAACCTTCTACACGTGCAGCCTATGGGCCAAATGTACCAGCAGATCGCTCAATGCCCTACGAGTCCAGTATAACAATGGGTTCAGGATGCTGATGGGGCTGCCCCGCTTCTGCAGTGCATCCGGTATGTTTACAGAGGCTCGCGTCGATAGTTTCCAGACTATTATACGGAAACGCGTAGCTTCAGTGATGCAGCGGGTGCGGGATAGCTCCAACAGTCTCCTGAATACCATACTGGACCGGCCAGACTGCCCAGTAGTAAGGCACTGGAATGCGTGTCACATGCGGTCCAGGGGCCGTATATTTAATATTAAGTAATTTAATTTTAATTTAATTTAATTTAATTTAATTGATGGAATACTTTTATTTTTTTATTATTTTATTATTATTTTGCAATTTTAATTTAATTTAAATTATTTTATTATTTGTGGAATGAAATTGATATTTTAATTGTAAATTTATTTCACCTGATTATTATTATTAATTTTGAATATTTTATCTTAAATGAATTGTATTTTGAAATTTCAGTTTGTATTTGCTTGTTTATATTTTTTAAATATTTTTTGTACATGACGTTGTAATTAATGGATCTTAGTTATCTGAAATAAAATTATTATTATTATTATTATTATTAAGATGAAATTACATATACGAGTATATAAATAGGATACAGTTTATGCCAAGGAGACGTCAGCTAAGAATGGATTTTTGGAAATTCATTCCCTAAGGGGTAAAAATACTGGTTGGAAGTCACTTCCATACAAACCAACTTCGTCAGTCTTAAGAGTCTTAAATTTATGAAAAATTTGACGTGATAACGTCTTATAAATCGATGAACATCGGCTGCACGCACGAAAAAGTGTCACGTTCCGCTTGAGCCTAAGCGTGCAAGCGAAAGCGCGGAACAAGCGATAGAGAAGCACGATCGGATCAAGCATTGGCTTGTGACACATTTATCTCTCTTCTCGCGTGACATCAAAGCTAGCAGTTCGAATAGTTCTGCTACTGGAACGTCTGTAACTCGTTCCTTGTACATATTATACAAAATAATGATAATTCAGGGATAATAATTCAATTAAGTTTATAAAAGTATGCAATTTTTCATCAATGTTTCTTTGTGACGTTATCATGTAAAACTATCGTCTGTAAACCGATTTTACAGATAACCAATTTTTTTATGTAGGATTATAAGATAATTATGAATAAAAGTTAACTTTGACATATTTGTTTTTTTGGAAAAACATCCCATAAAGGTTTATTTTAGGGGATGGAAGTTAGTACACAACATCCTCATTTTTAGTTTTTATATCTTAGCTCCAGATTAGAAACAAAATTTGTGTGTAGGAAGTATTACGTTTTTTTGGAAAATCATCCCCTAAAGGGTTAATTAAGGGGGCGTAAGTTAGTATGGAAACTTCCGTCAGTTTTGAAGTTAAAATGGTGAAAATTTATATAACAAAAAATAATTTTAACAAGTTTTTTTTTTGGAAATTCACACCCCAAGGAGTAAAAAACCAGGGGATGTATGTTTGTATGAAACTTCATCAATATTGAACACAGAAATGAGGAAGCTCACCAAAAATTTACTGTAACAGGTTTTTTTTGGAATTTCATCCCCTAAGAGGTAAGGTAAAGGGGTTGCAAGATTTTCCAGAAATTCGTCATTCTCAAACTCAGAAATATGAAAATTAATTTGTAAACTTACATTGAAAAACAAAAAAATTAACTTTCCATCTCGAAAATATTAAAAATTTTCCTCGGAAACAAGATATAAATTGGTAGGTATAGAATATGTATTTTTAAAATATTATATCAACAATTTGCTTTAAATTTGCAACAAACATTTCACCTTTAATTGCCATCAATTACAAGTGCATGTTTTAGAGTTTTAAAATTTTTCATGAAAAAGAAAAAAACAAATTAATGTGAATGTTGTTTATTTTTCAAAACTTGGTCCAGGAGGAATTATTTGTGATTGTATCGTAGGTTTCATTATAGAAATTCCTTAATATAAGTACTTCAATATAAATTAACCAATTTTTTAATTTTCTTCTGTAAGGGGTAGATAAAAATATGATAAGCATAATTTCCGCATGCGAAGCTGCGGGCAACAGCTAGTTAGTAATAAATTTAACATAAAGATCAAAATTTTATAACGATCAAATTATGAATGTATATGGATAATTATCTGATGACTATTCGATAATTATCTGATAAATATCATGATACTTAATTACCAATGAAAATAAATATCTTGATAATTATAACGAACCCTTTTGTTTTAGCCTACAAAATCCATTTAGTAGCACTTATTTATTGCAAAAATTAGCAGTTGCCTGTGTATTAATCTTGTTGATATTATTATAAAAACGTAGGCTGACATAGAGTCATTAAATCTACAACTCGAATAGCACATGCTTCATTAGCCAAGTGCGAGGCAAAGCTCCCAAGATCAACTAAATAAGTGCGTCTCTCACTAACCAAAAGAAAAGAAAACAAAAGCTAATATTTTGTGATAAATTAGTTAGTGGAGTTCTGAACCTCGGCATTTTTTCCTAACACGGACTGTGGGCTGATGACGCTGAGTGTGGAGACTACCTGAGGTTTTGGCAGCTGCATCAGACCGCCCACTTTACTGCTTACCTGGCGGACAGGTATACCTGCGTCCTCGAACGCCTTCTTCTTCAGGGTGGTGCGGATTTGGGACCTGAAAATTTATATTAAATTTTATTTTTATTTTAAAATAATACTACATTTTGATTAATTTATTAAGTAGCTGTAAATTACAACAAAAACATGGAATAAATTTAAAAAAAAAACAGAAGTTTGTCATCATAGTCCACTAGCTGTGTCTTTGACTTTGACTTTGGTATAGATAATATTCAATGAAAAAAAACTCAGCCATACAAAGTTGATAACACATGCAATTCATTTTTAGATAAATCACTATTTTATGCTGATTTATACGTACGTTGTTCTATTCTTCATGTGGAGGCTGATCTTGTTCAGGTCCACAGCGAACCGATGTACACAAGACCGCAGCATTTCAACCTCGTCCTCAGTCCACTTGCCCCTAGCAAATAATTCAAAGATGATAGTAAAATGTCTGTATGCTTATTACGTCTTTATGCAAAAGTGTACTTGTGTGGTTGTAACAATTAACGTTCAGAACAGGTAAAATATATAAATAAGCTTAGTAGGCAGCAATTCACCAAATATTAACGAACCAATGCTTCATTCACTTAGCCTCGCACAGAACTGCTCTAGTACACACAGGCTAGCAGCGTAGCGACACATAATATTTTTACATACAAAATAGCCTAAGAGCTCTTACACACGGGCGGCTCTTCGCGGTCGTTAACGACTGCAGTCGGCGACATGCGTCGGCAGCAGTGGCGTGCACACAGTTTTAAGACAGGGTAGGCAGAAAATTTTACTCACCAAAAATACTACACGTTGGTTTTGGTTCGTCGTCTTGTCGATTGATGATGTAGGTAATTGCCAAATGCCAACTCAAATATCCATAGATTGACTGATTTTATAGACATATCAATTTACGGATATTCCAAGTGGCCTTTCGGCGCGTTTGTTTGCTGTTTTGTAATGTTTGTGTGATTTGCAAAATTTAAATAAAATCATTGAAAAGATGGTGGTGTGAGAATACTAAGTTTAAAGAATTGTTTTATTTGTATATTAAATCTACACGCCTATCTTTCTGTAAGAATATCTGCAATATGGAATCGTAAAAGTTGGGAAGACGTTTTATTTCCGTAAGAAGGTTTTTTTCTATTGAAATCGTGGAAAGATCTGTAAGTCGTTGCTGACCTTGTGTATTTCTTAAGTAGGTGTGTATACGTTTAAGCGACGAGAAAGACCTTTCGGTTGAAGCACTGCTCGCGGGAACTGTAACAATTAATTTTGCCAAACGCAGTACTTCGGGAAAAACTGTATTTATGTTATTTTCGTAAAAATGTTCTATAATTTTGTAAATACTAAGGTTTTTGAATTCGGCAGATTTATAAACACATTTGAGCTCATTGATAAGGCGGTCTAAGTTAAAGTCGTATAATTTATAAACATTTACGAATTGCGATACTAATTCAACCGGAAAATTGTCATTATATTTATTGAAATTTTCGCATGAAAGTAGTTCAAAAAATTTTAACTCTTTCAGATTTTTATATCGGTCGCGACATTCGATGGATATATTGTCTATAATTTCAATAAAAATCCGCTTAAAATTGGTTTTCGCGTCCACAACATTACGTTTTCGTTTTGGCGGCCCTGTGATTATTTTTACGCTTTCAAAAATTAATTCAAACCTAGATCTGAATGATTCCAAAAACGATTCAAAGTCCCTAATTTTTTTAATGCAATAAGTCACATCTGATGTCTTTTTTTGCATAATTTCGTAAAGCACATCAGTTTCTGCGAATATTTCGTTAAACACATGAAGTAAAAACTGGAATTGAAAGTCTTTTAAATTGTCTAACAAATACGAAACTTGACTTAATGTCTCGCCATCCCAAGAGTCTTCGTTTTCAGCCATATCCTCAAATAAATCAATTAAATGTAAAGAAGAATTGAAAATTACATTTACAGTACGCGAATTGTAAGTCCATCGAGTGTCAGCAACGCGAGGCAATTTTTTCATATCAGCCATTTTATTATAGTGGTTTTGCCTTTTGGTACTATTATTAAAGAAATTGGCTAATGTTTTTATGAGACTGAAAAAACGTTTAGTTTCCGGGATACGTTCGCACGATTTGGAAAGTACCAAATTAAGGACATGGGCGGAACACCAAACGTATTCAGCAAGAGGACATTGTTGGCGAACCAGCGACTGAACGCCGTTCCGTTCAGATGACAGGACAGCTGCACCGTCATATGTCTGAGCTACTAATTTCGACAAACAGTTAAATTCTGATAAAATCTGCAGTATGATGGCACTTAAAGTTTTCGCGGTACGGTCGGAACTTACGTCAATATATTTTATAAATCGATCAAAAACTTCTGACTTATGAAAATATCTTAAAACCAGTACTAGTTGCTCTTTGCCACTTACGTCTGGTGTTTCATCGACCATCACAGCTACAAAATCAGTGGAAGCGATTTGTTGTTTTATTGTTTCGATCATTACAGACGCTACACTAGAGATTAGGTCATTTTGAATACGATTTGATAAACCCGTAAATGAGCTAGTGCAATTTTGTAAATGGTTTTCCAACACTCCGTCGTATTTCGCGAGCACGTCGATCATTTCTAAATAATTACCCTTATTCACTGACGAAGCAGATTCGTCATGTCCACGAAAAGCGAGCTCTTGTTTCCCCAAAAAGCAAACAATGTCAATAAGTCGCTGAAAAATATTTCGATTCCGATCGACTTTCGCGTTATGTCTATCGATGTCGATTTGTATCTGAGAGTTTAAACGCGTCTCTATACGATTTTTTCCAAAGGTGTGATATTTAAGGGAAGATTCTAAGTGTTTTTCAGATTGTTCATGTTTTTTCGCGGCGGTAGGAAAATTATGAATATCAGCGTAACCGATGTCGTTCCAGACGGTTTTATTATTTGAAAATAGTAGACAAACGAAACAAAATAACCGATTACTGTGTATGCAACCTGTCAGCCAATGATATGAATCATATTGTTTTGTATTGAATTTACGATTGACTTTACCTTTAGTTTGTATTAATTGCAAATCCGGTGTTGGACGACCTATCTCGATAACTTGTTTTTTTTCACTGAAAGATAGTTTTGAAAACGCATCATATTTTATTTTCTCAATACACACACCATCTGAACAACTTTCACAAACAATATTATCCATTTTTCCCTCTAATAACAATGTTAAAATCCTAAATATCTGATAGCGCAAGTCACAAACACAACACACATCAAACAATATGGCTCTATTGACTATTGAAATTACGTAGTAAAAAGGGAAATTTAATACGACAAAAAAATGATGGCCATCTAAATATAAAAAATTCAATGAAACAATGTTACTTCTTAAAATATTTGCATTGCGTAACAAACTTTCGTCGGAAATGTTCGGTACGGATCGTAATTTTTCGTGTTAGCTTTAAAGAATAATTAGAAAAAGACACTGTCTTTTCTTGCAGTTGTGTGCGTGATTTTTGTCATTGTGTGTCAGCAAAGCCCACGTAGCTATAGGAACGCACACACATAAAAATACGCATGACCACGACTTACCACGGAGCACACATACAAAACATTCAGAGACGAATAGTTTATGTCTTTGCCGTTTGCAAAGGCTTGCAAAGGCGAGGTGGCGCTAGTGCAGCGCGAATCGATGATGCGAAATTACTTGCACGACCCTTAAACTGTATCGATCTTAATGATAACACCGGCACTCGATAGATGGAGCTGATTTATGATTTAAGATTTTTATGTTGTTTTGTTTATTGATAAAATAATATTAGATCTATTATCAGTACTAGGGTAGGCAGTGTCTTTCTGTCTTTATGAAACGCACGCCACTGGTCGGCAGCAGCCGTCGTCATGTTAACGGTAGCCGTCGGCCTATGGCAACGTTTGCAGAGTTTTGCGCTAGCGTGCCAGGTTTATAGAATGAGTTCTAGTGACGATATTGATGTTGAATCGCTAATTGAGGTATTAAAGAAATATGCATGTATTTGGAATTTTAAATTGCAAGAATATAATAATAAAACGATAAAAAAACATTACCAATAACAGTGTTTCTTAATCGGAACCCATTTTGCAACTGGCTCCTCTACTAAGAGCGCGGACGACAGCTACCGCTGATCTTAAAAGCTGAAATGTCGGTGGCTACCGTTAAAGTGACGACGGCTGCCGTCGATGGCAGCAATTTCCTATGTCGTTGGCAATATGATGCTTGTGTGTAAGAGCTCTTAGATGAATGCGAAGAAATTTTTGTGAGTATTTCAGGACTTAAACAGTCAAGTGATGGTTACAGTATTTCATTGCATTTCTATGTAAACAAAAAAGCAACTTATTTCACAAATATGTAATTTTTTTCAGAGCTTTGATAAATTTATCATTCAGTGTAGTACACTTCATCTATTAGGCATGATGTAAGAAATTAATTACGACAAGCAAACTGCCCTGCATCGCTTAAAAAGGCTACTACATATCCTCCCCCACACATTAGCACAGCTTCAATAAAATCACACACTGTTCAGCTATCTTGCACAGCTGTGGTGTAATCACTCCCACATTTCCCCAGCACCACTGGATACAAGGGTATCAGTATCGGTGCAAAGGCACAGCCCTGCATTCTGGCACATCCCTAGTGGAATCTAAATCTTACAGATGTTTTAAATATAAACCAAAACGATTGATAAATTTTCAATCATATAAACAAATTAAAACAACATTGTAAAAGCTTATAGCAGCAATAAGTAAGATAATTTCACAATAAGATAGTTGATAAGATCCATACCCTTGCGGAGTGTCCCCCATCGGGTGCAGCAACATTGTCATTTCGGACAGCTTGTTGAAAGCTGTTCCTGCTTCGCGAAATATCTCACCAACCTACAATAACAATTACAAGAAACATAATGTAGCCGAGAAAAAGGAAGAAGAGGCGTCATTGTAGCCGATAAAAAGGAGACGGATAAAATGTTGAATTATTAATAAGAAAGGGGTGTTGTGTTTGGCTACAATATTAAGAAAGTAACATTTAGAAAAATAAATAGATAGAACACAAACCCACCAAAAGAAGTGTACCCGAATGTAGGCGAACTTTGCTCGGATGTTAGTGAGCCGATGATCTCCTAAATAAGAAAAGAATTAAACCAGGAATACGGGCGCCAAGGAGACCATACACCTGCCACACAGTACGGATAACAAAGCCGGATAAAACATTGAACTATTAATCTCAAAGCGGGCTTTATACTTCAGTGTTGTATGTAAAACTAAATATTAATCATGATATTTTGTTGAGGAGTGAAATAAAATAATATAAGTACCAAAAAGACTTTTATTTCTCTAAAACAAGACTTGGCATTGAATCATTATAAATACAGGAACATTGCAAAAGTATACAAAGTTATAAACATTCCAAATTGTCCGTAAAAGTTGTATTGTATGGTAGAAAAATATCACAAGCATGTACCTGTATAACAGAAGTACTTAGTCAAAAATAGGGCACGTCCTCTCCATGAGAATCCCCTCCTAACAGTGGACTGCAAGGCTGCCTCGTCACTGCTACGGTATGCTCCAAGGTAAGGGTCTCCTCATCTTGAGTTCGTAGTCCAGGCTCGAAAGGTAGATGGGTAGGAAGGAATATTCCGCCCTCAATAAGGAATAAGATAATGGATTGACATCAAAAAGTCAAGAAAGCCATTATGAAAAAAAAACTTACTCGCGGAAAGCGAAGTAAGGGAAAAAAATATGGAAATATCAGTGGAAATTAAATGAAAACATCACGAAAGTGATGATTAAATCACGGGTCCAGTGTGGAACACCGCAGGAAAATAAAGGAAAAGGGATACAAGCATCCTTGTTCAACTAAGTTGTTATAGGAAGGTAAGTTGGAAAAAAAATAAAGGGAAAATTTTAAATACCGGGAAAAAGCTGGAACAACGAATACCTATACGTTATTCTCATGTAAATGCATTGCAAAATGCTTTACTATATCAATTTCTAATAGGAATATCAATAAATAAGAAAAATCTTACCGCTTATAGCGCTTTCCAGTTACGTAACATTGTGGTCGTCATCCGACGCCGGTGCATTTACATGCTACGAAGGAATATACATCGCCCCCATCATGACCAGGACGCGGGAACGTTCTATTAGTCCAAAATAACTAATTTGGAAAAAACTTCTAAAAGAAATCTCCAAAATAACAAATTAATAGTTTTGACGCATTGTATCGCCGTCAAGAGCCAAAGAGAAAAAAAAAAGGAATATGGACGCTTGTGTCATAGATACGTAATGTCTATGCAAAATTGCACAGAGTAAGAAATTTTAAATATGGCAATGTCTATGATATGTTCTACCAAACATAATTAAATAAATTTCGTAAAATAAATAAACAATTAAGTCTTATAAGTAGTTTTATTTCCAAAAACACCACTATCAAATTTATATTTATATTGAAATTAAATAAATTGAATTAAGAACAAGTTAAGTTATCTGGTTGGGGTCCAGTCTCAATATCACGACTAAATAAGCAACGTCAAATTTAGAAGTTATTAATCCATGGCAAACATGTCAAACGGATTCATTCACCCGTAACAAGTAGTCTGTGGTAATATGAAGAGTTAAATTAATTTTTTATTGCAAAACAATAATAATGGTTCCATGTAACGGGCGATGTACAAATCGTACGTTACATTTCCCCCTTTTCTAGCAAAAAAAAAAATTTTTTTTTTTTTTTATAAGTGTTGACAACCCTATAACATGCTATGGTGACAACCCTACAAAATAACGAGTGTATCTAAGTTGTTACAAAAATTAAAAAAATAAATTGATGACAAGTTAATGAGAAATCGATGGAAAGTCGATAACAAATCGATAAGAGATCGATAATAAGCCGATAACAAGTATCATCAAAAAAGGTATACTGGACTAGTATGCTACCGGTTATCGCAATAAGCACCCTCGCTTTGCAACAACAAACCAATCCAAGTATCCAAATTGGGTTGAAAATCCCAAAAGAAAACTAACTCCCACTCTACATCAAAATACTAAACTAACATAGGATTCAGTATGCAACCGGTTAACGTAATAGCACCCTCGCCTTACATTAACAAACTGTAATCCTACAAAAATCCTTCTACATCTCAAAACAAACTCCTACTCTATCTTCAAAATAAACTCCTACTCTACAAAACAAAAATATAGGACTTAGTATGCACCTGGTTAATGTAACAGCACCCTCGCTTTACACTAACAAACCAAGATCCTATAAGAATAGATTTATAAGTTGTGTCATATAAATACACGCAAAACAAACAAAAGAAAAATGCTATGTTTGGTATGCAACCGGTCAAAACAGGGAGCATTCGCTATGTAATGACAAACCCAACAAAGCAACCCTGTACATGTCAAATGTATATGGCATGCCAGGAAAGTATCCACGAAAGTGAATAAAAAAAAGAAAAATGCTAATTAATGTTAGCAAAAAAAGTCACCCACAAGATGTAAATAATCTATTGGGAAAAGAGAGTGTGGTGTTTCACACACAACAAAAGAAAGTGTGGTGTTTCACACACAACAAAAGTCACCCTTAAGATGTAAAAATAATCTTTAGGGAAAAAGGAGTGTGGTGTTTCACACACAACAAAAGTCACCCTTAAGATGTAAAAATCTTTAGGGAAAAGAGGTTTAGTTGTACAACTCAAAATGTCATGTCCAGGTCCTAGGAATTCTAGTACTTAAAGTAGGACGTAAAAACTAAATAAATACTAAGCTAAAACAATAATACTTCTAAGTAGAAGCTAACTAATAGTGTACAACAAAACAAAATAAAACCTAGAAATAGGTAAATAAATCCTCCTCTACCAATAAAAAAAAAAAAATTACTAATAAATTGTACAAATTAGTGAGGGGACAAAAAAAAATTGGGGATAAATAACAAAATATGAGTCCTTATAACATTGTGGGCACTAACTTCTTTTCTTTATATAAATTTAGACTTCCAAATTAAGTAGAGTATGGTATGTATAGTTTCTAAGTACATTTACTAACCTAGGTCTCCTAGCATACATCACCTTCCTAGTGTGGTACCACTCATACATCACGCAAAATTCCTCCACATACATAACCACCTTTACCTTTGCCAGTAAATAGAAACAAGTTGGTAAGTATAATTTTATATATCCAAATAAACAAAATAAATATTAAATTTTAACTATATCTTTTACATGATATCTACCTCTACTACTCCTATCAAAATCTTTTAATAAATAAACGTTATCAGAAATTTTATCTATAATTTTACTTTTAATAAATTTAGGTGCTAACTTAGATGAAAAGAAGTGAGATGCATTGGACTGCACGAAGTTACGTCTCCATACAGTATCTCCAACATTATAAGAAATGCTTTTTCTCTTGGCATTATAATAAATAGAATTCTTCCTATAACTTTTAACTAAATTTTCCATTGTTTTCCTAAAAATATCTTCCAAAGTTGAAAGTAAAGAAGAATAGTCTGAACGACTACTAATAACCAATTCTGAAGGATCAGAAATTGAAGAAAATTTATATAATGAGCCGTCTAAAATAATTTCCCTTCCAAACATAAGAAAATTTGGTGTATAACCTGTAACTAAATTAATAGTGCTGTTAATAGCAGCTTGGACATGTGGTAAGTACCTAGACCAAGTCCGATGGTCAGCCTCAACATAACATGAAATACAAGTTTCTATAGTTTTGTTGAATCTCTCTACTGGGTTATTCTGAGGAGTATATAATGTGTTATAAAATATTTTAGGTATATTATAGGTCTTAATAAAATCTTTAAATGGTTTTGAAGTGAACTGTGTACCATTATAGACCGATCAATCGAGCATGACGGATAGGTGTTTTATCAAATAAATGCCAACCACGATATCTCAGAATAATGGTCTTCGTTATGATGTTTAGAAATAACGTATCTAAATTCCAATAGCTAGTTTTTTCTTTTTTTTTTTTTATGAGCTGCTCAAGGACCGAAAAACTTGTTTTTGCTTCTATGAAATTTCCCTTACATTTTATAAAGAAATGTCTTATACAAAAGTTGTAGGCATTTTAAATATCTACAAAATGAGGCCTGTTGCGTTAAAATTCATTTCGGATTTTTTTTATAAATTACAAAAAACAGTTCAAAATCGCTGTTTTTTGTTTGATTGTTTAAACAAACAGTTTGTAATGTAGACATCTGAAAATGTTATGGACTATTGTTTATGACGTATAGTATATGTAGTTTTTTTTTTGAATTTTTTGGTTGCATATTTTTAGCAAAAATCCATTTGTTTATAAAAAAATCACTTTTTTGCAAATTAATTTCTACAACTTTTGCAAGTCGTTGAATGTTCTACCTGGGCTCATTTTCTTTCTTAAGAGTTGTACTTTCAGTTTGGTTTTATGTCTTATTGATTCTTCCAACAGGGACCTCGCAAAATTGATTGCAAAAAAGTGCTTACCTGCAAAATGGAATAACTCAACAAATAACAATTAAGGCGTTCAAACGTCATTTGCGATAAAAACAAATACGTTATCTGATTTTATCTCGTCGAGCTACCCCAAATCGATTGGTTATAACTTTTTGTGTGACCACGGGAACCCGAGATATCAACATTTTTTCCAGCTCGCACGATTTGAAACGTCCGTGCTCATTTCTCATTTCATTCCATTTTGCAGGTAAGCACTTTTTTGCAATCAATTTTGCGAGGTCCCTGTTGGAAGAATCAATAAGCCATAAAACCAAACTGAAAGTACAACTCTTAAGAAAGAAAATGAGCCCAGGTAGAACATTCAACGACTTGCAAAAGTTGTAGAAATTAATTTGCAAAAAAGTGATTTTTTAATAAACAAATGGATTTTTGCTAAAAATATGCAACCAAAAAATTCAAAAAAAAAACTACATATACTATACGTCATAAACAATAGTCCATAACATTTTCAGATGTCTACATTACAAACTGTTTGTTTAAACAATCAAACAAAAAACAGCGATTTTGAACTGTTTTTTGTAATTTATAAAAAAAATCCGAAATGAATTTTAACGCAACAGGCCTCATTTTGTAGATATTTAAAATGCCTACAACTTTTGTATAAGACATTTCTTTATAAAATGTAAGGGAAATTTCATAGAAGCAAAAACAAGTTTTTCGGTCCTTGAGCAGCTCATAAAAAAAAAAAAAGAAAAAACTAGCTATTGGAATTTAGATACGTTATTTCTAAACATCATAACGAAGACCATTATTCTGAGATATCATGGTTGGCATTTATTTGATGCGAAACCCCCCTATTAATTGGTCTATTATCACATATTACAATTTTTGGACAACCAAATTTCAAAATAATTTCTTTTTGCAATATTTTTATAATAGACTGTGTAGTCGCGTTAAATAGAGGAAAAATCCAACAGTATTTTGTGAAAACATCAACAATTGACAATATATATTTATAACCTGAATAAGATTTTGGTAATGGGCCAATTATATCCATGGACAACATAGTCATGGGGCGGTCGACTAACTTAGGGTTTGACATAAGTCCTAATGGTGCAGAATTAGAGTGCTTATAAGCCTTACAAATATCACATTTACTTATATATTCTTTAACGTCCTTAAACATCTTAGGCCAAAAGTAATGGGTCTTTAATTTTTCTAAAGTTTTATGTATACCAAAATGAGCTGAATCTACATTATCATGATTATTTCTAATTGTTTCTAAAGTATGTTCTCTAGGTATGACTATCTTCCAAGCTAAATTTTGACATAAATCATTCTTAGGTTTTACATATTTATATAGGGTTTCATTATCTACTTTGAAAGTTTTAAATTTAGAAGGATATTTCTGACAATCAATATACATTTTAGAATACCAAGGGTCGTGGATATCGTCGGGACACAAACTTATTGCAGCTATTTCTACTCGGGACAAAGCATCTGGAACAGCGTGGCTGCTACCTTTTTTATGAATAATGTCAAACTTATACTGCGACAAACGGGCTGCCCACCTGGCCAATCTACCAGAAGGATTCGTCAAGCTCATTAACCACTTTAAACTGGCATGGTCGGTGACTACAGTAAACTCAGTTCCCTCAATATATGGTCGAAAATGTTCAATAGATAATAAAATAGCTAATAGCTCTCTTTCAGTAACGCTATAATTTTGTTCACATTTTGATAATAATTTTGAAAAATAGGCAATTGGATGTTGTTGACCTGAATCGTCCTCTTGCATCAAGACACTACCAACAGCATAACCACTGGCATCGCAATGAAGGAAAAATGGTTTATTAAAGTTAGGACATTGCAAAACTGGCGCTGTCATCAAAGCATTTTTTAAATAATTAAATGATTCCTCTGCTTTATCATTCCACAAAAATTTAGATTTAACATTCTTTTTACCACTAGTTAATTTTGTCAAAGGAGCAACATGATGTGAAAAATTTGGAATAAATCTTCTGTAATAGGAACACATACCAACAAAACTTCTTACATTTTTAACAGACTTAGGTGTAGGAAAATTTCTAATTGATTCTAATTTCTCAGGGTCAGTGTGTAAGCCCTCCTTATCTACAACATAACCTAAGTATTTTAATTTATCTTTGCAAAATTCGGATTTGGATAAATTAATGGTAAGTCCTGACTCTACTAATCTGTTATAAACTTTTTCTAATAATACCAAATGGCTCTCAAAATCTTTAGAAATTAAAATTAAGTCGTCTAAGAAACAGAACAGATTGTCATCAAATTCTGGACCAAACAATCTATCGGATAACCGTTGTAATTCGGCGGGTGCATTGGTGACTCCAAATGGCATCCTAACGAATTCAAAAAGTCCCCTGCCTGGTACTACAAAAGCTGTCTTTTCTCTAGACGTTTCTTCCAAAAGTATTTGATAAAAAGCTTTAGAGAGGCTTAAGCTTAAGCAATAGAACTAAGATATCGAGCGTCTCTAAGATTACTCAAAATTCTAGATATATATGGAAGCGGATAAGAATCTTTTACTGTTACAGAATTCAATTTACGAGAATCCAAACAGACTCTGAGACTACCATCTTTCTTTGTAACTAAAACAAGTGGACTACTCCAAGGAGATTTTGAAGGCTGAATAATTCCTTCTGCTAACATTTTATCTATTTCCAAATTTAAAGAATTTAATCTAGCAGGGCTCAAAGGATAATACCTCTGCTTAATAGGCTCACCAAAAGTTACAATTTTATGTTGAACTAAATCTGTTTTACCTAAACCTTTCTTTTCGTAAGATATATTTTCAAATAATCTAGTTATTTTTTCTAAACGAGTTCTCTCTTCAAAAGTTAAGCTAGATGCAGGTCTAATAGAAGCAATTTCAACTGGTTTTCCATATGAATTTACAAAAGAAATTTCTTTACGCAATTTAGAAAAAATATCAAATATAAGCCAAAAATCTATACCAAGAATTATATCATTTGATATTGATGGTATAATAGCAAATTTACATAATCTAACACGCTTTGCGCACTTAATGGGCAACTCCATAATACCAATAACTTGCTGCTGCTTTCCATCGGCAGTTGTAACAAAAGAAGAAGACTGTTGAATATTAAAACCTATATCTTGAAATATTAGGTGTGAATTATTACCTAAAACACTAATTTGAGCACCACTGTCCAACAAACCTAAAAATTCTCGGCCCTTTACAGTAAATGATAAATAAGGTCGAGTATCAGAACTACATTCAAGAAGTGAAGCTACTTGTTGTTCTATACAAATATCGTTAGAGTTAACTATAGGTTTACTAGATAAATGAGAATTAGAAGTTTGACTAAATCTCACTGTGGATCCGACATTTTCATTTAAAAACCGATCACAGTGAGGCACTACTCGTTTTTTGGATCGCAGTTATTTACAATGGAAACATTCTTTTTGGGATTACACTTGGGACACTGCTTAGTAACTACATCGGGCTGGCCACAAGTGAAGCACTTAACACCTGGAAATGACTTACAGTCCCTATAAGAATGACCAGTCTTTTTACATTTTAAACAAACAGAATTATTTCTAGAAGAATTATTTTTATGCTGAAGTGAAAAATTTGGTTTCAAATTTTCTGACTTTACAAAATTTTCAGACTTTATATTAGATGGCAATAAACAATTATTCGGATGAAGTGAGTGAAAAGATTCAATTTCTTTACCTAAATGCATAATTTCATTGAGTGATATGACACATCGGCCAATTAGATGAACAGAATATTCCGGCAACATGTTGTGTCTAACAATGTCTAGTAGGATCTTTTCAGAGAAAGGAACTTGCAATTTTGCAGATAAATCCATCAACTCAACGACAAACTCAGACAAAGATTCACCAACTCGCTGCTTCTTGGTCCTAATCTCATATTCTAATCTATAATTATAGTCTCTGGGAGTAAAATAGTCTAAAAACTCAAGTTTAAATTGTGACCAATTAACAATAAGATGTTTTCTACCCCGGTACCATTTTAATGCAATATCCGTTAATAATACTGGCAAAGCTAAGAAACACTGATGATCATTATATCCTTTAACAGGTTTTAATTCCTCTAGTCGAGTTAGAAATTCCATTGGACATGTTTTACCGTTAAAAGTTAAGTTAAGTTTTGAAAAATCAAAATGTTTTCGCAAATAATAGTTCGCAACAGGTAAAGTTGAATCTAAGGCAGTTGAATTATTGTTCAAAACTAGTCTTGATTGCGGTGTTGTTGTCACATTATCTAACGTTATCATATTATCATCTGGGCCGAACACATCCTGATTCTGAGTCTGAACATGCACTGGAAAAGACACATTTGGTGCAGGTTCTTGTTCATGGCTGGTCGTAGGCATATTTATAGATTCCTTGTCAGACTTAGAAACAGAGGCTGTACCCTCCATCTTAACTAATATTAATATGTAACTCTATTCACCAACAATAACAAAACTTTAAACTAAATTATAACAATAACAAGTTAATTCAATTTAATTTTATATAACTGTATGTTAATATTACTATAATATTATTATTTACTTTCATAACAAACAACTACAAAATGAAAGAGCAACTTTCATTAATACTATTATGATATTTAATATTCTCAAATTACAACGAAGTTAATAATTAATGTTAATGATGTTACTAAATTAAATATTACTCTTTAACTTTATTTCCAATATTACCAATTCAAATAGCAAATATAGTTAACTTCAAATTCCTCAAATAAACACCAAGTGTGTTGTTCACAAACTTTCATGAAAACAAGTAAGTACTTTTCTATGTTGAAACAAAACAAGTAGGTATACACCAAAATAATTGTTCAATAAACAATATAGAAAGGAAATTATACAAAACACCATACAACTTTTACTTGTAAAACAAATAAATAGCCAAGCAAAATTAAGTCTCAACAATATATCATGTATGTAAACAAAGTAACAACACTGAGTATGTATTTTACCAAAAAGGTTAACAAAAGTATAGGTTAAGTCAGTCCGAACAAATCAGGTCGGTCTAAAAATCAGTCCCTGTTCGTCGGCGTCAAATTATTGTATACTGCTGGCACACCGTACGAAAACAAGGGCCGGATAAAATGTTGAATTATTAATAAGAAAGGGGTGTTGTGTTTGGCTACAATATTAAGAAAGTAACATTTAGAAAAATAAATAGATAGAACACAAACCCACCAAAAGAAGTGTACCCGAATGTAGGCGAACTTTGCTCGGATGTTAGTGAGCCGATGATCTCCTAAATAAGAAAAGAATTAAACCAGGAATACGGGCGCCAAGGAGACCATACACCTGCCACACAGTACGGATAACAAAGCCGGATAAAACATTGAACTATTAATCTCAAAGCGGGCTTTATACTTCAGTGTTGTATGTAAAACTAAATATTAATCATGATATTTTGTTGAGGAGTGAAATAAAATAATATAAGTACCAAAAAGACTTTTATTTCTCTAAAACAAGACTTGGCATTGAATCATTATAAATACAGGAACATTGCAAAAGTATACAAAGTTATAAACATTCCAAATTGTCCGTAAAAGTTGTATTGTATGGTAGAAAAATATCACAAGCATGTACCTGTATAACAGAAGTACTTAGTCAAAAATAGGGCACGTCCTCTCCATGAGAATCCCCTCCTAACAGTGGACTGCAAGGCTGCCTCGTCACTGCTACGGTATGCTTCAAGGTAAGGGTCTCCTCATCTTGAGTTCGTAGTCCAGGCTCGAAAGGTAGATGGGTAGGAAGGAATATTCCGCCCTCAATAAGGAATAAGATAATGGATTGACATCAAAAAGTCAAGAAAGCCATTATGAAAAAAAAACTTACTCGCGGAAAGCGAAGTAAGGGAAAAAAATATGGAAATATCAGTGGAAATTAAATGAAAACATCACGAAAGTGATGATTAAATCACGGGTCCAGTGTGGAACACCGCAGGAAAATAAAGGAAAAGGGATACAAGCATCCTTGTTCAACTAAGTTGTTATAGGAAGGTAAGTTGGAAAAAAAATAAAGGGAAAATTTTAAATACCGGGAAAAAGCTGGAACAACGAATACCTATACGTTATTCTCATGTAAATGCATTGCAAAATGCTTTACTATATCAATTTCTAATAGGAATATCAATAAATAAGAAAAATCTTACCGCTTATAGCGCTTTCCAGTTACGTAACATTGTGGTCGTCATCCGACGCCGGTGCATTTACATGCTACGAAGGAATATACATCGCCCCCATCATGACCAGGACGCGGGAACGTTCTATTAGTCCAAAATAACTAATTTGGAAAAAACTTCTAAAAGAAATCTCCAAAATAACAAATTAATAGTTTTGACGCATTGTATCGCCGTCAAGAGCCAAAGAGAAAAAAAAAAGGAATATGGACGCTTGTGTCATAGATACGTAATGTCTATGCAAAATTGCACAGAGTAAGAAATTTTAAATATGGCAATGTCTATGATATGTTCTACCAAACATAATTAAATAAATTTCGTAAAATAAATAAACAATTAAGTCTTATAAGTAGTTTTATTTCCAAAAACACCACTATCAAATTTATATTTATATTGAAATTAAATAAATTGAATTAAGAACAAGTTAAGTTATCTGGTTGGGGTCCAGTCTCAATATCACGACTAAATAAGCAACGTCAAATTTAGAAGTTATTAATCCATGGCAAACATGTCAAACGGATTCATTCACCCGTAACAAGTAGTCTGTGGTAATATGAAGAGTTAAATTAATTTTTTATTGCAAAACAATAATAATGGTTCCATGTAACGGGCGATGTACAAATCGTACGTTACAATAAACTCAAATGTTTTCAATTTTTATTTTATTTAATTGATTGGATATTTTGTCACAGGAGCACATCGATTTTGCTTTGACTACTTTGTTGAAAAATACACTTAATAGACACCATAAAAAATTCTTAAACTCAAATGTATACCAGGCCTGGTTTAGTATGCACTTTTAGTATGATGTTACAAGTACATGCCGCGATCGACGACTTGTCGGGCTAATTCAGAAAATTCATAAGGGCTGTGTTCGTAATCTATCACACATATCACACGTTAGGTAGATACAACATGCTGCATTGAGTTAAATAACTAAAATGAAGGCAAAAGCATATTGCATCGCGTTCCGCTACCAAACAATAACTAGAACCTAAATCTCACATTTTTTGTTGTACGTCTTTCTAGATTTGATATGCATACCTGCTTAAAAACCTAAGCGATAATATTTGTTTCATAGACAAGATAAGTTCGTACCAACATAATACCGTATGGCCATCTTCATAAGTTAAGGTACCTATACAGACATTGTCAAATAAAATAATTTTTTGATCTACATACTATTAAGTAAATATCTACTTACTTAGCCTTACTTAGATTTATTTGAGACGGCATTTTTTCATAAGAGTAGCATGGCCATAAAACTGGTTATTAAACTTTCAGATTAAGTAATTTTATTCTTTCAAAAAAGACAAGATAAGAAATAGCGTTACAAAGGGAGGCAACTCATTACGCGTTTCTGATTAGTGTTGTGCGACCTGAATTACACTTTATTGCGTCAAAGCAAAAGTCGCTATTTATTTAAATGCTTTTGCGGAGTGAGTCATCTGTAAATTTATGTATTATTATGTCTTCTGTGCGTAAACATAAAATATGTGGGCTCCGACGCCTCCGAACCGGCATTAAATTGGTTTTCACAGTCACAGGCGAAGTCATTACCTTGAATTATGTGTTACTGCTCGACTAGTATAAAGTTGTAAGCCTTTTAAATGAGTAAAATCGTTTAATAGTCTTTTCTCAAGCCCGAGAAGTATGATATAATACGCACTAAGACAAAACTTTTTTATTCTATCATACTTACTTGTAGAGCAGCGGCTGCGTTGTTATTCATTCTTGACTAAAATAGTCAACCAAAATGTTGAAATTTTACCTATGGACACAGGTATCACGAGTTTTTTAAAGATGTTCAGACGAAGTTAAACAAGAACGATAGAATAGAACCCAGCCCACCACACAGTAAATACACACACGCACGCACACTGTCACTTTTCACACATATGACATGACAGTGGCAGAACTGACAGATGATACAGGCCACAGTAAATATATTATCATAGAGGAATAATTAATTTTACCATAGACAAGTTACAGATACGCAATACATTTAAAGGGACACCGGTGGCCGGGGCAGTGTGCTTAAAATTAGTGCGAGTTTTACTTGACATAACCGGCTCGCAAAGTAAATGCGAGTTGACTGAAAGTATGGGACTGAAACAGAGCCATCTAGCGGCTGTGAAAAGAAAAGCTTCAGTCAAATACAAAATATAGCCAAATCGTATTTACGTTGCAAGCCCGTTATGTCACATAAAACACGTAAAACTAAGGCCTCGGGACACTGTCCCGTATAAAGTAGTAGAGCAACAATAAGGAGATTCTACTAAGGTAATTTCAGAAATTACCGTAGATGTTTAAAGCTTTCTTACAGAAAAGGTACATTATGTATCTCTCTGATCATGCTCATATCGTGAAATGGAGGGAACAGGTTCTGGGAGGTGAATTGGGACAAACCTCAAGTTTATTTTGTAACGCAGTAAACTTACGCTTAACACGCATTACGATTTTTCACCGCGCGATTTTTTTCTGACGATTTTTAAATCGCGTACTGAATCACGACTTCTTTTTCATACATTTTCCATATCTCACAGAATTTTGCGGAAAAAATCGCGCGGTAAAAAATCGTAATGCGTGTTAAGCGTTAATATGGGACCGAAGCTTTCACTGCGACTAAATGGCTCTGCTGCATTCCGATAAAAATATACGTGCGTTCACTTTACGCCACTGTTATCTATCTATAAACGGCAAAAGTGATTGACTGATGTATCAACTTACTTGTAAAGCGTCTTCAGACCTTTTTTTCACAAATCCCCGATGATCGTAATCGCCACACTGAAAAACTGCATTAAATTTTTGCGCAGTGTTGCAAACTACCACAGAATTACGGTACGTAAAATATTAATCTTAGATGTTTTTATATCATCAAAAAAATCTTTATTGAATTATATATCCTGGGACTCCAGATAACATGGACATAATAGAAAAATGGTCCTTAGGTTATGACGTCATCCGTCCTCAAGTACATCTACAAAATTACTTATCCAGTTAGAGTAATACATCCATGGTTGCGACTCGCGACAGTCGCAGGTCGCTGCGATCAGTTTGTCAGTAATATCAGTCAAATCACTCAAATCAAACTCAAGCTGGCCAGTTCAGCTTAGGGATGACATGGAAAAAAAACATCGATGATTTTTCGATGCAATGCATCACATAGTGGTATCGATGTTATATCGATGTTTCACAAAATACATCGATGTTTTCCATACATCAATTGCTTTTATTTTTACTAGCGTTGGGACTAAAAAAAAGATCATCGACAGTGAATTTGATGTCCAACAACTAAGGAAACGCTTTTCAACATTAGTCTAATGGCGCTGTTTTAGGGTTAAAGAATAGAATCTGCCAAAAGCCGTAGAATTTGTTGCAGCCTCAGGGTTGCAGCAGTAAGCCGTGGATTTTGTAATTGTTTGGTTTGATCATCCTAATAGGTTTGCCTCTTCGATGCATCGATTAAAAAACTTGATGTTGACGTATTAAAAAACATCGAGGAATGAATAGGGTTCGAAGTATCGGCCTCTGGTATCGATACCGAGTACTCGTGTGGTATCGACGGTAAGGTATCGATACCAAAAAAGTATCGGTCCTGAAGTATCGATACTACTCAGTATCGAGTATCGAGTAGTCGCGAGGATCACAGTCAGATCAGAGCTAAAAAAAAAAAAAAAGGTGAAAATACTGGAAAGTACTCAGTATTTTAAAAGTACTCGATACCGACGTTTCACATGAGTACTTGCGAGTAATTACCAGGTACGAGTATCGAGTACTCAGTATCGAGTATCGTGATCAAAAGTATCGATACCTACTCAGTATCGAAAGTATCGTTCGAACCCTAGGAATGAATGAATCAATGTTTCCATACGTAAAGTATGGAACATCGAGTGTTTTTTAATACATTGATGTGTGTCGTGCATCCCTAGTTCAGCTTCATTTTCAGACTTTCAGTACTTTCAGTAGTTGGCACGCTCTCGTCGTTGACAGTCATGTCATGCGTTGTCGTATCCGTTTGATTACGACTACTAACACATTTTTTCAAAGTAACTAATAAAGTTTATATTTAACACTAAACTTTTCTAAAGTGAATAAATGACTAATTACATATTTAAATGATTAGTTAAACATTTTTAATCTAGTGTTTTCGTGTGTGACGCCACGCCGCCTGAAGCCTTGTGGCTTGTTGTCTGTTGACTTGACTCTAAGATGCTTAAACATTTTTCTATTTTTGGACTTTTAAAATTCAATAATGGAGAGTGTATACAAAAACGTTTTGGTGTATTTAAGTGTTAAGTTACTAGGAGTTTTGTCGAAGTTTTTAACCAAGATGAAATTAATAATATTTTTTTCTCTAATAACATCGGCCGTTTTGGCTTATGACAAGGGTAAGTATTTTAATTATAGCTATAATATTCTTTAAGCTTTCCTTTCAAGTACGATTTACAAGATACGTAAAGATATGAATTTAAAATTAATTAGCACGTAATGTATTTGTATTGAAACCAATCAATTACCAAGTTATTTAATCAACACTCAATAATTTCAGAGTTTCATTCTAGAAACGCAATTTATTGTAGTTCTAATAGTAATGTTTATTGTTGTAGCATCGTTTTATGGGTCCAGCTATATTTCATACCCCCTACAAGAAGCCAAGGGCACGACTGATATAAGCTTTAGATTTCGAACCCATTTATCCGACGCGCTTTTAATGTTGGTGGCTGGGAAGACTGACTATTGCATGGTAATTGTCTCAATTTTTATGACCTCTCAAAATCCCATTGAAATATTTTGCACAAAAAATATTCTTTTTTTTATGACGGATATTAAGAAAAAATAATTGTCAACCTAAATTAATTACTCAAAAAATATTCATTCATGTTTAGTTGTTTTTTAAATCTCAGTTATATTTTGAATTTTTGAATCATATAAGTGGACATTTAACAATAATTTTTTTTAGTTCTCGCTAAATATTTAATTTACTTCTTTCTTTCTCATATAATCAAAAAACATTTATTATTTAAAATTAAGTTTTTTTTCAATTTAAAAAGGTGATTAAAACTTTTTACCTTCACGTTTATAAATAATTGCACCTCTCTGGATCCTCTAAGAAGCTATTCATGAAATAATTATCATACAGTATTATTTAAAATATATAATAAATTTAAAGAACCACATACATTAATTTTTTTTATTCATAGATACGCTTGGAAAGCTGTAGGCTTAAGCTCCATATAAATTTGGGGGCTGGTGAGAGTGAATTGGCATCTCCTAAAGGTGTTCAACTTAATGATAGTCAATGGCATCACATTAGCATCACCAGGAGAGAAGCAAATCTCACCTTGAAGGTATGGTATTTCACATAATTATTTCTTTCCATCCCACAATTTTTTTCTAGTTTTAGCAGTTTTGGGTAATAAGGGCCTATGAACCAAAATACATGTAACTATCACTATAGTGACATTAGAGATTTTATATTATTTTTATAATAAAATCAGAAATTTTATAACTTATTTTAAAGAGTATATTAAACCTTATAAATAAAACTTGTGACAAAATAAAAAATATTGTCATAAAGACCAATAAAGTTTTCTCGAAAAAATATGTAATGTTAAATAAAAATCATTAATGTTTGATTAGACACATAAATACAACTTTAGGGATGTGGCTGCAGTATTATTGTTGTGAAGTTTTTAAGTGTTAAAGAAAACTTTGAAGCAGATTTGTAATTGCCTCTTCACTCTCAGTATACAATACACAAACATAGCATCTTTGATGACTTGGAGTAGTTGCTTGTTGATTGGAATGGACAAAGTTGGAGGGATATGCCGATAACTACTTGAGATGGGATGCAAACTTAAAGCAGAAAACTTTACTACAAGCGTAAGGCGCACTTCGAACGTGTTACAAGTTACGATACTAGGGCGCCGGCCACACAGAACAGACGCAAGACACGGACCCGTCGCACTTCGCAGTCGCGGTCGCGCGCATACAGAAACGACGGACGTCCCGTCTTTTCTGTATGTTTTACGTCGCGACGGCTGCATACATTTTGTATGAAAGTAGATTAAACGGGCGCCGCGACTGCGACGGGTCCGTGTCTTGCGTCTTTTCTGTGTGGCCGGCGCCTAATGGTTCTCTACAATATGCATATAAAATATGTCAGTGTATAAATGACTCACGCGTCACGGGCGAGTGGTAATGTCGTTGACATCGCGTCATTATTTTTAGGTGGATGACAGTATCGTGAAGAAAAGACTACCCGGAAAGTTTTTCGAGTTGAACATACATTTTGGAGTTTTCCTCGGTGGCCAGGGTGACTTCTCGGAGCTTTTCCTCGGCCATATGGAGAATTTCCGTGGCTGCATGGAAGATGTACGTAACAAATAAAATAAATAAATAAATGCGTTCGTTATCATAATTGTGTCCCTGTTTCCCTTTAGCCCACCGTATTTTGTCTTTTAGGTTTACTACAACACTATAAAAATAATTGACAAAGCTCGTAGTCGAACGGGATCCGTCCGCGTCGAAGGCGTCACGTGGAATTGCGCGCCAGAATTTGATGCCGATATAAATTCTGACATCAGTTTCGTTGACGACAGTGCCTATTTAATTCTGCCCAAAATTAACTCTAGGGCAGGAGGAAGGTGTGTATTTTTATATTTATTTATCTATTTTGTGTATTATTATTTCAAATTATAATACTTACATATTAACAATTTACTTCTTACAACTTCGTAACTAGGTATATTGGATGCAGAATAGGTGTTAATGTCTTCCGTATTACAGATGGATGATCGAGTTCAAAACGATAGCTCAGAACGCTATTATCCTGTACAACCCGGGCGGCGGTCGAGGCTCAGACTTCCTGGGAATGGAGATCCTGGAAGGCACAGTTCGAGTGAAGATGGCTCGAGGGCAGATCCAGCACACGACGCGAGTCAACGACGGCCAGTGGCACAAGATACATCTGCTGTTCAACCCGTCGTTGATTGAGGTAAGTGTCGTAACACGTCGCTTGCACGTTTGTCGGTTTTATATACAGGGTAAATTTTCCAAGTGTGCGTGGAGGGCCAAATCAGAAACTCCGAGGAATAACGAAAAATGCTGAAAGGAGCCTGAAATCAACGGGTTCGATTCCTGGCCAGGAATATAATTTTTGTAAAATTTAATGACGCAGTTTTAGTTTTCATCAAAATCGGCTTCGAGACTCTTTTGACCATTTTTCGATATTCCTCATAGTTTAGAATATAGCCATCCACGCACACTTGTTAAATTCACCCTGTATATACGACATAAAAAATATTTGTAGCGCTCCTAAAAAGTAAATAAGTGTGTCTAAAAGTTAAAATAAATATACCAACAATCAATAAGTTTATTTAGCGGTCTTCCTTGCCTCATGTCTTATTTGCTTTGTTTTACGTGTAAATTACAGTATACATATATCTTATTTTTTTTTATGAAAATTGTCATGTTATTAAATAACGCATGGCTGATGCAAACCCTATAAGCAGTAAAACTTTATGCAATAAAATGTGGACTGCAAACATTTTACAGTCCACAAGATACGAGGTAATTAATTACAGCGTATTTATTACGAAATAGGTTCGTCAAGTCCGGCGGGAAAATGTATGTAACAGACTAAATGATTTTGTAAGTTGTGTATTTAAGACACGTCTCAGTAAAAATATCAACAACGAAAATATCAACACTATCAAATAAATATTCCTGCTGTCTTTTTTTGCGAAGTCATAGCGCGTGCGTTAAGTACATATTGTGATTTCATTCTAAATTAATCCGCATCCCCATTAGATTGATAATAGATTTATTCAACACGTATAGAATTTTTTTTCAGGCACAATGTGTTAATCTATATTTCAACGGGCACTTAAATTGAAAAGATTAAATAAAATAATAAATTGTCTCACATTTCCTTTTTTCCTGAAGGCACCCCGAATATATAGAAAATGGTAATAAATAGCTTGACGCGGTTCACATACGCTTATAATAATTGGGCTATTTTACCTACTTAAATGTGTCAAATGCCCATTAATTACATATACAATAATAATATTAGATAGGAATGTGTGCAAGCGCTTTCAAAATAATGTACGATTCAAAAACTCTCCAGTGAACAAAATCTGCAGTCCCAATTTCTGCTAAACTAGCTAACTCGAAACTTTCAGATTTCTTGAACCACTCAAAATACCAATCATTTAAACTTCGAATACCGCTTTGGGTATATTTTTAAAAAGTTTTACCTCGGTAAATATATAAAATTTTCGACAAGTTTGTAGGGCATTTTTGTGTTTGCCATTTTAAATCAATACAATACAATATGATTTAGATTTTATTAAGAGTAATGCCACTAGCGATTTGCGAAGTTAGTTCATTCAAGGCGATTTGTGCTTGCAGCATCTGTCTGCAGATGAGTATGAATCTCCCAAACGCTTCAAACTTCCCATTAGAGCATTTCAAATTAATAGTTTAAAAATCAAAAACATGCTTTTATCCTGTCAACGTACCTAATTACTTAAGCAAAATTATGAGTCCACTTGAGGGGTATACTAGTGACCGTTGAGGATTTTCATTATTCAGGTGCTGACTCCATCATAAGAATCTGAACACAAAGTACAATATGTTAGATTAATCAAAACAAATCATCTGAACCCAAACTCAAGGGGTTTACTAGTAACCATTCAGGAACTCCACTATTCAGTCCCTGACTCCATCATGAGATCGTCGACACAAAGTGCATTAGCCTTTAGCATTAGCCTTTTTTATGGAAATACTCACAACTAATCATAATATGAGCCCAAACTCCAGGAGTTTACTTCTAAGAGTTGATAAGTTCCACTATTCAGGTCCTTACTTCATTATCAGACATATCTTGAAAGCTTTGGGAAAAACACTGACTGGTCTTTGGTCTTCTCACCCGCATATCTTGAAAAGCTTTGAGCAATTAAATACTACAGCAGTACTGTTCCTAGAAAACTGACCTACACTTCTACACTTCATGATGTCCCGTTGCCAAAACATTTCTTGTTATGAACGACCCTCGAACATATTTTTAAAGTTTTTCATATTTTTATAACTACTTTACTTAAGCATTCACGACGGTAAGATTCATAAAAACGTGAAGTTTGATTCTTACCCCGTCTCCGCAACGTCAAAATAGAAGTTTCACTGGAACAATTCATTTGCGCGGGAAAAGTTCACACGTATGATCGTATTTCTGTTGTATTGTGCAAAAGACCGGTTTTTGCTTTTGTGTTTTGTCAACACAACCGACAACGTCATGTAACCTCGGCTCGTACGACACGTGGCGAATGCATTACCGGCTCCCTGTCAATACGCTATCAAATCGTCCGTGTGCTAGGCTTGCAAACACATTATTTGGGTCGCACGATTTAAAACGCCAATATTTATTTAAAAACTAGCCGAGGAACGTGCTAAGCTGAAATAAGAAATAAAGTGATGAAGAAAGAAAGAAGGAACTGACTTCAAAATGAACTGAAGATGGAGTCGGAAGGTGGCCATAATGGGAATTCTAATACAAAAAGAATTCGGGTTTTACCTAGTCTGGCCATAAATACTGTTACATAAAAACTTTTCTTTTTTTCAGCTTTTTAATTATTTTGAATTTGGAACACGTATATTATTTTAAAAACTTCTTTCGATTTCGCGCCATTTCACGTACTTTTTCGTGTTCATTATCAAATTACAATATGGAATGGGGTGTTAAAGAAAATAGGATTGCAGTGATCGCCTTGCACAAAGTGGGTATGGAGCCGTCGGTCA
Organism: Thymelicus lineola; assembly: GCA_963932265.1. Taxonomy (NCBI): domain Eukaryota; kingdom Metazoa; phylum Arthropoda; class Insecta; order Lepidoptera; family Hesperiidae; genus Thymelicus; species Thymelicus lineola. The sequence goes on from OZ010680.1 coordinate 22,918,612, forward strand.
TATTCCAGACACTTCAAAAGCTTGGTATCAGCCGTATGTTCGTATATCATACAATCAACAGATACAACAACACTTCGTCTGTCGAAGACCAGAAAAGATCGGGGCGGCCGCGTGCTGTTAGAACTACAAAGGCTGTTAATGCTGTTAAAGCTAGAATTCGTCGAAACCCCATTAGGAAGCAAAAAATCTTATCGCGAGAAATGAAGATTCCCGCTAGGACTCTGTCGCGTATTATAAAACAAGACCTGAAGCTCGGTGCTTATCGTCGATATACAGGACATGCCCTAAATCAATCTTTACAATTAAAGAGAATGGATCGATCAAAACGCCTTCTGTCGCGATACGCAGGTGAAAGGCACAGAAATATCCTCTTTACCGATGAAAAAATTTTCACGATTGAAGAACACTACAATAAGCAAAATGATAAAGTGTACGCTCACAGTTCTAAAGAAGCTGCTCAAGTGGTCGGGAAGGTACAACGTGGTCATCATCCTGCGTCAGTGATGGTTTGGTGGGGCGTGTCTTATCAAGGAGTCACAAAACTGCATTTTTGTGAAAAAGGAGTGAAAACTTCAGCCAAAGTGTATCAAGATACAGTCTTGGATCATGTTGTGAAACCTCTCAGCAATACTCTTTTTAAAAATATATCGTGGACTTTCCAACAGGACTCTGCACCTGGTCACAAGGCACGAACTACCCAAGCCTGGCTTGAAACCAATGTTCCGGACTTTATAAGAGCTGAAGACTGGCCCTCATCTAGCCCAGACCTCAACCCTTTAGACTTCAAATTATGGTCAGTTTTAGAGGACATGGCCTGCTCTAAACGACACGGCGACATTGAGTCTCTTAAAAAATCTTTGGAGCAAGCAGTGGCGGAATTTCCCTTGGAAACAGTGCGTAAATCCATAGATTCGTGGCCAAACAGATTAAAGGCCTGTATAAAAGCCAATGGTGGCCATTTCGAATAGAATATTTTTTTTTATTTTTTGCTGAGACTTTAATAACTATGTAGGTATAAATTTTATTAATATTACATTACTTCATTTAAAAAAAAAGCATTTTCATTTGTAACAGAACTTATGGCTGGACAAGTTAGATGATATCTGGGACTTGGTTAAACCGGAGGTAGGAGACTTCGAAGAACTCTGTAATGAAATGAAATGATGCAATGCCATCATGTGTAGGATCTCTTTGATTGTTCATGAAGAGCATACAGGTTTTAATAAAATCCATATCTAATGCTTTTAGTGACTCACAAAAAAACAAAACGCAAAAAAGTAGTTACAACGTTTTGATTTTAATAAGACACGAGACAATTGCCTGTCAAGTAAGGCCACGCACAGGGTAGGGTTTCGAAGTTTTAAGTAAGATGTCCTATAGACATCATGTCCGATACGGCAAAGTCGGGCGTCAACATTGAATTTGCGTGGATGTACATTATGTTCGATAAAAAGACGATTGGCTTAGTCGGATGCAGAAAAAAATGTTCTTCGCATAGGTACATCATGGGATAGACCAGAAAAAAATTCATCACCATTTTACATTACCATTTTGTGGGCGTAATACATATTATACAATGTAAGTATATTGTGAATCCATGCCAAATTGCAGTTTTATAGTTCTAAGAGCTAGGCCGCGGATGCCTCTCCTGGTGTTAAATGGTTTTGTTCTGTTAATCGTTTTTTAGGGTTCCGAACGAAAAAATCGAAAAACGGAACCCTTATAGGACCCCTTACACGAGTGTCTGGGCGACCGTCCTTCACAGCCAATTTTCTTCCAAACTACTGAACCAAATGAGTTGAAATTGGGTACTTATGTGCTTTTTTGTGACCCAAAGATGAAAGTATAAGGAAAGAAAAATTTTGAAAAAAAAATTAACCGAATTAAAAAAAATGTTCCAAATCGTATCGTGTGGCACGTCAAATTAAAGGGCTTATTTTAAGGATCTCAAATATATTTTTGTCATACATTGTTCTACAATGGATTAGTTTCAATACTCCCATATTTTTATAAAATGTTTATTGCCCCAGTTTATTAAGAACCACGCTTGTTAAAATTACATATTGACCAATATGTACAATTGTGATCACTAATTCAAATTGGTGTAACGTGGTAATTTAAAAAAGTTTAAATTTTGATATTTATTCAATGCTTTGAGAGACGAATGTTCCCTTTTTGACCTATTTTTACACCAACTTTTTACATTTTACCAAAATTATGGAAAGTATTGAAGCTTAAAAATATTGGCGATGCGCGCTCTAAATAGTTAAGCCCATACATAAACTTAAGTGATTGTTACTATGCATTAAACTGAATAAAATTATTGGAAAACTTTAAAACGTTCGGGAATACAACGTGCATATAAAGGCGATTCGGTATTCAGTTTTGACTGAATATAATACGGTAACTGTACAAAAGTACGTGAAGAACGGAGACTTATAAACAACTAGCTTTTGCCGTGGCTTCGCCCACGGTAGAGATTGATTTTTTACAAATCCCGCGGGAAAACTGATTTTTTTCGGGATAAAAAGTAGCCTATGTGTTAATTCAGGGTATATGGCATAGGCTATCTCCATTCCAAATTTCAGCCAAATCGGTTAAGTAGTTGTGGCGTGATTGAGGAACAAACATACAAACATCTTCACAAATTTTCACATTTATGATATTAATAGGATGCAAGAGAGTAAAGGATAAATATTCAATTAGTATTTGTAGTTAATGCTGAAGCACAAAGCTGATGCAAAATCGTGTAATCTCTAATGAGTCAGTGTACGTAATTGACAGTATTGACGGCATGCAGTCTGCGTTTGAAGTTTGCGTTTATCAGTGGAAATATAATTATGGTAATTACAGAGTAGGTAATAATTTTTTAACTTTATTGTATAACCTACAAACTAGGTCTACAAAGAGCGAAGTCTACAAGAAGGTCTACAAGTGGTATTGTATCCCAGGTAATCCGTGGTGTAGGCGAGAATTAGCGGTAGATGGCAACAATAATTTATATTTTAAAAACTAGCACCACTGCTAGTGCTTTAAATATAAACACGAACTAAGCGGCCAACAGTGAGACATGCGCGTCGAAGCATGCATAGCACTACTGAATCGGCATAGAAAGAAACAGGGAATTCTAAATCGAATTGTTACCTGCGATGAAAAGTGGATCTTGTACGACAACCTTAAGCGTTCGTCTCAGTAAGCGGACTCGGGTACAGAAGCTAATTAGTGCGCTAAGAAAAAGTCATAGAAAGGTAAATGGTGACTATCTGGTGGATCAGTGCCGGACTTGTACATCACAGCTTCTTACCGAATGGCACAGCAGTGCCTCCCTCGCCTCCCATCCTGCAGACTTCTACAGTAAAGGGATAAACAAACTGCCATCAAAATGGCAAAATTGTTTGGGTCGGTACTTTGATTAGAATAAAATAAACAAATTACCAAAATTATTTTAAAATTTTCATAAAAATCTCCAATTTCATAGGTAAAGATCTAATATAGTCCTTGTGCTGTGTTTAGTAATAATTATCTACATATGCTATATGAATATGCTAGATAATAATAAATATCGATATATTACTGATAGGTTGCCTAATAAAATCGCGTACAGACAATTTTAATTAATAAAATTGTTAATTAAATATTTTCTATCTACTACACTATAGCAAAAAGTGGTAAAGGAGTCTTGGGACCGATGTTAATGAAAAGTAAAAAACTAACGCAATTTAGTTGCTGTTCCAAAACAAGTTTCATAAATAAGGCGCATTAAAAAATACTGCGAGCTGTCGCAAAACCCAAAGCAAATTAGCACAAAGCAAAGAGCTAATTAATCATCCTGAAACATGACGTATTTTCAAATATAAAATCAAGCTACTACGGCAAATGAAAGAACTTGTTGGTTTAGTTTTTTCAGTCGAAGGCATCATTCGATTCTCTGATTACGAGTATATGCTGTACAAACCAAATGTTCGGCCACAGTGTAGGTAGTGTACTTTCTGACTAAGCTTTGACAACGTTGCTTTTGAATTCGATGAAAACAAAATTGAATTTTTCAAGTTTGCGTGGATGGCCAAATTCGAAACTATGAGGAATAGCGAAAAATGGTAAAAGCAGTCTCAGGTCGATTTTAATGAAAACTTCACCCTTTTACCGCTAGTTAAAAATGCTTTATGGATCTTGCTTTATAAATACTAATGTTGAGTGAGAGGATAATTTATATTTTGGTGTTGGTGACTGTTTTGATAAAGATAATTACGACCATAATCACCTTCGGTGCTCGATTCGATCGATATTTTGTGATTTGTATTGCAATTTTCAATGACAATGAGCTGTGTCAGAGCAGTAATCGATGTTTAGAGGATTCCGTCCTCAAATGTTACCTTGAACTCGTAACAGTCAGGTACAAGGCATTCAAAAGTTTAAACAAGCATAACAAGTTCTGGTTTGTCTCGGACTTTTATCAAACAACGTTTTAAGCGTTTTTCACTTTATTTCTCTATTTTACGTTTTGCCAGTCCCGTGTAAATTGCTTTTGCTGTTGGTTTGTACATCGTAGCCTGTTAGTTGTCTGGTTTATTAATTGTATTTTAACATGGTACATTGTGCAGTAGGTACTTTGTACTAGGGTATTTAGGTATTTCTAAACATAGGAATTTGTTCATTGATTCATCTTCTGTTTTACTTTGCAAGAATCTGCAATTCAACATTTCTTATTTAATGGTCTCAGTGTCATTACCTATTATAAAGTTATTAGAGAGAAGCAACGATGGCGAGTAAGTTGGTGGAAGTTAAAAATTCTTGAAAACCGTACCAAGTGATTATAAAATAAAATGTGTTAACGCTATATTCATGTTACTAAATAGAATAATATTTATTCCTACTTATTACGTACTTTAAATGTATGTAAGTAATTGGCATTATATGTTTAGAGTCTCTCTACTAGTTTATTGCCTACTACCGGTCTACAGCCTCAACAGGTCATGGACTCTTTGTCTCTTCATAACTGAGGAGGCCTAATCATCCACCATTACTTGAGCATTCATAGAGATATTATCAGAGTTATTTCTATTAAAATCCGTTTTTGTGTGGGTAGAAATAAAGTAGAATGTACTAAAACATCAAAAATTGTAAAGGTTGATCGAAGCGAAATACTCTGACCCGCCGTGAATAAGAGTACAAACTACTACTGATTATACATACATACATATAAAAATCTCATGTGCTGGTGTTTGTCATCGAACTCCTCCGAAACGGCTCCACTAATTTTTAGGATTTTTTTGTGTATACTTATTTGTTATATATGATATATGGTTACCGCTAGATATAATTTATATGGCAGAACAATGTTTACTCGGTCAGCTAGAATTACTATAATTATCATTTAATCTCATAAAGCTGGTTTTTTTGTCGTAGTTCAATAGAAACACAATAGTACAATGGTATTTTTTATACAATATATTATACATAATCAGAGACTATTAGAAGTATCCCGGTTTTCTGCCGATATTAATTTAATTAATATCGGTATTTATTTATTATTTCGATTATTTTTAGATGGTAATAATTTAACGAAAATTGATTAAAAGCAATTTTATTGTTCACAAAACATTGAAAACGTAGTGATTAAGTACTCTGTGACAAATCGACACACTTCTTTCTGACATTTCTGTCATTACTTCAACTATAGTCGCCACGAACTAAGAAGCAATATTTGTCTTTTGTCATCGCAGTGACACTAGAGATGTACAAAAAAAATTGGTTCACGAAAGAACCAATTTTTGCAACAAATCGATTCAAAATTGTAAGACTTTCTAATCGATTCAATAATTAAATTGTAAATTCTAAAAAACGAAACATTTAGATATCCACAAGTAGCTGGAATGATACTGCCTCCATTGAGCTACTTAAGTTACTTTACCGTACCTATAGGCTCAATAATTATGTATTTACGACTATAATAAAATATTTTTGAAGTGAAACTTCTTTAGAATCGTTGTGATTTCAAACCGGATGCAACGGAAAAAACGACAGGTAAGAGACACAAATACAAAAATGTGTAGGAAAGAATGAGACAGAAATATACCTGGCAAGCATGCATATAATATAACTGCTAATTTCGTCGTTGAATCTAACTTCTCCGTAGCTCAATGGTCAGGACGCAGACACACAATACCTGATGCGCAGGTTCGCGTCTCTCAGTTTTCCTTTTTTTTAGTTTTATTTTTATACTGTTTTTAAATACTTTCAAATGCTCTTTTAAATATTTTCAAAGAATTTATCAACAAAAAATAAGAATTTCATTTTCGTTGTTTATATCTGTCGATCGACCGACCGATTGTTGTTTCTTAGTTAGTCGCTAGATGGCGCGCTACAGTAATAGTAATTTTGTGTAAGACGGCTGCTAGATGGCACTTAATAATTTACGTGTTGTTGTCGAGGGGTTTGCGCGGCAAAGAGGGAAGTGGGAACTAACGCTCAAGGTCCTTGGCTCGGGGACGCGCCTTAATACGTGCTTGTATTTGAGCATTTAACGTGTGTTAGTGTATGTGAAAACTACGTGAGCTACTGTACACTGTATGCCGCTGCGTATTACAGCTTTTTAGTAAGATGTCAGCGTGGTGTGTTATTATTTAACTGTGTGTTTGTGAGTATTTTTATATCTTGTTTAGTTTCACTTCTATCGTGTGTGAATCGCACACACACCTTTTTTTTCCTAAAAACTCACTGCTAATTCGTCCGCGCTGCATCCAGCGTATGAAATTTGGGTTTCGGTTGAATAATGAATAATCTAACGCTATTCTTATTAGTTCAAATGGCTGCGGTTATAGATTATCGTAATAAACACTTTTGGTCATGTTCTTACAGAAGAGAAGAAATTAAATTGCTAAATTTGTCAACAAACACAAAGAAAGAAATAAATTAAATTCATTTTTATTTTAAGTTTCGAATAAAGTAATGTATCGATTATGATTGGTTTTATAAGCGGTTTCAAGCCGACACATCACTTAACGTCAGTGTAGGTTTTGGCATCTTCATATAACATTTATTCGACGCCTTATATTTTTATTCAGTTTTGCATGTTATGATGTGTTGGGATTTTTACTAGATTATAACGTTTAATGTGATTTATAAATAACGTCAATGAAAACGAATAGGGATTTTAAACAAATTTTGGCAAAATCCTTTCTCCGTAAGTATCCAACTATTCATGTCAATTAAATGATTATTTCATTTCGCTCAAAGACGTCCGTACAAGGTTGGTCCATATTAATAAATGGCAGCTATCATTAATGGTTTCTTAGATAATTTTGAGTATATATTTAAAGTGCGTTTGAACGATTTTCAAACGACATTGATTTGTGTCGAAAAACCAACACCACAACATAATTGGTCACATCACAAACGTCGGCAAGCCTAAGCAAGCTTATTTAGTCCATTAACACGCTTGCGGCTTGCCAAGTATGTAAACGCGCTTTATGATTTTTTCATTAAAAAATGCCGGGAACATTGCAAAATAATTGAAATAAATTCGTTTTTGTTGATTTAAGTTAATGTTTTGTTTTCTTACCGATGATAAGTAATGCCATTATCTTTTTTGTTTTTTGTCGAGCAATAGTGACACGTTCTTATCACGCACGACGGCATTTTTTTCAGTTTTTTAATAAACAATTTTGGCACAGAGTACTTAATCACTACGTTAATTTCGGCATGCAGCCGCAATGACAGGAGAGTGACAGGCGAGTGACAGAATGAAATGAAGCCGGCTGCAATGCATTCCCCCGAATCCGATTTTCGCAGTGTCTGTTCATTGCGTGGGTATCTCAAGCATATGACATAGTATTTGCAATGTTCAATAGTTCAGTAAATCGGATTAAGGTATACCTCAATTCGCTTTGCTTTGATTGCGGAAACCTATTATAAACGTTTCGTACACGTGAAACAATTGTTATTTATATTTCAGAGATAGATACACAACATCAACAAATAGACAACATTAACATTAATTTAAAAATATATGAAATTTAGGTTCGATATAATATTATAAGTTTGGAATCTATTATATGAAATCAGTTCATCACGATTTCGCGCGGTTGTTTATCTAAAAATCAAGTCCTGACATTATGTTCAAACTCCTAGCAAGAAAGCTGAAATATTGCATACTGGTTACCTTTATACCGTAGAGAAGTGTTAAGACTGTATTTTAAGGAATTCTACCCCTAAGAGAATAACATAGGGGTTGTAAGTTTATTTGAAATACCATTTCTTAAGGGGTTACGTGGGTCAAAAAATTTGATAAAATCGATTTTTTGAAGTGAAACTTCTTTAATCGTTGTGATTTCAAACCGGATGCAACGGAAAAAACGACAGGTAAGAGACACAAATACAAAAATGTGTAGGATGAAGCCAGGAAAGAATGAGACAGAAATATACATACTATAAGCATGCATATAATATAACTGCTAATTTCGTCGTTGAATCTAACTTCTCCGTAGCTCAATGGTCAGGACGTAGATACACAATACCTGATGCGCAGGTTTTTAAATACTTTCAAATGCTCTTTTAAATAATTTCAAAGAATTTATCAACAAAAAATAATAATTTCATTTTCGTTGTCAAGCTTGCTTATTTAATATCTGTCGATCGACCGACCGATTGTTGTTTCTTAGTTAGTCGCTAGATGGCGCGCTACAGTAATTTTAGTTTTATTTTTATACTGTTTTTAAATATGTACTTTCAAATGCTCTTTTAAATATTTTCAAAGAATTTATCAACAAAAAATAAGAATTTCATTTTCGTTGTCAAGTTTGTTTATTTAATATCTGTCGATCGACCGACCGATTGTTGTTTCTTAGTTAGTCGCTAGATGGCGCGCTACAGTAATTTTGTGTAAGACGGCTGCTAGATGGCACTTAATAATTTACGTGTTGTTGTCGAGGGGTTTTTTATATCTTGTTTAGTTTCACTTCTATCGTGTGTGAATCGCACACACACCTTTTTGTTTTTTTTTATTGTTTTTATTTCAAGTATAACATATCAAGAGTATTTTCTCAAAGTTTCAAATCGATCGGAGCCAAACTCTAACAGCACGAGCGATTTCCCCCACTAAGCTGTACCACCTGCTCGAACGTTTCTTCTTCATTTCCAGTCGAAAAGAGAAGGATGGAATGTAGAAGAGGAATATGTCTGTTGCTGGAATACACACACACACACACACACACACACACATATACACAAATATATATAATATATGTATATGTATATATATAAACACAAAGAGGATCTAGCTACTTATGAATTTTATGTGTTGTTTACAAGATGTAAACAACTTTAAACGCGTTTTTCTCGAAATTACATTTTTTAAGTCGGTAGTTACGATTACTTAAAAACTATTCGACCGATATTCCTAATATTTTGCATACTTCTTCTACATAGTATTCTCTCGGGGGTGAATGAAGGATTTTCTGTTTGGTGCATTACAACTTTACTTATATGACAAAATATATTGGTTTTTTATGCCGAAAAACGATTTTTTAGCGCGCAACGCCGCACTATGTGGAAGTTGAGCCTATTTCATGTCATAAATCTATAACTGACCCATTTTTGAAGATAGCAAGGTGATTTTTTTTTTCTGATAGACTTGAATATATATACTTTCAAATAGTATGAAGTATTTGGGAATAAATGTTTTTAAATAGTTGCAAAAAATTAATAAACATAAAATACAGGCAAAATTATTTGAATTTACAATCATTAAAAATATATATTTATTTAATTTAATTATTATTAAATTTCCTACAAAATAACACTAATAACAGAACTTCGGCAAGCTTTGGCAACTGTCAAAAGTCTAATAAAAAATTAGAAATCGTGAATTACTACATGTCTTGAAGTATTCGTCTGTAGTAGGTACATTTATGAACAAAGTACTTTTTTATGTACCTTATCTAAAAGTACATATGTTCAGCTTTCTGAAATGGTATAATATTTATATAGTTTACATAGTTATTACACCAGAAATTAATTTGCGCTTTATTGCGGACTTTTGACCAACTTTAATAATTTCACTTCTTACAAAATTAGAGTACGTTTCGCATTAAATTCGCAACTTTTTTTTCATTTATTAAAATATTACTAAATTTCCAATATAATAACACTTATAATAGAACTTCGGCAAGCTTCGGCAACTGCCAAAACTCTAAACGAAAATTCGAAATGAAGAAATACTACCTGTCACAAGATATTCGTCTCTACTAGGTATATTTACAAATAAAGTGCAAATTCAAACTGAAAAATCACAAATTTAAAAGTATTTTGAAATCATTTTTCGTTTAGCGTATTTATATTCGCTTTACCATAAAATGGTAGCAAATAAAAATGTAAATCATATTGAATAGTGTAAAGTAACTCCTTAGCTATTATCTAGGGTACAATACATGACCCCCTCGATGATTTTGAAAAAGTGATTTATGGCATGAAAAAGTCTCAACTTCCATATAGTGCGCCGCCAGAAATTCAAATTTAAATTTTTTCACAAATACTTCGTTCACCCCCGAGTTATATACTACAAGATTTTTTTTTTTTGATTCAGATAAATCTAAAGCTATCATACCTAAGATATCATACCTACCGCATTTTCAAGAAGTTTTTTAAAAATAGCCACCAGAGGGTCAATTTTGATGATTTGTAAACAAAAATTTCACAAAATAGTGATCAAATGTTACTTATTATAATAAACAAAAATATTTCGAATATAATAGTACTTTCTATACCATAAATAAAATGTCGAAAGTTTAGTTATTTTTGAACCACGTAATCCCTTAAATAAACGTCACGAAAACTGGGATTCAGCTATTTGGTTAGTAACAAATAAACAATTATGTTTTATCGTTTTTAGAAAATCTAACCCCAAAGAGAGTAAAAAGGGGTTCAAAGTTAGTTTCAATATCCGCCAATTTTGATACAAGCTTTGTTTTGGCTCTCTGGGTAGAAATAATGAAACATGTAGGTATAAGTGCTGTAAAAATCAGTCTACTGTTTAATGTTACATTAAAAAGCCACTTTTTGAAGAAAAGCTCACTACTTAAAGAAACCAGTGACCTCTTTCTAAGTGAATTATGAGATTACTAATGAAAAAGAAAATCAATAGATATTAGAGAACTTTAATAAACTGTCGTACAGGCCTATCTTTTGAAAATAAATAAACAAATCAGAAGTATTTCCGCGCGGGGAATGCTGCCACCGCGCTAGTTACACGCATATTTACTTTGTAATGTTGGATAGGATACTTGTGCAGCTTATGTATGGATACATAGTTGGGAAAAATATCGAATAAATATGCAATCTGTTTTGACGTGCGAGACTTAAACGAAAAAGACACTGTGCAAAAATCGGCGAATGTGAGTTAAATTCCAGGGAGCTTGCTAATTACACAAGTCCAGTCCTATACGCGTCCAGACTATACGCGTCCATATAAAAGAAGTATTCAGTAATCTGTGTTTCGCAGACATCCGCAACAATGAAAACCTTTGAAGTCGCTAGCTGAATTAAGAACTATGAGTACTTTAAGTATCTAGCGGCTGTGCTAAGCACCTGTTTAGAAGCCCGAGAGGCTGAATGTAACATTCATCCGCTGCTCAGTAGTGGGCCTTTAATACCTAGTTTGAAGCCAGCAAGCGGACCGATGTGTGGTTTCTATAAAATTGTGACAAATAAAGCATATTATCCTATTTAATTCACTACCATTACTTGCCACACGATAGATGTATAACAGTCTACGTGTTACAATTCAATAAGCAGTGTTCGGTAATTTCTTCGTTCTGAAAATGACGAAATTAAAGGTAGACTACCTTCAAGATACTTAGATGGTATTATTTTCAGCTACATATGTTTTACTTTACATAAATGATAATAAAATATGCTATAAGCTAATGCATAAATATAGGTACACTTAAGTGTCTCCGTGTTGTATATGGCACAAGTGCGTAGATTTGCTACATTCGCAGTATAATAAAGAAGTCATCGCCATAAAAATAACATAGATATTATTGATCTCTAGAAAATGAGAAAATAGTTTTTACACGTAAAAAGTACAAAAAATAATATCTCCATATTCATCTATACACTAGTGAAGTCGTGTTGGTGTTATAATGTGGAAAATATTTATAGAAAATATTTTGTAGAGGAACAGAATGGTAGAGGCTAGAGGATCCTTAGCTCCATCACTATGATTTTATTAGATTTGCATAAAGACATCTCAAGAGTCGAGATCAGACTCGTCGGCAGCTTTATAAATATTATCCATTATTTTTCCAACTATTTTTTAGAGACAAAATTTTCAAATATTCAATGCAAGCTGCGGCTTGAGATCTTCCTGTTTAGATGAAATTTCTGAACCAACATTAAAAGGAAATCGTAAATCTTGCAGCCGTTTTCGGTTCGCTTTTGTATGTATCTATTCTATTGTAGGAGTATTAAAATGTGCTTCTTTTTTGCATGGTTATGTTTGATGTCACACGATTTGTCTCATTAGATGTTCTAAAATGTTTCGTGCTTATGAGTATTACCAGGAACACGTGTCAGGGTATTAAATACCACAGAGTAGGTAATGTCATTTTCAGCTAAACCCACAATACTGCTTTGTTTTATCATTTAATTCTTTTATCATTTATGTACAACGTAACCACGTCATAATATCTTCATGTAAAACTGATTGTGCGTATAGGTTCCTGTATTTCGGCATCTAACCGAAAGCATGCCGCTTACCAGGCCTGGGTATCAGCATACACGCGTAAGGATCCATCCACCCCAGAGCTTAAGACAAAGCTCAACGCTGCCTCCCGGTCAGCAAAGAAGCAAATGGCCAGGGCGAAGGCAAAGTTCATCGGCAGGATTGGCGAGCGGTTGGTCGGTTACCCCTCCGGTAGTCGCGAATTCTGGTCGCTAGCTAAAGCTGCCGAAGGCAACTTCTGTCGGTCATCTCTTCCATCACTGCGTAAATCGGACGACTCTGTGGTCCATACGGCAAAAGGAAAAGCCGAGCTCCTTGCCAACCTTTTTGCCGCCAACTCGACTCTTGAGGATAGAGGGACCACACCGCCTAACATCCCGCGGTGTGAGAGCTCGTTGAATGATATACTTTTTACCCAAAAGTCTGTCAGACGGGCTCTACAGTCTCTCGATACCAAGAAGTCGAGTGGACCGGATGGTGTCCCCGCAGTGGTGTTAAAGACGCGTGCTCCCGAGTTGACTCCCGTCTTAACGCGCTTATTCTCGCTATCTTATGCCACTGGAGTAGTACCGTCTTCGTGGAAGGTTGCCCTCGTTCATCCCATCCCCAAAAAGGGCGATCTTAGTGACCCGGCTAACTACAGGCCTATAGCGATTACTTCCCTGCTTGCGAAGGTAATGGAGCGCGTGATTAACACGCAGCTCTTAGGATATCTGGAGGATCATCAGCTGATTAGCGATCGTCAATATGGTTTTCGCCACGGTCGTTCGGCTGGTGATCTTCTAGTTTATCTTACACACCGGTGGGCTCAAGCTCTTGATCGCAACGGGGAAGCTCTGGCAGTCAGCCTAGATATCGCTAAGGCCTTCGACCGGGTCTGGCACAGGGGCCTTCTCACGAAGCTACCATCTTACGGTCTCCCTGAGAGGTTATGCAATTGGGTAGCCAGTTTTCTATCTGAGCGACATATCAAGGTCGTAGTTGACGGTTGTTGCTCAGATATGAAACTTATAAATGCTGGCGTTCGCCAAGGGTCTGTGTTATCTCCTACGCTATTCATTCTGCATATCAATGACTTGCTGCAGCATACAAGTGGCATTCATTGCTATGCAGATGATAGTACAGGGGATGCCTACTACACAGCCGCCGCTAATGCCTCTCAGTTGCAAATGGCGGATAGCAGAATAAAACTTGTGTCTCAAGTCGAGAACTCTCTGGAGCAAGTCTCGGAATGGGGTCGACTCAATCTGGTCGAGTTCAACCCCGCGAAGACACAAGTTTGCGCGTTTACCGCTAAGAAAACCCCATTTGTCATAGCGCCTCAATTCCAGGGTACCGCGCTCACCGTGAGTAATAGTGTTGGGATTCTGGGAGTTGACATCTCGAGTGACGTACAGTATCGGCGTCATTTAGAAGCCAAGGCTAAGCTGGCCTCCAAGAAGCTTGGTGTCCTGAACCGGGCTAAGCAGTACTTCACTGCGAGGCACCTGCTTATGCTTTATAAAGCTCAAGTCAGGCCTCACATGGAGTACTGCTCACACCTCTGGGCAGGGGCTCCACAATACCAGCTTAACCCATTTGACGCCATACAGAAGCGAGCGGTCCGAGTTGTCAACGACCCACGAGTCACTCACAGGTTAGAGCACCTGAGTCTCAGAAGTGACATCAGTTCTCTCTGCGTGTTCTACCGACTTTACAACGGTGAGTGCTCCGAGGAATTGTTCGACTTGATGCCTACGTCTCTTTTTCATCATCGCACCACTCGCCGAGGATTGAAGATTGGACTCGTGGAGTTCTTCTACAGTCCGATTTTCACGAACTTTTTTGCCACGCACGTGCAAACTGTGGAATGGGCTTCCTTCCGAGGTATTCCCGGAGCGCTATGACATGGGGTTCTTCAAAAAAGGTGTGAAAAGAGTTCTCCTTCAGGGCTGGCGTTGCATTGGCAATTCCTCTGGTGTTGCTCATGTCCATAGGCGACGGTAACCACTTACCATCAGGTGGCCCGTATGCTTTTTCGTCTGCCCTTCAGGCTATAAAAAAAAAGGTACTTGAATGATGAACAGATTGAAATATCCTCATACGTTAAAATTAGGTATTTGTTTGATGAATACAATAATTGAAGTGATTATATTAATATATCGATAGATACCTATATGTTATAATATAAATATATTAAATTACGTCAGTAGGGTACGCATCTTACTATATCTATGATTATTGATTACATGTGAAGCAACCCAGCAGAAACATTTTATTAATATTATCTTATTCAAATTGTATTTCTAAATTATCAAAAATGTCAATGCTACTTAATTGAACCTCAAACTGCTACATAGTTATCAATTCAAAATATTATTATTTTTGGCAGATGTCCACGTAATACTGAAGGACAACTTACGCAGTATACTCGTATACTTTTATTTGTGTAGTAGTTTACAAGACCCTTTTATTGTGACAAGGGGGAGAGAACAGATCTTTAAACAAATGACCCCGACCAGATTTGCAGCTGCTTTAGCAACCCTTTAGGGGACATGTAAAGCTCTTTTCAATAAATGTAATAATGTTTAATACAGTTTAAAGGCCAAACAGTTGTTTTTTTTATCAATAATAACGTATATTTATCCTGCTTTTATTTAGAACAGGATCTTTTTCAAAGGATTCTCGTTTTGTTAGGAGTATAACGCTTCGCCTTTTTATGACAATTATACACATCGGCTTAGTTATGTACAGTCGACAAAAGAATTAGGTATGCAGTGCAAGATTCTAATCTAAAACCTTTTGTAATTATTGATATTATAGATTGTGTTATTATCAATGTTAATTGATAGCTGTATACGTAAAGTATGGTTTAACATTGATACTAACTTAATCAGTATTTAATATTAAACATTAAATATGGTTTTGGAATCATGCCCACATACTGAAGTCTTTACTACACTATAGATAATTTACTTAAGCGATTCTTTTTCTTCAAATCAAACACTAAAATTAGGAGCTTCGTCGCCAAAAAATGTGTTAGATATGTCCTAATCGTACTCGTCGTAATCGTAATGCGTACTTTGAATAGTACATATTCGTCCCCTTTTATGATTGGTGTTTTAATAAAACGTAGAAGTTTTGAGAATGACTCAAGTTAAAATTTCAGCTATCAGTGGACAACATAGCAATGAGTACGCGTATCGAGAGCGGTGGCACCAGGTACATAGACCTCTCTGACTCCTTCTACCTTGGCGGAATCGAGAGTGAGAAGAGGCAGCGAGCGTTCACCAAGGGTATCAAGGCCGCTGATTCCAGCATAATGGTAAGTTCATTTGTACATAGAATAGTATCGCATTTCATATTGATGTTGAGTTAGCTTACGTTACTAGTACTAGGATACCCAGCTTGTTCCACTACGCTAAAAATTTCTGATGACAATGACTGATCAGTATGATGACAGTCTCTATTATGCGTCATCTTCACATATTATCTTCAAATTTTTGTATGGAGAAGTGGAAAATCGGCTTTATCAGTGGATCGAATGTGCCTACTGCATTGTTTTATTCGTCTCAAACCACCTTCGGATTATTGCCTTTCAAATGAAACCGTTTTGGGGCATATCGATTGGATGGTTTCAGAGTCTATGAAGGACATCCGTACTTACAAACATTTTTTGTGTTTTATATATATTTATATATATAGATTTAAGTGGGATTGTAGTCAAGCATTAATTCATAATTATCACAAAAAAAGAAATGGCATGCCAAGCAATATTTAGGAAAAAATAATAATTCATACGGCGGCATTCATTCATTTCGATAAACGTCACCCATAACAACTTTCAAAACGCCATAAAGGAATGAAAGGGGTTTGCGTAGCTTATAAAAGGCATTCATGTGACCAACTTAGGTTTTTACTTCATAACGATAGCTCGAGCACCCTTCACGGGGCTTCACGACGGTGAAATGTCGATGGTGGTCGCCGTTTAGCCTGTGAGGCACGAAGCGCACGCGATCGTTGTATGCATTACGTAATTTCTATACCGAGGCAATAGTTGAAGCACCCGATGAATGCATTGGAAATCTTTTAGACTACTAACGAGGTACCCCGTACCGCAATTATTGCAATCGACCGTACAATTTTATTTCCACTTCAGATTACAGACGAAGTGGAGAATGGGTATGAGGACAGATTTTTAAATACGGTTCTATATTGTTGGGAAATATATTATAATAATAAGGTACCTACTTGTATATCAAATTTTCGCAAAGAACATAAGGTTTAATATAAAATAATTACACTTTAATTTTTAAGTATAAAATTCGCACCAAAACACTTCAAAGTGTCATGGCGTCGCTTGTGACGTCACGTCTAAAAAAGTGATAGACAAGATGTCATTGATAGTATAGTGATAATTATTTGTTTACTTAAGCGTGACGTAATTCACTCTGATTGAGACTGATTGGCGTTCAAGACATGGCGGCTTGCCGTATTTTGTAGTTTTATTTTATCAAAATATTATTTATCTCGCTCATAATAATACAAATAAATGAGTGTATTGCAATCCATTAATTGGGTTTCATTAAATAAATACATAACTTTAGTGATTTTTACTTACTGTCATCATGCCTATTAAATAAATAACGCTTTACACTCATAGCCCCACACTAGGATTCCCTGTGTCGTGGGTGCCATGGACAACACACAAAGACAACAGACAAACGCCCGGACCAAGAATAGAAATTCAAACTCATCATACAAATTTCCGCCTCACTGGGAATCGAACCCATGACCCTGGGCGCGGCGATCCGGCATGGCAACCATTGCGCCACACGGGTCGTCAATGACGTAACGTCGTCAATGACGGAAGAAGACGTGATCGAATACCTGGTTTATTTAAATAGATACAAACATGGAAGCGTTTGCATATAAGTTTAAGTTTAATGACGACCCGTGTGGAGCAATGGTTACCATGCCGGATCGCCGTGCGAAGGGTCCTAGGTTCGATTCTCAGCGAGGCGGAAAGAATGATGAGTTTGAAATGTTGTTCTCGGTCTGTGTTCTTGTCTTTGTGTGTTGTCCATGGCACCCACGATACAGGAAATCCTAATTCTATGAAGTGTTTAGCATTATTTTATTAAAAACATTGTGTGGTTTTATGAAACCACGGTAGGTATAAGTGAAACTTTTTTTCGTATTGTAGACATTTAAGTAACAATTTTTGGATAAATATTCGATTTAGGGTATTAAACGATTTAGGGTATTAAAAGATTTAGGGTATTAAAGGCGCTCGACAGAGCAGCTCTGTCGAGCGCCTTTCACTTTACCCCCACTCCGCGGCCGACCGTCACGCGACATGCGACACACAGACCAAAAAGTTTGAGACGATGTAATAAAAGTTTCACTTTAAAAAATCTATTATATTATTAGAATGGTCGAAATTAGACATCTAGCTGTATGTGTAGGTACTAATGATTCACTGTTTATATTTTCGTAAATCACACTCCTCAGAAAGTCCCCATTGCAGCAGACCAGAATAGATATTTTTATTTTGTTTTTCCGCTGTTGGCTCTCTACTCAGAAATATATAAATTCTCTGTTCACGACAGCCGGTTCTGACAATGAGCACATTTACAGGGCTGCGTAAAACCGGTGGAAGTGGACGACAAGCTGTTCGGTCTACCGAACGCCGTGGTGACATACGGCGTGAGTCCCAAATGCGTGTGGTGGTACCCTTGCCACTCTCCCGGGAACGCGCCGTGCGTCCCGATGGCGACTTGCGAACAACACGGCATCGATCACTTCACGTGCAAGTGCGATAGCGATTTGTGCATCAATCCCGATTACGCCGAGAAGTATAAGGTTAGTTTATTTTATGTTGGTGTTTATGAAATAGTTATTGAAGTGAAAAATTTTTTAGCCGCGTTGTTTAGAATTAAGGACTGAACTTTTTCAATGGTTTTTGTTATAAATTACGTTCTCTTAAATTAATGATCTAATGAATATTTAAAATAATGATCGATTATTTGCAGATTTTTCAACCTTTTAAAGAAATTTCAAATTTCCTCAGTATTTCTCTGTGTTAATTATAATTAAACTACATTGGATTAGATCGTGATTTTAGGGGATTTTCAATTTAGTTTTTTAGATATTTTTACTGGTACATACTAAGATTGCACACACAGAACACACTAACGTCTACGGAAAAAAATAATCGGTTTTTTTTTATTATATTACACATAGTATTTTTGAGGACTTTCTAATGTTATAAAAAAGTGTTTCTCTTGATATACGAGAACTCATATTACCCTGAAAGCTGAAAGTGCAACATCAAAGGGATAAAAGCAATTTCAAGTCGAGAAAATTGATTGTCATTGAAAAGTCGATAATAGAGACACGTCGAGGAGACGTGCAATAAACACACTAATAGTAATAATATCTTTACCTATGAAATTCGAGATTTTATAACAAGCATCTTCAGATTTAATTATCTGTGGATTGGCGTGCAATTCGAAATTGAAATAAATTTTATCCGAAATCCGTGTTATTTTAATTTCAAATTCAGTCATTTACTTTTAGATAGTGTATGTATATATTTAATAGTTTTTGTGAAATTGTGGTACTTTTTGGTGCTATGGATAAACTGAAAATTCTCACAATTTTCGAATATTCGTACAATTTTAGTAGTACTGCCATAGATAAAATGGCGTAACCTCTTTATTTTATTACATTTTAAAGAAAAAAGCTACATTGCAATGCTCTTAAGTAAGAAAAGACAGTAAACGAATTTCTTGTTATTATAATTATATATAAGTATAAATCATAGTTCGAAAAGCATTAAAATAAATATTATTTGTATTTACTATCAACGATTTTACATGTGACTACACTAACTCTCCATCGATGTGATTATCGATAAGGTTATTTGACGTTGGTCCGCACTTGGGTCACTTAAAGTTGACAATATGACTCTGAGATGAATCGATAATTAACATATTTAATGTCAATTAGTTATGTACTTCTTACGACTAAATAACCTTTCTCGAGCTGGCCCGTGAGTGAATTTTTGTGATTCTGTATTAAGGAGCAATTTAAATAACCGTTATGTGACTCTGAGTTGGGAGTTGGGACGTTAGTACATTACTAACTTTTGTACAATTTTTTTTTATATATTTTACTAGCAAGAAATACGATACTTAACGATGTTACTCAATCATCTTTTCGGTGAAAAGTTTAACAAGTTTAATTAGGAAACTTCCATATAATTATGTTGAAAACTTGCACGATGAAATTTAATCAGAGTTTTTATTTTACCAGGTATTCTCGAAATCGAGCAGTGAGTTAGAGCTCGTCGCCTTATACCCTTTGACGGTGCAAGAGGGCGGTGTAGCGGTGATTACCACCCAAAATATTGACGTGATACTCGACCACCACAAGTATGGCGTCCGGCCCACGGGTGTGTTGCTACATGTTGCCCAGTCTCCTCAACACGGCCGCATTGCCATCGACCTGTCCCTGCAGAGAAGTTCTCCACAATTCACCAACTACATCGAAGGGGAGGCCAAGTCGAAGCAATTCTTCACGCTCATGGACCTATCCAGAGATAAGGTAAGTCTATTTTTTATCGTTACTGTTAAATTGTACAATAATTTCGTAATGAAATATTAGTTTGTCGGTGTATCGAACTGTTAACGGATTTTGGGTTTTTGGGTTAGTTTAATAGCATACTTTATAATATATCGCGTTCCATAGAATCATTTATTTTCCAATCTTGTTAATGTTTTTGTTAAGAACATTTGGTGTAGCTCTGTTAGAGCCTTAATATCATTTCAAAATTTTAAGACAGTTGGGTTGTGACATTTGTGACCTGTAATCAGGTCTACAACCAAACGATTGGAGAATTTTGGGACAATCCCCACACGAGTTACTACCGTGTGCGAATGCAATACTCCAATGCAAATTGTCGTAAGTTTTTAGTTCGCATGAAGGCCTTGACATGCCCATGGTGAAGTAATATCACAGACATGTATGGGCGTGCTTTGCTACCAATGGGAACGTCGGAAATAGGAATGAAATACTCCATCCCTTGACGAACCACATCGTTTATAGTATCCGCGCAGCTCGACGGATCTTCAGAAGATAAGCAGACCTGTCGCCAAGGATAAGATGCAAAAAAGTGTCGCACCTCATACCAATCTGCTGATTTGTAACGCCGTACTCGGCGGATATCTCCTAAGTCGTAATCGGGGGCAAAGTATGACAAAACAGATTTCACCAGACAGTGGTCGGAGTTTCCCAGCGGGGTGGAAACCTGAACAATAAACCTATCTGGATTGGTTGTCAGCAGAAGATCCAGGCAATTTGCTGTGTGGCCATGAACATCGGGCATCCTGGTCGCTTGCTTTACCAGCTGGGAAAGGTCTAGCGATATGGCAAAGTTCCACGCTTCTCTCCCTCGGTCGGTTTTTTGGTATGGGAACAACCAGCCTTGATGAGTTAAAATCCCCCAGAAAAACCAGCTGCGTAGTAAAGTACCGTTGCAAAGCTACACCAGCCGTCTCGCTAAGGACCTCAAATAGGCGAGTTGTCTCCCTGGTCACCACTGTGCGAACGATAGACGCAAGAATACAGGATCTTGTCAGTTCCTGTGTCTACCAAGATCCAAATAGTAAAAAAATGGGGTCTTCAAGATGATGAAAACACTGACAACAGATGTCGTTACGGGCATATATACACATAGACTCCAGCGCGAGAGTGGAAATTGTGCTCTTATTATCATATATAATTATATTATTATATCTCAGTATTTCTTGACAATTTTATTTTGACGAAGACAGGCAACATTGGTATGCAGATGCACTACACTCAGCTAACCAATGAACTAATATATTAACGTACATGCAGCTAACACATTGCATGAAACACAGCAAAAATGTCAAAAATGCCAATATGAATAATATCTAATACCTTTAAACGAGCAATTCTTGTATATATAATTATATATATATATATATATATATATATATATATATATATATATATTGCTCGTTTAAAGGTATTAGATATTATATATATATATATATATAATTGGAATCTCGGAATCGGCTCCAACGATTTTCATGAAATTTAGTATATAGGGGGTTTCGGGGACGATAAATCGATCTAGCTAGGATTCATTTTTAGAAAATATCGTTTTATCGGTGTTTTCAGGCAATGATAAACTTCTACAATATACTCTTCCTGACATCTATTGGCAAGTAGCAATACTAAAGCTACTTCAGTAAATGGCGTTGTTAAGCAACACTAAACCGAGCAAAGCTCGGTCATCCGGATATTTTAAATTAAACGATCATTAATTCGAACAATCTCAGTACAGAGAGCACGGAGAAATGTATTTCCAAAACCGGCATTGCACACGTTGCTCAATTCAGGGAATTCCCGGTATTTTCAAGGGTTGCTATGAGGGTTTACCTACAATATATAGTATACAAATGTATACAATGGGAATTTTATTCCATTCCACATATATTATACAATTGAAGCGCTCATTGTTCAGCGGCTTGTGTCGATCCTAAATGGTTGACTGAGTTAAGTAATATCGGAGGCGGTCGGTGGTTGGATGGCTAGTAGCAAAATCTTAAGTGTTTCGCGCTTCAGAGGTCATTTCCGGTTGTTATTATTGAATATAAGTCGTTAAGCCTTGACCTTCGAGTGGCATAATATTTCCCATTAAGCACTAATTCCTAAAAAAATCCTTACTTGAGAAGCGTGTGTGCCTCCTCAGGTTCTGGGCCTCCTCAGTTACATATTATGACAATGCGTTTGGCTGGTACATTATAGCTTTATTACCAAACCAAATGAACTAGTCGCTTAAACCCTGCATTACAAACTATAACGGTAACGGAAGCAACTTCAGAAATGTTATCAATTGTTATTCAAATACACTCGAAATATCCGCATCTGTTAATATAATAATAGGTGAAACCCCATATGACGAGGTAAATAAGTGAACGTTCTCGTATAAAGCTAGCACGATTTTAATGGCTTACGGCCATTAAACGGGATCATTCCCAGGTGCATGAGCAGCTACAATACACTGCGGTTCCCCTCCGGCCCTTGCGATGAGCATTCGTTTTCACCCTCTTCTTGTCATGCGTGGAATGCTGCTCGATGAATGTCTATTTTATGCACATTTATTACGATTCTCATTTGTTTATACATCGCCATCATTATGATTTCAACAACAGTTCATTTAGATCACGTTTTGATGATAAGTTTAGTGACAAAAATGACCTAATACTTTGCACAAGTTTGGCAGCAGACGGTTTTTGCTGTGAGGTGTATATGTTACCGGCAATCTGTATGTTGTGGCTTTCATTACAATCCCTAGGTAATTTATATATTAAAATATCTGGATTACCTAGGTAATGTACCTAGTCTGGCCATAAATACTGTTACATAAAAACTTTTTTTTTTTCAGCTTTTTAATTATTTTGAATTTCGAACACGTCTATTATTTTAAAAAGTTATTTCGATTTCGCGCCATTTCACATACTTTTTCGTGTTCATTATCAAATTACAATATGGAATGGGGTGTTAAAGAAAATAGGATTGCAGTGATCGCCTTGCACAAAGTGGGTATGGAGCCGTCGGTCATATTCCAGACACTTCAAAAGCTTGGTGTCAGCCGTATGTTCGTATATCGTATAATCAACAGATACAACAACACTTCGTCTGTCGAAGACCAGAAAAGATCGGGGCGGCCGCGTGCTGTTAGAACTACTAAGGCTGTTAATGCTGTTAAAGACAGAATTCGTCGAAACCCCATTAGGAAGCAAAAAATCTTATCGCGAGAAATGAAGATTCCCGCTAGGACTCTGTCGCGTATTATAAAACAAGACCTGAAGCTCGGTGCTTATCGTCGATATACAGGACATGCCCTAAATCAATCTTTACAATTAAAGAGAGTGGATCGATCAAAACGCCTTCTGTCGCGATACGCAGGTGAAAGGCACAGAAATATCCTCTTTACCGATGAAAAAATTTTCACGATTGAAGAACACTACAATAAGCAAAATGATAAGCTGCTCAAGTGGTCGGGAAGGTACAACGTGGTCATCATCCTGCGTCAGTGATGGTTTGGTGGGGCGTGTCTTATCAAGGAGTCACAAAACTGCATTTTTGTGAAAAAGGAGTGAAAACTTCAGCCAAAGTGTATCAAGATACAGTCTTGGATCATGTTGTGAAACCTCTCAGCAATACTCTTTTTAAAAATATACCGTGGACTTTCCAACAGGACTCTGCACCTGGTCACAAGGCCCGAACTACCCAAGCCTGGCTTGAAACCAATGTTCCGGACTTTATAAGAGCTGAAGACTGGCCCTCATCTAGCCCAGACCTCAACCCTTTAGACTTCAAATTATGGTCAGTTTTAGAGGACATGGCCTGCTCTAAACGACACGGCGACATTGAGTCTCTTAAAAAATCTTTGGAGCAAGCAGTGACGAAATTTCCCTTGGAAACAGTGCGTAAATCCATAGATTCGTGGCCAAACAGATTAAAGGCCTGTATAAAAGCCAAAGGTGGCCATTTCGAATAGAATATTTTTTTTATTTTTTGCTGAGACTTTAATAAATATGTGGGTATAAATTTTATTAATATTACATTACTTCATTTAAAAAAAAGCATTTTCATGTGTAACAGAACTTATGGCTGGACTAGTTATAGTTTTGCCAAGGTTTGTATAGAATAACAGCAGGTCCAAGTTTATAGTTTTGGTTAACGTTATCTTATTATCTATCTACCTATTATGGATAGCCTCAGGGATCTCAGATTATTTACAATAAAAAGACAATTATATTCCTTCTCTTTGCAAGTTTATATTTTCAATATTTCCATTATTACAATATTTTGCTATTTTTTAGCTTGATAATAAATGACATTGGTGTTATTCTCAAATACTATGGTACCCAAAACAGGGTTGCTCATCAACAATGTACAA
This sequence comes from Thymelicus lineola, assembly GCA_963932265.1. Taxonomy (NCBI): domain Eukaryota; kingdom Metazoa; phylum Arthropoda; class Insecta; order Lepidoptera; family Hesperiidae; genus Thymelicus; species Thymelicus lineola. Next base: position 22,943,316 of record OZ010680.1, read on the forward strand.
ATATAGGGTCGGCACACATTCATTTATAAAAATAGGCTTACACTATACTCGTATAATTCATTCAGTATGAATGAATTTTCTATTGAATGATTTTTTTATTTTTGATTATCTTTTTGACATTAATATTGTTTTAAATAAAAATAAATTACTTCCGACACTCGGGTTGGCCACTAACCCCTCCACCAATCCGCACTGGAGCAGCGTGGTGGAGTATGCTCTAGGCCTCCTCAAGAGGAGAGACCCGTGCCCAGTAGTGGGCCATTAATGGATTGAAGCCATTGTTTTAAATATACCACAAAGTTTATAATAATAGAAATTTCGTACCATAAATTAAGCATTATATTAAGCGTAATAATGTCCACAATGTATTGTGTTGTGTTACATTTATTTCCTTTAAGATATCTCTTAAGGCATTTTATTATCTTACAATGTTATCTAGTTTGTTTAGGTCGAATCTCGCAAACTGAATTTCAATTACTGGCTTTTATCTTAGGGAGATCAAATTTTGCCGGGTTGGTTCAGTTCTGATGACAGTTAATTTTTATGATAAACTTGACCTGATTCTTTGCACGAGGTTTTCTCCATACGAAAAATCCTTTCTGCTGTCTACAACACAAATACTGCATTTAAAAAGCATCCAATTCTACCGTTCTATCGGTGTTGGGGATAATGCGTTATTAATTATTTTTGCTAAGTTTAGATATTACAACTGTTTGCTTACCTATTTCAAATTTCTCGTATGTATGAAATGATTCCGCTACGAAATGTGTTAAAATGAAATAAAAATAAAAACAAACAACAATACCTTCGCTTTTAATGTTTTTCTTTCTGACTCTGTTATTCATATTTCTCATTCGTTTATCCACACAGCTGCTTTATTAATATCCTGAATTGGACGACTCGTATACTTATTTACTCAAAATGGAACTCCATTTTAAAAGTAAATAGTTTTTAATTCTAATTTTTTTTATTCTGTACACGGGTACGAGTTTATTTAATGGAATGAGTAATTTTTTGTGTTCGTATCGTTCTGTTATCAGATGGGAGATGGATGAAAGTGGATTGAGTAAGCTACATGTAAGGAAAAACGAATAGCGATTCCATGATACAGCTTGTAACACATATTTTTGCAGGCAAGGCATGTACTTGTGCAGTGATTTGCATCTTGTGTTCACGTTAAATATCTTTGTCTAATCTTCAGAAATGCCAAATATTGTTAAATCAAGACGTAGCTCAAGTGGCAGTCCCTTATGAGAGACTGTAAACGTGGCTGGTGCCGATCCGAGCGAATCCATCTTATTATTTACTGTTCGAAACAAAGTGTGTCTAAGTTAGTTATTATCTACTTAAAAACGAATTTAGGCGTTGGTTCTGCTTTGGTTTTTACGGGACACAGTTGAAAACTATTTAACAAAGGTTCCACGGTTCTAAAACCAGCGAGTTAGAAGAGGTCCTCTGTTAGCAGTGCGGTCGCGAGTTCCCGCATTCGCCTGCCAGTTACCATCAGTTTTGAATTCGTCGTACCGGGAATGCGGACGGGTCTAATTTATACTTCATCATCAGTAACCTCACAAACTTTTCATTGTTGAAGACGTTGAAATGGCTGTACGATTTCCAGTTTCGTGCTTTGTAGTGGTCTTGCTTTCTCAAAACGTTGAGAGAAGTTTTCATACTTTGGCTAATTAAATTCGGACGAGAATATGAAGCTATTATATAAGTGAATTAAATTTTGTATTTGTTACAATTTCACGAATTTAAACATTTTGCTAAGCAAGACGGCATTGTTATTTGCACTCGAGAATTTTCCGAAATAATAGTGGAACTTCACAAAAAGACTTCACGGACCACGTAAATGCGCAGGTTATTTTTGGTACACTGATCACTAACTCCTACGCGGCTTTCAGTACCACTTGAGTGGGCTCACGGCAAAGCGTTCAAATTGGGATAATGAAATGATAAGGAAAATAAATTTTTTGCCTCTTGGCGTGTTAGTATTGTTGCCTTTCCAGTGACGATATAATTTCGATCACCGCAAATAATAAAAGTTGAATAAACTATAGACTACAGAACTCACGAGCGTACAACGAATCGCAATAGCTTAGTAGTGTGCTTATATAGTACGAGTTTTATTTGACATAACGGCGGCGTAAAGTAAACTAAATGAGAGCGAAGCAAAGCCATCTATATTGGCAGTGGAAAGAAAATCTTCGGTTCCATACAAATTTTAGTAAGAGGACATAGTCAATTTGTTCCTATAATAGTTTAGTTATTCAGTAGGAGTATAAAGTTATATAAGCTTTCTTTCTTCGTTCCTTTCTTTTATCATTAAACTTAAATTAAAAAATATATTACTATAATAGTACTATTATGTACCATATTATGTCTTCTGTGGCAATAGTAGTAGCAATAGTTGGTTACTGAGTGAACAGATTTTGTATCCTCAAAGGGATCGTAGAAAGTGCTTAGGAGCGTCTGGTGTCGTCAACGTTCACTACTTTTTCGTTTTTAAGTATTAATGTGGCCGCACACTCGACAGAAATGTAATGGATTTTTAAGAGCAACCGCAATCGGAAATGTGAAATCAAATAGACAGCTTCATGACCAGTCCACTTTACACACACCTGTATGTATGTGTACACAGGCGTGGGGCTGCAGATCTATTTACGTAAGCCCCACTGTAGTATCCTGACTAGAGTCAAGTGTAATTTTACAAATAGTTGTAAGTACCTATGTTGAATACTTATTTATTATTTATATTTTACATGACATATATTTTATCTATTTGTAGAAAACAATAGGGATGTTGACAGTAATCGTAAATTTATATAAATTTATGTTTAAAGTATTAGTGGTAACATTGAAAGGCCTAAAATTATTATTCTTTCATCGAAATTAATCACAATAAATTAAATATCATTAAATTAAAATGTTAAACATATTATTGTACTCACTGTCACATCACGGTCACTGTCAAGCGCCATTTTGAGAATATGACGTCATTGTTCGTATTTTAATAGCAAATTCAACAAAAATAATTAAAAATGGCTAGTATTGAATATCGGTTAGTGACGTCACCTGACGTTTTTGGTGGGAAATTTGATATTGATTTCTGTTTATCAATTTTTGTTTTTAAATGGAATATTATTATCATATTTTAATAATATATTTTTTTTCGTAAACTAATGTTTACGTTAGTTTACGAAACTCCACTGATTTTTATGTTCGGTAGCTACTCGCAAGCTTGTGTGTTGTGTTCACATTAAATAATTTGAAAGTAGAACACGCAAAATTAAAAATAAAAAGCAATAAAACGTTAGATAAATGATTTTCAATAATTGTGTGTTGGTTCAATATTGACCATAAAAGTAAAGAGTCGAAGTTTGACCACTAGGCGACCACTGGTTTAATTTAATGTGCTCGTAACGCTAACGAGCTACGATGGCGTCCGGACCGCGTCAGGTATGGTCGGTTAAATAAATAGAATTTTGCCAAGTGTTGTTGACTAATGTCATTTTATGTTTATGTTAATGTACCTAGTTGATAGAACTCCTATATTATATACAACATGTTTTTAACAAAATAAATTCAAGAGTCAAAATTCGCCGTCCGATCAATATACTTACCCATATTGCATAATTGCATTTATCCATTACCCACGCTTGGATTATTGCATCTCTTGAAATTGAAACACTGATTTAAACTTTCTGCAGTTATTCTCCATGTAAACTTTAATTAAACAGACTCCTACGTGCATTCGTTATACTTAAAAAGGGGTATAAAGGCTTTCCCTCGCGTATTAAATATTAGAGATACACACACCTATTCGCCAACACCAAGCCGTGAGTCTATGAGTATTTACTACCCAAGATTTAACAAACACAATGATGCCTGTTGCTTTAGTGGGGATAAAAACATGGCTTATGTTTTTAATGTAATGTAATGTGGCATTGTTAGCACTAACTTATTTTATTAGTAAAAATAAATGTTAGTATTATACAACCAGTGTACAATAATGCATGCCTGGAACTTCCAATTTTATTTTTATAAAAACGTGTACAAACAGCATAATAAATCGTATTAAATTGTTCCTTCTGCGGATACTTTATTTTACCCCGCAAATATGTACCTACACCATACACCGCCTCCTTTGTTTATTTTTATACTGGCTTTTCTTCTATGAAAGAGAAAATTTCAATATATTAACCTATAATGTATGGTTTTAAAAAATGGAAAAATAAATAAAATAGGAAATTATTTTAGTTAATCAAAGTATTGGCCTAATCTATACAATTTTGCCATTTCGATGGCAGTTTGTTTATCCCTTTACTGTAGAAGTCTGCCGGACGGGAGCTGCTGAAGTCAGTGAAAGTGTTTTGTAGTACCTTTCGGATGTTGAACCCTTACACTTGAACGCTTACGATTGTCGTACAAGATCCACTTTTCATCGCAGGTAACAATTCGGTTTAGAATTCCCTCGTTTCCATGGCGATTCAGTAGTGCTATGCTTGCTTCGACGCGTAAGCCTCGCTGTTGGTCGCTTAGTTCGTGTGGCAAAAGTTTCGGTCGTTTTTCACCAGGATACACCACGAACAGGCGAGGTTGGCTTGAACTAGAGAATGTAATCTCGAGTTAAGATCGCAGATCTCGCGGGAATAGAAATTATGAACTCGCGATCGGGATTGCGTTCCTTAATTTCACCTCAAGATGGATTCCCCCTTTGAACTCCAATATTATAATATGTGTATTATAGACAAATTAATATCACATCTGTCCTTTCATGTAGCTCCAGTTATATCCGTTCTGGTGTATTGAAACCGGATTTATATAAGCGGAGGAGACGCGCTGAAATACAAACTGAGCACAAAGCGGTACCGGCTTATCAGTATTTAAAGCTGTGGAACTGTAATACTACCTCCGCTGCGGGAGCTACGTCTTATTCTTATTTACTTTATGATTCATTGTTGATCTACTTTCATTATGATGGTGCTGTTAGAATAAATCAGCACTAAAAATATTATGTCAGTAGGTATATGTTTATCTATACTTCTATACTAATAATATAAAGAGGAAAGATTTGATTGTTTGCATTGAATAGGCTCCGAAACTACTGAACAGATTTGAAAAATTCCTTCACTGTTGGGAAGCTACACTATCCCCGGGTGACATAGGCTATATTATACATATATACTTTTACTATTTTTCCCGAAGGGAAGCGAGGGCGATTTCCTAGTAATGGATATGATTAATTCCTTTTATTGGTTTACTCATTTAACGATCTGATCTGATTTAATCGGATTATCATTTAAAAGCTTGAGTAATGGTATTTCACACCAATCAGTTAATGGAATGAGATATACATTAAATGTCATTCAATTATTTTACTGCATAGACTTCCTTTTAGCCCATACCTCCGATTGATCTGAATTTTAGTATTCTTATTTCTTATGTATTTCGACGCGCTGATAACGAATATCATAAGCAAAATATATGATTTTTGGTTTTTCACGTTAATTTGGCAACGTATTGGATTTTACAGAAAAATGCTTCCTACAAAAGTTGTAGGCCATTAAAAGATAATTTCTTGGTACAATAAAAACAATATTTTGCCAAATAAACTTGAAGCACGTTTCATTAATTATAGAATTAATGTAATTGGTTGTTATCGTTATAATTATTGAAAATAAATAAACAAAAACTCAGGTGAGTAAAGTCGATGGTTCCCCATTACAACCAAACATTACATTAACTTAGAATCAAATATGTATTACGAACGTATTTTTTTCTGTTAGTTGGCAAACATGTTTTTGTTTTAAAAAAAGCTTTTATAGGATAGGCGAAGTAAAAAAATATACGACTGTTCTGGTTACCGTTGAGAAGTTCCTATATTTTAAGCTAACCCTAGGAGTGACAGTCTGCTTATGATGGAGTTTAGAACGAACTGTCTTAATTTACAATCATAAATCAGACTGCACTTATAGAAGATAATAAACACGACACTCGATATTACATGGCCTCGCACAGAGAATTTTCACTCATCTCGTCGTCTCAGAGTAGTTGATATATATCTGTAAAACACCGAAAATGCTTTCGAGTGAGAAGCAAAATCTAAAAAAAATATATTATCAAACTGAAAATATATGTTGCGGTGAGGTACGGTGGATGATGCAGAGACATGAAAATAGTTTATAAAATGTATTTAAATAGAAAATGCAAATACTTTTCGTATTTTTTATTTCAAATTCAAAATAAAAATAGTTTTTCATTTTGTATTTAAAGTACTAAATGTAAAATACGTATTTCCAAAATATTTTACTAAAATAATATACTTTTATGGTTCTTAAGTTTATGTTTTAAGTAAGTTTTATTATTATTTAAGTAAGTCATCATTTTAGTCAGTAGGCAATTTTAGAAAGTGACGAAATTATGTTTACTAATTTACGTTTGTACCGATCCGATACCTACTCGTGTGGATTGATACAAACAATGGGATACGATCCACTCGATTTTTGTATCGATATAATGGCATTCGATCCACTAGCGGATCGATACACATGTAAGGTGGATCAAACCGGATCGAAATATGAAGTTAGATAATATTTTTCCAAGGTATTGGAGGATTAATATACATGTAAGGAAAAATGAAGTTAGGTACCTAATTATTTTAAACTTACGAGATATACAACAGTTAGGTAATTGTTTTAAATTTAGAGATAAACAAATCATGCAGCGAAGATATTGGCGAATCAATACAGAGGTGAATCGGATCGAAATATAGAGTTCAGATGAAGTAAATACTTTTTATAACTTAAAATATTTGATTCGATGCTGGATCGATCCAAAAAATCTGATCAAATCACTTGGATCAATACACCGCAAAGCGATCCATTTCTATCCGGACTATCGATACAATGCACCTGAATCGAACATCCCTAGCTGAACGAAAGCGGCACAATACGCGTTTCAGTACTAAGATGGCGAGAAAGAAAAGTGCTAATGGTGCGTATGTACAGAGTTGCGTATGTAGCTAAGTTTGTTATATTATACTTTATTCTGAACTACTGCTAATTTAATGTGGATGACTGTAATTGGCTTTATAGTGTAACTAGATAGTGATTCATGTATCTTAGAATTAAGCTGTTGTTATCCCGAATAAATAAAAATAAAATAAAATAAATATTATTTTTATCACATTCAATAATTTATTGATGTTGTCAAAAGTTATCGAAAAGTTTTTTTTGCATTTTGCAAAAAAAAAATATGATTTAAAAAGTTTTTAAAATATAATAGAAAATAGTTTTCAAAAAAGTATTTAAGTACAAAATGGAAACTTTGTATTTATTATTTTGCATGGGTATTTTGTATTTAGTATTTTGCATTTTAAATACTATTATTTTGAAAATGTCACATCTCTAGATGCTTGCAGTGCAGGACGCCGACCTCCCCTTGTAATTTAGTCTTGAGCGTTGCTTCAGTGCGCATTGATGGGGGTCAGTGGCCGAGTTTTAGAAGTATTTATGCCATCTAAAGTCACCGTCATGGTTGAATAACGTAAAATAAAAATATAGGTTATATTGACAGATTTTGATACCCTCCGAAGCACGGAAGATTATTCTTAGTTTGTCTTTATAAAATTAACTTTTAAACTAAACAGTATTTAAAATAAACAGTCGGTTTTCGGTACTGTATAATGTAATAAATATTTTGACCTCATTTTATTCCGGTATCAATTTGTCCTCTGATATCAACACACGGCACACCTACATAAATAATATTATGTTATCAATTTTATTTATTACACTATTAGTAGTAAGTTGTTAACATAACAATTGCACGTTATTTGTATTAAAAATTGTACCTATAAATTCTACTACAGTGTAAAAGTTTAGTAAACTTGCGATCCAGTGTCATAAACTATTTCATTAAGGCTCATTACTTCCGGCACCAGAAACCGTGCTCTCGCTTTAGCCTGCTTATTGCTTTGTTTCACAGTTTGTAGTTGTATCTTGCAGTACTGAGCAATGGAGTGCTCCATTCTATCCTATTATGTTTAATTCATTGCACGAATCATTGAAGTGAACTCAATTTTTCTTCAATAAATTGAGTGAATCAAAGGAAAACGTTAAAATTTATATATATATTTCCTGTTATAACTACAATGGTTTGACGTTGAATATCAAATAATTCGCTAAACGAAAAATATTTCTGTTTGCCTCATTATTCAGTGTACCTCAGGAACATCTGATAGTTTTGACGTCTATTTGGATTTTCTTGGAAACATTTTTAGTACTGGATATTTCAAATAGCAGCAATGTTAATAATTGAAAGCATTTTTGCGGTTTTGCAAGTATTGTGATCCGTTCAAAGGGTCAGGCATTATTTGAGCAGCATGGATACAAAATCATATTGCATTCATTTGCACCACGTCCGAGAAGGAAGGTGAAGGTGAAGAAGACACGGTAAAAGCACTGATTGATGAAAACCGATGCTCTGCTGGTCTCGAAAAAAACGGTGCTCCTAGAAAGACGATAAAAAATATTCCATCAAAATGACAGTATTCACTAAAATATTGATTCAGTGTAAGAAAATCGCTCTTAAACTTTTTAAAAGAGTTAAAAAATTATGTGATAAAAATAAGGCAATCTTTTTAAATATTTAGTAAACATCTAATTGTTATGTGTATGCGTGTACATGCTTATGTTGTAGAGATATTGATAGTGACCTATCGCTGCCTCATTAGCGTTTCATGGTTAGTAAACTACATACACTATTCCAATCTTATTGTGTCCCAATATATATCCAATATTACTGTCCTACAAACTTTTGGAGCGTAACGTAAAAGCGACTACACAAAAGCAATCATTATAAAAATAGTCATTGGTATCTGTTAGTGCTCAAAGCTTTATAAAAGCGAGTTCTGTTTTTCTTTTGAAATATTTTACATGCGTTATTAAATATTCGTGTTCCGACTTCCGATTGTTTTTCGCTTTTGCCCAATACGAAATTTCCGTTGTATTAATTCCATCCATCATCAGCCCTTGGAGGTCCACTGCTGGACATGGGCCTCCCCTGAGCCTTCTGAATCCAGCGGGTGCACGCTGTATTCTTCAGTTCTTTAGTCCACCTGGTCGGGGGGCATCCTATACTCCGTTTTCCGAGACGTGGGCGCCAGTCGAGGACCTTTCCCTTTCCCCAACGGTTAGCGGTCCTTCGAACTATGCCAGCCCATGTGTTAATTACTAAAGATTTAAGTTTCATCCATTTAATAAGGGTTCACAGGAGGCTACATGGTGTTGCTGCCCCAGGCAGATAGTCAAGGTTTTGAATTTCTGCAGTTATATATTTATTTTTCATGATCGTTTCTCGCCGTACCGTTCATTATTTTACTTGTGACATCTTATTTACTCTTCTATTCCAACATCGTTGTGAATGGAAACTATGCAATATTCAACATCTTCAATTCGAATACTGTTGGAAAAACATGGGTAAAATAATATCATTATTAATGCTGATATTTATAATAGATCGGGTAAAAAGTTTCTTCGCATTTTACATGAAAACTTAAGACTTTTTTTCAAAGTTTAATTACTTTTAATTTGCCATTTTGCCATTTTGTTCGTTGAATATTTTGCCGGTAGTGACATGATCCCGTTGCTATAGAAATTTTAGGACTTCTGATCAAAACTTCTTACTTTAACCTCATCAGTTGTTGGCAGTAGAGATCCGAATCGATGGTTCTGCCCGGCGGTTCATAATGAATAATGCCCTTCCAATCACACCATACACACAGAATCAACTTATTGTGAGTTAATCTGAGCATTGCCATAGTTTGTGAAGCTTCACTGACCTTTGACCACGACCTTGTCGTACGTAATCCACTTTTCATCATCAGTTATCAGTCTCTTCAAAAATGGTTCGGTTTCATTACGTCACAACAAAGATTCGCAAATGAGTACACGGTTCATTAGGTTTCCTTCACTGAGCTCGTGTGGCACCCAAATATCAAGTTTACCTTTTTGTTTACCTAGCTTTTTTCAAATGGGTTAAAAAATCTAAATTGTTTTGTGGTCAAGTTGCAATTCTTCAGCTACGTCGTAACTACTGATATGCTGATCTTGCTCCACGTTTTAAAAAATGGTGTTCATTTTATTCGTAAAGCGCGTCACATACGGCGAAGATACGATAATATTTTATGTTAAGATGCCTTGCTATAAAATATTATAGTATCTTAAGGTATCGCACACGGCTAAGATACGATAATATTTATATCCGCTCGAATAGCTCTGGGTCACACTGGGGTTATTTCCCCGCAATCTATATATAGGATAGTCTAATATTAATAATACGGCCTTACTATTAGATTTATTGAATAGCTCATCGGATGATGATTCTGACTTCGAATATGACTTAAAAATTTCTGCCGCACGTTGCCATTTCCGAACAATTTGGGTAGAAATTAATCATATAAAGTTTAGGAAAGACCGCGGTGAGTTTAATCTTTACGAAGACCTTTCATCGAAAATGTTTCAAATATATTTTAAAAAGTCAAAGGAAAGTTTATAGTTTCCAATAGTTTCCAATATTTTGCGTACTAATAATAAAAACAAAAACATGAGAGGTGTCAAGGGACACCTGGATGGAATGAAGTTCCTTTCGATTTAAGTATTGTATTGTTGTACAGCGCCTGTTCAGACTTAAGATATTTAGTTTGGTTAGTTGCGGATAGATGGCGTTAGTAAATTAATTCTGAATCACGCTATCAACTTATACTTGTAACATACGTAAGTTCAAGGAAATTATTAAATTTTTTGAATTCGCTATGGATACTTAGTTTCATTTACCTTATATAGTTACGCAGTTTGTACAGCGCCATCTCTGTAAAACTAACTGAATCACTTCAAAAAAAGTGTCGTCATTCGCAAAATCAAAAAGTGTCGAACTTCGTTCCAACAACAAAAACAGAGAGAATAGGTTTTTTTTATGGAAATATCCGGCAAACGAGCTGACGATCCACCTGATGGTAAGTAGCTATCGTCGCCCATGGGCATCAGCAAGACCAAAGGCATCACTGATGCGTTGCCGGCCAGGAAAGAAAGAAAGAACTGGCTCTCAAGCCCCCAGCCGGAACACGACGAGTCGTTTGGCGGCTGACTCATGCTGGTGGTAGCTATCCAGGCGAACCCCTGGAGAAATTATAATAGTAATAATGGTATTAATAAACAATTAAAATCATTACTACCAATATAATCCCTCCGAGGGCCTTACCACCAGCGGGCCGGATTAAGTCGCCTCTTACGACACCCATCCGGCGCGGGATTGGGGTCAGTATTCTAAGCCGCCAACACCAACACGGCTAAGAAGAAGTAAAATTAATATATTTCATTCCATTTTGCATCGAATATTGTGCACACTGCGTAAGGAGCTTACGATATATTTTGTATCTTAACATGGCATGTTACGATATATTAAGCATCTTAATATAAAATGTCCATATCGCTCGATATCTTAACATGCGTAATATGAAAATATTATCGTATCTTAGCCGTGTGTGATGGTTCATACAAAATGTATAGTGAGCGATATTTTATGTTAAGCTGAAATGTTATAGTATCTTCGCCATGTGTGACGCGCTTAACAAGGCGACCAGAACGAAGTGCATCTTTGACATCGTTTTCCGGATTGAAAAACTTAAACCAACTTTGTGCTACTCTTACTGACACTGCATTAGATCCATAAATGTCTCAAATAAAATAAATTTATATAATGGCATGCGTTGCAACTTTTCCTTTTTTACCCGACCGCCAGGAAGGGTTATGTTTTTCGCCCGTATGTTGTATATTATATGTATGTATGTATGCATCTAATATTCTTTATTATCTCGTATCTTCCAAACCGCTGAACGAAACCATATAATTACGATATTGTTAGATTCGTCTTCATAACCCAAGTGTTCTTAGTTAAGTGAAATAATAATAAAAACAAATATGGTGGCTGCGAGATGCCATTGTTTGAAATACCAAAAACAAAAATAAATCGAATAGTGCAATATGGGTATCAAATTAAGAAGCAGGATTTTAAAAAGGTATATCATGATAGGTTTTTTGACAGCAGGCGGATTATTCTTTTATTTTTAAATTTTAAAATACATAGAATTTGTTCATTGACCATAGATTACCCCTGATAATCTATGATTTTGACAAAGAGAAAAACAAATGAAAAATAACGATTTACATACTAATTTGAAACAACATTTTACTAATTTGTTTCTTTTTTTAAAATGTAACCTTTTTAATGCCATCAAAACCAACTAGATACAAATAGTAGGTACAGTCTGAGGTACAGTTAAAGAAATTTTATTACGAGTTTATACATACTATAGGTATGCGAAAAGACTTTTTCCCCGACCTGTTATTTATTTTACATGATACTTCTTTTATAGCATGGTTGTGAATTTATCATACCGTATTCAAGTCCTTCAGTTCAATAAATATTTTCTTTGTTTGTAATAAATACCTTATATATTTTAACATCGATTAAATGATAATATTTTATTACAGAATTACCAAACCTCCTTTCAATAGTACAACGCATATTATCTTAATGAATGATTTTAACAACGAGGTACTAGGACAATCCATAAATTGCAGTGTTATATTTAGACCTCAATAATCCGTTTTAATGCTCTTCTTACCAAATTACCAAACCTGCTATCACTACTAACATCGTATATTCTCTTACGGCCGATCTCAATATTATACCACCGGTTTAACTCTGGCACATAACAGAAATAAAAAGTAAAGTTTGACCTACCGTAAACTGCCGTCTCTTCATTCAAAAGTAAGCAAATAGAAGTAAGATCGTCGCGGCGTCGGTAGATAAAATTTCTGTGACATTTTATTGTATAACATAACTCATTGTTATAGTACTATTATGTCTTCTGTGGTTATAGGTTATAAACTTATTTCATTGTAATCAATGATACTATACGTAAAAACCGAGAAAGAAAGAAAATAGCAAAAATCTAATTTCACTAACTAAATTGGTTTTTTCAATCGATGTCTCAGTATTGGACCATAATTGTATTAGGTCCTTGAATAAGTTCTCGCTGTTTTCAAACAGATGGCATTACTAGGACTACGTGCATTTGATTTCTGATGGTAACGCATGGACCCGAAACTCCTGTCTGTAACCTAGAACTTCAGTCTGTCTTAGTCAGCTACGCTGTAAACAACGTTGTTTTTTGTAGTGATAAAAATGTCGAGTTTTGTACCGAGTAAAGATTATTTACGGGGAATTTTATTGCGTTATTTTATTCAAAAGAAATCTGCTGCTGAATCACAGAATCCTTGTAGAGAACATGCAATGATGCGTTTAAACCGAGCCCTGAAAGAAAAACGGCCACTTTACAACACACACAAAAAAAGTGATTTTGTTGCACGACAGCGTTCTTGTCACATGTTACGATACCAGTGAAAACTTACCTGGAAACACTTCGATGGGAAGTCTTACCCCACCCGCCATATACACCGGATATAGCCCCTTCCGACTACCACCTATTCCGTTCAATGGCACATGGCCTATCTGAGCAGCACTTCCAATCGTATGAAGATACCAAAAATGGATGGAGACTATCCATGAATCGATAGCCTCAAAATACGTTTCGTTTTTCCGACGCGGGATTCATTTGCTGCCAAAAAGATGGGAAAAGGTGGTGTCTAGTAACGGGCAATACTTTGACTGAAGTATGTTTTAATAATAGCGTTTATTTTCCTAAAAAAAAACAGCGAGAACTTATTCAAGGGCCTAATACTATTTGTTGCTGAACGTAGGCAACTTGTTATTGTAACCAAAAAAAAAAAGACAATAACTTTTCAGATTATTTTACGTAGAGATTTTCGGAAATACACATATTGAAATTTCCCAGAATTTTTGTTTAGAGTGCTTTGCTAAAAGCCCTCGATAGGCTTAATTTTGCAGCCACTCGCGTAACGCATACTCGGATTTTACACTATTCCTCTCAACATTTTATTCCACTCGGTGCATCTGCCTGACTGTTCATTTATTTCCCTTTTATACTCGTAACTAAAAAACACTTGTTTTTAAAAGCTAAGCCACCTAATTAACCTCATGTAAAATTGTATAAAAAGGTTAAGATTGACCGAGCAATAAAGTGTATATCAAAATGTCATTTTGGAACAAAATCATTTAATGTAAAACATTTTGTAATTTCATGAGTTTAGTACCCGGATGACCGAGCTTTGCTCGGTTTAGTGTTGCTTAACAACGCCATTTACTGAAGTAGCTTTAGTATTGCTACTTGCCAATAGATGTCAGGAAGAGTATATTGTAGAAGTTTATCATTGCCTGAAAACACCGATAAAACGACATTTTATAAAAATGAATCCTAGCTAGATCGATTTATCGCCCCCGAAACCCCCTATATACTAAATTTCATGAAAATCGTTGGAGCAGATTCCGAGATTCCAATTATATATATATATATATATACAAGAATTGCTCGTTTAAAGGTATTAGATATGAAATATTATATGTCTCTAAAAATTTAGCCTTCTGGCTTTATTCACAACGAAGTTACAGGGGAGAGGGTAGTTAGTGCTATGAAATCTGAATGACTTCTAGAAAAAGAAGATACGGCTATGCTTGAGTTCTAGATTGAAGTTTTGCACAAGTTCTGCGTTCGTTCTTAAGTTCGTCTGATAGTATTTAACACTTAACACATACTTAACACAACTCAACAGGACTAGAGTGAGATAGACCCCTTTTAACATGTATGTGTATAAAGGTATGTATAATATAATATGAAGCAGAAGGGGTATTTTACGGTATTGATTATTCATTACTATTCCTTTTACTTTGCACCATGATATTTCCAATTTCTGGTAACGTTCACATCAATATTTTAGAGTACTTTATCACTACGTGATCAGAAATTATCTGTTCTACATTACTGACAATTCCTTCACCTTCATATTTAGATATTTAGCTTTACTTTTTCTGTTTTTTATTATTTATCACAATAAATTGGTATGGTATGGTAAAGAATGTCAATAGGCATTATTGTTAAACCTAGCTTAAGGTGAATACAATAAAGATTTTAAAAATAAACACCCAATTACGTCGTTCTCGACTTGCTAATTGCCAATACGCTGCTGCCGATGATCGTTTTCTGAAAATAAGAAATTTGAAATTTATTTGGAAAAGCGTATTCCATTTGCAGATAGAAATCTCTATGATCCAACAAATGGAAATTTTTAAAAGCATTTATGATGGGCGCTATGCTATGAATACGGGGAAATTTCTCGGAAGCGATAATTGCGCTTTGCTTCCCAGTTATTTCCATTAAAGCGTCAATCTCTTGGATTGATATTAACACTATTTGTTGATCACTTTTACGCGTACTTTATAAATGGAATTGAGTAGAAAATTCAATTTTAGTTTGTGTATAGCTTTAGTATAAAATAAGTTTTTACATAAGTATTTATGTTTGTTTGAAGAGTGATTTATGCTCACTACTAGGAATATTATGACCATTGCACTCTTTAATTTAGAAGAACGTCAGATAATAACGAAGACATGATATTTTATATTATAGATTTCATTGTAAAGAAAAACGATATCCAATTTAAATGTAATTAATGTGACTATAGAAAAACCGGGCATGTGCGTGTCAGGTCACGCGCAATGTCGGTTCCGCAGTAGTAAGTTTATCGACTATTATTCAAACTATTTATGCTAGCATAGCCGTGACAGTTTTCTTTGAAAATTCATCATATGACCTATTTTTGAGAATTTTTTCACTTATCCAACTCCAATCGTTTAGTCAGCATAACATTTGACTCTAACCAAAATTAGCACCTTAAAGCCAAATATTTTACAAACGGAGCCATAATTCCAAAAAAAAATCCTTAGAAGACCCATAATATTTTTTTATTTTCAACGATACTCACACTATAGGGTACGCGACGAATAAAAAATTCATCCTCACGTTACCTGTAGGGAAGGTACCCTAAAAATGTTTTTTTAATTTTTTATTCTACGATTCTGGAGTTTTAATAAATATGCATATCCGTGCTAAATTACAGCTTTCTAGCACTAAGGGTCTCGGCACGGCACAGACTTTACTTCGGAACCCTAGAAAAGAGGTTAAAAACCTCAAACTTGCAGACTAATTCTTCAAATCGATGCTTACGTTTAACGATTTATTGAAGAAATTTATATAATAAATGTATTGATGTTACTATCTTAGATAAGTAATTACTATGCTAGCAAGTAGATACTATATCCTAACTGGCAAAATGGAATTTTTATTAACGATGAATCTAAAATCTTTTCGTAATATTAGAAAATGTTATTTTAATAGTGGACCAAAAGAAACAACTATGTATATTTTTCCTTTGTAATAGCAATAGTTAGTATATCCACTTTGAGCGTCACATAAAGAGGATTTACACAATAATCTGTAGAAAAGTTTTATCGTCTGTTTTATCGATATTTCTTCGAGAAAATAATATGAATACGTTGTGAGGAAAATAAAGATATAAAATTTTCCTATACGTGGAATTGTCCGCAAACGTTGTTGAGTGAACGTTTCCATTTATAGAAATTCAAAGCCTCACCTTTGAATTTCGGACACTCGTGATCGAACTGATAAATAATTCACATTATCATAAAATATAGTGTCATTGTCTTTGTGTGGAATTAATATAATTAAGTTGTGTGGCAACTGGCAAAATTTGCGAGATACGAGTACAAACGTACCATGGGCACAATTTCAGACTCTCATCTCGCTGCGTTCTGGAACGTTGAAATAGACGCTAGAGCGTGTATTTTTCAAACTTTTTTTTTTCAAAAATTAGGATAGCTATACTAATGAGACAAAGTATATGCATTAGATGAAGTATAAGTAAGTATACATTTAAAATTATTTTTTTCATAGATTTTTTTTATCGTATTTAGGTACTATAAAAAAATCATAATTTTATTTATAGTTCAGGCAAAGGTACAATAACCGAAAAATATATAATGTAGCTTACAATGTCTACTATTACCTATTGGCTTCAACCCATTAATGGCCCACTAATGGACACGGGTTTCTCTTCTTGAGGAGGCCTAGAGCATACTCCACCACGCTGCTACAGTGCGCATTGGTAGAAGGATTAGTGGCCAACCCGAGTGTTGGAAGTTTTCAAACCGCCCGAGGGCCTCCGACATGGCTTAAAACGACAGTTATCATAATTATGATAACAACCGGGTCCGACGGCTTTACGTGCCCTCCGAAGCACGAAAACGCTCAACGCTCATTTTTTTGCCACTAGCGGTCACCCATCCAACTACCGACCGCGCCCGCTGTTGCTTAACTTTGTCGATCACTCAGGATCGACGCAAGCCGCCGGGCTATGAGGGCTTCTGCCACTAACTATTACCTATTATGTATGTACTATCATTTCTTCTGTAGTATTACCTGTGGGTGTTACTAACAAAATTTTTTTTTTTTTTTTTTTTTAATCTTTATTCATGTAGGTATCACTGATACTCTTATGCACGTCATTTTTTTAATCTACCAGCTTTTCGGAAAGGTGCTTTGTCATGGAGGAGAAGAAAAGCCGTAAAGAAACTCCTCAGCACATCTTTTAAAAATAAAACTTATATCTATTACAAAAATAGGTATTCTTTAACCTGTACAGAACTGGTTGCCTAGCTAGTCATTTCCAAGCATCCTTGTCATTTAAATATTCATTTATGCTATAGTAGCCCTTGCCTAAGAGCTGAGCCTTTACACGTTTCTTAAAAGATTGCACCGGTAAGTCATGTATTTGTTTTGGGACTTTATTATAAAATTTTGTACCTAGTCCCATAAAAGAACGTTGCACTTTAGAAAGACGGTACGAAGAGGTAGCCAATTGATGCATCCTTCTTGTTTGACGATTTGAAAAATCACAATTTTGTTTATATGCAGTTATGTTATTCCGTATAAACACTAAATTATTATAAATATATTGGGAAGCTACTGTAAGTATACCTATTTGTTTAAATTTGACACGCAAGGACTCCCTTGATTTTAGTTTATAAATAGCTCTAATGGCTCTTTTCTGTAATACAAAAATTTGTTCTATACCGGCTGCTTTGCCCCACAGTAAAATGCCATAAGACATAACACTATGGAAATATGCAAAATAAACAAGCCGAGCAGTGTCGACGTCAGTGAGCTGCCTTATTTTTCTAACAGCATAAGCAGCCCTAGCAAGTTTAGTTGTGAGAGATGCTATGTGCGGGCCCCATTGCAGTTTACTGTCCAAGGTCACCCCTAAAAAAACCGTGGATTCCTCTATATTTAATGTTTCATTATTTAATTTAAGAGATTTATTTACTTTTTTTACATTTGGCAACACGAATTCTAAGCATTTGGTTTTCTTTGCATTTAAAAGTAAATTATTTATAGTGAACCAATGTGAGACATGCGACAGAGCACTATTAACATCGTCAAAATTATTTTTATTCCTATCAGTCTTAAATATTAATGATGTATCATCTGCAAACAGCACAATGTTCGCATGGTTTTTAACATAATGTGGTAAGTCATTTATATACACCAGGAAAAGAAAAGGGCCCAAGATCGAGCCTTGCGGAACACCCATCACAGTAGGCGACCCTGATGACTTTTCATCGTTTATATTAACCTTTAGTATCCTATTACTTAAATAAGAAGAAAAAGCGCATAAATATTAAAACACTTCCAAAAAAAAAGTTATGACCGTCCTCGGTACTAATGAATATACGGTAGTAACGAATATATTTATCTTTTCATTAATCTTTTTTATTAATCTGTACACTCTGTACACCATCATAATATGTATTCTTTAAAAAAATAGTAGCAAAATATGTGACGTTGATATTGACATAAAAAGATGAAATTGTTTGTGAAACAGCAATGTTTTCAAAGAACAAGTCGAAACTGTCTTTATCCAACTAGTCGTGTGTGTGCACTGTATATTGTTTTTTTACTCATCATTTTTATAGTAGGGGAGCCCAAGAGGGGATTTTTTTGATTTACTCGAGCGCGTTAGATTATTATAAGGAGAATACCTTACTTGAGTACCTCCAGCCAGTTTGAGCCTTTAGTAGGGGAGTACGCTCAAGGAAATTCCTCTGTAAAAAAAATTGATCGTCTGAGAGCTTTGTTCCCAGTTCCACTAGTTCTACTCGTTAGTTCGATCGTCGAATTAGTGGGAAAAAAAAATTCACCGATATTGTGAAAAATTCAATTCCAATATAAACACACACACACTATTGTATCTAAGGTATTAGGATATTCCGTGTTTCTCATGGGGGGAACCGAGCCCCCCTGAGGGTCTCGGAGCGGGCGCTCAGTATACCGAGTTGAATTCGAGGAGAGGAAAACCTCATTATAATAATTATATAAAATAACTTGCTGACTGGGTGTTCTTCGTATCGCCTAACAATCAGTGAATGTAGTGATACTTTTAACTAAGCTTTTATGGTTTTAGTTGGTTTAACAAATCAGAGATCATTAAAATCGGTTCAGCCGTTCGTAGCCTCTACTCCCTCGCCCTCGTAACTCTCCCTCTCCCTCTACACTACATAATCAATATTCACATAACACATGAATAATAGGCGTTAATTTAGTGGGGGCAATGGGCATCTCTTTTCCTTTGGGTTACTGGACGGGATATCCATTTAAACCAGCTATAACTCGAGACGGAAAATTCTTGAATCTCTTCATAATCTCCTCATCATAAATTATATTACACTATATAGTGGGTAGGTACTTACCTAACGCTAAAAAAATTTCAATAAGAATGACAGATCAGTGTTTTTGTGTTGACGTTGACGTTGATGCGTCATTTTTACTTAATATCTTCAAATTGTTGTGTGAAGTGGAAAATCGACTTTATCAATGTACCGAATGCGCCTAATGCATTGTTTTAGTGGTCTCGAACCACCTTCGGATTGTTGCCATTCAAATGAAACCATTTTGAGGCATCCATCTGAGCATCCATCCTCAGATTAAATAAATAAAAGGCATTCATTACATATCGATCCGTCGGTTGGATCGTTTCAGAGTCTATAAAGAACAAACATGGGTACAAACTTTTTTTTTGTGTTTCATATATATTATATACTTAATGATATTATTGTAATAATATATTATTATATTATAATGTAAATACATAATTATTAATATTACGATAATTTTCGGATAATGATGGTGTAGTAAATTAATTTCCCGTACACACAGACTTCACGGGAAAAAATGGTGCGGTAACGAAGCCATTGAAGGAATATAATATTACACTAACGAGAACTGAAAATAATGTTGTATACTTCGGTGTCCCACATTTATCGAAAACTTCTCTGTACAAAATCATATTATTGTTATGAAATATTTTCTCAATGCACTGTAGCTTAAAACCCATATTATATACCTATGGCTGTTGTGTTTAAATACATTTTTATCTGTCTTGGCGTGCGGTATATTATGATGTGTATTATGGTTGTTGCCAGGTACACTACGTTCACGACGGCTCGGAGAACTACTCTGATGCGATCGTTCTCGAGATGGAGCTGATTCCGGAGACTAAGTTCACGCTGCCGAGCTACCTGCAGGGTCGGAATACCTTCGTCCTCCACGTCAACGTCACCCCAGTCAACGATCCACCCGTGCTCAATCTGCTGCCAGGAAAAATGTTGCGGCTCACCCAGGTAAGTCGTACTTTTGACTTTATATGACTTTTTAGACTTGGCACTAAATAATAATTTTATTTTAAATGTTATACTAATCAAGCGTAAACAACCTATTCTATTCTAAGATTTAATCGATACCTCCTTTAGGTGTTACTCAGAATTCATAAACAGATTATTTTGCTATGGAGCTCGCGAAGCTTCTTGAAATACCCACGCAAGAATTAGTACTCTACAGGGTGTTTCATAAGTAGTGGATCAACCGTAGAGGGCAGATAGCTTCAAGGGTTGACTAAATGTCAAAAAATTACCTCAGTAACAGTGTCGCCGTTTTCGAGATTTCCACCTTTTTAAATTTTGAAACTTCGGCTTCTTTCCTGTTGAGTTCACAAATATTTGCAGATATTTGATTTTTTTCTTACAACTCTCAGATAGTTGCTTTATAATTATTATCAGTATGTAATTTTGTTAATATTATTAGAGAACGTTGAGAAAATAGCGTCTGCTTTGGATATTTTTGTTTCTGATTTTCTTCGACGCAACTTTGAAGCGTGGTGGTTAAAAAAAATGTACTGGGAAATTATGGAACAGAGCTTTAAAAACTTTTCTGTTAAAAACACGTTTTAAAAAGGTACAGGCTACTTTGATAGGGAAAGTTAAAGCCATTTTAGTATCAAAGGGGTGAATATAAATCAAGTTATTTTATTGTTTAGTAATAAGAGCTAAACTTTTTAAATGATTTTTGCTTAACATCACGTTCTCTTCAATTAATGATCTAATGCTATTTTTTATTATTGTTTAATAATAGATAATTAGGAAGATTTATGCCTTATTAAATGTTATTTTTAAAAAGGTCGAAATCTCGAAAACGGTGACTCTTTTAATTAATTTTAAGTAATTTTTGACATATCCACCCTCAAGCTGACTGCCCTCTACAGTTGATCCACCACTTACAGGACACCCTGTATAATTAATAAGCTTTATGTTACGAAAACGATTTTATTAGTCAGCTATTGAAATTCATTAAAGGAGATAAGTATATTTTGTTGTTGTTCATTATTTTATTATGCGTTATTAGTGTGATATTGAAGTAAAAGCTAAATAAGCTTGCAATGAATAGCGAATTTAGTTTTATTTGTTGCTTATAACTTTATAAGTCTGTTAATTAATAATAAGTACCTGCGTGCTTCGTGTTTTAAAGACACGGTCTATGTCATTGCCAACCCTAAAAATTTGCAACTTATTACTTAGCGTATTTCAGATGTTTTATCAACTGACTTGAATGCTGCTAATAACCCTAATTTTATTATTTGCAATTATATTTAAGGATAATATTATTTACCATAATATGTTGTACAGTCCAGTAATTTTAAGAATAGCACCTCTAATTATATATATTTTTTAAAACTTTGACCAAACTAAATCTGTTAGTCTTTGGTTGTCTTAATTTAAGTAATAGTACCATGTATATGTTTAGAACGATACAAAATAAAAATCAAAAATGTGACATCAGTTAAATTCACATAAGTTGCAGACTTATAATATTTTATGTTATTGTTCCATTATGATTTGACTGCAATATACTCGTACATATATTTTGTGGCAGTACATCTATAATAAAAACTTGCATGTCAAATCAATATAGCAATTTCCATGATTTATTCCTCTACATGTCCGTCTTCTAATTGGGACAAACAGTATTTGGTTTCATCTGCTAAACGAGTTAATTTTTTGGACCGATTAAAAACAAACTTAATTGTAGTTGTCTTGGAATAATTGTGTATATTAGAATTTTTTGCCCGTCAGTACAGTTTTTACGTGCTCAAAAACGTTTTGGGTCCTAGAAAAATGGGGTAAGAAAAGTATATAAAGAAAATAGTTTATTTTTATAGCTTTTCTGTCGTGTCTTTTATCTGCATAAAAAATGGCTTCAAGATAAAGTTTTAAAATGGTACCAATAAGCAAGCAAAAAAAAACCTTTTTTCAATTGAATTCTAATTTTACTGGACTGGACTTTTACCCTTGATTTTTATTTTTAATTTCAGAACGTTCGAAGCGCTTCGATTAATTTTCTTGAGTTGCTTTAGTAGTGTTGCATGTCTAGTTTGTCATGCAGCAGTGGATTGACAAGTAACGAATAATAGCGAGTGAGTATATTGCACCTAGCGAATTTGTTTATTTAATAGATAACAAAGAAGCCCCATAACTACCTAATCCCTTCAGTTTTGTTGCAGTTGTCTTACCCCCAATCGCATGCTACCGTACTGCATTGTTTGACCTATGCGTGTAGTTTATTACATTGTATTAACACTAGAGTAAATCCGTTTTATTATGATTATTTTTATTAAAAGTTTACTTTTATTATAAAAGGTTTGGTTACAAAACAAGCACGTTATGTTTATATTTATTAACTACAAACATCGATATAATTAGTGTAACAGTAACAGATATTTTTTTCCAATATTGAGCTTTTAATATTTTTAAGTGTTCAAAATATTATTATACACCGGAGGTAATGCACTATTTATTAATATTTATTTTGGTACAAATGTTGGTACAAAACTAACTAGGCGTGAAAATAATTTAAGTGGACACTTAATAAAGATTTTATTTCATCACGAAAATGATAAATTAATAATGGGTGCTAAATCCACACTCCACAGGCTCTTTAAGGAGTGCCTGCCAATTTCTCCAATGAAATTATTTATCATTTCTTGGGTAGAGTTTTCCAACTCTTCCAGAAAGACCAAGTTCTCCTCGCACGTTACTGACCTAAACGGATCTAAATAATTTCGGACCTGAACAAGTATGAGGACACTTTCATTATGTTTGTATCTTTATAAATCGATGATCGTACAATAAAACACAAATCTTATTACAAACATTACATAACAGAGAGTGCGCAAATAACTCAGATTAGTTCATGTAGGTTCATATTTTTAACTAGGAAATCGCCTTCGCTTCGCTTCGGGAAAAATAGTAAAAAAATAAAAAAAAATATATAGCCTATCTCACCCGGGGATAGTGTAGCTTCCCAATAGTAAAATAATTTTTCAAATTGTTTTGGTAGTTTCGGAGCTTATTCAATGCAAACAAACAATCAAATCTTTCCTTTGTATTATTAATTTTTAATAAAGTGGACGGGACGCGGTTTTACATATTGACAAAATGTTTTTGCTGTACACCGATTCAAATAAAACAAGCACTCAATGTTTCCCGAATGTAGAAATATTTGCTCGCCTGCATTAAACGAGACAAACGTATGTATTACAATGTTACCAACTTACATTTTATTACTACATCTGATCTGAATTTAAATTCAATTAGGTACTTTTTTAAGTTTTTGAAAATTTTGCTATCTACTCTCTTTAGGGCTTGATTTTCCAAAAATGCTAAGACCTGTGTTTATTTATTTTCAATTCAAAAGCCATAAGGTCAACCTGGCCAGGATTTTACTCACATAAAATGCTTCATTTTGGAACATGTTTTGAATGAAATAGCATTTCGGAATTCTAAGCCATTCGTAAACTCAGAGAGCCAACGTTTCCATATTATGAGCAGAGACTCATACCCTGTAGAGGTGGACCATCAATGGATTGAAGCTAAATATAAAATTTCATTTACATAATTATGCTAAAAACATTTCATTGACTTATACGCGTATAAGGATAAGGCCAATGCGCGCTCGAAATTTTATGAGGTTGTATATTCTTCTACAAATAGGTTTCAGAGCACCTGCTCTGAATTAGAAATGAATGAGATCATAGCCGTTAAATTAGTAGACACAGAGATTTATTAAAAATTGTTTTAAATTACAAATAGGTATAAAAATAAGTAAAACATGCTTTCTTCGAAACAAAGCCACATTGTTTCAAATTTAAAAGAAAAATAAATCTGCCAAGGAATATCGTACGAGGTATTGTTATACCTCGTTACAACTTGAATTGGTCTAATTAGACTAATTCGACAGTATTATACATATCATGTCAAAAAAAAATCTTTAGCGTTTCCGTGCTTCGGAGGGCACATAAAGCCGTCGGTCCCGGTTATTATCATAAGATAACAGTCGTTAAGCCATGTCGGAGGCCCTCAGGCGGTTTGAAAACTTCCGACACTCGGGTTAGCCACTAACCCCTCCACTAATCCGCACTAGAGCAGCGTGGTGGAGTATGCTCTAGGTCTCCTCAAAAAGGAGAGACCCGTGCCCAGTAGTGGGCCATTAATGGGTTGAAACCATAAATGTCATATTATTCATTATAGAGAGATAAAGAGAGAGCGAGAGGGAACAATAGATGGCGGTACTGTTTGCTTGTATGAAGAACATAATTTTGTGTGAAATGTTCCGACGGGCATACTTTTGAAATCATTACAAATATGACATAAATTATTTTAACACCCTATTACTGTTAATCACTTTGCCCATAACATACCTGTATTAGCTACACTGTAAAAAAATTTGCTAGCACTAACGAGTTTGTTAACGGAAACGTGAAAATGAACACGAGATGAGACGCAGAAAGTTAAATTTTTTAAATAAATTTTGTTGACTTCTCGGTACGGAACAGTTGAAAGTACGGCGAGTTTTACAAAACAGTATTTTGAAGCTAGTCATAGTTTTCTTGTCACAATCTAGGTATGGCAGGCGAGAAAATATTAATACGTGAAGTTGTTGAGTTACTCGTTATGAAGTTGGTGCACATTTTTACTGTAAACTTTGTTATACCTACCAATTTACCCCCATGTATATTCAGAAGTATTCAGTGGTTCAGCTGATATTTGGGAATTTATTTAATTTATTTGTGTTTTTTCCTTTAAATCATGCTGCTTTAAGAGTATGTTATGTTCTGCTATTTTCTGTAAGTAAATTAAAAAGTACTATTTTTCCCGAAGCGAAGCGAAGGATTTTCGCTGCTTTTTGACTCAAGTATTATAAATGTTTTACATGTTGCCGTATTGCCAAATGAAATTTTCAGGGATTATTTTACATGAGTTGTAGTTCACAAGATAGTTTGTGAAAAAAAAATACCAGTGAAATGTTTTTTCTACAGACCATGAAAGTGTTAAGTTTAAATTTTCTAAAATTTTTTAATATTGTTTAAATATTATTTCGATGCTGATAAACCACTGATTTGCAGCGGTTATATGATACGAAAGGCTTACTATTGAGCTAGTTTGAGGGAAAAAAATCACGAGCGTAGACCTAGGCGTAGACGTAGGCTGTATCTTGTTCAAAAAAATGACTAATTGCCCAATATCAGCTGAATTACTGAATTTTGTTGAACATACATTGGGGTTAAATTGGTAGGTATAGAGGTCCGCTATCCCTGGGCCATTGTTGATCCACCACCCATGTTACACCCTGTATATCCACCCCAAGCAGTTGACTGTCTCTGTGACGTAGGTAGCCTTAACAATCTTAAAACAAATTAAAAGTCACCTACAAATATTTTGCTAATTTCGAGGATTGAAGTAGATCATATCAATTGAAAGTTTCGCCGAAATCAACAAACACCCTTTAGATAGAAACACGCTGTTATTTCAATAATTTGCTTAGGAGAAGCAATTTCAATCGCTAAAGGCGAACGTACAAAGGTTCTTCTATCTATCAAATTACATCTACAAGTTTAGTATTGATATTCTAAGATAAAGGTTCTCGTTTGTTTTGAGAGGAGAACGTCGAGAACCAACACGATTCTACCTAGGTACCTAGTATATCATCTTATTTCTGTTATTTCTGTCCTTCCGTTTAAAAAGAAAGACAGTGTCTCATTATACATACTATATATTACGATTTCCTCGTATTATATATAAATCATCTTGTATCGACCAGTTACCAGTCTTTTATGAAACTAATATTTTCCGAAAATAGTAACATGTAGGTACCTGCTACTGAAAGCGAAGTTTGTTTACATTTACGCGAAATATACCTCATAGATTTGAGATAAATCTTCAATTAATAAAGACTTGGAAATTCCACCTCAACGGAAAGACAAGTTCATAAACTTTTATTAAATACTGCATTGTGAATTAATTTATAAACAAGCCGGAACTTGCACACCTGTTGTTCTTACCGTGCGTCTGTGCATGATCATAAAGAATCGTAAACTCGTAATTAGCTTCGAATATAAATTGGTTTTACACTCCAACGAAATTAGTTCTTTGATAATATGCTGCGAGTTTTGATAGAGAGAGAGAGATTATCTTATGAAGATAATATGTAAATTTTCGCTTACACTGGAACAAACTTTTTGATAATTGCATTGTGAATTAATTATGAACTATACTGACAAACAATTGTGAGTATTAATACATTAATAATTACGAGTATAATATATGTAGTTCCGTGTCGGTCTCTCCTGAGATGTTCCTAACCAATTTTATTATTGTGTCATGTCATGAGCCACGATGACTAGTTTAGAGAATATTATAAGCAATTAGAATTTCTTGTGTCGCGGATATTTAAAGGAACTGAATAACCTGTAAATCTTAAAATTTTTATAAAATTGTTGAAAATATTGTACAGATCTTTTGGTTTTATTAGGTACTAGGAAATCGCCCTCGCTTCGCTTCGAGAAAAATAGTAAAAAATATATATAATTAGATATAATAAAACAAGTTTCAACGTCAGCTCTTTAAGGTTACTGTTCCTATCAAATAAGTAGCTACCGTCTTATTTGTAATGAACTAGAGACTTTTAATTTACTTCATTTCTCTCGCATTTCTCTCGGGAATACCGAGAATATTCAGGGTGACTTGAACGCTGAACCACTTGTCTACCACACGAAGCGCACTAAGATTTTAAACTTACTTAACACTAAGATTTTAAAAGGAATTTAAATAATACAGTTTAAAAGTGAGTACTTTTAGTATATTATTATAGTATATTCTTTTATTATATGAATAGCAGTGATAGCCTAGTGGTTAGAACGTTGGTCTCCCGAACGCGGGGGCCCGGGTTCAAATCCTGGCACGCATCTCTTATTTTCAAATATTATGTGCGTATTACAAGTTAATTATCACTTGCTTCGGTGAAGGAAAACATCGTGAGGAAACCTGCACACCTGAGAGTTCTCCATAATGTTCTCAAAGGTGTGTGAAGTCTACCAATCCGCACTTGGCCAGCGTGGTAGACTATAGGTCGTAGCTGACTATTACGACACCGCTCCCATCCAACCGAAGTATGAGAATTCAAATATAAACTTAAAATCGTGCTCTGTAGGTGCACTTTACAGTAACAACAAAAATTAGCAGGCCGCACGCGGGAAGCAAGCTAACCGCAACCTTCCTCGTCAATAGTTAACGTCTGGCGTACCGCACACGTAAGCGAGCGGCCCGCATGCTTTAGCACGGCGGCTGCTGGCTTGAAGCCCGCTAACGGACGGCGTACGTGCGCGGATGGATGGAGGTCGGCCCGCCCCGCCGCACTAGTGGGCCTGGCCACACTCTCGAAAGTAGCGAAACGCGATTGCGAGATGTTTCAACAATTACTGTTTGTCTGTCTGTTTGTTTCGGCTAATCTCCGAAATGGCTGGACCGATTTTGACAAAACTTTCACTGGCAGATAGCTGATGTAACAAGGAGTGACTTAGGCTACTTTTATTTTAGAAAAAAAAAAATTGTTTAAAAAAAAACGAAGTTCGCCAAATCAGCTAGTCTATATTAAATTGTAAAGAATGTTAGTTAAACATAGACAGAGATAGAAAGCATACTGTACATACATAACAAAAAAGACAAGTGCTTCCAATCGAGACAGATCGCAACTGGCTCCGTCGTATACGTGTGAAAGGCATTAGCCTGCTAGCTGTAGCCGCGGGGAAGCGTGGAGCCTGCTAGCAGTAGCCGCGGGGAAGCGTGTAGCCTGCTAGCAGTAGGCGCGGGGAAGCGAGTTGTCTGCTTGCTTTACAGGCGGTGTTGTGCGGTTGCGGTGCGGGATCAGTGTCGTATTAATGAGCTACGACCTTAAGGCCTGTACCCCTCACATTGTGAGAGGAGACCCCGAGCCCAGCAGTGGGACAATTATGGGTTGTTGCTTTGCTTTTGCTTTTATATTCTTTTATTAAGATTATCCCGACGTTCATAATTGCTCTCAATCGTTTGCGATCGACCAGTGCGGGATTCCGCACACAAAAGTACGACATAGCCGCAGTTTTACAAAATTGTAAATTTTGCCGTTAAAAAATCTAGAATGAATATGTCTATTCATTCAAGATTTTGTTGATAAGAGAGTATGCAACGGGAATTGGAATATAAGTCTTTACAATCGGATTCCCGTTAGATAGTCACTTATCAAAAGTTGGTCAAATATATCATACGTTACTTCAAGACAATGGTTACACAAATTATAATTGATATATTATGAGTCAATATACCAATATATCAATATTTTCAAACTTGAGAGAACTTATTATTCATATTATAATTTATTTAATATTATTAATTAGTTGTATCAATGAAATTCAACCTAAGTGGTAAATTGGCGATAAAACACCGTTAAATATTGACTCATGAGGTTAACACGCCGAGTACACAGTAAACACGAGAGGTAAATTCCCACCAATAAAGCCTCGTTCAGTTCAGGTTTGAAGCGTCGCGTCGCGTCGGGTCGGGTGATTCTGGAGCGCAGTTTGTTTTTGACATCACTGGGTTTGATGCAGTTTTGTTGTGAATTGTCACTTTATTCCACGAATCGTGGCCATACCGCGCATAAACGCATCAATGCTCTCAGGATCAATAGTTTTCAACTTATAATTTATGATTATCTAATACCTATTCTCCGTGAGCGGCTTGGTATTAGAGTACCAACTTATTCTTGACACATATCGATATATCTTGACATATCGATCAACGCGGATAAAGTATGTTTGTTCCATAAATTAACATGTATGTAGATTACAGGAAGTTTCGTGTAATCGATAGGCAGTGACAAAAGTTTAGCTCTGTAAATGATCACACCATTGCTTTGGTCTCCTATGAGACAAGACTGTTTAGTTTATCATTAATATTGGACTTGAGATAGTCTATGATTGAATCTGGAACCTCATGTTTTACAAAAACTTTACAACATATTGTAATATCGTAATAATTCGAAATTTTACGGCTCTGGTTAAAGACCTATAATAGTAAAATATATATACATACGAATATAAGACGATAATAGTAAAGTGATGTGTAGAAGTTATTTAGGTATTGATTAATTATTATAAAATTAGATTTGGCGGGAAATTAATATAATATTATGATATAAATCAGTTGAGGCATATATCGTCATGATGAGCTTGAGCGCACAATCGAGGCCAGGTGTGGACTTGTAATAGGTTTGCGATGATTCAATCATTGAATACTGAACGGTCTGATCGATTGAATTTCAATCAAAAGCTTAATTACATGTCGCTCCTATTAGAGTTCAGATGCTACAGATTAATGGATTTGTGGTTGTTATTAAATGCACAATAGATCCTTGATTAAGCTCTTAACACGAGCTAACCTCTCGGCACCTTCGATTTCTCCAAACATAATGTATAGCTGCTTGTACCATACTGTTTCTCTGAATCTTAATCTATATAATGAAGATCAATTGGTTCTGTGTATTAAAGCGGATCGTACTAACTAAACGCTTCCTTCAAAATTTTGTGCTCAGTGAATAAAGAATGTGGACATCACACTTGAAAATTCAAATTGATTTTGTTTTTAGATGCTCAACTTGTCAGTGTATAAATCACGTATAAATCCATTTTCTATAAATGCCAAATTTTCACTTTTGTTTTCCTGTTGATTCTGTCAAGAAAATTGGACACTAGTTTCAAAGAATTTGCTGTTCGTTCATTTCAGGTAACGTGAAATACTACCGCAGTTCGATAACAAATACAATAAACCATAATTAAAATAGCACTAACGACTATGATGAAATTTATATCAAAAATTAATTTCATATTAACTCCAATTAATAAAATTGTTTCGATAACAATATATTGCAAAAGTGAGCCGTGTTTAAGTCGCTTAGGGTCCACTTTAATATTAATGAAAATATGAGATTCACAATCATAAATGCAATGCAAAATGTGTTCGACATAAATTGAAAATTGAAAATATTAAAATCTGAATAATATTTATAACTTTCGTTAGTGGAAAATTAAAATTAAAATATGATTGTTAATATAGTGATCGGAAACGGGTATTACTCAGTGCATCAGGTTTCCTTTGCAGGCCGCTTTTAAATCAGTCCAAAACCTGATAACGTGTAGGATATCATAACTGTTTTAATTGGTGTATTGTATCTGTTATATGGTACAGGTTAGAGTATTGGTGAGTTTGGTTAGTCCGGTTAGACGTTAGCCGATCATCTAGATAGTTCGATTACAATTCAGGTTCTTGCTATCATGTTTAGCATTTTCGCTTTGTATTCCAGTCTCCAAGTTGTAGGTCAGAGCTTTTTGTTCCGTCTAGTACTGTGGACCTTGCGAATGGAAATGGATTATGATTAATTAATTACTTGGTGCTTGCAAACCATCAGTTACCTATTGCATGGAGTATAATTTTTTTGTGTGTAAAGTGTATACTATATTAATGATTATATAGAGACACGTTAAATACGAGCACAATTGAATACTGGTTTTTTTACTTTCTCAACAAAACAGTATTGAAAATGCCATACTATGTTTGGTTGTAAGTAGATAACTAACGCCCCAACTCAGAGTCACTAACGGTTACTTTAATCCCTCCTTAGTAAAGAATCACCATACAAATTCTGTACTAAGGAGCGATTAAAGTAACCGTTAGTGACTCTCGAGTTGGGGCGTGAAACACTCCATTAGTTGTTGGAAGAGATTAGTAGCCAATTACAATGTTGTAAATTCTTATTGTTAGTTAAAATATTACCTACATTTCAAGGTTGTTATGGGGTAATATCTAAGTAATATGAAGTAATACAAACTATTTTATATGTTTACTAGTGGATAACCGGCGTGTGCTACTACGAAAAAAAAATCGAAAATGTGCCTCATGCATCGTTTTAGTGTCTCAAACTGTCTTCGCATTATTACCTTAAATGAAACTATTATGTGGCATACCGGTTGGATGGTTTCGAAGTCTATAGAGGACATCCGTTCAAACACGTTTTGTGATTTATTTATATAGATAAGCATTTTTTGAAACAACACATTAAGGACTGTAGCAGAGGTTGAAGTCCAAATTCTTTGGATTCTAAAACAAGTAACCTGTAGATATGTTAGGGAGTTTTTTGTCAAACAAAGATGGTCCTTCTGGTAAAACTCTGAATCATTCGTAGTTCGTACCTATTAGTGAGATTAAATTTGTTCTTAAAAAGCCAACTGTTCTTTAAATTAGGCGAGTCACAAGAACACATTTTTCTGACAATTGAACCTACCAAACTCATTTTTATCTCAAATGATGCCAAGACGATATGGTTCTACATATGGCTCTACATCTAAAAGTTATCAGATTCTATGTAGAACCAACCTTCTAACTCTACACGCCCTAACTCTACAAGCCTTAATTTCACAAAATTTACACCTTAGTCAAAATATGTGGCTCGGCCGTTTCGCTTCCGTCACATGGGCGTAATTACTTTTCTGTTATACAATGGTTGTTGTACACACACATATTTTGACTAAGGTGTAAATTTTGTGAAATTAGGGCTTGTAGAGTTAGGGCGTGTAGAGTTAGAATGTTAGCTCTACATAAGATCTGATAACTTTTAGATGTAGTGCCATATTATTATGGCCTCGTCTTGGCATCATTTGACACGAAAATGTGTTTGGTGGGATTTCACTTATTTTTGTGTAAGTATGTAAATTGAAAATGCCATACAAACTTCCATGTCATAATTTAAAGTGGCGGTGATATACTTGAATTCCTAAAATTTGTATTTTATTATTTATACCCAGGAATTCGTATATCGTCCCCGTAGTTCGAAAAGTCACTAAGTCGAAAAAGGGCCAAAATGAGTTATCAATGTCACTAAAACCACATTTTTTTTCTCTAAATATCTGTCTAACCATCTATGTTCTAAGTGCGTTCGTTTCCGATTTACGAAATGTGAAAATTAAGTAAATGTATGCTTTGGATCCCACAGCGAAATGAGAGAAATAACTAAATTTTCTTAATTATTTTATACTTATCGAAACTTTACGTAGGTCGGAACTAAAACGATTTAATTACTTTTTCTATTAAATTTTCAATGCATACGCAGGCTTTTAGGTAGACTATAATCACTAAAATGATTTAGTGAGTTATTAAATTCAGCACTTTGCTAAAATACTCGAAAGCGAAAATCAACTAACTCCAAATAGTGACTTCTCACTCCTTACTGTTAAATGATTTTGTAAAATACTACCAAAGTGAAAAATCATTATTTCAACATAATGATTTCTTCTCTAATAAAAATGGATTAAAAGACCTATTGTGAATAATACTTAAAATGTTTTAGTTATTATTTTTATACCTTCGACGAGCATCCTTACATTTAGGTACATATCGCTTGCGAGTTAGTGATTTTTGTCGCGGCTAGAGAGACGAGCGCGGCGCGTGGTGACTTTAATTCTCGGCACTGACCACTTGCGTTTTTGAGTATTATTTTGTGCACTTTGTAAAAATGAGTCGTGCAAAGTTTATTATTGATTTATTAAATCAAAACGAAAAAGCTATTGTAGAGGTAAGTGATTTTTGGAATCATACTTTATATTTATCTCTTGGTCTTATGAGGGATCGACGAGAACTATGTGTGCAGACTCCAACCTCTATGAGGGAATACCGATGGCTTAATGAATAGATCTCCAAGTGCAGGCGACGCGATCTGCGAAAACACAACGCAAATCGTGTAAAAAGCACTATTGAGTGAAACCAGGCCTCATAATCTAACATTTTAATAAAAAATTAACCGACTTCAAATGAAGTACATTGTACTTTTGATATGGATACCATTGTCAGATCTCACTCAAATTTATGTGGGACTACGCGACAAGCACCAGCTTTCAATTAAAAAAAGAATCATTAAAATCGGTTGGCGCGATATTGAGTTATTCGTCGATTTATCGCGCACATACTTAATGCAAATTTAAGACTTATATGATTTTGACATGGATGCCATTGTCAGATCTCGTTCAAATTTTTGTGGGACCACACGGCAAGCACCAACTTTCGATTAAAAAAAAAATCATCCAAATCGGTTCACCCAGTCCATAGTTCTGAGGTAACAAACATAAAAAAAATACAGTCGAATTGTGAACCTCCTCCTTTTTTTGAAGTCGGTAAAAGTGTTCACCAGGGATATGTCTATTGGGCAAAGTCAGCTTACGAGGTTGAAGACCGAGTCCAGCACCATTTCCAGCACCGACGTCAGCCTGTATGAGATTAGAGAGGCTCTCAAACAGGTTAAAAACAACAAAGCACCGGGAGATGACGGAATCACAACCGAGCTTCTGAGAGCTGGAGTCAAACCCCTTCTAGTGGATCTCCAAAAACTGTTCGATTCCGTCATCAACACTGTAACTACCCCGGAAGCGTGGAGCAGAAGTGTGGTGACGCTGTTCTTCAAGAAGGGCGATAAAGCCCTTTTGAAGAACTACAGGCCCAATGCACTTCTGAGCCACGTTTATAAGCTGTTTTCGAGGGTCCTCACAAATCGCATTGCACGCAGGCTTCACGACTTCCAGCCTCCCGAATAAGCAGGATTCCGAAAAGGCTACAGCACCATAGACCATATTATACACACACTGCGGCAGGTTATACAAAAGACCGAGGAGTATAATTTGCCGTTATGTGTTGCCTATGTGGACTAAGAGAAAGCCTTTGATTCTATCGAGACCTGGGTGGAACTAAATTCTCTCCAGCGTTGCCAGATCGACTACCGGTATATCGAGGTGTTGAAATGTTTGTACTCAACTGCCACTATGTCCGTCAGAGTACACGACACAGCAACGAACCCCATCCAATTGCAGAGAGGTGTCAGACAAGGGGATGTCATATCCCCAAAACTGTTCACCGCTGCGTTAAAAGACATGTTCAAGCTGATGGAGTGGAAACGACGTGGCATTAACATAAACGGCGAATACATCACACACCTGCGATATGCCGATAATATAGTCATCCTGGCGGGTTCCCTGGAAGAACTTAGTACAATGCTTGGGAACAGCGCCTCACAACGGGTGGGTCTTGTCCATGACAAGACGAAAATCATGTCGAATGTCCATGTCACCCCCGTACCGGTTATTGTGACGGCGCTGCTCTCGAAGTTGTAGACGAATACAATTACCTGGGACAAGTGATCCAGATGGGTAAGTCTAACTTCGAGAAAGAAGTCACTCGTAGAATCCAACTCGGATGGGCTGCGTTCGGGAAATTGCGTCATATCTTGTCGTCCAAAATACTACCTCAGTGCCTGAAGTCGAAGATGTTCGAGCAATGTGTGTTGCCAGTGATGACATACTTATCCGAGACGTGGTGCTTTACTATTGGCCTAATCCACAAGTTCAAAGTAGCGCAGTGGGCTATGGAGAGGGCTATGCTCGGTATTTCTCTACGTGATTATCTACGTGATTTATCAGAAATGAGGAGATCCGTAGACGAACAAGGGTAACCGACATAACTCAAAGAATTAGCTGGCTGAAGTGGCAGTGGGCTGGCCACATAGTGCAAAGGACCGATAACCGTTGGGGAAGAAAGGTCCTCGAATAGCGCCCACGTCTCGGAAAAAGGAGCATAGGACGCCCTCCGACCAGGTGGACTGACGACTTAAGAAGACAGCGGGCATCCGCTGGATTCAGAAGGCTCAGAACCGGTCAGAGTTGCGCAAGTTAGGGGAGGCCTATGTCCAGCAGTGGACCTCCAAGGGCTGATGGATGGATGGATACTTTATATTTTAGTTTAGTATTTTGATGTTGTCTTCTGGAGGTGAAAATTATGTACCTACATTATTTAAGAATACAGATAAATATCTAATAATATTATTTTATAGGAATCTGCTCCTTTGAAGACTTCACGAGATCTGTTATAGAAAGTAATTATTAAGTATGGTGCCTATTATTTGGGTTTTTGTTGTTTTTTTGTGTCGTTTATTTTTAATGCTTAAGTTATCTTAAAGCAATGGTTACACTTGGTTACATTAAAAGTTATATATTTATTAAATAATTATTACATATCGACACCCGCAACGCATAAGGTTGTAACTTGAAATCCGTCTTTTTCAGAATAAGCAAAAAAGTAAAAGTTAGGTATTTGAATGCTTTTTACGAAAAAAGTATTGGGTTTGCTGAAAAATTAATATGTGCATCAATTCTATAGGGGTAAATACTATAGTTTGATACGTATACATCACAAAAAATACTGTTAGAAGCTGAGATAGCATTAGTTACAACCCAAGGTTTTGGATAACTTCAGCAGCGATAAGGTTGTATCTAGCTAGTTACAACCGTCTTAGTGATGAAAGGTAGCCTACTTATAATGGAAGTAAGTTATATTATTGAATTTTAATATTAATTATAAAGCTTTTATTATAAAATAAATTATCAAGATCAAATAAGTTGAATTGCCCATGCTACCAATGACGACTTCGGCACCTGGCAACATAATTATACCTTCAGGACACAGGACCAATGGAAAGATAAAAGAGCAGGAATGACTAATTCGGGAACTTGTTCTATTACCGACAGGGTAACCAAATGACCAAAGACCAACCAAGGATGCAAAGTGGTGTGGGGTTTCTCATCTACAAGCCCCTCGTCAACAATATTGTGCAAGTTGGGGCGTGTCAGCCAGGGTATCGCAGGTACCTAACACTAAAAATATTCAAAGTTAATTGTTGAAGGTTGTGCAGGCATATGCGCCGACACCGCGACGATGAGACTGAGGTTATGTGTTAGGACAATAGTAGATCCAGAGGTATACTCTAAAGCTTATTTCACAGTTGTGATGGGGGACTGGCAAAATGGCGCCGAGATAAAAGTGGGTCCCTTCCCTTCGGAATTAGATGGCGGAATCGTCGAGGACACTTGTTGGCTAACTTTTTAGAGAGGAAAGATCTGTTTATGATGAACTGCTTCTTCAGAAAGAAGCCTCAACGCAAGTGGACATGGATAAGTCCCGATGGTTCCACAAATAGTGAGATGGACTTCATTCTGGCGGACAAACGGCAGCTTAAAAACCAGAAGTCATAACCGTCTTGTAAGAGACACATTAAATATCGTCGTGAAGCTGGAACGGTTACGCCTTATGAAGTCTGCGCTTCGCCCATCACCTGTCACCCCAGTGGATGAGTTTAATACCAGCATTTTAACCACCGTCCACGAGGTAGGAGCGATTATTGAAAGATCCAGTGGTAAATCTCTTATTGTGTCAGCATAAACTCTCGGTCTTATTATTACAAAGTGCAGGCGATGCGATTTGTGAGAACAACACAAATCATGTAAAAAACACAATTGAGTGAAATCAGGGCTCCAAAGTATTCGCCAGTGATCTGTCTATTTAGCAAAGTCACCTTACGAGGTTGAAAACTAAGTCCAGCACCATGTTTTCTTTAGACGGTTGTATCTCCTCTCAAGCTCCAGCTCCCTGCGAGAAGAACAACAAACAAGCTAAACTGACCGTACACAGAAGATAGTGAAAATAGTGAATCCAACAACATCATTTAGCTGCTACGGCACGGCTGGTACGGGTAAATAACAGCTTTCTAGCACTAAAGGTCTCTGCGCTATGCTGCGAACGGACGGACGGACGGACGTACGAACATGACGAAACCACAAGGCTTCCGTTTTGACTATGAAACCCTAATAACCACAAATTTTAATTAAAACACGGAGCTCAGATGTAAATTTGTAGAACAAATACACACAAATCGTATAAACATTAGCCGGTCGCTCAGTACAGCTAAGCCGTGACAAAGCAGTATCTTAAGTTACGGTTCCGATACGTGTATTGTGATGCCCGTCAAAAAGTTGCAAGAGATGTTACTTCCACGCTCAACAACGAACATAAGAGACGTAATTCGATTTACGTCTAAAATATTGCTGGAACTTTTCTTCATATGGCAATTACTACCTTCTTCAACTGGCTATCTTCGAAACTACGAATGCTAGAGATATGTCGATACTACTGTCGTGTAGCTCTTTTCACGGACTATACGCCTGTGGTATAGTCGGAAAAGGTTGTAACTTGAGTTACAACCTTATGCGTTGCGGGTGTCGATATATTATATTTATTATTATCAAAACAAACCTTACCACCCAAACTTCGAATCTTAAGATACTAGGTATTATTTACAATGCACATTTCGTACGTCTAGCACTAAGTTCCAATTTACATAACTCGAGGTGGTTTTCTTAAAAATAATTTAGAACAGAGTGAAAATCACTAACTAAGGGCGAAAATTAACTAACTCCTAACTAACTCAGACATTCTATTGAGAACAAATAATTAATTTGCGTTTTTTAGGGTATTTTATATTTTCTCATTAACTACTCGATTTTCACTTGTTACAGGTAGTATAATATTAATTTGATTTAAGTTCCTTCAAAATAAAACTAAAAACATAGAGACATGTTATGACATATTAAAGTTATGGCGATTTATATATTTCAAAACTTTAACCCTCAATATCTCAAAACACGTTTTTTGCACTTAATGACTTTTCGCTCTACGGGGACGATATGAATTTTCAGACTTCTCACATCATTTCCGGAAGTCTCATACAAACTTCCATCCCCTATTTAAAGGGGCTAGGGGCTAAAAGATCCAAGTTTTAAAAATTTCGTGTTTGTGTGCTAATAGCAGCTTACATACCAAATTTTAGCTTTCTAGGACTTCAGGAAGTAGATAATAATTTTGATGATTATCGAATAATTGTGAGTGACGAAATTGGCGATTTTTAGATATCAATAACATCTAAAGTATTAGAGTTATGCAATTGAAAGTTTATATGTTTAATAAGTCCATTATAAACATCATATTCTGCGAATTTTGTTTATCTGGTATAACCTAAACCAAAGTTACGAGGGTTCAAAAAACGACGAAGCGCTTCGAGAAAAGGTTGGTAGTGCTTGTGATTTGTTTGGCTCATCTTGGCGAGAGCACGACCGTCCCCCAGAACATGCACGAGATTAAAGATGCAGGTTCCTGCCAATTTAAAACATATCGAGAAATATTTTTGTACCCATATGAGAAGAGGCAACTAAAAATAGCGGATGGTTTCATTTCGTTCCCAACAAAGCATTTTGTAAATTACAATTTAAAACTCCCAAGCAGCAAGCACAAATAGTTATGCGAAATATATTTTAATTTTAATTCTTGGAAAATGTTGTCATACTTGCATATCTGAACAACAGAGAGCAATATTAAAAAATACCTACAGAGGAACGGTCCCACATTTGTCTGTGATATTGTTATAAAATATATTGCTTGCGTCATTCTGTTATTAAATGCGTGGTTTGATTGTTATTGCCAAAAAGAGAATATGCGATGAGTTCAATCATTCATAATTGATATTATTCATGCGTCAATTAGCCGACAATAAATGCTGAAGTTCTTTGAGTATTTATAATTAATTTGATTTCTGAAATATTATGATATACTAGCATTCTGGCCGTGGGTTTGCCCGCGTTTTCGAGCATAATAAGTACATACTTGTGTCCTATTTCAGATCATGGGATACATGTGTATTAAATTTTATGAAAATCCGTACTGTTGTTAATGCGTTAAAGAGTAACAATCGTACATACATATTAGTAGGACAAACATGACTTTATCACTCACAATTAATACGTGACTTGCCAATAGAATCTTTCAAAAAACGTGTAAAAACACAATTGTTAGGCAAGGGATATTATAGTGTAGACGAGTATTTAAATGACAAAGACGCATGGAAATGATTAGCTCTGCAACCAGTTCCACTCAGAATAGTAAACTTTTGTATGATATCTTTTTTGTAATATTTTTTTAAAAAGATGTGCTGAAGAGTTTCTTTAGGCTTTTCTTCTCCTCCATGACAAAGCACCTTCCGAAAAGCCAAAAAATGACGTGCATAAGTGTATCAATGATTATTGTATTAAACCGTAACATTGTGTCAACCGTCGTCAATTACTTAACGATAGTTAGCACGAACATCTGCAATAATTATCTATAGTCTAAGCTGTCTAAGATCCGAATTAGCGGGTTTTCTGCACCCGTATGCGTTTCTGCATCGGGTTGTCAGGTATAAACCGATAAGTCGCACTAGTAATTTACACATTTTGCTTGCTTAATAAATTATAATATTACAAAATAATGATAATTTTATTGTGCATTCCACTGAATGCACTTTATAATACCACTGTATAAGGTTGCTTACGAAAAATCGTTCATGAATCACGACAGCAAGATTTTGAAAGTTAAAAATTGGAGCAAATAAAGTTTTACGACAGAGAGTTGACAGTGGCAAATTTTACTGAAAGAAAATATTACTTTATTTTCAAAATTAAATAAAACTGCATTAAAATGATAATTGAAAAATCACCTATTTGAGCCGGGAATCGAACCGGTAAAATGTAAAAAAAACCTGTATTTTATGATACCACCTAACAAGGTCATTCATAAGGATTTTTTTTAAACAACATAGTATCTAAAATTAAAGGAAGACCGAGAAAAATATTAGTTTGTTGAAGTTTTTGGTTTAGCTGTATTGGGGCGGCTTAGAATACTATCCCTTAAATTACTATGAAGCGCTCATAGCCCGGCGGCTTGCTTCGATCCTAAGTGATTAACAAAGTTAAGCAACAGCGGGCGCGGTCGGTAGTTGGATGGGTGACCGCTAGTGGCAAAAAAATCTTGAGCATTTCCGTGCTTCGGAGGGCACGTAAAGCCGTCGGTCCTGGTTTTTATCATAAAATAACAGTCGTTAAACCATGTCGGAGGCACTCGAGCGGTTCGAAAACTTCGACAGTTCACCTGACGGTAAACAGTCACTCTCGTCAATCTACGGTACGTACACTGGAAATTGGAATAGGATTGACCATCGCAACATCTGTTTATCCTAATATCTCTTGTTACAATTTCTTCGCAGTATTGCTCACATTATGTCTGAAAATAGAAACATTCAATGTTTCATTCCGCATTAGACTAACAACTACATCGGTTAGACTTCAAACGTTATAATTACGAGTATAATCCGTGGCATAGCACTCACCGTTTTGAATGTAGGCAATTGACTTTGCATGAAAATCTTTTTTGCACATAAATTGCAATATTCGAATTAGCCATGCAAAATGGCCGTCACTCCCAACACATGTGACTGGACATAACAGAATTTGTCACAAATTCGTTCTTTTAGATTTTATGGAGATTTCGTAAGTTTGTTACCAGTTGAAAGTGGGAAATTTCGAGTTAGGTACATGAAACGTTACTGTCATACGTCATATATATTACTAGATATGCTATAATCTATACTTCTATACTAATATTATAAAGAGGAAAGGTTTGATTGTTTGCATAGAATAGGCTCCGAAACTACCTAACTGATTTGAAAAATTCTTTCACTGTTAGGAAGCTACACTATCCCCGGGTGACATAAGCTATATTATATACATATTTTTTTGAACTATTTTTCCCGGAGCGAAGCGAGGGCGATTTCCTAGTACTATAATATAATGGTAGGTTTAAATATTACTTTTTTAAATTCTAAGTGATAATTTTTATTTATATTTTACAGAATAATGTAAAAAAATATATGTAATAATTATCATACCTACATTTTCCATCGGCGGTAACTTTTGCCAGACGTTTTAAAGTTGGCAAAAATAACGGAACTTCACAGGAAACGTTCTTATTCATAAAAATGGATTATACTCTTAAGGTCAAAAACGCATAAAGTCAAACACGCACAACATTTGGTCAAACTTTCCCTGCTCGCCGAATATTTTGCAAACGGACCTTTAAATCCAAAATGGTCTTAGAAGACCCATACTATTTCTGAAAGACCTTTTCAACTATAGGGTACGCGAAAAATAAATTCATCCTC
Organism: Thymelicus lineola; assembly: GCA_963932265.1. NCBI lineage: Eukaryota > Metazoa > Arthropoda > Insecta > Lepidoptera > Hesperiidae > Thymelicus > Thymelicus lineola. Next base: position 22,985,032 of record OZ010680.1, read on the forward strand.
ACGTTACCTGTAGGCGAGGTACTAAAATACAATGTTAAACAATATAGCATTCCAATTATAATTGGACTTCATTTGGAATAACTGGCGATGTTGTGATTAAAATTACGTCAGTTGCACGTTATGATTGCAAATAGTTATTTGGGCTTTGTGCCGCATCATCGGTTGTAATTGTGCAAATTTCATGAAATGCCGAAGCGCAACATGATCTAGCCAATAGGGATGTTGACACTAATTATAAATTAATATAAATTTATGTCTAAAATATTAGTGGTAACATTTAAAGGCCTAAAATATGATTCTTTTGTTGAAATCAATCACAATAAATTAAATATCATTAATTTAAAATGTTAAAAATTGTACTCACTGTCACGTGACCTCAAACGCCATTTTGAGAATATGACGTCATTGGAACAATTTTATATGGAAATTCAACAAACTTAGCAGACAGATAGTATTGAATATCGTTTAGTGACGTCACGTGACGTTTTTGGTGGGAAATTTGATAATGATTTTTATTTATCAATTTTTGTTTTTAAATTGAAGATTATTATTTTTATAATATTTTTTTCGTGAATATTGAGGTTCTATCTATAAAATAAAATTGAATCCTAAAATTAGTCAACATCCCTATTATACGATTCGACGACTATATACTGTACATGTCTATAGTTAATTAAATTAACCACGTAATTGAGTAATAGCCCGATACCTTGTGTCAATCATGTATCTAAGTAATCGATTTGAACCCTTGAGTGATTCGGAGTACGATTGTCGCGTCGGTCGCATCGACATCGATTGTTTGTTAGCAGTCGTAATTATATGTATAATATAAAGCTACATACAGACATTATTGAATCCAAAAAAGTTAAAAAATAGATAGGAAGTTATGGTGAAAGATAAAATAAACAATGCGAAGTTGAAAAATGAAAACTGAATTACTTAGCAGGATATAGCTTTTGATTAGAATTGGATTGTAGTAGAAAACACGATTTAAAATGGCAACAATTTTTAACGCCCAATCTAGAGTCTGTTCATGTGGTGAATACGAATACATACGATGAATTTGGTTTTTTTAACTCACAATTCAATGAAACAACACAGTTCTCTATTTGGCTTGGCTTTTTTATGATTCGATTGGCCGTTTTCAGTTTTTACCCACCTGTTATCGTGCCATTAGCCACAAACACAATCAATTTGACGCGGCGACGGCGGCCTATTTCATATGCAGCGCGCTGTCAACAGCTGCCAGTTTGTTCGTTGGGTCGGGTGCCAAGGAAATCGTATCCATGAATGAGCTAGATACTATTACTATTGTTTATTGAATTTACTGTCACTAGATATTATCATCGTGCCTGTAGGTGTAGATGTAATCAATGGTCGAGTCTTGCTAGACTTTTGAACATTAATCAGGTAGCATCTTTAATAACATTTAAAATTCCGAAAATTTTTCATTGTAATAGACGAACATATGTTTTTGCCTTTAATAATTAACAAACGAAAATATAAGGATTCCATTTTGACTTCTTACATTACATACTGTCTAACACATAGATACTAACTTCTAAAATAATGAGGATTGACTTCCACCCATTAATAGCCCACTGCCCACTTACTTTACCACTCTGCTTTAGTGCGGATTGTTGGAGGAAGAATCGGGCAGTTTAGATAAACCGAGAATTCTCTCTTTCATTTAATTAGCCTTAATCTCTCTCTCTCTAACACTCTTAATTCATTGAGTTATAATCTACTGTATAATACTACATAATTTTTATAAAGTAAATATAAGGATAACGTGCTTAAGGAGATTTTTATTAAATACTATAATATTATGATTTATTGTTCTTAGTGTATCGAAACAGTTTATTAAAGAGACATTACTTTGGTAAAAATAATAAAATTAATTGCCTTAATATTGCCTACCTAAAGGTAACAAGGTAGTCCTTGGAGAATTGTAATAAACACATTATTGTGATATATTTGTTCTTAGGGAACTCGTAAGCTGCTAACGCCGGATATATTGAAAGCTGAAGACCCCGATACTCCTGCTGAAGATGTTTTGTACACCGTGTTGCACGGAAAGAATGACTCCAGCAGGTATTGTACTAAAATTGTTACTTCAAAATTCAATTGTATAAACCTTTCTATCCAAAAGGTGTTTGCCGAGAATACAGACTTATACTCACTTATATTCACTTAGGTACGTGCATCGCTTTTATGAAAATATTTTAGGTTAAAGACAAATACACCTCGCAGCTTTACCGAGATGTGTATGTTAAACTCCACATAATATATTGTGTGTAATTAATTCGTTGTGAAATGCAAGCTATTTTAATAAACATGCCACATTCAGTGCTAGTTTTGATTAGTGTTAAAATTGTAACGTCAGTGATATCAAACTTAATATTAACGTACATAATACATACAATGTTGATATCTGAAGTAGCTAGTTTTAAATTTATAATAAAAATAAAGTTTTTTAATAAATATGTAAGTACAGTAGAATTGACGGCATATGGTGAATTTTACATTTGTAGACTACAACTGATGTAAATTTAATAACTGATCAGTTATTTTGATACATAGGTATGTATTTGCATATTAATACTCTTTTACTTATTACTCTCTAACTATGATAGTAAAAGGAACTTATATCAATATTTCAAACTTCACATAAGAATCAAAACCACAGACATAGATAGTAAATGTCTGTAATCAAAACTATTCGAACTTACTGTTTTATAACTTAAACTAAGTACATGTAAAATGAAGATTGCGCTTGATTTTTACCACCTTCAGCTGTGACAAAACTTCTTGCTAGACGTCGAAGAGATTATGACCAGGAAAATTACTTTACTCGACACATACTTGATTTATTAGACATTGCAGTCTCAAAACCTATAAAAATATTATTTTTCCATCAGATTCTATTAGCCTTTAATTATAGTGGAAACATTAGTTCTATTTTATTAACGCATGTGTTTTTTTCAGTGGCCATATCGAAATGTCCGGGCAACCGGTGGATTCCTTCACCCAGCAAGACTTGAACTCTGGCATGGTATACTACGTTTACGGGACTGCCTCTGACAAACAACTCAATAAAAAGTTACTTCGGCTTACATTCCAGGTAAAAATTATACAGTTAACAGTTGATACGATAACGGCGAGTTCGCATATCTGAGAAGGGATTAGCTTTAGCTTGAATATTCAGGAAGATATATACTTCACACTAGTTTCGTATTTTCCAGGTATCGATACTTGAATACGACTTTACGACTAACAACTGACAAAACGGGTTACATAGGAATTTATTTTCGAACTTTGATATACAGGATGTCCCAAAGTAGTAGATTAACTGTAGATGGCAGATAGCTTAAGGATGGACCTACCATATGTCAAAAAATTACCTCAGTAAAAGAGTCACCGTTATCGAGATTTCGACTTTTATTTTAATTTCAAAAATTCGGCTCCTTTATCCTACTTGTTCCCGTTGAGTCCACAAATGAGCAGATATTTTGATATTTTTTTTTCTAACAACTCTCAGATTATCAGTTGCTTTACAATTATCAGTATGTAATTTTGTTTAAATTATTAGTTTGGGAACCCTGAGAAAATAACATTTGGATACTTTTGTTTTTTATTTTTATTTTCTTCGACACCACTTTGAGGCGCCTCGCCTCAAAAAAGTGTACTGGGCAAGTATGGAACAGAACTTTAAAAACTTTTCTGTTAAATACAGACTTTAAAAAGGTACAATACAGGTTAATTTGAAACGGAAATTATTCAAGTTAAAGCCATTTTAGTGTCAAAAGTAATTTTATTGTTTACTAATAAGGGCTCAACTTTTTAAATGGTTTTTACTTTAAATTACGTTCATCGTTAACGTCGCTTGAAGGGTATGTATGTATATTACCATACCGATTCCGGGACATTGCAAACTAGGACGCAGCTCCATTACGTACCTTGAACATACAAATATACCTACTAAATATTTTTATTTCACCTCAAGAATTAACATTTCATTGGACATCATTATTATTAAGTTTATTAATTAATTGAGACAATTAATTAGCCTTTAACTGAGATAGTGCGTAGGCGCAGGCGCACATAAGCAGTAAATTATAATACCTACGACTGGAATTTATAGTACCTAAAAATCATTAAACGACTATGAATAATGTATAAATACACTCATGGTCTTTAGAGGATGGACGTAAACGGAAAACTGTAGCCAGAGATGTTCATCGTTACTAGCGTGCTTAGAAACCGGGACTTAAATTCTTCCGAGGTGAAAACGTAGCTCCAAGAAGTACGAGGGGTTACATTAAGCACAAACACGAAAAATTAGTCTACAAATTATAATTATCTGATTCCCCAACACCAACGCTTGTCACATCGGTTCCAACAATATCCTACAAGCCTCGCGAATACCACGATCTGCGATGCCTGCTACCCCGCTACATATTCATGATGTAATATGAACGTCAAGAAGATGACATGTCAACGGCTGTCAATGTGACGTCCGGAAATCCTTAAAGAACACCGAATCGAGATAGTTGAAATAACGAGGAGTTTCACGTCTTTTTGCGTAATGGAGTCGTATATTGACAGGTAGTGACGTTTGCCAAATATTCCACCAACAAGTTGGCGGTTGTCAGATCGATTGGGAAGCATTTGGGACGAGTCTGGTGAAATCAATTTCCTGCGTCATGAATGTTCAGAGTAAATTCAGATTTCTTAAAAGCACCTTGTCAAATTTTGTGGCACTTTGTTCGTGTTAGTTGTGAAGCGTGTGGGATTGACGACCCTTTATCCTTGGTTAAAACTCTGCCGCTAAGCTACAGTTCCCGGTTTCAATTCCCGGTCTTGTTTACAGGAGGATTTGTTCAGGACTTCAGGATGGACGAGCGAGCAATAAATCATAAAATACGATGTAGCTATTAAGTTTAGTAGTAAGTATAGCTGCGATTTGTCTTTTTGTGATAGTCCACACTCTGGAAGCGAAGTCCTTGAAGGCCGGCTATCTTAAATGATCGACGAAGTGGGCACGGTCGGTGTGACCGCTAGTGGCAAAAATTCTTGAGCGTTTCTGTGCTTCAGAGGGCACGTAAAGCCGTCTGTCCTGGTTTTTACGGTAAGATAAGAGTCGTAAAGCCGAACAGCGTGGTGGGGTATGCTCTAAGCTTCCTCAAGGGGAGAGACCCGTCTTTAGTAGTGGGCCACTAATTAGGTTTAAGCCAGCTAGTCTGTAGTTCACATGAATTTCAATGTAATTGAAAAATTAAATATACAGGGCGAATCCTTCAAGTGTGCTTGGATAGCCAAATTCGAAACAATGAGGAATGGCAAAAAGTGGTCAAAAGAGTCTCCGGGCTGATTTTGATGAAAACTGAAACTGCATCATTTCATTTTTGAAAAATTTATATTCCTGACCAGGAATTGAACCCGTTGACTTTGAAAAAAAACTCACCCTGTATTGTTACACCATTCGATAGTATTGCTAACAAGAATCAAATTTTGGGAAGTAATGACACGAAAAATCAATATGAAACCCGTTGAATTTGTAAAAAACAACCCGCATTGTACCTTTTTATAATCTAACATTTTAACAAAAAATTAACCGACTTCAAATGAAGTACATTGTACTTTTCACATGGATGCCATTGTCAGATCTCGTTCAAATTTATGTAGGACCACACGTCAAGCACCAGCTTTCAATTAAAACAAAAATCATCCAAATCGGTTTACCCAGTCCAAAGTTCTGAGGTAACAAACATAAAAAAAAAAAAAAAAATACAGTCGAATTGAGAACCTCCTCCTTTTTTTGAAGTCGGTTAAAAATCTGTATTTAATAGACAAGTTATTATTAAAGTCCTGTTCCATACTTACACAGTAGGTACATTTTTCAAAAAATCAAAAACAAAAATATCTAAAGTTGGCAAAATCGTTCGCAGTACTAAAGAACGCATTAATACGCATTATTTATATAAAAACAAATGAAATTTAAAAAATACATTTCAAAATATTCTTTTTTTTAATAGGATTAACTAATTTTGTAGACCAGTGCGCACGAAAACTAAAGCAAGAGAGAATAATTATCCTTTTATTGCGTTCCTCTAAGTGTATTTATGCATTATTCATAGTCGCTTAATGGTTTTAGGTTTGGTTTTAGGACTACCTGCGTACTATCTCAGTTAAAGCCTGAATAATTGTTTAAATTCATTAATAAACTTAATGATGTTTGGACATCATTGTTAATTTTTGAGGTGAAGTCCTCAAAATGGAATTTAGCATTAATTAATTATAGTAGCATTGACGAAGTAATCTCCTAATAGTGATTCATCAGTGCAAAGTACGTTTGCACTGCGCTCTCTTAGTGTGTTGTGTGCGAAGGAGGACATCGTTAACGTCGCTTGAAGCGTATATTACCATACCGATTCCGGGACATTGCAAACTAGGACGTAGCTTCATTACGTCCCGTACGATATCGAACCCATTGGACAACTAAAGTAAATTATTTATGAATTTGCCACTGCTAATAAATCACTAATAATAACAACCTGTGAGAAAATGCCCGGTAATTACTTTTATTTCAGTGACTATTGTATTTACCTTTTATCAATATACGAACCTAATATTAGTGCCTAACAAAACCGCGTTGCATGATTGAATTAATTTATCAACAATAATGTGACTCGTATCTAGAAATATTTGCAAATGGAAATTGTTATTTAATAAATGATTTTGTGATAATTCATTGCTATTATTAGGCCTAAACCCATTTGTTCTATGGATATCTGAGGCACAAAAATAAATGAAAGAAACACTTCGGGTAAGTATGAATATTTGGGCATAGAATGATTAAGAGATTTTTTTTGAATTATCAAAATTATGATTGTCTCCCAAAAAGAACCTCTTTAAACTCGTTACGCTGCTTGTATCAAATGCGATTGCAACGATGTTAAAATTGTAAAGGGCTTAACTATATGTTTTCGTTACTGCGACTGCCGATTTTTCCAAAGGTCAATAATTATTTTTAATGTTTCTTATAAAACTGAAATGTTACTAAAATGATACAGTGCGTAGATCAATCGCTACCAACCGCTTGGTCCGTTGTTAAATTCACTGAAACTATTCAGTAACATATTTTTATGACTGATCTCAAAGTGAAGTATCGTTTGGGTTGACTGGGCTAGCCGTCTCGCCCCCTTGCGGAGGTTGAATTACAGATACGGTGAGTTGAGAGTTCGTTGCACCGCTGTACCGTGCGACCATTAGAACGTGAAGTTGCGTATTGCTAGACGTAATTAACCGACCGACATCAATGATCAAACAGTGCTGTTGTCTTGTTTGCCTAAAAACTATATACCAGAAAGATGGTTTATTTTTCAAATAATGTTTGGTTTTGAATTATTAGGTATTGATTTATTAGGTATTGAATTAAATTACTCTTTTGGTTACATGTTTGAAATGATGTAAGAAACAAGAAATGTACTATGAAATGCTTTAACAAAACATAAGCCCTGGTGCTGCGTTTGACTTGGTCGCGGGTGGTATGGATTTTATGACACGATTTACTTCCTGTAAATTAATAAAAAGCCGCTCGAGTGCGTCCCAGACTGCCGTTATGTTTTTTTTTTTATAAAATAATTCACCATTCAAATGTCCTACGCAAAACTAAGGAAAGAGGGAGACTTGAATGTAACCAAAATTAGCAATTTACATCTTAATATTTGGCAAACGGAATTCTGAATGAAATGTGCAGATCCATAATATTTTTGAAAGATGTTTTCAAAGATACCCCACACTAAATGGTGGATGAAAAAATAATAATACTCGCTTTACTTGTAAAAAATAATAATAACCAATTCTAAAAATTTATTCAGAGTGATAAAAATTTGAACTGCTTCGATTTACCAGGTGTCAGACGGCATAGAGACGAGCGGCCCAAGCATTCTCCGCATCCTGATAGTACCACTGCAAGTGAGGCTGGTGAACAACACCGGCCTTCACCTGGTGCACAACTCGCACGCGCTCATCACCGCCGACAACCTCACCTTCACCACCAACGCTGACGAGAATAACGTGCAAGTCAAGTGAGTACCCTCCTCGTACATAGGTACCGTTGACCTTATTCACCCAGCTATCAGTTTATATATCTATGCACCCAGGTGACAGGATAATAATATCTACATTAACAATGGCTCTCGGCAATATTCTTTCTGACTCGTATTTTCCTTGACAGTCTTCGGTAACGTTAAAACAGTTAAGTTATATTGTGTCCTTAATATGTTTTCCAGAGTCGAGTGAATCGTCCGTATTGTATTGAATTGCTTGTGTACGTAGAATATATGAGTGTTTTGCTAGTTTAACGCTTTGCAGTGATATTTTTAATAGATCATAAAATATAATTAATTTAGATTTTTTATTCATAATACATATTAATGTTCATTGATAGCTAATTATATAATATTAGAGTAATAACAAAGAAGACTTAAAAGTATCTACATGGTAATAATAATATGTTTATGTTTTTTATAGTTTCGTTTTTTATAAAAATAAACCACCCTGGTTTATTTTTCTATTTGTATGGAGTTGCGAAAGTCTGATAAACCTATGTAATTTTTGAAATGTTATAACCGTTGGTGAACTATATAAATAAATAAATAAATTATCATTGACATTTCCCGATGCGATAAAAGATAATAGTAAATGAACAAATATTTAATAAACCGTTATTATTTTGTCATTGTAACTACGAAGCTTTAGTGTGTCAATTACTTCAATTAGAAACCGTCTCTCTATAGAGACGGTTTTAGCTTTAGCTAAGAGGTCTAGACCTCTTAGCTAAAGCTAAAAGCGGTCGAAGGGTAAAAGCAGTTATGACTGCTACTTTCAAATGAATCGCTCGACTGTTATCTAATTAATATCTAACTCATGTCTTGGCAATCGTTATTGAATTTCTGTCCAATATATATATTTTTTCAATGAGTTGTATGTTTTAATATATTAGTGGTGTTTAGATTTCAGTTTAAAATAATTACTTAGGCCATACTCGAGTCACAATTCTTTGAGTTACTCTAGTGATCAACAATCGTAATTTTTTGTCGAAACGCGTTTTATCTAAAAAATGTTTTTTTTAAACTGAAATTAAATATTAGATAAATTAATAAGGGGAAGTTCCAGTAACAAAGGCATATTCTAAAAGTAGGTAAACGGATTTTACCTTCGTCAACTATACCAACTAGATAACGGCTCCCGTACAAACTCCGAGCTAAATACTGTCCGCGTGAACATAATAATTTATACTTTATGCAGCTTCATTTGTTTACTAACGAACTGAGACAAAGACTTAAAAAAAGTTTTATGTGAAACCTAATAACAACTATAACACCTAGTAATAAAGTCTTCAATCTGTTATCTTATACTTAAGATAATATAAGAATGTTTAACATGATATATAAGAAATTATAAGAATAATTTATAAGAATTTTTAACACATGATCTTTATAATAAAACCGGGCAAGTGCGTCTCACAGGCCACGCGCAATGTAGAGTTCCGAAGTAGTAAGTTTATTGACTATTACTCAATTATTACTTATGCTAACATAGATGTGATAGTTTTCCTTGTAAATTCATCATTTGATAGAATAGAATAGAAACTAGAATTTAACCTATTTTTGAGAATTTTTTCACTTGTCCAACTGCTTTACTTTAAAGCCAAATATTTCGCAAACGGACCTCTACTTTCAAAAATGGTCTTAGAAGACCCATAATATTTGAAAGACCTTTTCAACGATACCCCACACTATATGGTACGCAACGAAAAAAATTCATCCCCACGTTACCTGTGGGGGAGTTATGCTGAAAAAAATGTTTTCAATATTTCATTCTAAGATTCTGGAGTTTTAATATATGTATATATCCATGCCAAATTACACCTTTCTAGCACTAAGGATCTTGGCACTTGCGTCGGATAGACAGGCGGACGGACAGACGGATGGACGGACATGACTAAACTATAAGGGTTCCGATTTTATTTCGGAACTCTAAAAAAAGTGTGAAGTGGGTGGGGGTTTCGGCTGAATATCTCACTGACAAAACGATATCAATAACCAGTATATTATAATTGTGGTAACTGATACCATTCACAAAATATGAAAATTATTAACACGCAAAAAATTCGGCAGATTCGATTTACAAAACAGCGTATAATAAGAATATCGATGCTGTAATGTAGCAATTGACCAAAGATATTATTAGCGGCACTGTAGTGTACCGTGGCGGTTTAAATATTTACCTATTATGTCCAATGAAAGTATAATAGGCTTCCGTAAATTCCAATTATGTTATCCAAATGGCAGCTGCCAAATGACCGGTATGTGAATAGATCTTCGATAAAGGCCGAGCGAACTTGCTAAGTCAGTACTGCTCCGTGGCCTACTTAGCTGCAGTTCTAATCAAAATCGCGAGAATAGACACGTTTAACAATATTCAAATAATATTCATTAACAGCCGGCGAAATCCTTTCCTAGTTTCTTACTGCGAATGTTCTGTTTCTGCCGCAATGCAGTTGTTGCGTTTTGATCTAAAACGTATCGATAGGAGAATCTGCTAATAGCGTTATAATTTGTTTCGATGAATTTCGCTAATGATGTCGGAGGTGACAATCTCATGAAAGTCGCCTACGCTGTTATATCTCATTACTTTGTCCGAATGTTATTTATTATTAAATCTAGTTTATTTTAAATTATAACTTTCATTAGTGTAAAATTTATGCAGTATCTATCATGCAAATATATTGTTTTGACAGTACTTACACACAGGTTTATCAGTTTTTAGAGCATTATAATCTTTATATACATATAAAATAAAAAATGTTTGTACGGATGTCCATTATAGATTCTGAAACTCTCCAAACAATATGCTTCAAAATGGATTCATTTGAAAGGCAATGATCCGAAGGTGATTTGAGACGACTAAAACAATGCATTAGTTACATTCAGTCTATTAATGAAATAGTTTTTCCACTTTTCCCACACAACAATTTGAAGATAATCATATGTAAAGATGGCGCATAATGATGAACGCACATATATCGTATAATGGTGAACGCATAAATCGATGCTTCCAATGAACACTACTCTAACTTAAAACTATGAAAATTTCGTATCTTACGTAAATCGCTTCAGTATTTTATAAGTTATGAGGTTCACATAACGCTGAACTTAGCGTAACTCATAACTTCTTAATTTTTCGTGATATTTAAAAAAAGGGGTGCTTAATACTTTTAAAATACTGAAGCGATTTACGTAAAAAACTAAGTTTTCATAATTTTAAGTTAGAGTAGTGTTCATTGGAAGCATCGAAATACGGTGCGCGTATGCGCCGAACGCGCCGCATTTGTTATCCACATCGGGCTCTCATATAATTTCATACAAACGCGGTGCGTTCAGCGCGTACGGTGCGGATACATGTGCGTTCACCATATACAGACTGTCAACATAAAAAAACATTGATCTGTCATTGTCATCAGAATCTTTTTTTAGCGTAGTGAAACATGCTGGGTATCCACTAGTACGCTAGTATTTACGGGCAGTGTTTTTAAATGAATAAATTAGCGAATAATTAATTATCTCTTGAGTGGAAGCCAAACTTTTTGATTTAAGGTACTTATAATACGAGCAACAACTTTGCCCTCAGATATGACATCGTAAAGCCACCGCAATTCGGCGTGGTAGAACGCTTGAGAGTGGTCGAGGGAACCTGGCAAACAATCGACTCATTTACTAGCGAAATGATCAACCTCGGACGCGTACGATATATGCATTTATTGGGAACACCCTTGCACGACGAGTTTAAGGTGATTTATCGTGATTGTATGTTGCCATTGTTACAGTTTACGAGTACTCATATTTCTAACAGCATTTTTCTCTTTCCACAGTTCAAAGCGTCCGTAGGATCGATACGAACGAACACATTATACGATTTTAGATTAACGTTCATAAAACTCGAACTATATCAGTCTGTTAGAGAAGAACTGATTCTGAATAATACCAGGGAGGCTTTTATATCTGCGAAACATTTGCGGTTCAGTACCAAGCCTATTGCACTGGCGGCGGAACGTATTATTTACACGATCACGAAGATACCGAAGTACGGCATCTTGCACTTGTCATCGGGAAAGCATCACTTGCAAGTGCACAGTACGTTTACTCAACAGCACATTGATTCAGATCAACTATGGTATAGACTGCACAGACGAGCGTACTCTCATATACAGGACGAGTTCGATTACGTAGTGGGGGCGACCGAGTGCGATAATATAACTGGTGTAATGACAATCAGACACGTCCCAGCGCTGACTCCGACCGACCACGTGACCGGGCGCGTTCACACAACACTCGAGAGACTGAGGGTAATGGAGGGATCTCGGATGGCCATACCTGCCTCACACCTCAACTTCCGCACTGACGCTGTCACCAATCTCCTATTCAATATCACGCGTTTGCCGAGACACGGCAAGATAGAAGTCATAAACGATAACCTGAAGATTATCAGAGACAACACCACCTATTTTACTCTGAACGAACTAAACTCCGATAGAGTGTATTATAATCATGACGACTCAGAAAGTAAACACGATTCGTTCCACTTTATGGCACTCAGCCCCGAACCCGAGGACTTTCAATACGTGGGGGTATTTCACATAGACATTTTATTGAAGAACGACAACAGTCCTGTCCGTGTCAACGACAAAGTATTTCACATAGTGCACGGCGGCGCCCGGCTTATTACTGCGAGAGTCTTGAATTACACCGACGCAGATTTGGACACTAAACCGTCGGATATATCGTACACCATCCAACAGTTTACAAAGGATCCGTTGAATGGGGGCATATTCAGAGCTGACAACCCGTCGGAGCAAATCGCTCATTTCACGCAAGACGACATAAACAAGAACCTAGTATTGTTCAAGCATCAAGGGCACGAATACGGAAAGGCAGTTTTCTGGATATCCGATGGATTATTCGATGTCAATGGTGTTTTAGAAATTCAGGCATCGCCTCCATTTATACGGATGATCTCCACGAACGGTTCTATCGTCGAAAATGGAAAGTCCGTTGTTATAACTGCTAACGACATGCAGGTAAGGAACAAATCCAATATAACTGGCACAAAGCATATTTTGTTAGTTCGCAAAGCGGAGATAATTGGCACGATTAACGATGAACATGGATATTCCTTTCAATCAACGTTTATTTTCCCTCCTATGTTTCACGGATGACCGAAATGATTGTTATCTCGGTACTGGAAAAAAATAGAAGGAAAACCTAATGAACTTCTTTTTGTCATTGAGCCAATTATTAGTGACCACCATTATCACAGTATGATTAATACGCATCACACATACATTCACTTCACCGAAATATAAGTTTTAGCTTTAGCAAAAGTCAAATTTTTGTTAATATTACTATTTACTGATTAGTTGCGTAACACTATTCAATTTACTCTACAATGTCATATTGCGTCTGAGTGACAATGTGGTTACAATTTAACTTTAAAGAAAATAACACACCTACAAATTATTAAACCCGCATATTATTCATTGCATGCACCTGTCAATACTGACAAACAAAACTTTGACGTCACAACTCGTAACGTACGGAAATAATAGCGTTTCAGGGTACGTGAGTTGTATTGTCTATGTTGTCAACAAGTTATTTCGACAGGTGGACACAAACATGAACTGTTTGGAGGAGGACATTCGGTTCGAGGTGACACAGGAGCCCAAGCACGGTTCAATCGAGATAGGGGAGGGGCAGGGTGGTTATATATTCACACAACTAGACCTTGCTGCCGGCCGCGTCTCCTACAAGCATAGAGAGACACACACAGCCATTGATGCGTTCAGGTACAGTAATTGACAGTTTCGGAAATAATGGTCTTTGTTCACTATCCTACTGTATTGAATGTCTAAGATAGGCTCTCCTACTCTATTAATGCCTTAGATAAGCTTTATCTAATGGCTTTCCGTTTGCTATTGATTGGCACGTTGACTAAGACTCAGTGTTGCCAATTTAGCCCTTTCGGGGCCAGATCTAGCCCTTTTTACGGGTTTTCAGCCCCCGAAATAATTTTTTAGCACCTAGCCCCATTTCTAGCCCCGAAATCATTTTCCGCCGTCTTGAAAAAAAAGGGATAAATTCAGGTTTTCCATGAACTTTTTTCGATCGAAAAAACCGATAAAACATAGTGAAAGATATCGAGAAAATTACCATTATCATACTTGTACAGCATGTGACGAGCTTTTTTTTTTTTTTTTCGCCGTCACCTCTGATATTTAAGCAATAGCCCCTATTTTCAATGTATTGGACCTGATACCGAGTTGGCAACACTGCTAAGACTACTTGTTCGAATTGAGTTTGGAATAGTCGAACCTGGGTGGGCCTGATCATTGATGCTTAATTTATTTGAGATTTTAAAAACAAATTCTGAGATATAAAATAAACAATAATGTCATTTTTCCTTTTCGATCTGTCGAAATACGTAACCAAACGGGATTTTAAATGGGATGAGAGTTCTGTAAGTTTTAAAAGAGTTTGATTAGACGGGGAAGAAAAACACCGCGGAGAAACTTGCACGCCTAAGACTTTTGAATAGCGTGTGAAGTATTGCAACTTTGTGCCCTTAAAAGTTGGAGTAGTTGATATTATTGCGAAAAGCAAAAACAATCAATTTGTTTAGATAGTCTGAGTTAATCATCAATTTGATCATTTTCTCAGGTTCAAAGTAATGTGTCTCGAAGCTTGGGGCGAAGGTGTGTATCCGATAAAGATCTTCCCATCCAGTTATTGGGAGCCGTTAAAGATTAAAACCAACAAACCATTGTTAGTGGAAGAGACGACAAGCGTCAACGTGACCAAGGATGTTTTGGAGGTATTAGATCAGCTATTATTATTGTTTCTCTACGATAGAAGCAGCAACCGAGAACGCTCGATTCGGATTATAGATAGTTAATATTCAGTTCTGGTTCATTATTACGTTATTGATCACCTACCAATCGGAAACTGTCAAGTTTGATTCTCGTGAGACTTCAATGAGAATTCAATTAAACAGATAACGCTTGTTCTCAGGTGTTTGATTGTGTGAGATTACGTTAATTTCCGTGAACTAAAGTCTATTTCAAGATCCTATTGAGTTATTTGATAGACGTAATGTTGCCTGTTTTTTGTTATAGCTTTTTTACGAGTCCTGTGTTTCCGATCTTAAGATATCTATTTGATTTGTCAGTAAATTTACTTATTCTTTAAAAATAGTTCTACATTAAATCACTTTTTTAACAATAATTGCTACCAAATCCATAATGGTTTAAAGGCAGACTCCATAAATGGCTGACCAGTCCGTAAAATATTAATGCTTATATATATTACTTTTAAGAATAAGTCGGAAAATATTTATTACTTCTTTCCGATATCCGACGAACAATGATAACGACGAACATGATATTCCTTTCATTCGACGTTTATTTTCCCTCCTGTTTCACGGAAGACCGAAATGATTGTTATCTCGGTATTGAAAAAAAATAGAAGGGAAACCTAACCTTTCCGATATCCGAACTTCCTATGTAATAAATGCCATACAGGAGTAAAAACCAGCCTTCGGAGTAATTGTTTGTATACTCGTATATGGCTAGCGGCGCGAGCACTATTGAGTTGTAACATTGGAGTGTTTTCATTCGGATAATGATTGCGGCTTCCGTGGCGTAAGGCTCAGTCGAATAATAGTTGAAATCAAATGTTCGGAAATCGTACATTTCCGACCAAACTAAAATGAGTAGAAGTGGCAGGGATTTTCTGGTTCGGAGGATATTAAGGAGGAATATTGACTATTGATGTTCATAAATTATCAGATTTTATTATAAAAATTGGTATTGTGTTCAACATATGAATTTTAGGTGACATCACTTTTACTGAATATTAATAATAATTTAATTTGTAGATTATGCATCCTGACATAGAGCCGGCTAACATAGTTTACAAAGTAACGCAGGGACCCTATCATGGTTGGCTGGAAATAACGCCAACGCTCAGTGCGTTGGGAACGGAAAATTTCAACGAAGATCCAGTGCCGACGAGTAGCTTCGATCAGGCCATGATAAACTCGAAACGTCTTGTTTACGTACAATCTGGAGTGAATCGTACGAGAGACCGAATAAAAATGGACGTGACGAATGGAATCGTATGGCTTCGGGCGGTCGAACTCATTATCATTGTAATCCCCGAACATTATTACGTATCTGCGTACAATTTGACCGTTGTCGAAGGCGAAATGGTCAGCGTTCGACCTGAATTGTTCAAAACCGATACGGAATTCTACAGAGGAAAGGTGGTTTCGTACCGCATATTAGAGAAACCGCAGTTCGGGAAGATACTGTTGGGCGAGCAGGAGCTAGACGTGTTACCCGTTTTGAAACTCAACTCAGGAAATATTCACGTGAGATGTTTTTTTTTCATTTTATGCGCTACGTTTGTATAATATAATACATATTTGAGGTGCTGATTTTATTTATAACACTTGAAATATTTTGATGCAATGCTAGAAACTTCGTTGATTATATCATTTAAAATTTTTGCATGTTTATCGTTTATCAGTAAGGATATTTTTATAGAGTTTTTTCATTTAAAAATATTTTGCAACTTGTACGTTAAAATCATTATTATAATTAAAATCATCTCATAAAATAACAAATAAATAAAAATTCTGACAAGTGGTTTTAACGTGCCCGTAGTACGTACACGACGGTTCGGAGGACTCTGCGGACTCGATGAAACTGAAAGCTGTGACCGAGGAGGGCAAGGAGAGCGAGCCATTCTACGTACACATCAACATAGTGCCGGTCAACGACGAGCCGCCGATCGTCTCCGCTAACACCGGACTGTGCGTGTGGGAAGGGGGAGTGTTCACCTTTACCAGGAATGAATTATGTAAGTATACTTAATGTCTACAGCGTATTGCAGCTATGTGTATTGTATTAGAAGTAGAAATGTGTGTAGCTCTTAGCAAATGTATTTAAAAAATTGTTTATTTTTTACATGATATACTAAGCTCTCATTATTGAATATTTTGCCGGTACAAATCGGCCTTCAAACACATTTTAATTTTTTTGTTTTCGTATATTGCGTACATTATATTATATTCATAGTACTTTGATAATAAATGTGTTAAACTGTGCTGTGTAATTGATGTAAGCAAAATTGCGAATTATTGCTAATCTCTATGCAGAGATTCTAAACATTTGAATTAGTGCAATGCTGCTGGCTATAAAAATATTTACGAATTCCACAGCGACTGTTATGAATTAAAATTCGACATTAATCAAAAAAACATATAGGCTAAAACTTCTACTGTACTAAACGTACATGCTAAAACTTCTGGCGTACTTGACGTATATGCTAAAAATTCTGGCGTACTAAACGTACATTCTGGCGTATTAAGCGTACCATGCTAAAACTTCTGGCGTTCTAAACGTAAATGCTAAAACTTCTGGCGTTCTAAACGTACATGCTAAAACTTTTGTCGTTCTAAACGTCTATGCTAAAACTACTGCTATATTATTTTCAGATGTCAACGATATGGATACGCCTCTCGACAACGTTACTATTCGCATAGTGGACATTGTGTCCGGGTATATCGCGATGAAAAAAGATGAAAGTAAACCAATTATTCAATTCTCTCAAGGCGATATAGACCGGCGACAAGTTGTCTTCGTGCACACTAGTAAGTATACAATGGTCATTGAGTAGTACAATACAAAAAAATAATAATTTATTATTATTAAATATTAAATTTGTTAATATTGTACCCAAATTAATTTCGGCAGTGGAGAGGAATTTATTATTGCATTTACGCATTGCAGCATTCATCACATTATCCAAAATCCGAAAATTAAATATCTACATTCCTTTCAGATGGGTCGAAAGGTAGAATGATATTTAACGTCTCCGATGGTTTCCACGAACTCTCCAAGATAACATTTTTAATTACGACCAAATCAGTATATGTCAAGTTAGCACGGAACAATAAACTCAGAATGTTCCCACTCATGCGCGAACCTTTGAATAATTACTTTTTGATGGCGAAATGTTCGGACAGTGCGAGAACTATATACTTCAAGATAGACAGGTCTCCGTCGCTCGGTCGTCTCGTGCTTTTGAACGGTGAGAATCACCATCGATCGATAAAACAGTTCACTCAGAAGGACGTTAACGATTCATTAGTGTACTACGAACACACGCATCCCTTCTCCGATTTGTATACGAACGACTCCTTCATGTTTACGGTGGAAGCGGCGTTCGCGAAGCCAGTCCCGGAGCAGGTGTTCCACATCGATATATCGGTGTCCACCGGCCGACTAGCGAAGTACGTGAACATTCCACAAATTTCCGTAAAGGAAGGCGAAACGGTGCCATTCAAGGTGAACATCACGAATGTTATAGCGTACTTAGAGACTCAAGCTGGTGTTCGACAACCGCAGATAGAAGCGCAGTGCTCACAACCTAACCATGGAGATTTGAAACCGTCCATGTCGTCTCTGACTCGAATGCAACTGGAAAACGGTGCCATTAGCTACGAACACGATGGATCAGATACATTAGCGGACAAAATAGATGTCACGATATATCTCTTACCGGATTATATATTGCTTTGCAACGTAACGATTCCGATCCAGATCATTCCGGTCAACGACCAGCCCTTCAGACTGGTGACGGATAGTCCGCAAATAAAAGTAGTGCAAGGCGAGAATTATACCATAACGAAAAAGGACTTGCGAACAGTGGACGCGGACACCAACGCGACTGACATATTATACGATATAATAAGTGGACCAACACAGGGAAGAATTGTGCTGTTGGAGGGAAATCAGACCCTCGAGGAAGCCCAGTCCGTGAACAAATTCTCTCAAGACGACGTGGACCACGACCGAGTAGTGTACGAACACGCCGGCTTGCTACAAACGGCTACGTTTTACTTTAGGGTATGGGACGGGGAGTTTAAGCCAACTTACACGGTGTTCACAATAGACGTGGTACCGGTCATGTTGGAGGCCGGGAGCGGGCGCGAGATATTCTTGCAGCAGGGATCAAACGTGGCGTCCGTGACCCCGGACCAGATGTATCTAGAAACCAACGCACGAAAATCTAAGGTCTGGTACAATGTCACGAGACAGCCCGCTCACGGAATGATATACGTTGGCCGAAATCCTGTCTCATACTTTTGTCACAAGGACGTCATGGAAGACAATGTTATTTACATGCAGAACGATATGACCGCCGCCAACGACAGTTTCGAGCTGATAGCTTCGGTCCATAACACTAATTCGAGTCGACCTTTCTCTGTGGAAGTAGTAGTACAACCGCTGATGGTGTTAACTGATTTGATCGTGAACAGCGAAAAAGTAAGATTGACGCTTAATAATTTAGACGCCACTGAACTCGCTAAGCTGACGGCTAGCGATCCCATGTACACGATACTAGAGAGGCCCTCTACTGGCAACATAAAGAAAATTATACGAAGTTCAGGCGAGAAGACTGGCGTCAGAGAAAGAGATGTGATATACTTCACCCACGAGGACGTTAAAGCCGGCCTCATATATTTCGTGATAAACAAAAAAGCGTCGGATATAATTGGAACAAATGATAGTTTTCGATTCCTACTAGCGTCCACGATATTCCAGCCGGCGGTAGGGACTTTCAATCTGAGAATAGGAAACAAATTGAAGATTCTACCTGGGCCGAACGACCCCGAAAGTCACGATGGTGGCATGGTGAGTAAAGTAAAATATACCATAATAATAATGTCGTAGATATTTTCGTTTTAAAATGATTAAACTTCAAGCAGCATATGGAGTTGTAAAAACAACGCTGACTAAAACAAACTGTATGATTGCAGCTGGATGAATGAACATTAGTGAGGCCGTTGTCGGTGGTTCAAATATAACCCTTTTCACTACTTTCAGGCTGGCAGCGGTGGTAAATCATACTACATAATCATCTTGCTGGTGATAGTAAGCGTGGTGGTGTTGATTCTTGTGGCATTCGCTGTGGTGAAGTGTAGACGGCAAGTTGTGCGCCAAGACAATGGCGCGGTGGTAAAGATTCATGCCCAAAACCAAGGGGCGGTCGCTCCCATACCCCTGCCGCGACCGCCAGATCATCTAATGCCCTCGCCCACACAAGGAACCCCGCCAATAAAACGGTAAGCGTTTTGTGTCTTAAATAGAAGTTTTGTTCAATATTTCTTATCAGGGTCATTCTGTAGCCTATGACGACCCTGTAGCCTAGTTGGTAGCGACCTCGCCTGCCTGGGAATGAGGTTCGATTCCCGGCCGGGGCAAATATTTACGTATTGTTATATTATAGGTCTATCAAAATAGGTATATTTAATCTGTACGCTCTTGTATTTATGTGTAGTTGATTCCTCTTCTAAATATGAATTAAAAATAGTTGAATGTTGCGAACATCTTGTTTGAGTATTATGTGACAGATAAATATTTAATTTTGTTCTCGGGTCATGGGTGTCATTGTGATGTGGTTTATGTCATCCATACCACCTGCGACACAGTTAAAAACCTACTGCGGGTATGAGTTTGTAAGCGTTTATTTATTTTATTAATTTATTATGAAAAACAATTATCCAGTCATTAATAGGTATCTAATTACTGGATTAGGGTCTATCCCACTAGTACTATTGAGTTTGAAGTTGTCAAGGCCGCTATGGCCAATAGCAACTGCCCTTATAAACTAAACTTATATCCTATTCTATTCTTCTAAAAACTATTTCTTTGAAGTGGTATATTCTTATCATTATAAGTTCTGTTTTAATTATTATTTTTGTATTTATCTCTAGCTACGTATCGTCGGAGCAGTCCGTGCACACGGGCGCTAGTACGCCGGTGCCTTCGGGCGGCAGCGTGGCGTGCAAGGTGACGCCGCTCGCCGACACCGTACCGGACCTCAACGCTCGATATCCCTATGGCGCGGACGATCACACCGATGTGAGTAGGATGGAGATGTAGTTCTCTCTCTCTCTCTCTCTCTTTTGCTCTTGCTGCTCTTTCTTGGTCGGCAACTATTGGTTGTATGTCGTTGTATGTCGGCTATCCAAGTTTACAAACCAATGATAATGATCGTCCTTCGAGCTACATACAACCAGCTCAGTAAATAGATAGTTGAAAAATATGGTGGCTGTGAGACGCCATTGATTGATGTATCTAAAAACATCCTACATCAGTGTTCAGAAATTTTGCCTCAGAAAATTTCTGTGAGCAGTAGTTCAGTAACAAATATTTCGTCTTAAGAATAGGAAACTTTCCCGTTTTCAACGCTGATTAATTCTCAAATTAGAAGAAGACTGGACCGATTGAAACCACTATGTTTATTCGTTCGTTCTTATCTATATATATAAAACACAAAAAATGTTTGTACGGATGTACTCCGAAACCATCCAATCGATATGCTTTAAAATGGTATCAATTGAAAGACAATAATCCGAAGGTGGTTTGAGACTACTAAAACTGTAAAAACTTTAGTGATATCTTCGATATTCGAATGTGTTTTTTGATATATATGACTGTGTCATTCAAAAATTTAATTTGATAAAATCGATTTTTCCACTTTGTCCATACAACAATTTGAAGATAAAGATGGCGCATAAAAAGACTGTCAACATAAAACAATGATCTGTCATTGTCATCAGAAACCTTGTAAGCGTAGTGGAACACGCTGGGTATCCACTAGTACATTAAAGATGATTGTTTTGAATGTGGTTTTTTTTTGTTTTTTTTTTAATAAGTTTTATTCGAAGTAGGTTTGTTACAAACACTTCGATAGTCACTCAACGCCATCGCTTCAACAAATCCCTACCGTGAGTGGTCCCGGGAGAAGAAGCGGCAAGAAACTCCCGGGATTTTTTTTCTTTCCTACTCACAGTTACAGACAGCACTTAATACTACTTATTGTAACATTTGATATAAAATAAAACTCATGTCCAAGCAGTCTTGTCATTTACAGATTACTCATCAACTTTGTAATATGCTGATAAGTCCTAATGCGTTGTTAAACGGTGTTTTACCAGGCTGAAGATTGGAGCAGCTACGAGGCCAGCGAGTCGGCGTACCCCCTGCGCGCCGCCGCGAACCCAATGCTTCGGCGGAACCAGTACTGGGTGTGACCCGAGGTACGCTTCGAGATACGTCCAGGTGAAGTATTGTCCGAACAGCTAGAAATGATCACCCGACTCTAAGGTACATTTCCATTCTTCAATTAATGTGTTTCGCTGTCGTGACGCCCCCCGATGCTCCATTGATTGCATTCCCTGCATTCGGAACGCTTCGCTCTTGCAATGGTTGTATGTTTTCGAGTTTCTGTGCTCCTAGTACCTCCGAACACACTCCACCATCCACTGGAGCAGCGTGGTGGAGTATGCTCTGGGCCTCCTCAAGGGCCGTATTTATATTCCCGTACCCGTACTCAATATTCGAATAACGATTCTATCTCTACCTCGATTTTCATTATTGACCATCGTTGTTTTTACTGTTTGGAACACTTGTTTTCGGTATTTTATTTTTCGTACATCGCTTCGGTTTTTTCTAAATTTATTTTATTTTATGTTTGAGTGTATTAGCTGGCGAAAGAAATATAAATGTTTATTTTGTAAAGCAGTGAGACTGCAGATCGGTTGAGTTCGATTATATTTACTGTAATAGCTGGGTTTATTGTTCATTTAAATGTGAATTTTCACATCAAATCCTCTGTGAAGGGCTCTCCTTTGTATTCAATCTCGCATGTCTACTGTATCCATTCTCTGTCATTCTGTTACGCTTATAAACGTTTGTTGCTGTTATTATATGGACATATAATTTATTGATGGATTTTATGTATCTACCTGTTATTATGAAAAGAGATCACCAAACTCCTTACCTGAATTATAATAAAAAAATCACACAAGTTGGAATACATGCTTAATTTTTATTATTATAGTGCATGTATGTGTTAAATGTTTATCTATTTTCCTTTTATCTGAGCGCATGTGTCCCAAACGCTGTAAATGTTTTACTATTAAGGATTTTTAAATTTACTTGAAATAAAATGTCTGCTCAAAATTAATAAGGAATAATATCAAACGATAAAAATTTCGTAATGAATCTGTTACAATATGTTATTAGGAAAGCAATAATAATATATTGCTTGGATCAATCAACTTTATAATAAACCATAGTTTTATAAACTGAGTTAATTGTAATGATCGAATCCGTACTACCAGCTATTAGGTAATAGTGCTCAGTAGGAAGCGATATGTCGTCAATGTCATATAAAAAGTCTTAATATTTGTTTAGACGTAAAAAATTTGTGCAGACAAATTAATTCCGTATTATACTCATTTTGTTTATTGAGGAGCCGAACCGGCAGTTAGACTGTATATCTATATTTTCTATATATAATTGCAAATAGAATTTGGTAATAATTTTACTACAGCAACATTAAAGTTAAAAAAAACTAAAACATTTTCCTGAAATTCAAAACAGAGCAAAGGGAACATGAGTGATATTAAATAGAAACAATGACAATTTTCAATTATATAATGTGTTTTCAGTGTATTTTCCGCACCACGATTATAGCAGCTCCCTGGACAATCGTCTCTACAAACGACGCGGCGTTGAATTGGTTCCTACGCCTTTTCTACTCAGCAAATACAAAGTGCGTCATCCCACTCGCGAAGTGACTCTCTAAACAAACACTTGTACCAGTGCTCTTCTGATCACCAGTTACAGTACTTATTTGATTTATACCGTCGTACAGTACCCAATATTATACAGTACCCAGTATTATACAGTACCCAATATTATACAGTACCCAGTATTATACAGTACCCAGTAATATACAGTACCCGATATCGTCGTCTCAATAGTATGTTTACATTTATATGTGTCTGTGTCAAGTTCGCTCACAATGTGTTATAATTGGGATGTTGACTAATTTTAGGATTCAATTTTATTTCATACATAAATACCATACCTTAATATTCACGAAAAAAATATATTATAAAAATGATAATCTTCAATTTAAAAACATTGATAAATAAAAATCATTATCAAACCCACCAAAAATGTCACGTGACGTCACTAACCTATATTCAATACTATCGGTCTACTGAAGTTTGCTGAACTCTCAAAATACGCGCAATGACGTCACAAGCTCAAATGGAGTTCGAGGTCACGTGACAGTGAGTACTGTTTTTAACATTTTAAATTAATTATATTTAATCTATTGGGATTGAATACGACAAAAGAATTATATTTTAGGTTTTTGAATGTAGGTTTTAATACTTTAATAATAAATTTATATTAATTTTTATTTAATATCAACATCCCTATTTGTAACCGAGTAACAGAGTTTTATAGTTATAATTATAATACGCATATTATTACTGAGTTACTATCTGGCTAACGGATGTCATGTATGTATCGATTTCGAGTCTTTAACTCGAGTGATTCGAATGATGGTTACGCGAATTTTAAATCGTTTCCGCATCCGTATATACCCGTTGTTTAAATAATGTTAGTACTTCCGAGTTCCGATGCGCCGAAATGGTCGACACGTATACATAAGTTGAAAAAATAGGTGTTGTATTGATGTCTTACGAATTCATTGTCATAAATATACAAGAAATAAATGTTAGCACGTTCATTGTCCGAAATAGCGCTGTCAATAGAATAGTTAATCCATAATAATAAATTCATTGGTAACAATAGACTAATGGTTTCATAGAGGTTAAAGTAGTAAGTGTGAAAAACAAGGTGTATTTTATCTTAAACAAAAAAAAGTATTACAACGATAATGAAGTCGACGCGACGAGTAGTTTAAATTCTACATAATCCAGTGTTTAGTTAGAGCCCGTATTACGGAGTAGTTATATGTTTGTCATTATTCCAATAGATATTGTAACATTTAGTGGTCGATTTAATCTGTAATAGAACAAGATATTCCTTATAATCGTGCATAAATGTCTATGATTGATAAAAGTAATCAATTTGTCATTAATAAATATAGTTCTTTAATCAACGAAACTAGCAGCTATAACAAATTATAATTTATTACAATTGAATTGCTTATAAATAATATCCACTATATCTACTTTTCTATCCGTCACGATAGAATAATTGGAAAGAACCAATTATTGCTTTTATTGACTGTGCTGGAAATTTTGAATGGTTTTGGAAAGTGTGTACACTACAGATAACAAAAAGGATTAACAGATGCTCAGAGGTGAATTTTAGCGACTGATGTTTTTAATTGCTTCACTTCCTCTTTGAATAGTTGAGAAATATATATTAAATATTAATAAAATCAACAACATCCTAAAGACACTGCATGTAGAATTGCTGCTTCTTCTCTATTATATAAGTTTATATTATACTGATTAAAATATTGTTCCTACTCTGGAGAGACGGTTGGTGTACGTGCATTCTAAAATTGTCATAATGTATTATGAAAATAGAATTATACATATACAATATAATTATATATTATATTAAAATCTGATTCTTTGACGCGCTGTTTTTCTGGAAATGTCCAAAATTATACATTTACTATAAATTTTTTGTTGAAGTACTGTTTTCATATGGATGTCTAAATATATGCAGGTTTAATGAATGATTACATGGTGTGAGTTGGAAGACAAAGAAATGTATACGTAGTTATATAATTATTAGATTATCATTTATGATATTATACATGTCGATAGATATAGTGATAACATTGTTCTAGATTGAATTGTTTATTATTAAGAAAATCAAAGACAATTATTATAAGTTTCTGTGCCAAAAATGAGACTTGAATGCCAGAGTCGTGCCAATTCTCAAACTTTATGCCAATATTATTGCCAAAGTGTTATATTATGTATATACTTTTATATTATTTGTTAGTTAACTTTATTGAATAGATAATTTTATTGAGACATTATATTAGCCAATGAATTCACTGCCAGTTATAGATGCCTCCACTTGAAGGATTATAATGGGTGTCTGCGTCTCATGCGGAGAAAAATGTTAAAATTTAATAGGTCTCCGAGTATTCTAAATGTTAGGTTTAAAAAGTTCCACTTATATGGTTGTTGCTATATTGTATTATCTATATTTCTTATTAAGTTATTCACTACTGTTACATTTTACCTAAATGTTATAAGGAAGCCTACAGTTTATTCAATAAGTATAGGCCCCTTGTTCCTTGTAAACAGATCGATGCTCCCAATGAATACTACTCTTAACTTAAAATTATGAAAATTTCGTTTTTTACGTAAATCGCTTCAGTATTTTACAAGTTATGAGGTTTACATAACGAAACTTAGCGTTATGTATACCTAATAACTTCTTTATTTCTCGTGATATTTTAAAAAATTGGGGTGCTTAATACTTATTAAAATACTTAAGCGATTTACGTAAAAAACTAAATTTTCATAATTCTAACTTAGAGTAGTGTTCATTGGAAGCATCGAGATGATGATTTTCCAATCCATGCGTCACAGCGTAAGTCACCTATTATCGGGTGGCACGTCTTTTGGATAACAGCAACTTTATGCATTTTGCGTCTCTAGTAAAAATATTAGTATTTAGTAAGTTAACCATGTGGACTTTTATTCTAGTTTCTAATTATGTAAGCGTATTGATTCGTGCCAATATAGTACTTATTTGCGCTGTGTACTTATTTTATTTAAAACGCTATTATACAATATTATTTTTAGCGGTTAATAGTCTTTCTTTTGAATAACGCACATGCCAATTTAAATGAATGTATGCTGACGGAAACCGAAAGCCAATTCGTTATTCAATTATTAAATGCGTTTATTAATAATTAAATTAAATATTAATTATTAAATATACGTTACAGGTTTTGAAATTAGTGTGAACCAAAATCGAAGATAATATAAATAGTATAATATACCTAAAAAAAACGATTTCGTACAAAGTAAAACCAATACATAAATATTCAACAAAACTATTAAACTTACATCAAAATCCATATTGTAGTCGTCTCAAGGACTTTAGTTTAGTTGTATTTCTAAAATATGTAACTGATTATATCTAGTTTGTAACTCATTATAAGTGATTTTATTGTATAAGTTGTTAATATTGTGTTAGAGAAAAAGGCATGATAATATAACTCGACTAGATTTCCTGAAAGAATTGTACTTAAATGAGAATATTGTCAAAATGTGGTATTAAACGAAACGGATGATGTTTAATTGATGATTTGTTGTTTGAGTGTTATTTACACTTCGCGGAGCCGGTGTGCGTGAAATGTAACGTTGATGATTGGATATTCTAATACTGGTCTAAACTAGAATCCATAATTTGACGAACTTTGTTTAACAATTGAATTGTGTATAAATGTTGCCAGAAACGTGTATTAGCACTATTAGCTAATGATCTAATCAATAATTCTGAAAAATTAAATTAACTTTTAAATTCAACTTAATATTGGTGTACCTACCAGAATCTTATGGCATTTTTGACAAGCAGAAAAATGGGAATTTAATATGGCAATGAAAATTATAAAACTATAACAATTGTCAAGGCAAAAAAGTTGTATGGAATTTTTCTTATTATTCGAATTATTTTCGATTTAATACAATTTTAATACCGAAAAAACCTTTACGATCACAAACCAGAAATATTATTTTCAATGTTTATCGAAAAACATGTGAGAAAAAAAGATGTATTTGAACGACAATCTACGATATTATTATTATCCATCTCGTAGGATTGATTCGTTTTGTTGGGGGTAATCTATGTTTTGATACCTAGTTTTCTTAATTATATTTTCTTAGTAATTTATCTAAATATCAAAATTACAAATTTTGCTTAAAAATGTACTACTAAAAATAATACTAATAAAAATGTACTATGTAATATGACTAAAAAGTTACATTATTATCTTCATCAAATTAATAAAAATACCAATACCTATACAGATGGAAAATTTTAAATTGTAGTTTCATAAATTACCTAGTCATATCAATTATAACATAAAAAATAAGTGCATAATGTAACATTGTCTTTTATATATTTTCATCTGAAGTTAATAAACCAGACATTTAATTTGACCTATTATGAAACTAACAATAATATGATAAAAATATAAATAATCAAAAAGTTCTATTACAATTGCTCCAACGCTGGAGAGTGTTGCGTCTCCAATTTTAATTTCCCCATTTTGCCATCAGATTCTGCCGTACATCTATAGTAAATACAATTGTTATTTACTTAATAGCGATATTTTAATAACTGTTATATAATTAAATGAATTTTAAGCGTTACAACTTATACAATTAAATTTTATCGAATTTATTTGGCTTTGAATCTATGTCTATACATATAAATAAAATTGAAGTGTCTGTCTGTGATTTCAAAATAACTGTTTTCTTAAGTGCTTAAATTTATTTACATGATACTAAAACATAAACTATTTTAAAATGCTTTGCTATCTGTTTGTCCGGACTAACCTCTGTACGAAGTCGCAGGCATATCCAGTTATTAAATATTTGTCAAACAAGTTTGCCTAATTACGGGTTCGTAATTTCGTCAGTAGTGGTTGCGTCCATTGATCCAGTTGGAGCTTTAGAGATAGTTTGTACGGTATTGCTGATGTAAAAGACGTGTGCTATGAAACGCCAAGTGTTCTAAAATGTGTCAATGTATGTGCCATAGGGTGCAGTTATATAAATGGATGCAGATGATGCGTTTCTATTTAACTGCACCCATTCCTATCGAAGCGGAAGAGTGATGGCGTTTTTAAACTACAAACGGATCTATTGAATGATCGTGCTTTTCTGCAATATATTTTTGCTTATACACGTCCAGCAGCGAATAAACAGTATTGAGTATTACGTGAAATTAAATTGTATGATTTTGATTTTCGAAATTTGAAAGCGTCATCAGTTTCTTACGATACTTCTAAAATTAAGATGTTGCAGTAGTATGGAATCATGGTTCCATAAGCGATGGTGTGTGAAACAGTTTATTGTATTTATGGGGTTTTAATTAAATTAAATAATACAATAACATTACGTATTTTTATTTAATACCTAACCCTTCATAAAAAACTTAGCCAATAAAATAACAATGAGACACTAAAATAGTTTAAAATGTCATTTCAAAATAAGATTTCCTTAACATACATACCTACACAACACATTATAGGTATAATGGAAGCTAATTTAAAAACGCTCATAGCCCGGCGGCTTGTGTCGATCCTAATTCCCAAGTGATCGACAAAGTTAAGCAACAGCTGGCGCGGTCGGTACTTGGATGGATGACCGCTAGTGGGAAAAATTCTTGAGCGTTTCCGTGCTTCGGAGGGCACGTAAAGCTGTTGGTTCCGTTTGTTATCATAAATGTCGGAGGCTCTCGGGCGGTTTGAAAACTTCCGACACTCGAGTTTGCCACTAATCCCTCCACCAGTCCGTACTGGAGCAGCGTCGTGGAGTATGCGCTAGGCCTCCTCAAGAGGAGAAATCCGTGCCGAGTAGTGGACCATTAATAGGTTGAAGCCTATTTAAAAACAAAACATATTAACATACTCATATAGTTTTTACTGAAATATAATTATAATTAATTTGTTACATAAGTAGCTCGTTTAGCCAAATATACAGTCTTGACATAGGGATTATAGTAGATCGCCTTAGAAGGTCTAATACCACACCATTCCAATGCAGATTGGAAATTAAGCCACTTATTATCGCGTCTTAAACCACAAGGCGTTTGACGAGACTTAACTACTATTAACTAACACTGCCAAACAAGACATGCAGATCAAATAACATCTAGAAAATACGAAACTGGTTCTATGTAGTCGTTTATATCCGAGAAGAATGCAAGACTAATATAAAATTGTTTTTATTCCTATGTACATAATGCTCAGAAGAAATTATATAAGTAAGTATGTATTATAAAACACAACATTTTGTACCTACTACTATATATAACTGACCTAATGTAGCAATCGTCAGTTACCTTAAGTCACCATATTATCATATATTGTTGATTGGTTATTACCTAGGTACCTATATCCAATGAACCACTGGTACATCATTAAAAAATTAAAATCCTGACGTTTCTAGAAAAACAAAAATAATAAATCATACTAACCTAGTTAAATCACAGAGTATTTGACGATCATGTTTAAAAAATACTTAGGTATCTATTCATTTATATTTAATTCTAACTTGGTACTTAAAGTTCTTAAAGTTTTATGTGGTAATCCTAATTAAGAGTTTCCTATGCCTACTTCTAATACATTTTCGATATCTTAGTATCTACTTTATCTATACCTAGTGTTTTAAATGACTAATATTTACGTACTCAAATTGCACTTAAAACTATGTTTAAGAGTTTTTTGTTCGAACCCAATCTTAAACAGGTTGATAGGGAGTGATGAAAAAGTATCTTTTTTTCTTTGTTTCATGAGAAGTTGCTCCAGATTAACCTACCAACCGCGCCATTACCTCTATTCTAGAAGTTATACTACGAAATATCAGGGGGCACGGAAGTACCACAGCCAAGTACTGTGGCTTTGAATTTACAAATAAATTTCAACTCGATCTTAATGAAAGTTGAACTAAGAATATGTTTTTATTGAATTTCTTTCAGTCTGTTGTTGATTATTATCTGCCTATACGCCTATAATAAACGTACCTACCTACCTATTCCTTCTCTAATTTTATTATTTTTAAGTCGGCAATGAAGTTGAACCTAGAGGTTTAATTCGTTGTGAGGTTTAGTCGACTTCAAGTTTTCTGAAGTTGCCAGTGAGTCCCCTCATGGCGTCTCCTACAGTGTCAGCGCCAGCGCAGGTGTTCGCGCCGGCCCGTAGCGCGGATACAGCGCCCTCTCGCGCCGCTTCACTGTACATCTCTAGTCGAACTGCGATTTTGTCATTCAATAACAAAATGTCACGACTCTTCGCCAACTCCACTTTCCATAACTCTGAAATTGAGAATGGATATTGATTACATTAAAAACTTATACGGGTACCTATAAGCTTTTCTGTACTTATCTACATTATAATATTATATTATTATCCTATCATTCTTGCCTACAGGCAAGAACCTACATTTTGGAAGATCTTACTATGGTAAGATCTTACTAGGCGTAGATAAATTTTATCTTAAAGAAATTATCTGTAATATATATTTTTTTATTAAGATTGAGGGAATATTTTACTTAAGGCACCTTGCAAAAAATTGCACGAAACAAAAGACATTTTCATGAAAATGTATACAAAATGACGCCAATTAGATGTAATCATTATTCTTAATCAAATATATTGAATCTTACCGATCATTTCTTTCATAGGCATGACACCGCCGTACTCCTTTGGAAGTAGTTTCTTGTCTATCTCAACGTCATCAATGGCCGTGTAGAGCTTGACTCTCTTCCTGATCTTTTCCGAGATAAGAGCCATCCCGAAGTCCAAAGCGAACTTAATAGTCGGATGAACGTTCACTCCGTATATTTCTTTATGTCGCAGTGGAATTGTTCTCTGTAAATTGTAAAGAAATACGTTCCATTTACAGAGTTCCATTACATTCCATTCCATAATGTACCTGTTAGACCTAAGTGGGAACAAAGCAAATATACAGCATAGCATGGCATGTTGTATTCCGTTATTCCGCGGGAACAGGATGCGCGAGCGAGAGCGAGAATTTAGTTTTTTTTTAATACTTTTACGCTGAAAAGCTTTAATGCTGATATTACATACTAAATTACGTTCACCGCAACATCTGTGATCCCTTCAAGTAGGTACCGAACTATACGAGTATGTTGAAATTATCTATTAGTACCCGGATGACCGAGCTTTGCTCGGTTTAGTATTGCTTAACAACGCCATCTACTGAAGTAGCTTTAGTGTTGCTACTCGCCAATAGATGTCAGGAAGAGTCTATTGTAGTAGTTTTTCATTGCCTGAAAACACGGCTAAAATGTCATTTTCTAAAAATTAATCCTAGTTAGATAATCGATCTATCGCCCCCGAAACCACCTGCATACTAAATTCATGATTATCGTTGGAGCCGTTTCCGAGATTCAGAAAATATATATACCTACATAATATACCTATACAAGAATTGTAATTATAATAACATCTTACCTCGCCGTTCTTGACGATTCTGACAGCTTCCTTCGGTGTGAAGAGAGTGAGATGGGGGAAACTGACACCCGACCCGTCTGCGTAGTGCACCAGCCCACGGACCTGGGTCTCCTCGTCTTCCATCAGCGTCTCGTAGCAGGTCGCCATCACGCGACACATGTCTTGGTTCGTGTACTTGTACGGGTCGAACACACCTAGCGAAGTAAGTTTAAGTTTAATTTATGGTTTTTAAAGTAACAGTATCTTCTTCTACTTACTTAAATTCTTTTACACTAAATAAAAAAAATGTATTACATATTATAGTTAGGTACTTACGTAATAATTTTTCAAATTAGGTATTAAAAGTAAGTAATTTTGAAGAAAAAAAGGAATGTTAACGTTCAGAACAGAAGTTCCGGACACTTTTTGACTTGTAAATTATTGTAAAAAAATAATAAAATAATAGTAAAAGATCAACTGAAAAAATTACGGCAATTTAGAAAACATTTTTGTGAACTTTTTTGGACTCTAGCTTTATTATTGGCCAGCTATACTTTATTGTGACAGCTAGATGCAGTGTTCCACAATCAAAGATCCCATATATTTTTTCTATGATTTTAGATAATTCATTCAAAAAACTGTTTTCTGTACATACAAAAGTTTGCTTATAGATAAGATATCGTACACTTCAGCAATAAGTTATTCTAGCTAACACACGAATAACTATTAAGGAGTCTGCTGTGCATGTATAACTGCTATTTTATGATTAATATCTAGGTATACAAATATAAGTGATATGTATATCATACATACCAGGTCTGTAGATTACAACGCGACGCCCAACTCTGTCTTTGAACGGGCTCACGAAAATGTACCTGAAAATAAATTTGGAAGAAGAATTTACCAACTTGTATGTAGGTACATAATAACAAACAAAATGTCATAATACTTATTATCAATAAGTATTAAAACATATTATTATCTATAGGTTCCTGTGGTACGCAGTGCTGGCGTTAGAACCACTGACATCCCAGGCAAGAATATTAAGGCGACCACATAAAAAAATCAGAATCGAGCTTTATTTGGTCGAAAAATTTTTTTCTGAACCAGTGGGAACGTTTATTAAGAATTTTATTATTCTTTTCTTTTTTTGCTTCTCACCCCAAATGTGGCACCCCTGCACTTGGCACCCTACCAACCCCTACCAACGCTGGCACGGTAAGGTCAGTAATATCGGTATCAAGATGGCAGAAAACTTGACTGGACAGAAAAACCTCATTTAAATATAATTGTGTATTTAATTAGAAACATCAAAAAGGGGAATTTGCAATTTAAATACTTTAATGGTCGTTTCTTTGTTTTTTTCAGGTAGGTAAGATTGTGTGATTTAGACTGTACGTATATGTAGTTTAACTCTTATCCTAAGACAACCTAAAATAAAACTTTGTTTTTTCAGAGCAACACGTTGTTTATTATCAATTTCTTAAAATCTCGACTGATTGTCTTATATACATTTACCTATTTACTTGTGATATTCTCAGATCCTTTTAAAAAAAGCTTACCGAATGATCCGCAATCATACTGTGCTTGGCAAAAAATTGTACATCGAACATAAATGTTTGCCAATAAATTGAATGTTTCCAAGAGGTGCTATTCCGATATATCTATTATCACAAAAAACGATGCTTCGAAAACGTTTTATTGAATGAGCTTTGTTTGCAGTTATTTTGTACGAGTGGAAAATATTTCAACCAGAGGCAAACTCAACAATAGGGAACAATTTGTTTCGATGAAGTGTTTTCGTTTCGATGCTTTCGGCCTTTCGGCCGTGTCTATAGGCAAAGAAGTCTTTGGCGACTAATTATTGCATTAAATTTTTATTATGTATACTAATATTATAAAGCTGAAGAGTTTGTTTGTTTGGTTGAACGCACTAATCTCAGGAACTACTGGTTTGAATTGATTTTTTTTTTTGTGTTAGATAGTTCATTTATTCAGGAAGGCTTTAGGCTTTATAACATCACGCTGCGAGTTATAGGAGCGAAGCATCAATGAAAAATGTTGCAAAAACGAGAAAAAATATTCCTTTTTGAGAGCTTTCGTTGCGTGCGCTGCGTACCTAAACGGTTTATGTTACACAAAAATCATGTATGGTGGAATTGTTCCGGAGAGGGAGAGGGAGAGGGAATTTAATGGTCTCTGATTTGTTACACCTACCAAAACTATTACCTAAAGTTAAAAGTAACAAAGTACATTCATTGATTGTCAGGCGATACGAAGTTCGCCGGATCAGCTAGTAAGTATATTATAAACTAGAGGATTGGATACCCGGCGTATCCCATTACGCTAAAAACTTTTCTGATGAGAATTACAGATCAGTTTTTTTGTGTTGACCTTACGTTGATGCGCCATCTATTATAATATTATGTTCAAATTTTTGTATTGGTGTAAAATCGACATTATCAATGGACCGAACGTGCCTGATGCATTATTTTATTGGTCTCAAACCACCTTCGAATTATTGCCTTTCAAATGAAACCATTTTGAGGCATACCTATCGGTTGGATGCTTTCAGAATCTATATAGGACATCCGTACCTCAGATTAATCTGATCCGTACAAACATTTTTTGTGTTTTATATACATATGTATATAGATTAACAGCTAATTATAAGTATGTATGGTAAAGCACATTAACTCATTAAAAGCCTACGATTTCAAGAAACCCACACCATAAGATTTATGGTGTGGGTTTCTTGAAATCGTATGGTAATATTGTATTACGAGTATAACAAAAGTGACCCTCACCCCAAGTCGACGAGTTCCATCATGATTGGCAGCTTGCAGTCGAGCTGGTTGAAGGCGATGCCCCAGGACTGTCGCAGCAGGATGTATCGCTCGATGGCCTCCTGAGCCATCGGCACGCTGAACTTCTTCGTACGCAAGTAACGCAGGAGGTACACGGCATCTGGAAAATGTATGTTGGACATTGCTATTTATAAGACTCAAGAGATTTGACGTTCATAAGTGTATGATTGACGTTGATAAGTGATTACCCACATATGATTTGAACAGTGTTGCCAAGTTAGCCACTTTTTGGCTAGATCTGGCTACATAATATTTAGCCACAATTTTAGCAACTCATGACTTGACAAGCTAATAATTACTAAGCTAAGGATTTGAGTTTAAGTTCTTTAACAGGTCATAATGCGCAAAAATACTTTTTCATTCTATTTTTTCTTTCTTTTTCATTAGGTACCTATATATTCTGTTTTTACGAGATACATTTTCATATTACAAAATATCAAATAAAATAAGAAATAAAAAAAATGTTTAACATATTCATGCAATATTTTCTTGTCTCTCTCGTGTCTTTTCAACAATGTACCTATTTAATATATAATATTAATTATGATTAATGTTTTACCATTAGATCGAATATCATATCAACCATTGTGACCACACTTGTTTATATAATAATCTCAAAATCAAGCTATAAATGAAAATAATTTTTTTTTTGCGAATTAATAGGACATATGTACAGCTTTATTATAAGCTCTATCGGAGCGTCACGGAATGGTTATCGCAATACTTTGGGGATATAATAAGCCGCTTAAGAGCTGCCTTCGAGCTTCAATTGTGGGAATTAAATTAAGACACTGGAAATAACTGCGTATAAAACCGCGTCTATATTGCACCGGCATTGCGGCGGTGAGAGGATTGCGGCAGCTTCCCCGAGGTGCGCTGCGGTCTGCTTTGTGATAATCTCGAATCTGTCCAGTGGACAAGCGCTTCCGACTAAATAACTTCCATTTAAAGGCATTATGTTTTAAGCTGTTCATTTTAAAGTTGCATGATATTTATTGCATGCGTATTTAAAACATTACTTAGTTTGTGGAAGGTGTTGGAATTAAGATTTTTAGATTTTACTGAAATTAGTAGTGTGTGTTTTATAGAAGCCAGAAATAAAAAAAATCTTTATTTCTTTCAACTAAGTTCCAAGATCGATGACGATTTTGCTTACCCATTCTCACAGCCATGAACCTAGGGTTCTGTTCCATCCAACTCCTGAGTGCCTGTAGTGCTTGCGACCTGGAGTTCTCTGTCTCTCGAAGCTCGGCCTCAGCTATGGCCTGAGTTTCAGCTGACAACGAGCATTTGTACTCGTCCGCAGATGTCAGGAAACGTTTTGTCAGCCGCTTGGACATGATGATTCTGCAACGATATCAAAATTTTATTTTGTAAAAACCTGTAATGAAATCACCATGTTGGTGTAGGTACCTACTTAACATAATTTAAGGAGTTCCCTCAAATAATTCCATCATTAGAATTTAATTTTTATAAATATAGGACCAATTTAGAAAACAACTTCAAATAAAAAAAAATCCGAATCGGTTCATAAATTACGGACCAATGACCAAAGGTAGAAAATTTAAGAGACCTCGGATACACTTCCTTTTAGCCCATACCCCCGATTGAATCTGAATTTTGGTACACCTATGTATTTCGACGCGCTGATAACGACTATCATAGGCAAAATAAATGTACCGTACCTATATTTCATTTTTAAGGTCACCTTGAAATGTTTTTTTGTTTTTTTGTTTCTCATAATAAGTTGTAGCCGTTGCGTAAAAGTTGCATAGAAATAAATGGTTACCTAGGTACTATACCAAAATTCAGATCTATCGAAAGTATGGGCTAAAAGGAAGTAGGTACTTACACGCGAGACCTTTTTAATTTTTTTTTCATTACTGAGGTAAACAAAGTCTGTCTGAAGCTTATGACTTATGAAGGAATGCTTGGAGGTATGCAGATAAAGTTAATATGCCTAATAATTATCTAATAGGTCCTCAAGTCTACAACCCCTTAAAGCTGTGAAAAAATCAAACTTCTTAGTCAACGCAATTAAAAGATATGGCTGTTTACATGGTTGGTCGTATTTTTGAGTTATTTTTTTTAATCCTTACGATAGCATTAATGTTTACACTATAAATAATGTTGACGCATGAATAACAATAAGTAGATATGTCTACAGAAAACATATGTCTTGTGGGTAAATTCATGTTTGCGTTACCATTTAGGTCAATCCTTGGGCTCATCCGCTGTCAATAACGTCCTGTCTGAGATTTTGTTACAACTTGCAAAATATTTATTTATCTCAAGCATGTAGCAAGCGCTCGTAAATGTACTAAGAGCGAACGAAACGTTGTCTCTAGTTACGTAGGATTGGCAATATCGGTGTCATATAATACGAAACCAACATTCACATATCTTTACTAAATAATTATTGACAAAGTACTCATAATTCAAAATTCAAATATTTTATTCAAAATTGGTTTGGTTTTCAAACTCTTTTTGAAAGTCATGCAAGCTCCGCCAATGTCTCAACAAGGCTCTACTGTAAGAGGGATCGGGAGATCAAGCAGCAAGAAACTACCGGGGAGTTTTTTTCGTTACAGATCGTTTCGTTACTCACAGTTACAGATAGCTCTTATTAACTATGTACTTACAATCTATGTTAAACTCATGTCCAGTCTTGTTATTAAAATAATAATCTAATTTGTGATAAACTTTCGTCATAAGAACGCTTTTAATATAAGTTTTAAATTAAAAAAATGGCATTTCCGTCAATTTTAATAGAATTTTATTATAAATTTTAACATTCTCCAATATGTATTGTGTTAAATACATGTTGTTAAAATATTGATTTCCTTGAACTCTGAGAGAGTCTCTAGGTCTGAGGTTGTACCCATATGGTGCGAACTGCTCTTTTCTGTAATATAAGTAAATCGATTCAATATCTGCATCTGAATCCTTAAGTTGAAACTTTCAAAGTTGTAATTTTCAAACTAAGGTAAGTTTTGTCTAGAAGTCCTAGTACTCCTATTATGGATAGCTAGATAGCTGAAAAAGGCATCCATTAAGTAGTAGCTAAGTACTCATTTTAGTTCAAAAAATATTTACCTAGTGTCACATACCACAATCGAAATCATGAAATCTATGAAATCTCGTTTGTGATGCAACGTGGATGCAACGTTCAATAAAACAACAAAAATGATACGCTGATAACAGTACCTACTACACTATACTACTATACTATACACCGATGACAGACAGTCTCGACTCTGGCGTCATATTAAGCAACTGCCCGCCATCAGATACTTGGGCAACCGGTACATATAATTTTTAATGTTACATAAGCGTGACATTTGGATGCCGAACTAAGACTTTAATACAGATTGTATTTGCTGGCAGGAGAAGGTGCAACAGCTAGACTGATGCAAGAACTGTTGCGATAGCGCGTGCTCTACCGATGCTGTTAGGAAAATAGGTACATTGGAGTATTTTGTAAAGATATTCTATCCTTCAATCATTAACCCCATTGCCCCACTGAAGGGACAGATGAAGGTTTAAAGTGTTATGTAAATTTTTAACTAGGGAGAACTATTAACTAAGTATGATCTCTTATAGTTTTGATACGTCGTTTTTTTATCGATACAATATTATGTAGGGTCAAATTACTTATTGGGACTTGTGAGTAACATTCCGTTATGGCATTATAATTAACAGAAAAATAAGAATAATCAGTTTAGTTAACTATATAATATGAAAATTTGTTTTTGGATTGATAATAAATCGTAAAGTACAGATCCATTATTTAATTAATGACTCTATAAAGTACTCCTGTTTCCTAATACAACACACGTCTATCATAAACAACATTAACAAATCCAGCGCAATAATAAAAATACTGAACTTAATATATATTTATTTATCCATTTGTTAAACATTCATAGTCTCTGCGT
Organism: Thymelicus lineola; assembly: GCA_963932265.1. Lineage (NCBI taxonomy): Eukaryota > Metazoa > Arthropoda > Insecta > Lepidoptera > Hesperiidae > Thymelicus > Thymelicus lineola. Next base: position 23,024,020 of record OZ010680.1, read on the forward strand.
AAGAGCGTATCGTCTGATGAGACCAAAGGTATTGGCAATGCATGGCAATGATTTTTATCCAATTTTTCATACAAATATTCCTGATACAAGACCAGTATGACCAAGTAGTAAAATTCGTCTTCTGTGTCAGTTTGAGGAATGGTTCTTTGATATTAAACAATGCATTTTTGTACATAAATCAGCACGTTGTCATGAAACCTGAAGGACAACTGGTTTCCTGAGTGCAAAAAACAAGACCATTTCACCGTTAAAACTAATAAATTCACCAGACAAAAGTTCAATAGAAAATATATGGGGACACACGCGAAATATATGGGAAAATGGGATCGCGATGAAACATTTCACCTATAATAAAAAAGTAAATAATTTGAAATAAAGAACTTATTGTTTTTAAAATGTAAGAAAAATTTTCATATATTAAGAATATAGTGTCCCTAATATATTTTTTTTATTTTTTTTATGGAAATAGCCGGCAAGCGAGCTGACGATCCACCTGATGTTAAATGGCTATTGTCGCACATGGACATGAGCAACACCAAAGGCGTCAATGATGCGTTGCCGGCCAAGAAAGAGAGAAGAAAAAGAAAGAAAGAAAGAACTGGCTCTTAAGCCAAAAACACATTTGAAGAATGGCCAAAATTTGACCAGGCACTGTATATTGTAATACGAACCTACATGTAACTGATCATTTAATGGCTTACCATTGGATGTGCGGTACTAAAATTTATATCTTGAGTTAATGCACCAGTCTTTGTGGTAGTCGGATTCGATGTTACGCACGATAACAAGAGATAATGTACAAAAAATACATTCATTCAACAAGTCAGAAGCATGTTTCTCTTGTTAACGCAATATTTACTACGTAACAGCAAATTATTTCACAGCGGTCAACTTTGGTAACCGGAATAAGGTAATTATAGAGTCCATTCAAATACGTAACTAACACAAAATTGCAGAAGTCTGTGAATAGACATTTTTTTATAATAAATAAAATGTCATTTTTATACATGCTGGTGCTAGTAATAATATAAATGAACTAGCTTTTGCCCGCTGCTTAACTCGCAGTAGAGTGGTTTCGAAACGAAATTTTTAATGTATAATAATAATTAATTTAGATTTATATGCCCGTGGCTTTTCGGGGACAAAATGTAGCCTATGTGTTAATCCAGAGTGTAAGCTATCTCCATTCCAAACAGTCAAATTGGTTAAGTATTTGTGGCGTGAGGAACAAACACCCAAACATCTTCACAAACTTTCACATTTAAAATTTTGATAGAATAATATCCAATAATGTTGATAATTATAATATTATTATGATCCTTATGCGAAACTCTACCACCAAGCAGGGTTGCCAGCTTCAGTCATAGGACACTGTAGTATGCCGACTTTGACACGGGATTGGTGTTAGTACCTACCTATTCTAAGCTGCCCTAATACTGCTACACTTCTTTCCGATGTTTTTTTTTCTTTTTATGAAATTTTTGTACATTTTTAACTATTCAAGTAGTCACTTCTTCATTTTGGTGACTAGGTAAATTTAATTTATCAGAGGCAGTTACAAACTTCATTTCAGACGGAGCCAACATTTCTATGCGGGGGATGGCCCCGCATGATGATTCGGACTTAAAGTAAATCCAAATAAAACTCAAGTCATTATAATTGGTAGCTCGAGACTGGTTACAATTTTTTTCAAACCTATGCTTACAAATATTTATTGGCCTACAATACAAAGTGAAGTGCATATTCCATATTCTATTATTTTGTTAAAAAGGAATTGTTAAAAACTTTATCGTGGACATGGATATTTCCAGTAGGTGGTATATACACCGCAATATAGAAGAGTAGAAGATAGATAGAAGAGTTTCCTCTCTATGCCTATATAACATCCGAAGTCTGTTATCTTGACCTTACGGAGGAGCAACTAAATAGCTTGAGCGTTTTCAAAATATATGTATTAGTATAGATTTGGTTTACATAATTATGTAATGTCTCTGAATTTCTCACTAAACTCAAGGGAGCCATCCCTATTCGCCTAATCGTACACTACAACACTACGTAGTTGCTATAAAACACAATGTCTATAATTTTATCTAAACGAGAAAACAAAAATTTTCGTGCTATTTTTTTCAATAAGAGCGTGCAAATAATTATAATGTACCAATGTACAAAATTAACACATTGACACTGACTGACGCGGATATAAAAGGAACTTATTGTAATATTAAATTATGTTGTATTTTATGAAGATTTATATTGTGGAACATATCGCACCCTCAGTGGAAAAAAATCATAAGACGTCTTACGTTGAATTTTAGTTATCTAATATATAAAATTCTCGTGTCACAGTTTTCGTTGCCATACTCCTCCGAAACGGCTTGACCGATTTTGATGAAATTTTTTGTGCTTATCCGGTATCTATGAGAATCGGCCAACATCTATTTTTCATCCCCCTAAATGTTAGGGGTAGTCCACCCCTAAATTTTTTTTTTATTTTTTAGACAAAATTTTTAATTTCTATTTTTTTATGATACAACATACAAAAATACATACAATCCTCAATTTTCACCCTTCTACGATCAACCCTTATTTTTTAATAGCCATTTTAGTAATTTAATCATTTTTCCTCTCCGGTCGATAACTGATCAATTGTTAGGCGATACGAAGTTCGCCGGGTCAGCTAGTTTAGATAAATATAATTGGAAAGAGGGACAAAAGCTGCATAAGCTCAATTTTATTCAAATTTTTGTCATTAATCTTGACGGTTTTGTGCAAGAAATCTTAATGTCAATTCCTTTGACTACTTACTGCTGTTTTAACAGTTTTTTGCTCTCCTGTAAAATTGCAATTTTCATCTTATGCCTTTTTTCCACTGAAGGTTCGATATAATTTAAAAACGCCAAATTATTTATTCATTTTTACGATTTGTAATTACCATTTATAGGTAGTTAGGTACATGCATATTCAACTAAGTAATTATTATGAGTATTTTAGCACAGCGGCAATATCCTAATTTTTTTATAAACTTATTTTTTATGTAAAAACAAACAAATCATCGCAAAGCATCCTAAATTAATTCTATGATAGCTTGGCAGTATTTATAAATATCACACCTTCTGTTTACATTCAATGAAATCCAATAAAAACAAAGTTAAATTAAATAAAAATCTACTTAAGTTTTTAAAAACTGAAAACGTACATTTTCTAAGTACAAATAATAAAATACGTAAATATTTAAAAGTTTATGTCAAGGTTACTGTTAATAGTAAATTTAAAAAAACAAACTTACTTATGCACTGTAAGTTCAACCCAAATATAAGTCACTGTTTCTTGAAGTGAACTCAAGCCGTCCGAACTCACCGGCTTCCCACGAATACTGTTCAATTCTGCACAAAACCGCGTCGTTTTGCTCCCGATGGAGGTTACTAAAGTCGCAGTCAGATAGTAATTATATTACTACTTTTGTTACAGACAGACACATTAGAGAACGTGCCAGTTGTATTCAACATTTTCTGGCCATTTCAAAACTAAACAGCGGCATTGATTCTAATGTGTTTATAATTGAGCCTAGATGCTAGGGAGCATTGTGGTAAGCATGACTTTGCCTAATGATTATTGGTTAACGCGTTTAAATGAAAACTGTGAAATGTGTCCTAATTTATCTCGTTGTATGGTACTGCCAAGTCTAACATAGTGATTGTCGAATCTATGAATAATATTTTTTTCACATTTATTAAAATTATCTGTGCTTTAGACCACTGAATAGATGTTCCGTTTCGTAACTCTCCCTTATAACGATTTCACCCTTCAATAAGCCGGGAATTGTGTCTGTGAGGTTGGTTAATGTATTTACTTGGTAGCTAATTTAACTGTTTAATATAATTCGCAGTGATTTACTACAATAATGAGTGTCTCTGAAATAACACTAAATGGAGCAGTTATTTGCGAGATAATTGAGTCACACACAGTTACATAAATATTAACATACAAACGCCGGAGAACCTAATTTTAGAAAATAATTTTTTATTCTATTTTTGTTGGGTTTTAGTTAGAGACCAAGTTTTTTTAACAGAATGCACTGTAATCAATTTCATTGCCAAATTAATAAAATGTTGTTTATATTTGAATTTCGGTCTCTAACCTAGTTAAAATGTTGCCAACGTCTGGTTTTATTAGGCCCAATTCAGTGTTATGTAAGTATATCAAATTATATCTTATATATTATGAGATAATTAAGGTCACGTGAGAAGTTGCAAAGAATCTGCTCGCTGTCATTATTACCTAAAATGCACTAGTTAAATGTGACACAACTATGGCTACCATATTTAAGGATTATTATAATATAAAGGATTATTTCTTAAATATTGATAATTTTTGAATTATTAATCAAAATATAATTGCCTTAAATTGTTCATCTTTATTTGTTACTAACAATTGTAATTTTTTATGCGTATGTGCTTTGAAATCATTCCGATACATTTTTTTACTGTTCACTCCGAATCTAATGATTATTAGGAGCTTTACCACCATTTTTCTCAAATTTGAACTTGTTGCCTAGACTATCTTTGTAATTACCACAACAGCAGTCACAAATATATTTCTTCTTTTGTTTTTAGATGTACATATTTTTTTAAACTCCAGAATCGTAGAATAAAATATTTCTTTTCAGTGTTTCAGGGTACCTCCCCTACAAGTAACCTGGGGATGATTTTTTTATCCATGGGGTATCGTTGAAAAGGTCTTCCAAAAATAATTTTTTTATAGCCTGAAGGGCAGACGAAAAAGCATACGGGCCACCTGATGGTAAGTGGTTACCGTCGCCTATGGACATGAGCAATACCAGAGGAATCGCCAATGCAACGCCGGCCCTGAAGGAGAACTCTTTTCACACCTTTCTTGAAGAACCCCATATCATAGCGCCCCGGGAATACCTCGGAAGGAAGCCCATTCCACAGTTTGCAAGTGCGTGGCAAAAAAGTTCGTGAAAATCGGACTGTAGATGTACTCCACGAGTCCAATCGGTGTGGATGGAACTTCAATCCTCGGCGAGTGGTGCGATGATGAAAAAGAGACGTAGGCATCAAGTCGAACAATTCCTCGGAGCACTCACCGTTGTAAAGTCGGTAGAATACGCCGAGAGAACCGATGTCTCTTCTGAGACTCAGGTGCTCTAACCTGTGAGTGACTCGTGGGTCGTTGACAACTCGGACTGCGCGCTTCTGTACGGCGTCAAATGGGTTAAGCTGGTATTGTGGAGCCCCTGCCCAGAGGTGTGAGCAGTACTCCATGTGAGGCCTGACTTGAGCTTTATAAAGCATAAGCAGGTGCCTCGCAGTGAAGTACTGCTTAGCCCGGTTCAGGACACCAAGCTTCTTGGAGGCCAGCTTAGCCTTGGCCTCAAAATGACGCCGATACCGATCTATTGATCGATTATGGATCTTTTAAGACCAATAGGGGTCCGTTTGCGAAATATTTGGCTTTGAAGTGCTAATTTTGGTTAGAGTCAAGTGTTCCCCCCTTTTGGCTAAACGGTTGGAGTTGGACAAGTGAAAAAATCTCAAAAATAGGTTATATAATGAAATTACAAGGAAAGCATAGGTTAGCATAATTAGTTAATACTTCGGAACCCTACAGTGCGCGTGGCCTGACACGCACTTGCCCGGTTTTTTTCAACTTGATTCTTAAATACCAATTATTAAGATAAATTAGTGATTCAGTTTTTTTTCTATTCAAAAAGTATTTGAAGGTGTTGTATAGGTAATTATGTTTTACTAGTCACTAATAAATAAACACAAATTTGCCAAATGATAATAATGTTAACTGTGTACGTAAGGATTAGACTAAAAACCAACATTTAGGTACCAACCGTAATTGGTAAAACTTAGCATGTACCAAACGCTAATAGAAAAGCCCGAAAAATGTGACCATTTTTCTTAGTTAGAGCTAATTTAACCCCGAAAATAGGTCTGCGCTTTCGATTACGATTGCGTGTTTTTTTTGTAGTGTTAAATATAAATGTTGTTTGAATAAATTATGGTGTGTTTTGAACACAGCGGGGGAATACAGCCTGCCCACGAGTACGCGACGATGCATCTAACGCGTTTGGATATCTATTTTTCAACATTTACCGTGTCTCTGAGGTAAAACTTAAGATTTACCGAGGGTATGATGGTAAATAGCAGTGATAGCCTAGTGGTTAGAACGTTGGTCTCCCGAACTAAGGGGCCCGAGTTCAAATCTTAGCACGCACCTCTAATTTTCAAATATTATGTGCGTTGCTTCGGTGAAGGAAAACATCGTGAGGAAGCCTGCACACCGGAGAGTTCTCCATAGAGTTTTCAAAGGTGTGTAAAGTCTACCAATCCGCATTTGGCCAGCGTGGTAGACTATGGCCTGTACCCCTCAGGAAGAGACCCCGAGGCCAGCAGTGGGACAATTATGGGTTGCTGCTTTGCTTTTCTTGCTTTTATGATGGTAAAAGTTCGAAATGAACAATAATCACAGACCACTTCGGACTTTTACCATTAAAAGTTGGTAAATCTTAGGTTTTACTGGTAGTGGGTAAATCTTAAGATTTACCGTAGTTCAGGTTTTTACAGTAACAGCTACACTTAAATCAAATTAGACTGCATAATAAAAGTACATATTCCGAAAGCAGAATTTATTGCGTAACTAGTGAAAGTGAGACGGTTAGATTCAGTCTTGTTGAGATAGAGAGAGATAGCATCTCATTACTACGTTACGTTGGCTCGTTGGCAGGTTACGTCACAAGGTGCTGGAGCCAGTGACCCACATGCACCATGAAATCACAGATTGGGTCTTAGGTCGAATCGTTGCTATTGCCGGTTGTGAAAACGTAATGTTCACGACTTTTCATCTGTAAATGTTATCGAGATGCTAAGTTTATACCTGCTACTGTTATTAGCATACTTCTAGCGTGGTGCAATACCGTGGTGGTCAATAAATATAGATACGTTATGCCCTTACAAATCAACCGAAAAATCTGTTCCGATGTCCGCAAGGCACGCTTTATTGCTTTATCGCACGTCTTTATCGCTCTCGCGTCAAAACTACACCGCTATCTCTTTCTTCACCTGATTAAGAGTTCCCAATTGGGAACTTTTTGAGTCACACAACGCGCGCGCTTATGACATATCTGCCTCTTTTTAATATAACTATATAATATCATTGCTTCAGGTCGATATCTCTACTCTATATTAGTCTATATCTATATTTCTTTCACGAATCTCTATAGATTATAAATAAATAAATAAATAACGCTTCACACTCATAGCCCCACACTAGGATTCCCTGTGTCGTGGGTGCCATGGACAATACACAAGACAAGGACACTCACACCCAGACCGAGAACAGAAATTCAAACTCATCATTCAAATTTCCGCCTCGCTGGGAATCGAACCCAGGACCCTTGGTGCGGAGATCCGGCATGGTAACCATTGCGCCACACGGGTCGTCAAAATACTATGTTAAAAAAATATTATTATATAATGTGATTAAAATGAAAAACTGACAAATAAAAATACTAATATTATAAATGCGAAAGAACTCTGTCTGTTACTTTTTAAAACATTGAACCGATTTTGATGTTTGGTACAGATATAAAATAAAGCTCGGGGATAGACCTGTTCCTGAGGGATAAGGTCAAATTTTGTTAAATTTTGTAAAAACTATGTAAACTGTGTAAATTTAAATGTATAATGTAAATTTAAAATTAAAAAAAAAAAAAACTATCGGACCTGACTTAGATAAACCTCTAAATTCTAAAAAGTTCAGTGCAGATTGGTGGAGGGATTAGTGACCAACCCAGGTGTCGGAAGTCATTACGCCGGGCGAGGGCCTCCAACATGTCTTAACGACTGTTATCTTACGACAACAACCGAGACTGGCAGCTTTACGTACCCTCTGAAGTACGGAGAGCTCAAGAATTTTTTACCATTAGCGGTTCAACTACCGACCACGCTCGCTATTGTTTAACTTCGTCGATTACTATTAGGACCGGCACAAGCCGGGGGGCTATGAAAGCTTCTTCCAATGGGTAATTAATGGGTTGGCACTTATCCTCTAATTTTGGTGAAGTTTGGTATTACTGGCTACTAATCTCAGAACAATATCAGATAGTAGTTATCATTTTATTGTTTTAGGAATTTTAGAGTGCAACGCCATACAATTTGTGTAATATTTCATTCATTTTAAGTGTAGGTATTTTAATGGGCTACTACAAGACACGGGTCTCCTCTCCTCATAGTACGGACAACTTTGCTGTCAAACATGTTTTATAATGAATGGATCTTAGCAACTATTTTTAACGTACAAAGTCGCGGGTAACAGCTAAAGTTTCCCATACAAGTATTAATTCGTTGCGAGGTCTTTGTAATTTTTTCTATGACTGAGACGTCCTTCTGAAATGGCCCATACTGAAGGTTAGGTCCTTTTATTAAGAGCATAGGTATTGGTAGAGTCATGTTACATCATCAGAAAGTAATGATCACTCCCTATTTGTTTCTGTCCTACAGCATAATTTTGTATAGTGGTCTGTTGTTGGCACAAATACACAATACACATACACACTCAAAAAATTTATTTATTAAACAAAATAACTACGTGACAAAAGTGAAGTGTTAAGGAGGCCATACATGATCAAGTGTACTTGATCAAGTCTGCAGTTTGACTTGTCTTTGCAGCTTGACTTGACGCGGCATCCAGTGTGCATGAGATAGCTATATGGCCGATAGCTATACCGTGGCCATACACGATCAAGTATACCGGATGCCGCGTCAAGTCTGACGCTTGATCAAGTACAGTTGATCGTGTATGGCGTTCATTAATTTCATAATTATAGTGATCGTAAGAAAGTGTAGTAAGAGAAAGTTGTTTTCAGTATCTGTAACAATGAAAGAAATAATATAAAAAATATAAATAATACTTATAACGCTGAATTTTTTTTGTTTGTAAATTCCCGCTAATCCAGTTAGATCAGAAAAAATAGAGAGATGGTAGAGAGATACCTACCGAGTTCTAGGGCTGAAATTCAGTTGGAAATAGAGGTCATGGTGGCACGTGTGAATCTCACACTTCGAGCTGTGTCCGAGTGGGGCGAAGCCAATCTTGTGAGATTCAACGCCACTAATACACATACGTGTCTCTTCACCGTCAGAGCCCACTCACCTTGGCTCCTACTTTTCAAAATGCGTCCTTGGATTTTACCGACTGACTTCAGTTGTTAGGAGTTGAGATATCCTCCAAGCTCAACTTTGGGCAGTTCATCGAATCCAAAATTACTGATGGTGCAAGGAAATTTGGTGTCCTTGCAAAAGTGCGGCGGTACTTCACACTGAGGCAATTCTTAACCTTGTACAAAGCTCAGGTTCCGCCGTGTGTGGAGTACTGTTCTCACTATTGGCCAGGTGTAGCCTTCCTGCCTTGGATTCGATGGAAAGGCGTGCGAATTGATGGCTTATTAGTGACCCAGATCTGCTTATGCCCAATCTGCAAAGTCTCGAGCACAGGCGCAGAGTAGCCAGCCTCTTGATTTTGGGTCTGGTTTGGATCTGGGTTCCCGCCCATCTGTGACGTGAGTCTTCAAGAAAAGAGTGAATAGGCTGTTATTAAGTTAGTACGCTCACCATCCTGGAGCACATACTCACTTACCATCAGGTGAGATTGTGGTCAACCATTACCTTACTTTAGGTTAAAAAAAATTCTGCACGATATAGTGGCAGGAGTTGGTGACACTGCAAGCTCGTTTGCTATTCTCATTACATAAAAAAATTACGTTATACAATTACACCTAGCTCATTAAACATCTGCAAGTTATAGGTCTGAGCAATACTGCAACATGCAGATTCTGGAGGGAGACAGAGGAAGCACCCATCCACATACTCTGTGCATGCCCTGTTATAGGCCACTACAAAAGCCGCTTCTAGGATAATAGTCTAAATAAAACTAATAATAATAATACTTTAGCCATAGTTTTGACTCCGACATCAGCCATTCCGATCGCTTTCACCTGGATAGGCGTCTGCACCCTGAGTAGCATGATGCTGACCATCCGTTGGTTTTCTCTATTCATACACTCCCATGGGAGATCGTACACACAGTCTATGAGTGCTTTACTCTGAAAGAAAGATTCGTGGCATTCACATATTCAATATATTTTTTGTGCGCTCTGAAGCAGAATCTATAAAAGCTGTCTAATGTCTATGCATAAGTACCTTACTTCCCACTATTTCAAATACGACAGATATTTGAATCAGTTGCGTGAAAACCAATGCTGTAAGAGGTCCGAACCGCACTATCACATCTGGATCCTGTACAATAATAATTATATTTTATTGACTTATTTGCTAATTATTTGTTACCTTTTCCAAATTACAATTTGCATTGTTGCTAAAATTATGTAATTATATGCGTCAAATCTTTCAGGCTGAAATAGTTTCAGGTTGAAATGGAGTTGAAATTTCACTTTGTGCTTTAATTCCGATGCCAATTTAATGCATGTTTATGACAAGTAGGTATAATTTCAATTGTGAAACTCTTAATATTATACTTAACTGGAAATGTGTATCTAATGTAAATACATACCCCTCTGGAACATTCTAATAATAAAAAGCAACAGCAAACCAAATGGAACAAGTAAGTTACGCCTATCGTCGGACCAAAAAAAGTTGACAAGTCTTCTGTAAAACTGAAAATATTTATTTTCAATTAACAATAATCTTAAAACCACATCAAACTTGTCTTGTATTTCCGAAAAACGCAAAACCATGATTATTGTTACCTCATTATTAAATTGTGATGATCGATGAGTTGATGTAATATCTGTTTTATCTCCAAATTTTCCTCTTCGTTAAATATTCCAGTCTCATATACGTAAATACCTTTATTAGTTAATTGTTTCACCACCGTTTTTGGTTTCAGCACAGATTTCATGTTTAATGCAAGTATTTCAAGGTGTCCAATAATTTGGAATACCATTAAAAGTAATAAAAGATCGATCGAAATGATGGAAAAGGAACACAGTAAAGACAGGCACGAATTAATGATGGTTGTTAAAAAAAAGTTTTCCTCCATAGTATATCCTGGATACTTGTATTTTACAGTAAACTCGAGGGTGAGGTTGACTAAGTTGTCCCTGTGGGTTGTAAATGCTCCGTTTTTAATGTTCATATACATTGGTGACAGGTTAAAAATTACCATACCAAACAGGGCTGCACCAGACATATAAAATGTAAAGTAATGCGAGATTTTGTCCACAATAAAAAACACCTACAACAAACAGTTGCAAGTTAATATTCATCGTTATTATACGCCATCACCCCGATTTTCAGATCTTCCTCATTTTATAAAAGTTGAATAATAAGGACGATGAAAAACTTTCCGCTTTTATTATGTGAAATAGGTTCCTTGCTCTGTTATAGTGGTGTTTCAGTCAAACTTCACAATGTATTTTAAGCATTTTCCAAGCAAGAAATGTCCGCGAAAACAATCCAGTACTACTCTCAGATTCTTACCCGTTCTTACCTTTTTGAAATACTCTCCCTTATGTATAAAGTAAATAAGATGGAATTCCCTTACATATTTTCTAAATATTTTGTGATATGTTTCAAACTGTGGCAAACTGAGCCTGACCTATAAATAAATTGTATTATTATTGGTAGGTACTGTTTTAATGCTATGAAAATAGAAAACTATTTAAATACTCTACAGATTCCCTATTTGATTAATAGCTCGGTAGGTTTAGTTTTTAAATTGATACACAGTTACAGACTTTTTCCTGGAATTGCTGGAATGAGCTGGTGGAGCTCAATAAACAAAGCCCAGGCCATTCCAGCTACAATTACCGTTGATACTGCGGTCAGGAACATTGTAATGTAAAGACTTCCAGCGAGCAAAAATTTCACTTCGCCAGAGATGTCACGTAGATATACAATTTCTCCAATCAAGACCAGTGACTGGATTAATATAAATAAGGTGTTGAAGTTAAATAGAGGGTTCTTATGTTTCTTTAAATTTGGCCATCCAGCAATTGGTAGTAGATCCAGGCGCAATAACTTCATATACTGAAGATCCAGCGCCGATCTGAAAATCAAGATAAGTAAGAGATACGTCTGGAAAAGTAGATAGAGTTAATTTGTATCGTTCATGACTTACTGGCTTCCTCGATTCTCCATTTTAACACCACGTTTTACTATTAAATAAAAGTAATTTGAGACCTGTCAATGATAGACTGAAGGAAAAAATGAGTAGACAATGATAAATATACCGTGTAAAAATAATTGTACTGCCATTATTGTAAAATTTTTATTAATCTGATTGTAAGGGTAACTCAGATAATTATTGCGTGTGAAGAACAGCATTTGCTTAAGTTATAATTGAACGTGATAGGACTTAAATAAGTATCTAGGTAATTCGTAATTATAATGTCGAAGCTTTAAAAATGCAGATCCGTCGAAGGCTTCTTAAAAATTCATTGCAGTATTAGCATGAATCAATTCTTTGGAAACATAAATGTATTGGACGTGAAAGTAATCTCGCATTAGGGTTATAAGGTGAAGGTCAAAGTCGGATGCTAGGAACAAGTTGGGTACTTACTTAATAAGTAAGCGAGAACCGAAGCAGTCGAACAGGTCCCAAGACTCTCAAGAGGCAAGCCGGTGCAAACGCAGCGTTGCGAATTGCGATCATCAGTGTGACGACACAACCAGTAAGTAGTAATCTTTCCCGTGAGTCAACGACATGAGATGCGATTGAAAGGCACTCTCTGAACGGGCCAAGGTTGCTCATGCAAAGGGCACCCATGCAATCGTTCGCATTGTTATTTTTAAATGGAGATTCTTTATTTACCGAAGGCGACTAAGTTTTTTGAAGTGTTGCTAAATATGTAAACATAATATGTTGCAGCCAACAATCGCAGAGTCTTACCCTGATGAAACTTCGTTTTGAGGCGGGACACATAATGATGTTGGTAGCTAATATGTTGTATACACTTAATAATATTTTTAATCGACTTCAAAGAAAAGGGAGGAAGTTCTCAAATCGGCTATATTTTTTTGGTGTGTTACCTCATAACTTTTTACTGGGTGTACCGATTTTTATGATTCTTTTTATATACGAAAGCTTGTCATCATTTAAATTTGAGCGAGATTTGACGAGTAGTTTTTGAGCTATCTACTTTTAAGACGGTTATTTGTTTCAAAAGAATTATCTTATATATTTTTCTTAGTTAAATTTCTCAATTATGTAAGTAAAATGTTTTGCGGTGATTATAACAACTAACAGCTGAAAGAGTAAAATAGCAAAATGCACTAGTTTATACGCATAACCTGATAGTAGACTCAGGTCTCGAGGAGGGAACTCCTTAACGATTAACAGTAGATACAATCACACGGGCCGCTTTTCCCGCCGCGCTACTTTGAATGACATTATTCGAAGGTCTCTTGTCACAATAAACATACCGGCAACTTTAGAGCCGAATGGTATTTTTCGAAATGATGGCAAGAGACCTGACGGTATGTCAATTGTGCCATGGAGTATGGGGCGGTCGCTGGTGTGGGATGCTACCTGCGTAGATACATTGGCGCCGTCCCATCTTCATGGTAGCAAAATCAAAGAAGGTGCTGCGGCAGAAGCGGCTGAAAAATTAAAACATATTAAATATAGAAATTTAGGATCATCATATTATATATTCAAAGCATTCGGTGTTGAAATACTTGGTTCGTGGGGTCCCGACGCTCACTATCTTTTTAAAGAAATAAGTAAAAAATTAAAAGACAAGACGAGTGACCCTAGAGCTGGCAGTTTTCTTGCTCAGCGTGTTAGTATTGCCATACAGCGAGGGAATGCTGCCAGCATCTTAGGTATTGCACCGCAGGGGCCTAGTTATATACATTTATGTTAATTAATTTTACTTTTGCTTTTAAGTATTTATTGTTATTTTATATAGTGTAAATATTATGTTGTTAAATATAGTAGGTATATTGTGTAATTAAATAATATTGTAATTACTTATATTGAAAAAAGAAAGTAACTTTAATTATAACTGCTGGGAAATTATATTATGATATAAAATATCACATTTTGTTTACATAAGTAGGTACACTGACACTATAAAAGCATTTACTATTATAAGTATTGTATATACTCGTATATCACTTGTTTCTCGGCTATAATTATTTAGTGTTCTACTAGTTACGGCTTTCCTCCACAATGAATGTGGACACGTTAGTTCTGTCAGTGTGACGTGTTATATAACAGCATAATTTGTAAATTGAGAAACTTGCACCGGCTGGGAATTTTTAATAGTGGTTTTGTAACGGTTAAGAAATAGTGGTCTAGATTCTAAATAAACCCTTGAGTGTTTGAGACAAAACTGTAACGATATACACGCATAGCGTTGTATAATTTCTGACGTAAGAACTTCAACTGAAAATTCATTGTCTTTTCATCTTTATTTTGTAGAACATACAAAAGTGTACAACAATAGGTACTTACCTGTTCACAGGTTATTCGTTCAGAAGTTCTACGGTCATTATAGATGCGACAGTGATTATTGGAACATGTTTATTTACGAATACTTAACTATATACAAAATGATGTTGATAGGTGGACATTTAGTTATACTACGTATGTATATACCAAGGCTTAAATATACAACGTTATTCATTGTATATACAAAGACCGACATGGGTGTTAAATATTAATTTCGTCTGAACAATGTGGAACATGTTTATTTACGAATACTTAACTATATACAAAATGATGTTGATAGGTGGACATTTAGTTATACTACGTATGTATATACCAAGGCTTAAATATACAACGTTATTCATTGTATATACAAAGACCGACATGGGTGTTAAATATTAATTTCGTCTGAACAATGTGGAACATGTTTATTTACGAATACTTAACTATATACAAAATGATGTTGATAGGTGGACATTTAGTTATACTACGTATGTATATACCAAGGCTTAAATACGTTATTCATTGTACAGGTATACAAAGACCGACATGGGTGTTAAATGTTAATTTCGTCTGAACAATGTACATGAAAATTTTCAAAAGTGTGTTTTGAAAACTCACAAAGTTTAAGCCTGTTGTGTTTTCCCTAAAGCATGGTCACCGAGCGTGCGGCTCGCGTCGATGCACGCCCGCCTCATAAAAGTATCATGTAATTTGAAGTGATAATTTGTTTTTGGATGTCAATATAAGTAAAGAACCTCAGGACTCATCTACAGGCTTGTCATCAACGTAACTAAAGACATTTTCTTTGGCGTTATGTATGTATTTATGTATATTTATGTAGGTATATCTGAACTTATGTATTTATTATAGCTATATATGTATTTATATATGTATTTTGTGTACTTTTTTATGTACGTATTAATATGTATGTATATGTGTATCAACTTACCTTCCCAAACCGCCTTTCGTGCATTTCTATTTTGGCCAATGGTTAGCTGGTAGAGAATGCACTAAGCATTAAGCTCGCCATTTGTACCGTGATATTTTATTGTGGTCAATAAAGGTTAAATAAATAAATAAATAAATAAAATGTGTGTAAATTAAATCAAATCAGTCCAAAATAAGCAAGTTATACTTAATGAATAAAAGCTTTGCAGCTTTATTTCCTTCCAATCTATTTCTCAACGGGTCGTAGATTACACCAGCACTACTAACAGTTGTTCATTTGCTATTGATATGATCTTGGTGAACACGACAAGGTATTGGTGGACAATCGAATTCAGGTGTTTGAATTTAGTATTTAGTTTCCATCTTAATATGGATCGTCATTGATAGGAATACGTCTTTCTCTATTGTTCTCATTAAGAAGGTCCTCCCTTTGACCTCCGATTTACCTCCGATTGAAAAGTTTCGGAACTGAAATCGAAACCGGAGGTTTAAAAACAATCGGAAGATCCGACTCTTCGGAATCGGAACCGAACCTCCGTCTCATCCCTACAGCACACTGCACACTGCGGAAGTGCGGAGAATTATTAGTAGGTAAGCATGATTTTCGAGACTATAAAATTACAGCGCAAAAGCTGTAAACCTTTACCTTTTACCTTTTCCTTATATTGGACAAAGTCCTAGAATTTATGAAAATTCTTGATCATAGGTAGGATCATAGGATCATAGGTTGATCACATCATTATTGATTTCCAAGACGCTGTGACATGCGAGGCCCTATTTTTACATGAAAATCCTTTTGTTCTTTTACACTACTTATTGTTTATTATTTTATAGACATTGAAAACATCTAAAAATTAGGAAATAAGTAAAATTTAGTGAATTGCAAACGACCTATAAATACTGACAGAATTTTCAGAACAATGTTTGAAACGGGGGCTTCGTTTCTTTTTTGCACCAGGGCCTTTAGTCACCTAGCTACGTCTCTGCATAGGATATTAAATAATCTAACATTTTAACAAAAAATTAACCGACTTCAAATGAAGTACATTGTACTTTTGACATAGATACCATTGTCAGATCTCGTTCAAATTTATGTGGGACCACACGACAAGCACCAGCTTTCGATTAAAAAAAGAATCATCCAAATCGGTTCACCCAGCTCAAAGTTCTGAGGTAACAAACATAAAAAAAAAACAAAAAAAAAATACAGTCGAATTGAGAACCTCCTCCTTTTTTGAAGTCGGTTAAAAATGACCTTATATGTTCCTTCCAGGTTAATTTATGGTTTAGCTCCTATGGTTTTGAGCTTGATTAGGCGGCCCGGGCGCCTCACGGCTAAAACTTTGGTACCTACATAAAAATAACACATCTAATCTATACCTACTTATGAACGCAAACCAGAAGCGATATTATCGTATTCGATAGTCTGTAATTATCGTAATATTCATAATGCAATCCGGTGAAGTTTACAAAAGTACTTCTGTGGTCGGTATTAGCCGGTGTGGCGCAACTGCAACTGTCACCGTCTGGCAGGTGGTAGCACTGTACATGAAATGAAATGAAATGAAATAATCTTTTATTCATGTAGGTATCACTGAAATACTCTTATGCACGTCATTTTTTTTAATCTACCAGCTTTTCGGAAAGGTGCTTTGTCATGGAGGAGAAGAAAAGCCGTAAAGAAACTCCTCAGCACATCTTTTAAAAATAAAACTTATATCTATTACAAAAATAAGTATTCTCTAACCTGTGCAGAACTGGTTGCCTAGCTAGTCATTTCCAAGCATCCTTGTCATTTAAATGTTCATTTATGCTATAGTAGCCCTTGCCTAAGAGCTGAGCCTTTACACGTTACACATGTGTGTAACTTTACACTTTACACATGTGTGCGAGTAGGTTGCACGACTGTTCTGCAAAATCCGATAAACTTAGGCAAACGTTTTCGCAACTGCTAATGAGCCTGTGTGGGAGATGTAGGTGACGCTTCACAATGAGGAGTTGCTTTTGTATGAAACCTAATTTGTGAAGTGAAAATTTTACTATTTGTTAATGTAAAAATGAAAAGAATTAAGAAGTTGAAAGAGTGAAAAGGCTTTTACTAAGTAAGCGACCTTACCATCTTGGACCACATCTCTACTTACTATTAAGTGGGATTGTGGTCAAGTATTTACTTCATAAAAAAGTTATGGCGAAGGGGTAGCGAAAAATGTATCAGAAGGTATTGTATGGTACGGTACTCGTACTAGTGAAGATTCACGTCGTATGTTGTATTCTTTTTAATATTCTTCTCCCTAATATTTTATTAGGACATGGTTATTTGGACATAATCCATGTCAGCCACGACACGACAGCTATTTTAGTTTCGCATCATTTATATTTGCCTTTCTAATTTCCTGTGGCACTACAGAGTAGCACTTATAGAGGTTTAGGTGCAAAATGTCCTATTCGCATAATGTCCGATCGTCCTATTCGCAGAATGTCCTATTCGCAAAATGTCCTATTCTCAGAATGTCCTTTTCTCAAAATGTCCTATTCTTAGAAAGTCCCAATTCGCAAAATGTCCTATTCGCGAAATGTCCTATTCAAATATCATTAGGGACCATCCATAAACGTCACACTAATTTTGTTCACTATAGCACCACCAAAGCACTTAATAAGATAACTATCAATTGCAGACTGCAAATGCAAACCAATTAATGAGCCAATGTACAAGGTATTACTGTGTGGTATTGAACTTCAGTCAACAGCGATTCGCATTAAGATTAAGACTTAATTAATACGATCTACCCATGGGAAAACGGGGAAATCCCTGCACCATTTTAGTTAAGACATAATAATAAAACAAGTGCAATATTTTAGATTACTTTATATTGAAATCAATCTGAATAGAAAATAGCGATATTTAAACACTGAAATTTTGAAGTAGGTACTCCTACTTCTTCTTCTTCTTTCAGTGAACAATGTTAACATACAATAGGTGTTAGATCAACATAAAACATTATTCACATGAATACAATATTTTTAATGAACTGGTTATAAAGTCACAACAAAAAATTCACAAAGATAATTTATCGTTACGCCGTCCTAAGTAAGTAAGTAAGGAAGTCTTTGGATGGGATTGGCATGGGCAATAGTGGTGTTATGGGTTTATGTTAATGAAGCCAGAAGAGACGATGCGGCTGGCCTGCGTGAGGACAATCAGAAGGAAAGTGAATGCCACGCACACGAACACTATCTCCACCAGGTCGAAGTGGCTGCAGACTGTCTTCAGCGACATATTATCCGGGGACGGCATCTTGATTGACCTTAAAAGGGACATAGTTTGAAAAACATTATTAGGTCTATCTGTGCTTAAGCGAATCTGTCCTTTCGCGACTAATCCGCATTTTTTCATCTAATCGTAAGTGGCCAAGCAAAACTATGATCATCGTTTGCTGATCAATAATAAAGGTGAGGAATAAGCTTTTTCACTGGCTTTGCAACCGAACCGCCATGCCATAGGAATAACTAACGGTTGATTTTGTTCAATAACTACCAGGTCATCAGAATTACGTTACCACCATCGAATTTTTACTTGTCAGAATTAAATAAAGTGAAAAAGGAGGAAGGAACAAAGTTTTTGCTTAAAAGTTTAATTTAATAGACTTTTGATGCATTAGATAGCAGACGCGATTGCCGTAATTGCAATACGTGATAGTAATTGCATACTTAATAATAATAATTACATACGTAATTGCATCTTCAAGGCAAGAGTGAATAGGCTTTTACTAAGTTAATGCGTTTTACCATCCATGACTACATCGCCATTTACCATCAGGTGGGATTGTGGTCAATCATTAGCTTATAAGATATAAAAAAAATTGATCAGCTGGGAATCTGAGGTTGGCTTAAAACAACTACTGTAAAGTCTTGTACTTAGTTGCTTCTCATTGTTCCCAGGTCCCAGACGTCTGGCGTACCATTTACACTATGTACCTACCATACAATCGATGACTGAATGCTCTACTTACTTGCTTCTTTCAGGTAATTGGTAGGGGAATTGGAGGAAAAAAAACCGATTCCTGTTTTACACAAGTAAAGAATTTGGTATGCTCAGCGAGGCAGATCAAATAATGAATGCCCAAGAGACTAAGATAATAGATATCCTAATGAATAATACAAAAATTACCTTAATTACCTTACTGTCCTATTTATAAGACTTCAGCCTCGATTAGTAAAAAAATTTCTTCGCGTATTTTATAGCTTTAATGGTCAAAAGTATCGGAGGTGGAACTATTAACGTCTCATCTGCTGGTAACGAATATTATTAATATTATGAATTGTTTTTAGATATATTTCAAATAAACCAATTTTAAGATATTACTCTAATATTGGATAAAATCATCGGATAAAATATGTCTTAGAATTTTAAACATTCTCATGAAACTTTACAAAATGTGTTAAATCTTACTGTAACATGTCCTTTCTTCTTCCATATTTTTTACAATTTTCTAGTCATTAAGAAAATTGATTACCCACACATTTTGTTCTATAATCTGAGACCTACACTTGTAATATTACATAGTAAAAAAATTCGTGTCAACACTCTCAACAATGACGTTAGACGCGAGTAAATGTCAAATGCTTACAAATGATACATTTTTATTTTTTTCCTTTTCTTTAAGTCAGGCATTTACCTACCTCCAATGCGACTCGCAGGTATGTATGTAAGAACAAGAACGTTATCAAAAACAGAACAATATGGTTTTCACCAGTGCCGGCCCGAGCATTTCTGGCGCCCTAGGCGAAAAACTAGAACTGCGCCCCCTTAAGAAAAATTTTGTAACAAAATAACAAAGTAAACAAATGAAGTATGTAATTTTTTACCAAAAAATATTAAATAAACAAGATAATTTACCTAACATGTTAAAATCCCGTTTTTTTAACTAGAATGTGTTTTAACTAGTTAAGGCTAGGAGGTGATGACTGCGTGCCTTTGTTAGAACTAGAATAAATCTGTGGAATTCTCATTCTGACCATTTTAAATACAATAAAACTTTTTCGGCTTCCAATTCTTATTTCAAATTAAGTTTATTTTAAAAATATATTTCATTTTAAATACTTTTTTCGTCTTCATGGATTTGTTAAAAATTATGGAAATATAGAATATGAGCGTCTCCGTGTCAGTAACAGCACATAACATACACAAGAACGTAAAATCCATTATTGGTTTGTCCCCTTCCGTTATTGAATTTTAATCTGAAAAAAAAAACGCATGCGCACTTATACCCCTGCAGTAGGATTTCCTGTCTTTTTGGTGACATGGACAACACAAATTAGATATCACTCTAACACCCATGACCCATACACAAATATTTATCTGTCACATAATATATATCTGCCCCATCCGGGAATCAAATGAGACCCCTTGCTTCGTAGGTAGGGTCATTGCCAACTAGACTATAGGATCGTTGAAATTGCCTCAGATGATTTGAAACCCAAAATGGACTCAGTGTTTGTCCGAAAACCTTAGGCAGAAGGCACATATCTCTCATCGCTCCTCAGCGTACCAAGAATCCAATATCAGCAAAATGATCTCTTTAGCGATTTACTCGGTTTTGCCGAAACAGGTCAACAGAGAATCTTCTAGCGTATGCACACATATAATTATGGAGAGGCCCTGGACAAAAATGGGGAGGCGATTGCTATCTCCCTTGACATCTCATTCCCTTGACATGCTAGTATTTTAAGCAAGCTTACTGCTTATGGCATATTCCCTGGCCTTATCCACTACGTAGAGGACTTCCTGAGCGACCTATCTTTCCGGGCTGTAGTCAATGGCTGTTTATCGTAAACTGCTCCTACCGATGATGTGCGACACCATGGAAAAGATGGCCTCCATTCTACTAGAGCTGGGGTTGGAACTGTTGGAAGCTCTCTGTCATCCGTCGTACTTACAACATTTTACTCGAACAGAATTTTACTTTTTCAAAATTTGAACAGTATTTATCAGGAAATAAATTAAATACCTGACCTGTACACAAGCCTTTAAATAACCTGCCGTTTAGTTAATTTCTTCAAAAAGAACATCTAAAAATTGCCACTGCTGGTAAAGTGCATTGATTCCATCTTTCATATTTCAAAAAAATACTTTGAAAATAACTATCTTAAATGTGAAATACCTTAGCTACCTGTAAGGTTATGTATGGAACCTATAGATAAAGGATTTTACGGAAAGCAATGTCGGAACTATGTTGCAAAGGACCACTTAAATGTGATATTATTATTACGTGTTGTATGATACATTTTAATCAATGACCCTAATATTAGTTGAAAATGTGAACCCTCATTACAGGGACAGTATTATGCTGCTTGTATTATATTTTAAGAAGTAAAAGTAGTAGTAGTTAGTATTTTATTATTTTAATATGCACCGAAATAACCATGTTAGCACGTGGAGTGGAGTCAATTGTCTTGTCTATAACGTCAGATTTTGAGTTTGACGTGTTCCTTAAAATTTCTAGCAGCGCCCTCTTGTATAAATGTATTGAAAACTTCAAATGTGTGATGAGACAAAGTGTACTTAAACAGCACCTGGGCACCTTTCCCGCATTGGTACTGAGTGTAGGTAACTATTTTAATTCTATAGGTGTGTCGATAGATGGCGGTTTAATTCATAAGAGAAACGAAGACGTTTTTGTTTATTTCAAATAAAAGTAATTTAAAAAAATACTCAATTTGTTGGAGATAAAAATATCCCCATACAAAAAATCTAAAATTATATTATGTAACATAGCAATTTTACACACCTATGATACATTTTACCTGACCTGACTAAATACGTTACAGACTTGTAAGCAGCAGGTGTGACAACGAACCCACGGGGCGTCCATGCCGTATTGCCGTCCATTCATTCAGTACAATGATAAACTCAAATGTTAACGGTCGCGTCGAAGGTGTCGACCAGTGTTCGTTAGTTTTCGCTCCATTCATCCGTCAATGTAGTTTGTTTTGACACGGCGCCGGTTTTTAAATTCAGAACATGCTTGCACAATCCAGAGACTGTTTAGAAGAGGAATTTAGTCGGCCAGTGGAGTCAATAATGAGATGTGAGGATTTTAAAAGTAACTTTGCACGTAGACTTTCAAATCGGTATATCTCCAGATCACCTGCAAATGGAACAAGACAAGATGCTCTGTTGAAGATGCTTCCAACGGATACTCGGGAGGCTCCCGTTAATGTAAGTAAGAAAAATCTATTAAAATGCAATTTCCATTTCATTTTCCAAGTCACTCTACTCAATTTGTTAAATGCTATAAAATATGGCAACAACATAGGTATTATGAAGATTTTTAACAAATATCTATAGCTGTTACATTAGCAATATCTTGGCAGAATATGAAGTTTTATCTAGTCCACCTACAATGAAGTATTCACAAGATTATATAAGGGTGCCAGTGACTTTAACAATACATGGCCGGATACAAAGGTAGTCATAAATAAATTAGAGTTATAATCAAGTTGACTTAGAGCAATGAGCAAATGGAACCAAATTTTCCTAATGCATGTTTCCTTGTACATTTCACAAAACCTCACAATGACATTTTAATAACACAACAAACAAACAGCGAAAGACATGAACAGAAACAAGTCAATAATCACATAGAAATTGTCGGGAAAATGACAAAATAAGCCTACTTACTTTCATATAATTATTAGACTTTGTTGAACACTAAGCAAACAACGAGTATCCTACACGAATGATGCCAATGTCACGCACTGCTTTTTATGATTCCGCGTTTTTAATATAATATTATTATATGCCGCGTAATGTGGAAGTGTAGGTGAAAGTATTTGCGTTATTATTAGTAATTCAAACGCCGCCGTAACGGTCAGTACAGATTTTGTTATTTTTTATTCGGTGGCTGCTGTTATTGTAGGACACTATCTAGTCGGCGTTGACCTAGTAAACGTCAAGACTTTTTGTTGATATCATAGCCTTTTTGGACTTTAATTGAACTTTATTAATTATTTTAGCCCAAAAGTAGGTACTCTCTCTACGCTACAAGCTTTAGAATTAAGATTCGATTTATCTTGGATATTGAAAAATGTCATTTTTCACATTATTCTTAATTACTCGTCCTTTTTATAATTCACAACGGGTTTTACCAAACTTGTTGTTTTGCAAAGAAAGACTGCAAATTTTCTGAACAAGGAAAAGTAATAAACTTATTATCCTTTTCACACAACTGTTTAACATTATGTCAAATGAATTACCTCATGTCATCAAATCGTATTTGACTAAAAAAATCCTAAAATCAATTAAAATTAACCTAATAAAGCTTACAAATAAAAATATCGTAGATAGTAAACATCAGGTATTGACTGACAGACAACGCACAGCAAATCTGGTGGACATTTCTAAAAGCAATGAAACTTTGTACAGCGGTTCCGTGCTAGACTAGAGTAAAACTTTGAAAATTCATCTCATGAATGAAATATTTCCTCTCATGAATTCCTCAGCCATATTTCCTCAAAAAAATTGCCAGCACTAAAATTAAATGTAATATTATTCTTATATCATGCTACAACAGCTTTATATTATTACATACTATGAAATCGCCCTGGCTTTACTTCGGGAAAAATAGTATAAAAAATATATTAAAGCCTAAGTATATCACCCGGGAATAGTATAGCTTCCCAACAGTGAAAGAATTTTTCAAATCAGTTCAGTAGTTTCGGAGCCTATTCAATGCAAACAATCAAATCTTTCCTCTTTATATATTAGTATAGATAATTACAATATTTACGTATTTCATTCATTAATTTTCATTTTATTTCCTTTCTACAAGTTCTAAGAAGACGAAATTCAATAATAAATTCTAAAACAACATTGGTTTATCTCGCTAGGTAAACGTAATATCAATTTGCTACACGCTCTTGACAAACTGCCTCCTCTCCCGTCTCCCCTATCCGCATCCTAAGCTGGATTGCGAAATACTGATAACACTCGATAAAATACTGTTGACTCTAAATCTTGACATAAACCAATATACTATGGAATACACTGATAAGAATCTTGTTCTTTCCTTAAGGAATGTTACGAGATGTTTGTTATTCAAAACGTCAATAACAAGATACTCAACAACAAGGTTGCGGTGTTTTTGAATCATATCGATTTAAGATTTAAGATACTCGTAGCTGTGAATAAGGAATAAAGAAGTAAAATAGCATTCTAACCACTTATTTATTTTAGCTTCGTAAAATATATTTTGACAATTATTTAAGGAAGATAAGCAGCAAATATTATAACTCTGGACATGAGAAGCATTAGGTCGGATGTGTAAAATGCTAAGTTTTCAGGAGAGCAAAAACAAAATTGACAAACATTTTTTCTTCAGCATTATTGAACTACATATAAGTATTTCGGTCAGTATTCTTTTTTTAATATTTTGTAGGCAATAGTACCTTTTAATTGTTATTACAAGTATCACCCTAACTGTTAAAATGAGTTTAATACAATTTTTAATCTATAAAATTTTTGTACATCAGACTTTATGCCTGAAATATATTCATACAAAACATTATTATTACAACAATAAAATCCTATATTAAGAACAGACTTTATGCCTTTGTAGCGATAAGCAACATTTTTTTAAGCATACTAAGTATATTTGAAGATACGTACTAAAATTTGAAGTAAACTTTACAGGCATAAATGCATATCTGCTGATGCTACCAGCGTATTAGGCCAAACATTTTTGATTCATAATAGCTTAAGTTGAAATACGGATCATAAAACTATTAATAATTTGGTGCATAAAGATTTAAGTAAATATAAATGCTTATGGCTCTCGGGTATTTGAAAAAGTCTGTATAACCGACATTATGCAT
The DNA here is from genome assembly GCA_963932265.1 of Thymelicus lineola. NCBI lineage: Eukaryota > Metazoa > Arthropoda > Insecta > Lepidoptera > Hesperiidae > Thymelicus > Thymelicus lineola. Next base: position 23,049,325 of record OZ010680.1, read on the forward strand.
GAGTGTATCTTTACAACGGTAAGAGATAGAGATACCACGGTCAGATCGTTAGAAAGAGAAACAAAAACATAATATCAGTATACTAAAAAGTAATTTTCGTCGTATGTGCACATCCGACCTAATGATTCTCATGTCCAGAACTAAGGACACAAATTTGTACAAAAATGCAGCACTGCAGTTTTGACCATAACCTATGCGACTTTTATTAGGGAGTTTTAGAGAGCCTGTATCATAGTGTTCATAATCTTCAGGCCCTGTAATAATAATATCTTTGGTGTTAGTATTTGGTGTTGTTTTTAATGTTCATGGGCCACGGTGACCATTGACTTCAACCCAATAATGGCCCACTGCTAAGCACGGGTCTCTCCTCTTGAGGAGGCCTAGAGCATACTCCACCTTCTGCTTCAGTGCGGATTGGTGGAGTGATGACCACTGCGCGTTTGAAAGCTATTTACATTTTACCAAAAATGGTACAGCACAAAAGTTGGCAAGGAACACGTGACCACGAAAGTACCTATCTAACCCGTAAGAATATGAAAACAAAGAATTTATTCCTAAGCACTCGGCCAAAGGAGATAATGATTTAAACAGATACCTTATTACTTAGACGTTACTTAACAAACCTGCCCATTCAATTTACTCAGTGATAATTTCTCACACTCGAAAGATAAAAGGAGAATTGTAAAAGCTCATTAACAACCAGTTGCAAAAACTTGCTAAATGCATAGCCGACGTCTTTCGATGATCATTCGACGCACATACTCGGAGGCTTCACCAATTGTCGCATTATTCGCTCTTCCTAGTTTCACATCGCTAATGCTATAGAGATTCTATCATTAGTTACGCCCAAGAAAATAACTCGAAACCACCTCGAAACTAAGTATTCACGATTACTTCAATATCTTGTCAATTGTCCACGTTACTGAATTTATTTATTTTCACTTTATGTTATTGGACTGAAGAATTATGTTCTTTGGAAATTAAATTTATGTATGAAAGTGCGCCTATTCATCTATAACAAAAAATAAACTAACTGCATCACATGAAACAGCGTAAATGCACACCACAGATGCACACAAATATAATACGTTCCGCGTTCCGATTTTTTAAAACATGTATAGCCGTATCAAAATTACGGCGTACTTTCTTGAGTAATAAGCCGAATAAAAATACTATTTGTTGCCAACTGCCACATTCAGTAAATCGCTCAAAAGATATAACCGTTAAGTGACTCTGGCGGCTGCACTCAGAGTCACTTAATGGCTACTTAAATCGCTCCTTAGTACAGAATCACAACAATTCACTCTCAAACGGCCCTATTCAGAAAGGTTCGTTTATTTAGTCATAAAGGAGTCCATAACTAATTGACATTAAACGTGTTAAGTATCGATTCATCTCAGAGTCATATTGTCAACTTTAAGTGACCCTAGTGCGGACCAACGTCAAATAACCTTATCGATAATCATATCAATGGAGTGTGTACACGTAAAATACGTTGATAGTAAATAAAAGATAATATATATTTTATAGCTTTTAAAACTATGACTTATATTTATATAATAATAACAAGGAATTCGTTTACTGTTTTCATACCAGCAACCACATCAGTGGAGTGGAGTATATTTCTATGAATTTGGACAACAATACGAAAATATCGTTATCGTCGGCAGAAAGGTTCCCAATGGTGTGACAACAATTAAATTATGTGTGTGTATTATATATATACGAAAGCTTTCAAGTGTGCGTGTAGACAATACACACATAAGATGTCGTTATCGTGTCGTCATTGAAGAAACGGTTGTACGGTGTGATTTGAACCCAGCGAACTCAGATTTGGTCCAGGCGGAAGCAGCAGTAATACTATTGTGAGTGGAAATGTTCGCGCGATATGAAAGGTAGATAGCAAACCATTGTATTGCGACTCACATCTCCTTGGCCGTGTTGGATGTGGGAATTGTAATCAATTGCAAGGGTTTTGTTGGCTCTTTTCCCTAATGTTGTTCCAAGTGAAACAGTGGCCAAGGATGTTTAAAAAATATAAATACGTTATGCCCTTACAAATCAACCAAAAAATCTGTTCCGAAAAGAGCTACAACACACACACGTTTACCTTTTGTTTCACTATACCAATCTCTCACGTTAAAATGCAAATCTCAAACGACAAAACTGCCTATCGTCTTGTATTGACAGAGCGACTACGAGCAGACGAGGTCAATTGACTGCTCTTACGATCTTCATCGTCGGCGCGCTAGTGACATATCTATTTATCTATCTCTTTTTTACATTATAATATCATCGTATGTAGCATTGTAAATCGTGAACCTCTCAGTAAGGTTCCTTGCTTGAATGTCTGCATAGTTTACAGTTTGATATAACTCTGTGTTCAGTGCTTGTTACAATGATAGACAACACATTATATACATGAACTTTGTTTATATAGGTATTGAGGTATAGAGGTATAGTATAGTATAGTATAGTATAGTATATTAAAGCATTGGTAGCCTAGCGGTTCGAACGTTGGCGTAATTGGCCAGCGTGGTAGACTATGGCCTGTAGCCCTCACATTTTGAGGCGATGGATGACCTGGGCGCATAAATATGTAAATACCGTTGGGTATTTACAAATGTAAATACCCAACGCTTTAGTAACTTGAAGTTGCTGCGTAAATGGCAGACGTGTCGGACTCTCGGACTGACGTCGGGTATTTACAAATATGCGCCCCGGGCCCAGCTGTGGGACAATTATGGGTTGTGACTATACTCTAGTCTTAAAAATTACAAATAGGTACATAAACAAACAGAACGTGTTGATTGAGCCTGGTATAGTTCAAATAGTTCAGGTCAGGTGTGTTCGCGGCAATCCGTTGCGTAATGTCCGGAAGAGAAATGCCAACAGTTAAGCTGGGTGTGCAGTTACTAGGGGGTGCCTAGGCCTCCAGTGGCCTCTGTCGACCTCGACTCTTAACGACATTTAATCATACTATCTAGCTGTGGTAAAGGTCAATGAAAGTAGTATGCCAATAAAAGATTAACCAAACGCTTGAAATTTCTCATTACTATGAGAAGTTTGTTTCAAATTTTTGTTGATATCATTAAGCTTACCAATAGCGATCAAATGACAATTAAATAAGAGCGTAACTATTTACCAAAATGTTAAAGGACAGTTTTCCCCATAAATATAACACCAGTAACGGATACCTACCGAGTATCGACCATCATATTGTAATGAGATCGGTATCACTTGTACCGAATACCGAGCAGTATGAACGTACATCACTTGACGGTCTTGACATACATGGCCGCCAGTCGGGAGCCTAAATAGGCAACTTGTTTTACATGACTTTGATGTCCCTTTCGACGAATACTTTATCATCAGACTAGACAGAGTACATATAACAGGACATAGGACAGAATACATTTGGTTCTTTATTATAAAGGTGGTCTAAAATTACGTAAAATGAACTTGCTGCAAATTCAGTGGTAGTTTTAATAAAAAAAAGGAGTTTGACAGATTAGAGATACTGAAAATTGAGACGTTACAAACATGCAGCTTTTATTTTTCAACAAACATAATATTTGTGAGCACATTTCGCTTGTTACGAACGGAATATGGTGGGAATATTGATGTATGGTCCAATCAATATCATTGTGAGAAGTATTTCTTACAACCTATAAAGATTCTCTTAGCTTATGAAGATTAGAATACAGAGAGGAAAAACGGGGAGCGTATTCATTAGTTTGTTGTTAAAACCTAACTATAAGAAAAGCAATCAAATTAATCGTTAGAATATAATTAAGCTGAGTAATCCAAAGTCTAAGGCGTCGTCCTAATTGGCAGGCGGCAGCGATCGTACGAGAAAACGATGCGATTTAGTCGCACGACGAAATTAAACACACACACTAAATAAGTGTGTCCTAATTAGTCATCGCACGAGCATAATAAATAATCATAATCATTTTCATTGCACGACGATGAACGCATCGTTTGCTCGTACGATCGCTGCCAATTAGGACGACGCCTAAAAGCCTCCCATAAGAGAAACAGTTCGTGATAGCCTCATCCCATGTTAAGCAGAGTTCGCCGGGAGTTGGTTTGATTTTGAAGATGTAGAAACTCCTTACAAGTTCCCTTACAAACTCCCATCTTTTCATCTAGATTACCTTTTTTTAAAAGATTATATAAAGATTCATGAGAACCAAATAATAAAATTTTCAATAGAACAAGATTATGCTGAAAGCATATCCGCAAAACAACTGAATCATATATCCACGTAGTACGCGCCGAACGCGCCGCATTTGTATGAAATCATATGAGAGCCCGATGCGGATGACATAATAATATGTTTTAATAGGTCTTTAACTATGAAATTAGAGATTTTATAACCAGCATTTTCAGATTTAAATCTGGGGATTGGCACTCAATTCGAAATTCAAATCAATTTTATTCGAAAGGCGTGTTATTTTAATTTCAAATTCAGTCATTTGTTTTGTGAAATTGTGGTAGTTTTTGGTGCCATGGATAAACTGAAAAATCGTACAATTTTCGGATATGAGTTGCTGCGGGCTTTGGAGTTAGTGTAAATAGTGTAGAAAAAAAAGCTAGATAAGTGGGTGCCACACGAACTAAGAGAACAACAGCGAGACTTGCGCTTCGAAGCATGCATAGCACTACAAAATCGGCATAGAAACAAGGCAATTCTAAATTGAATTGCCTGCGATGAAAAGTGGATCTTGTACGACAACCGTAAGCGTTCGTCTCAAAAAAATAATTATAGGAAGATCATGGTGACTGTCTAGTGGACCAGTGTCGGACTTGTACATGTACATGTACATGTACATGTACACAACTTCTTACCGAATGGCACAACAGTGACGTCACATGTCTATTGCCAAGAATTGCAAACAATGATGGAGAAGCTCGCAATTCAACAACCAAGACTGGTCAATCGCTTTTCCCCATTGCTTCTCTATGACAACGCGTGAGACACGACAGACTAGCTACAGGAGTTACAGCTGGAAGCTCTCTGTCTACCACCGTTCTCGCTGGACCTTGCCCCAACAGATTTCTACTTTTTCAAAATTTAAACATTTTTTTAAGTGGGAAAAAGTTCAACACCCGAGAGGCAGTACAAAAGGCCTCCGTCCGTCGCCGTCGGCAGACTTCAGAGTCAGAGTTCAGAGCCGTCGGCAGAGTAAAGTAGTACAAAACAGTACTTACTTTAATTGACTAAAATAAAAAATACCAAAATTTTTATAACATGTTAAAATTTTCGTACAAATCTCCAATTTCATAGGTAAAGACCTAATACATAGATTCTCTTTTATAACCTAATTAGCTTTCTATCGCCTCTACCCCATCATTTTGAAGGAAATTGTTGAAAATCAATTTATTCGATCCTGTTAAACAAACAACATTATTATGACAAGTTTTGATTATATTACTTAATTGATATGCAATACAAAGTATTGACAACTTTGTACCGCCTCTCGATAAGCCTTGAACTTAAAATTTGGATGTGAACTTTAACTGTCGTGAACTTGAGAGTATCTTAAAAAAATATCACGATATTGATCCGCGATGAATTTCGAAACAACTCGACCGGTTTTAATTGATGCTTTTGGACTGTTAGTTGTTCGTTTATTGCCCATGGACCAATGATATTATATGTATAAAAAGAGGTAGATATGCCAAGACGGCGCTGAAATTACGTCAAGTATAGTGATTTTAATTCAGACAGTTGATAGCTGTCTCTGAGTGAGGCCGTCTAGTAGTCTTTTTCACTATTATGGTTTTAGTAGTGCCAACCCTTTTACATAATTTACCAGTGTAATAAGGATTGGTGTAGTGAAACAAAAGATAAACGTGTGTGTGTGTTGTAGCTCGGTCGGAACAGATTTTTTGGTTGATTTGTAAGGGTCATAACGTATCTATAGTTTAATATCATTGCCATGGACGAACGGCGTAGATCAACTTTGGTTGGTCCCATTTAACTCGATAGGTGGTATGGTGCCGATGTAAATGTGAACCATCATTATTTGGACCGCATCAAAATAATTCAATGATGACACAGTGTCATTATGGAATAAACATAAGTAAAACAGTAATTGATTTTTGACTATAACATCAATGTTAATACACCTATTTTTATTTTATAATTTTAATAACTAATTAATAACCAATATTTTTCTGTTATCAAATAAATCTTTAACAAGCATCTTTAACAAGATGCTATTTAAAATGACTCGTCAATACCATTTGCATAACAAATATACACATAATACGGGAAAGGTCACTGGATATTCTGGATAGTATACATCTAGTTTATCTTTTAAATAAAAACTAGTCCTAACGAAGCAGTTGTCCTTGAGCAATTCCAGAAATAACAAAATAGATGGGATGGGATACCATGCCATAAATTGAGACCAATGTAATACCTATATAAAATACCCGATAAAATTATAAGTTGAAGTTTGACTACTTTGTTTTGACTATAATTTGTAATTGGACATAAAAAAAACTCAAACTAACTACCATAACACAGAATAATATCTTAAACCAAATTATTATAAAAATAAGAATATTTAATATTTCTAATTGATTTCTGATTTATCAGTATAGGTAAAAATAATATATAAATCTTTAAATTATTGCGATTTGAATACATCTTCAGTTAAATCTGATGATTTAACAGTACGTTTGTCGGCTTGTTACATAAAATAACCGGGCAAGTGTCAGTCAGACTCGCAAACCGAGGGTTTTGTACAATTTTGTAGGCTTTCAGACAGACGGACATCGAAGCCCGGTTTTTCCTTTTGAGGTACGAAACCATAAAAATGTGTTCACTGATCCTGCTATGTAATAAAATAATTACATTAGGACACTGTGGCTTTATATGATAACTGAGCTAATATATGGAAGTTAACAATTTTAGAAAATAGTTATTCACTCAATACTACTATTATTACAATATTACAATATTATTACAATAATATAATAATAGTATACTGAATTTTGGATGACATTTATCCCTTGTAAATATATATTTTATGTATAGTGTAAGTAATAATACTTAATTTATTTTTTGTTTAATAGTGTATGTTACAATAGTTTATACCAATAGGAAGGACTTTGTTATGCACTCAATTAAAAAAAAAGAGTTATAATATAAAAGCAGTAAAATTAAGGTACCAAATCTCTACTATACTTACAAGAAATGAACAGTTAAAAATACATCGGTATTATGGAGCGAATTCCGTTTATTTGTTGAAATTAGTCCTTAAGGAAATTCACTCGAAACATCTAAGTACCTTTTACCATATAGAACTCATTACTATGGGACCTTCATGAGTTTCCGTATGGAATTTATCATCGTGTACTTGACTGCTCTCTGAGCAAGGTCTGCGATAACTGAAAAGGATACTGGCAAGTTTTTTGGTTGTACCATGAAACGTGTTAGTGAATTAAACGAATACGTTTATGTTGTTGGATCACAATCTGTGATGGGTGTACCACCGCAGGGCTCTATTTTGGCTCCTCTCTTATTTCTGGTGTACATTAACAATCTGCCGTAAATTAAGTACTACGCAGATATTGTGCTATTTGCTGATGACACATCCTTATTATTTACTGATGATACATCTCTATTATTTAAGACTAATAGAAATTTTACAAAATATGCCGTAAACAGTGGTCTCTCTCGCGTATGTCACTGATTCAATGCTAATAATTTACTATTAAATGCCAAAGAAACTATGTGTGTGGAATTGCTAAATGCTACTGCCAAGAAAGTTAGAAAAGTTTTCAGATAAACAACGAAACTAACTATAGAACATTCCAGTCTTCCTTTTTTATATAAATAAGCTAAATATGCTTGCTAAAACACTACCTGATGGTAAGCGGTAATGAAATCATGCGTGGTAAAACGCACTAACTTAGTAAAAGCCTATTCACCCTTATCTTGAAGACAAACACATTATAATCGAATAATAATAATAACACCAGCACTTTGGATTCTAAATTACAACGGGGCACCCATATATCTCGCTTGCAAACTGAGTAGATCTGTGTATGCTATTAGAATGATAACACAATTTGCAGATGTAGAAACTTTTACATTACTTTAATTTGTCTATTTTCATAGTCTTATGCTCAGATTAAAGAACAAGGCCTTATGCCATACATAGAACATTGAAATATAATGTCATAGAACATACATCTCGAACAAAATGTTTGTCCCGCCCAGGAGGTTTGATTTTCAAAATTGAGCCCTGGTTCTCCTTTCAAAATCGAACGAATCCATTGAAGATTGAAGCCACATGGCGCCAATGCATGGGACATACATGGTGTTCACGGTGTCGGTTCTGTACGCTAGTAATAATACTTCAATGGCCTAGAACGATAAAATTGTGTGAGATGTAAAGCAAAGAGGTGTTTGATTCCAGGCTGGGGTGGACATAAAAATCTGAGATTGCGGGAATATCTTAATTATAATTTGCCCCCCGAAATACGTGTGAACGTTTGAACAAAAGATATTTCTAGTAATAAACAATACGAAAACAAACAACGAAGTGAAGCAACCTAACGCTTCGCTTCGACAGCAATCGCTGTCGCCCGCCCGGGCCGGTGTTACCGTACCAGCGGTGGGACATGTTTTGTATAAATTAACCAAAGGTTATCCAACTTTAGCTTCGTTCCTTTCACTGTAGGTATTTGAACATTAAATAATTCTTTCAACTTGCTTGTTTCACTTTTGCGATAGTTTCTTGCTGCTTCTGCTCCCAGAATCACTCGATAGGGATTTGTTGACGTAGTCTGACTTTCAAAGTTTTTTTCATGAGTTAGTTTTCACTACAGACGTTTAAACAGGTTTCCACTCATATCCATAATTAATCATCGTCATCGTTCCCGCCCGCCTATGTGTAATGTGAGTTTTTAGGAAGTTTAAGGTTAAATTTTAAAATTTTAAGTCAAATACGAGTATATGCAATACAATGTAAACTTCCACCAATCTGTACTGGAGCACTGGTGGAGTATGCTCTAGGCCTCCTCAAGAGGAGAGACCCGTGACCAGTAGTGAGCCATTAATGGGTTGAAGCCAAGCTAAATATAATATAATCTTTTAATTGGAGTTCAAAATTACGTAAATTGATAATTATAAGTACCTACACTAAAGCACCGTAAATTGAGTGCCTTTTGAAAAGTGTTTACTTTTATATTACTTTATCCATACAACTGGTAACATAAATTTTGTCATATGAGGACAATTTGATGGCCTTATCCACTGGTTATGTCAAGAAGTTATATTTCTTATATGATTTTTGAGCGGACTGCATTTTTGATACGCACAACAAACGGATAAGGAATAGAGGAGGCAAGGACATGTAGGACTAAGATTATTATGATTATTTTTTCATATTATCATATTGGCTTAACCAACCTTACCCATATAGAAATACGCCGTGGCGCATCTAGCCGTCATAGTATTTTCACGAAATTTCTGTTTTTAATTTACAACATTGACGTGTTTTATGAATAAGAGTTTGTCAAACAGGAGCAAAAGGTATTTGGTTTCATGGTAACACCTGGTTAATCAGGTGAGCATATTGATACCCGATATCGTGGGATTTTTTTTATTGAACTGTTCACTGATCAGTGAGCAGCGTCGCAAAAAATATTTAGAGGATCTGGCACGTACTTAATCTTAACAGATTGCGTTAGTTGTTTGATGTAATTAAAATTGCTTACGAATGTAAATAAGTTTATATGGTGCTTGATGTGATGAGAGAAAGAAGGAACCCAACTATCTGGAACAAGTTTTTAACGATAACTTGAATAGAACGATGACAAATCAAAATCGTGAAAAGTGGCTTTTGGATTTTATTCATGTAGTTAGCTTAGTGGATACCCCACTACGCTAAAAAATTCTGATGAGAATGACAGATCAGTGTTTTTGTGTTGACAGTCTGTTTATTCTGTATTCAAATTGTTGTATTGGAAAAGTAGAAAATCGACTTTATCAATGGGCTGAATGTGCTCATGAATTGTTTTAGTGCCACCTTCGGATTATTGCCTTTCCAATGAAACCATTTTAAGGCATATCGGTTGGATGGTTTCAGAGTCTATAAAGGACATCCGTACAAACATTTTTTGTGTTGTATATTTTGCGTTGTAAAGATATAGATAGATAAGAAAACACAAATATTACCGAGTTGTCTAGATCGTCTGCTTTAATAAAGTAATATTTTAAAAATGCCGGCCGTTGGCCGGTGATAATATTTCTTAGCGGGGCATTATTATGATCGAGTTGAGAACGAACTATCGTAATTGAATGTTAATATACAATTTCTTTTCTGCAATGTTATATTATGTCAAGGAGTTCTATCGTCTGTAACCAATCCTGTGCTAAGTATCAAAACAGTAACAGAACAGAATCAATAAATAGACGTAGATTCTTCAGAGTTGTCAGGTGGCCTTTAAATCCAGGATTGTCCTGGAATTTTACGTGTAGAAAGAATTATTCCGGAAATCGAAAACCTGTATAAGACAACCCTAATGTACGTACACTGTATTCGTGATTGTTTAATAGGACCGTACACGTGTGTTGCTCACGAATATATTGCACGAAAATATGTCATAGGGTGTAAGCGTCGTCACGCATACTAATTTCCCTCTGTTTAAGTACAGAATTGTGTATTGTTATCATACTTTGTTAGGCGAATGACTCAGCGGGCCCGGATCCGACCGATACAACTTAAAAACTATCAGAGGGGCTGCCGATCCATCTACATACGTTTAAATTTATGTATCGTTTTTATCTACATCTACAGCGATGGTTTGAAAAATTCAATAACTACAGAAGCAACGAAAACAAACACACAACAAAAAACAAAAGGACCTTTCTCATTTATTTAAAATGTTAGTCTCGCCTCGCGATTCCACTGCATACAGTTAGGAGAATGAAGTCAGTTATTTTAGTTAAGTAGTATGTACAGAAGCACACTAATCATTTGATTTGCACAGTCTGTTCAAGTCAGAAGTTTTTATTTAACTATGCATAGACTTAGCCATCATACTAGCAATAGCCGCCAAACGAGCTTATGATTCTACTCATGGTAAGTGGTTGTCGTCGTCCATGGACATCAGCGACACTACAGGTATACTGATGCGTTGCCATTCAAGAAGAAAGAAGAGTAGAAAAAGAAAAAGAAAGAACTGGCTTTCAAGCTCCCAGCCGGACCACGATGAGTCGTTTTGCAGCTGAATCAAGCAAGCTGGTGCTAGCCATCCAGACGAACCCAACGGACAAGTAATGATAGTAATAATGGTGATAATGACCTACTAAAATCAATAATACCACCATCGGGCTGGATTTAGTCGCCTCTCATCTCGCATGGGATTGGGGTTAGTATTATAAGCTGCCCCAATACGTCTAAAATTACCTGCATTAATGTTTGGCAAGCGAAGAAAAAAGAAAGTAGTCAAAAGTTCAATAATTTAATTTCCTATTTCGATCAAACATAGCAAGTGCCAAGTGTCAACCCTACATGTAGTAATCGGCGCGGAACAGTTGATCTTACCACATCTTACTTTATGTGTTTCACTTACCTTACTTTTTGCGTTTTTAGACATATTATATTTTAACCATGACACTATTCACAATATCATTTAAACAACAAACGAAAATAAACTAAACTGATAACGGAAATTAAAAACGGAATTGATTCCCCCGACAAGTGTTTAAAAGCATCGAGCGAGTCGGAGGGGGTTACCACGACAATGGCATGACATGCTCGCGTGGTTTCAGGCTTCGAAAGTTGGAAGTGTGTAAATAGATACAACACAATTGAAGGGCTCAGATGAAAAACTACCTCAGTCCATTAAAGCTGATTTTGAGAAATTCAGCAATTCATAGTTATCCTACTCTTAATATAGTTCCAGCGCTAGGAAAAAAATTACCTAAATTCAGGAACCTGTGTATTAGGGGGTCGTAAAGCTTTTATTTTTTAAAAATTAAGATCACACTTCAGTTTTATTATCACACTCGCGCACACACATGACATGGGGTTCTTCAAAAAAGGTGTGAAAAGAGTTCTCCTTCAGGGCCGGCGTTGCATTGGCGATTCCTCTGGTATTGCTCATGTCCATAGGCGACGGTAACCACTTACCATCAGGTGGCCCGTATGCTTTTTCGTCTGCCCTTCAGGCTATAAAAAATAAAAAACACTCATGTCATTTTTCCCTAGCATTCAGTAATTCTTTTTACTGTATTTTCGAGGACTCAAGTCGTTTTCTCCTTTTCTTGATGAACGCATGTTATAGTACTCTCAAACTGCTACTAGATGGCATCTCAAGCTCATTTTGAGGTAAAACTGGACTGAGGTCGTTTTTACCCTGAGCCCTTCAAATACGATCTACGAGTATACTTCTGCAGTACCTACGTAAACATATTAACATGAATTTTAACATATTTTTAAATCATAAGTACATATTGGTTTGTAAAAGTTTTCTGAATGTTTTGCATAATTTACTATTCGGTGATTTCTAACTGAAAAATTATCGTAATTCGACATGTTTAATCTAATCTACGGTGGTCACATGTGCCGTCAGATTTCTTCTAACAGCTAGATGAAGCGCGAAAATTTTGGGATAGCTGTGTAAATAAAATCTGATAAACTACATACTCAGATCACATTTAAAACAGATACTGGGATTTGAATTGACACTATAAAATAATATTAAACGATTTTCATAATGTGATATGCGTCTATTTCTACACAATACTTTTAAACTGTTAGACATGAAAAGTGTTATAAAAGTGCCTACTGGTCGCACGTTGTATTGGGCAGACCAGTCTAATAAACCTGACCAAAGGGAAACACTCTCTATAGCAGCTAGAAACGATTTTTTACCAAATATAATATTGTGGGAAACGTGTAAAGTACACATAAAAACTTGGGTCATAATGTCCATACATGAAGAAGGCAAGGGAATAGTTTGACTTCTAAAATGTTTATTTATCGCATAACGCATTTATCGCAGCAAACTGTAACAGTATACGATAGCAAAAGGTTAGCGACAGTAAAAAATCATATCATGGCTACGAAATTAATTTTGTTATGTAAAAACTAACCCAGTTCTTTTAATGGAGTTGCTTTCTTGTGCTTTATTTGAATTAATTGACTCAGGTAATACGCACTCTAGCTACGCTCAGAAGCTTCACTCTCTAAATTATATGACAACAACCTCATTTCACTTCGCTTCGGGAATCAGCAGGTATTTATCATGCACCAGAAATATGGAATTACAGAATGCTGTGATCTTTTATCGAAAAAGCGGACAAATGAGCTGAAAATCTATCTGGTGGTACATAAGTGGCTATCGTCGCCTCTGATCACTGATGCTTTGCCGGTCAGAAAGAGAGAAAAGAAAACAAAGAGAACGAAGGAAGATGCTGCTGCAGATGCTTTTTGTACGTGTAAATTCTGTAAATTCTATGTTCGAATAAATAAAACCCACAAACTACATCTTCTATACATTTTAATAAAAACCTTTCCAATACAAAGAAAATATGTGATAGCTTATCGCTCACAAAAGTCAAAATATTTTATTCAAATAGGTATCATTGATTGACACACTTATGAACGTCATTTTTTTTGGCTTTTCGGAAGGTGCTTTGTCATGGAGGAGAAGAAAAGCCTAAGGAAACTCCTCATCACATTTCAATGGTATAATAAATTGATAATAAGATGAGTGAAAGAGTTTTTGAAATCGGTCCAGTAGTTTTTGATTTTATTCATTACAAACTCAGTACAAACATCAAAAAATTCAATAGTTAATACAAAATTTTCCTCTTTATAATATTAGTGTGGTCTTTCTGGAGTCTGGGTCTTTCTGCTAGTTTCATTCTGGAGTGAAAATTCAACTGTAAATCATTTGCGAATTGGCTATTTCACATTGAGTTTTTCCCTTCACCTTAATATGTATAGAAAACCTATCCCTTGTAATTTGTAATGGTTGACGTTGTTGTTATTATCTAATACAAAAAAGAAACTAAAAGTTCTTCATTTAAGGGTTCCGAAATAAAATCAGAACCCTTATAATTTTATCATGTCCGTCCGTCTGTCCTTCTGTCTGTCTGTCCGTCCGTCTGTCCGAAGCAAAGCGCCGAGACCCTTAGTGCTAGAAAGTTGTTAGATATTTGGTATGGATACCTATACTAAAATTCCAGAATCGTAGAATAAAATATTGAAAAACATTTTTTTCAGGCCCCCTGCAGATAACGTGAGGATGATTTTTTATTCGTCGCCAATTATATTTTAAGTAAATATGTCACTAGCGCGCCGAAAATAAAGATCGTAAGAGCGGTCAATTGACCCCTGTCTGCTCGTAGTCGCTCTGTCACGATATGCACGCTTTTGTTGTCAGAAGAGCTTGAGATTTGATATAATATAGAACGTTATAATGCCTTCGTGTATTATTGTAGTGTGATTGGTGTAGTGAAACAAAAGATAAACGTGTGTATGTTGTAGCTCTTTTCGGAACAGATTTTTTGGTTGATTTGTAACGTACCTATCGATATTTTTTTAAACATCATTGTTCGTCGCATATCCTATATTGTGGGATATCGTTGAAAAGGTCTTTCAAAAATATTATAGGTCTTCTAAAACCATTTTTGGAATTAGGGGTACGTTTGTGAAATATTTGGCTTTAAAGTGCTAATTTTTGTTAAGAGTCAAAAATAAATCGGCTAAACGGTTGGAGTTGAACAAGTGAAAAAATTCTCAAGAATAGGTCATATTATAATGAATTTACAAGGAAAACTATCACGGTTACGTTAGCATAAGTAGTTAATGAGTAATAGTCGATAAATTTATTACTTCGGAACCCTGCATTGCGCGTGGCCTGACACGCACTTGCCCGGTTTATAACTTTCCATTTCATTATAATAAATTGATGTCGTCCAACATTTATTTTTATTGTCATTTTTTCTGGTCAATTCATCTTAAGATCGTCACTCAAGCGGAAATATCGTATCAATTTAAAATTTTCACCATTCTTAAACGAGTATATTGAATATCGGTAACGTATTTCACAGAATTAACAGGCTCGCTTCTTAGTTTAAAATTAAAAGTTTTAAGGCGAAAGTTCTCTGCCAACGTTCAACCTTTCCAAAATTCAACCTTTTGGACATTGGGAGAACAAATTATAGGTAATTCAAATAAAAGTACTTTTAAACTTTTTGCGATACTTTCTAATCGACTATTCATATGAAATATTACAAAAACAGATAGTACAAAAGCGTTTTACTCCAGGAATCTTTAAATGGCAGAGTTATTTTTTAAAGCATTGTTCGTTCACATTGAGTGATAGAACTGATTATATTATTTTTTTCTTGTTCACATCTTTAAATAAATACGTGAATCTTTGCATTTCCCTTCAAAATACTGGAGACGTCTTGTCAATGACGTAATATGAGCCAAAACTTCCCACGCTTCGCTGTGTCTGAAAACTACCGCAGCGTCCGTAGCAACGGTAACCATATAGCAATGGTAGAAGCAACTGCGACAATTTGTACCAGATCCTGAATTGCTAATGGAATGGTTTTGCAATGTTATATTGACTATTATGTATTCTGGGATGTTACCCAAACATTCAAACTTTCACGTTTATAATATTCATAGGATTAATTGACCACAAGAAGGGTTAATATGAAAAATACTCACGAAACGACACTAGATTTAATCTCTGGGAACTATAGCTACTGCTTTTTACCCATTGAAGTACTATTACTAGCGTATAGAACCGATACCGCGAACACCATGTATGTTCCAATGCATTGGCGCCACGTGGCTGCAATCTTCAATGGATTCGTTCCATTTTGAAAGGAGAACCGGGGCTCAGTTTTGAAAATGGAACCTCCCGGGCGGGACACACATTTTGTTCGAGATGTCTGTTCTATGACATTATACTTCAATGTTTTTACCAGTCTCTTTCAAGAATCAACCCTTAAATGCTAACATTATTTTGGTTAAAGTATTGACGTTAAAGTGAGTTTTCTGCTTCTTCTTGACGGTATTTAACTCAGATTACAATCTATTGTATCCAGCCGGTGACTGTCAATATATTATCTTATATTTACATATTATATTTCTGTCATTATATTTACATAGAACCGTCTACACTTCACTTGTGTGTAAGTTACCGTCCGCGTCATAAAAACCACTGGTATATTATGCGTGTGCGCTAATAACAGACCAATACGCATCGGGGCTCGAAGAGTTCCGTCGTAACTCGTAATGCCCGAGACGCATTGTAAATACAAATACGGTACCGGATCTAGTAGTAGATAAAACACAGTCGACACGAACGGCCGTCGCGAGACGTGACGTGACGTGACGCATGTGTCGCGAGGCTTTCTAGACACACCGACACACGCTTGACGATTCAATCACAGATTACTTAATCACTACGCATTCAATTATATTGTCATTATTAATCAATTTTATAGGATAGAAAGTGCCAGGGATGCTAGTGGCGATGATGAAGGAGTGCAGAAAGTAATGTCACAGTATAGATATCATACCGTGGTTATATAATATCGCATCCTCATTGAAATAAACTCGCTTGTAGATGGTTCGGTACGTTGATTATGTATTTACCATTATTTATCGATTTTATTCATTTATGTCCTTTTTTTAAGACCATATACATACCTACTTCTTATAGGGTTTCCTGTAATATATGTATTTAAGTAAATATTTTCTGCATTTTTCTCAAAATTCTAGTCTCAGTAATTACGGAGACAAGGGGAGAATGGTCAATTGTCGTCTTACATTTTCGTTCTTTCTTGAATAATTTTAAAACTATCCATTCTAGAACTATAAGAAAAGTAAATTGTATTTGAGATCCTTACAATAAGCCATTTTATTTGACAGTCCACACGATACTGTTTGCAAAATAGTTATTTTTTAATTTTTATTGTGTTATTTTTTTTCAAAATCATTTCTTTTCTTTTTACCTACCATCGTCTTTAGGTCACAAAAAAGCACTTGAGTACCAAACGGTGATCACGATCCATTTAAGTGGGTTGAACAATTACGTCAAGATTAACAATTAAGATGACAGTACCCGGATGACCGAGCTTTGTCCGGTTTAGTGTTGCTTAACAACGCCATTTACTGAAGTAACTTTAGTATTGCTACTTGCTAATTGCTACTTGTCAGGAAGAGTAAATTGTAGAAGTTTATCATTGCCTGAAAACACCGATAAAACGACATTTTCTAAAAATGAATCCTAGCTAGATCGATTTATCGTCCCCGAAACCCCCTATATACTAAATTTCATGAAAATCGTTGGAGCCGATTCCGAGATTCCAATTATATACTATATACAAGACTTGCCCGTTTAAAGATATAAGATAATTGCATTATTTGGATTATTTCGGTATTTATTTTTACAATTAATAAAAATTCAGTCATTCTTTTTATATTCTTCAGTAACAGTAAACTTAACTTTCAATTATTTATTACTTGTCTACACATATACGTAACGTCTATGGTCCAATGTAAACGTTTATTGTGACTTAGGAAGATCAATTATTATTCATCGCGTACTTAATTAGAGCCATTCGTTCTGGTCACCGAGTACCTTCTTAGGAGGGAAACTTCGTACAAGTACATAATTAACTTTACTTGCATTGTCGTAAATAAGAAAATTAGCAAATGTTTGTATTCAATACTATGGTAATTTTAGTTCAAAAATTTTTGTGGTTTACCCAGTTTAAAATGCTTCATAGGTATACCATTTTTAAGGTTGCTAATTAAACAGAAACTCAAAATAATCGCACCTCGCTTGAAATCGAACCCAGGGCCCTTTGCTCGGTGATCTGGCATGGTAACCATTGCGTCACGCGAGTCGTGATCATTGACGAACTGATGGTGTATTTCGCACACAAAATATTATACCTTTACAGTTTTATGTATAAAGCGCGTCCAAACTCACACCACCGTAGTAGGTTTCCCTGTGTCGCAGATGACATGGACGACACAAATAACATCACTATTACACCCAAGACCCGAGTACAAATATTTATTTGTCACATAAGTATCAGTCCCGGCCTGGAATTGAACCTGGGACCTACGGGGACTACCTGGGAATACGGTTTAGACGCTAAACTTCAACTTGATTGCAGCGTCACTGCAACTTGATTGCAGCGTCACAGCAACTTAATCGATACGTCTTAAAGTTACGTGAATTAGGTTGCTGGTATCTGAGAATTGACCCACAGTGTAAGTTACATACGAGTAGCTAATATTTGAACGTATTGGATATATTTTGTCCATCAGATAATAAGTAAGGTCTGGTGACCCTGAGGTCTTGGACCAGTATTTTGTATTGTAATTTGTAAAATATTAAGTAAATTTCAATTAGTTAATATAATAAAAACGACGTATTGAGAAATAAGTCTTTAATGGACAAGTCTCGATGCAATAATGAGTTTCACGTCATAAAGTAATGAACACTAATGGAAGCAGCCTAGGTAATGTTGTTATTGGTATATCTTAATTTAATCATTATTAGATACTAGCTGACCCGGCGAACTTCGTATCGCCTAAGATTTAAAGTTCACTAACTCACAAACTTACCTCTTTATAATATTAGAATAGATAATAATAAACATAATCATTGGTATATTTATTGGTAATTGGTAATAATGGTCGTATAATTTCTGAACGCCTAATTCGATTAAATAAAGTAAAAGTACGCTAAAAACTTTTCTGATGAGAATGACAGATCAGTGTTTTTGTGTTGACGTTGACGTTGATGCGTCATTTTTACATATTATTATCTTCAAATTGTTGTATGGGAAAAGTGGAAAATCAACTTTACAAATGGACTTAATGTACCTAATGCATTGTTTTAGTGGTCTCAAACCAACTTCGTATTAATGTCTTTCAAATAAAATCATTTTGGGGCATATCGGTTGGATGGTTTCAGAGTCTATATTTCTATAAAGCACATCCGTACAAACATCTTTTGTGTTTTTTATATATACTAGCTGTTATCTGCAGCTTCGCACGCGGAAATTATGTATTGCGACTATAAATTGAGATGTAAGGTACAAGAACGTTGAGAACAGAAGAAAGACTTATAGAACTTGAAGAAGCATTAAAAGATATCAGATGGGATATAATCGGACTCAGCGAAGTCAAAAGATCAGGAGAAGAAATAAAAGAATTTAACGATTTTATATTCTACTACAGAGGAGGGAGGCAAGGAATAAATGGAATAGGATTCCTTGTCAAAAAAGAATTAAAGAAATATATAGAAGAATTTGTCGGAATATCAGATAGAATTGGAATTTTAAACATAAATTTACCTGGCTTCAAAAATACGTTCTCAATTCTTCAGATATATGCTCCAACCGAACAAGCAACCGAAAAAGAAAAAGACCTATTTTACAGCAATCTCACCGAAACGATGCAGGAAGTTAAAAGAAATATCATTGTGATGGGGGATTTCAATGGTCAAGTAGGGAAAAAACATGATATCGGAGAGTATATATTGGGCAAATATAGGCAGGGAAAGAGGAATGATAATGGGCAACGAATGATTAACTTCTGCTTTGAACACAATTTGAGAGTTATGAACAGCTTCTTTCATAAGAAACACAACAGAAAGTGGACCTGGATGTCCCCAAATTTGAAAGATACAAACGAAATAGATTTCATAACAACTAATATGCCCAGGATTTTCAACAATGTAGGTGTAGTGCCTAATCTTAATTTTAATACCGATCACAGACTACTGAGAGCGACTATCACCTGCAAAGATTTAATACGGAGAGGAAAATTCTCTGAAAAACCAATACAAGGGCCATAACACATATAACAAAACAAAACATAAACGATTTGAAAAGATCATTAGACTTGGTTCAAAAACAATACGACGTACAAGACAAATACAATACTTTAGAAGAAGCGCTAACAAACCTAAATAAAAATACTGTAAAGGACATAAGAGACAAACTTGGGGAAGAAGCCAGATTGAAAATTACCGAAAGAAAAGAATTGATAAGAAATAGGAAGATAAATCGTACACAGATTGCAAAAATTAGTAAAGAAATCTCAAAAGCAATTCGGCACTTTAGGAAAGCAAAGCGACTTCATATAATAAGAGAACAAATAAACAAAACAGGAGGCATAAAAACAGCTTTAAAACAATTAAAAGAATATACGACATGGATACCAAAAACGATTCAAAAAGGTAAAGATAACAAAATACATACTACAACAAAACGTAAACTCATTTTAAAAACAGCAACAGACTTTTATAAACATATATAAATGAAGATGCAAATGCAACATCAAAAGACGACCCAGACCAAGAACAAATCCCACTTATAATGCCTAGTGAGGTAAGAAGAGCTATTCAAACGCAAAAAGTGGGAAAAACTCCGGGAGATGATAAAATAACCAATGAGCTACTAAAAATTGCCCTGGAACACATAATACAACCATTAACGCATATATACAACGAAATTTTAGTCACAGAAAAAATTCCTTCTCAGTGGACATCGTCGACTATAATAATTCTGCATAAAAAGGGAGATAAAAATGATATCAATAATTATAGACCCATCAGCTTAATGGCGAACTTGTACAAAGTGTTTATAAAGATAATATCAGAACGTTTGACTAAAACATTAGACAGTAACCAGCCAAAAGAACAAGCGGGTTTCCGAGCTGACTTTTCAACAATTGATCACATACACACTGTCAAACAAATTATTGAGAAATGCAACGAATACGACCGTCCTTTCTACCTGTCTTTCGTCGACTATAACAAAGCGTTTGATTCTTTGAAGCACAGTTATATATGGGATTCACTAAAAAATCAAGGTGTAGAAAGTAAATATATTAGAATAATTAAGCAAATATACATCAATAGCACAGCAAAGGTACAACTAGAAAGCTTAGGAGAAGAATTCAAAATTCAGAAAGGTGTCAGACAGGGAGATCCGCTGTCACCAAAAATATTCAATGCAGTTTTTGAAAACATCTTTAGAAAATTTGAATGGGATAACTTTGGCATCAACATAAACGGGGAAAATTTAAACCACTTAAGGTTCGCAGACGATCTCATTTTGTTCGCAGAAGACGCAGATACTCTACGAATAATGCTGCAACAATTGGCATTAGAAAGTAAAAAGGCAGGACTATCGATGAATACTACCAAAACTAAATTGATGACTAACAAGACCAAAGTCCCAATAAAGGTGTCCGAAGAAGAAATCGAATATGTAAACGACTATATTTATCTGGGTCAAATCATATCTGTTAAAGATCTATCGACTAAAGAAGTAGAAAGACGAGTAAACAATACTTGGAAAAGGTACTGGGCAATTAAAGAAATTATGAAGAATAAATCTGTGCCCATGTCAGAAAAAAGGAAGGCTTATAATACTTGCATTCTTCCATGCCTTACCTACGGCTGCCAGACCTGGCCACTAACACAAAAAATCGAACACAGACTGCAGGTATGCCAAAGAGGCATGGAAAGGAGTATGATGGGTCTAAGGTTACTTGATAAATGGAAAGCAACAAGGATTAGGAGCATCACTAAAGTAGTAGACGTTAGAGTAAGAACACGAACTCTGAAATGGAAATGGATTGGTCATATGGTCAGATCAAAAGCAGAGAAATGGACTAAGAAAGTTACAGAATGGTATCCAAGAAACGGGAAAAGACGTAGGGGAAGGCAGATTAAAAGATGGGAAGACGATTTGCCGAAGGGTTGGAGAAGGACAACGCAAGATCGCTATATGTGGAGGGAACTTGAGGAGGCCTATGTCGCAGGACAGCCTGACCTGGTAGCTGATAAATAATAAATAATTTATAATATATAAGAATTAGTATAAGCATAGATAAAATACAGCTTAAGTGATAAGTACAAAATCTTTTATAATTATTAGTGAAAATATATATAGGTGAGGATACATATATATATATATATAAATTGTCAGATAGAGTACATTAGTTTTAGAATTAATAATTATCAAGAAACTGTAAAGGAGGTCAGAGAAAATAAAGGCTATTTTTATTTTTATTTATTTTATTTATCTGCAGCTTCGCACGCGGAAATTATGTATTGCGACTATAAATTGAGATGTAAGGTATCCTAGCTTACAAGTTTTGTCAAACTGCAAACGGTGTGCAAAGATTAAGTAATATCGGATCTGAGTATCGGATAAGTAGTTTAAGAGCCCATCGCGGACACGTAATTTATATATTATATTAAGATAATTCTAGATTTATCTGATCAGATGGTAAGTGGACACCTTCATCCATGGACAGCAGCAAAATCAAAGGCATCGTTATTCTTAAAACAATCACGTTACTGAAAATTTGAATTGTACCTACTGTACCAAAGTACATTATGAATATAAGTAATATTGATTATTTTATCGTTTTTTGACCACAGTATTCGAGAATGGTGTAAATAATTGCCTTGAAGTCAGTAATGACTCCCCTGGTGACACCGATACGCCGTCAGTGCATCCTCACGCATAATAATCATGTCCGCTCTTTTATTGCGTCACATCCCCGCTACCTGCGATGCTCATTTCATTCTCCGTTTGTTTTTCCTTTCATTACTCTGTCAATACAATTAGGGAACATACCAAAACCATGTTACCCATTTTTTCCAACTTTTTACCCCCCTCCCCCCCCCCCCTCGTGACCATCCGTAGTATATGAGAAGACTCCCCCCTCCCCCCTAGTTTTCACGTGGTAATTCATAAATACGGATTTCAATACTTTTTTGTAAAAACAGAGTTAAAAAATAATAATTTTGCTTTTATTTGACGACTTGTGTGGCGCAATGGTTGCTAAAATATTGATAACGTGACAAAAACCTAAACCCCCCCTCCCCTCTGTGACCATCCGTAGTATATGAGAAGACTCCCCCCCTCCCCCCTAGTTTTCACGTGGTAATTCATAAATACGGATTTCAATACTTTTTTGTAAAAACAGAGTTAAAAAATAATAATTTTGCTTATATTTGACGACTTGTGTGGCGCAATGGTTGCTAAAATATTGATAACGTGACAAAAACCTAAACCCCCCCTCCCCTCTGTGACCATCCGTAGTATATGAGAAGACTCCCCCCCTCCCCCCTAGTTTTCACGTGGTAATTCATAAATACGGATTTCAATACTTTTTTGCAAAAACAGAGTTAAAAAATAATAATTTTGCTTATATTTGACGACTTGTGTGGCGCAATGGTTGCTAAAATATTGATAACGTGACAAAAACCTAAACCCCCCCGCCCCTCTGTGACCAATCGTGGTGTTTTGAAGACCCCCCTCCCCCCCCTAAATGGGTCACGTGGTTTTGGTATGTTACCTTATTAGCTTTACTTGTTTCGATAACCTATAATAGTCTATAGTCTATACAAATGGTAATCATCGCCCATGGACGGACATCCGTTATATCAAGGACATTGATGCGTTGCCGGTTAATAGGAAGAGGGGAACATGCTCATTATTTATATTTTACTCTTTTAACAACACGCAAGTATTCGCTTTACATGACGAAACCTAAGTTTTACCTGCAAGCATTTAAAAAAAATGCTAATCATTTTTTAAGATCCTTGTTTTCGCCATTATGTCAAATCGGAGTCAGCTTTTGTAGTTACAGGGAACAAAGTGCTTACAGTTTGCGATACAAATATACCCTCTTAATATCTTTGGGCTGGTGCTGGCCTATGAGGAAATGGAAAACATACTGGCTTGTTTTTGAACAATCTAATCGATTGTTGTGATATTGATGTTGGCTTTTATGTAAATTAATACATTTGTTTTTGTTAATATAGGTAGTAGCATGGTCAATTTGCAAGATATTTACCAGGTCATGTACAGAATTGAATGTTCAGTTCTTTGAATTTTTAACAAAATTTTGCGCAAGAAGGAGGAGAACAAAGACTTGTTTTCTAGAAACATCTATAACATGAGAGCGACAAATAGACCCTCATTAAATCTGTCGCCACATTATGCTGAAGGTAGATCTCTGCAGAACGTTTTAAATTTTAAATGTTCTTGTAATGGGTGGGAATAATTCATAACCAGTGTGTTGACTTTAGCAGCTAGGAGCGTATGTATTGGCTATTATAGGTAGCGAAGTGATTCTCGGAATATTTATTTCGATATTCCGTAAGGACAACAATTTTTTAATGTAACCGTGACTAATGCTCCAGCTCCAGACCTACCTTTTAGGCTATTTTTAACAGAATTCAATAAAGGAGGTTACCTGATAATTTTTTACTGGTTGTACCGATTTTGATGATTCTTTTTATATTCGACACCTGGTGCTTGTCATGTGGTCTCATTTAAATTTGAACGAGATTTTGGCGACTAGCCCTCACGGTCATTAGTTTTAGTCATTAGTAGTTCGCCTGGAAAAATAATGAGGGGTCCAAGACCTAGATCGGGATCTACTACTATTCAGTTGCTTCGGCGTAAGAATTGATCAAGAAAATCTAACGAACCAGGATTGACTATCCGATCAAGTTTATATTAGGATAGATTATGACATGAAATGATCTAATCGTGCGAGGTGACGATGCCTTGAAGACACAATCACGATTTGTGATGACGACGAATCTGGGATGAGCACGTATTGAGTTGGATCATTTTAACAATGCAAGGTGCTGTTATCGGGTAATAAACAAAGAGAATGGGTATTGTGTACGCGTTACAACTTAAAACAATCGTCGAACAACGTCTATTCCAAACAGTCCTTGGAGCAAAGGAGCAAGAATGTATGGTAATATGAATCTACGTGGATGGTAAATAGCTGAACACATTGAATTGTAAACATTGTGGCCTACATTTGCAGTGAGCTTTTAAATTGCTAAATGGTATCTTGGATGTGAATAGAACCCACAGTGTCATGATTTCAAATGTTATTGTCTTTCTACGAGTAGCAGGTAGCTACACAGTTTGCGTGACTGAAATAGCATGTTAATTAGGTTAAAAGGAGCGTGCACTTGTCGGGACAAGGTGCGCGGCGTGTAGGGCGGCGGTTAGTGCTTCCGAGGGCTCACACCGGATGCCGGCGTCACGCTTCGCCGGTTGAGCATGACGGGCTTGCCTCACCACGCCACCAACCGGCTGATTCAACAACCCCCCCCCCACGCCATCAATTCACTAACCCAACCGTTCCATCCGTCCAGCCTACAATATACTGACTCACTGTTGCGCAACGTCTAAAAATTATGCTCGATCAACTAAGGTCTGGCCAATTTCTAAACACCATCGACTAAGTTTGTGACAGTGCTAGTAAGAAAAGTCCGTTACCTTGATTCGTGGTTCCGATCCGATGGAGTTGTCACACGAGCCGCTGGGTGTAACCCAGCACCATCGAGCAACCCGACACCTTTGTAATTAATCTGCTCAAAGAAACTAGTTAAGTAGGCCACTCAGGTGTAGGTATTTTTCTTGGTGATGAATTTTGAGCCGTCGATTAATTATTTAGTGAATGTAAACTAGAATCGAATTTCAGTTGTCGAATTTGGAACCTTTTGGAACATTACTAATCAAAAGACAGACCAATAAGGTAGAACGGAATCTTTCTGATAAAAACGTGATGAAAACTAAAAATAGGGATCGTCGAGTTATTTCGAGTCGATATTGCTAATAACACCTTGCTAAATGGATACAATTATTTGATAATAATCTATTGATGTCCGTAATGATGAGAATTGAGAATGTAATAAATATGTCGATGTTCAAGGTCAGTATGTGTTTTTTGTTACTGAGATTCGGCCAATTATTATTACTGTATGTACTTATAATACATAATGTCATGGATCTCTATGTGCTAAATCTATACTAATATTATTATAAAGAGGAAAGATTTGATTGTTTGTTTGCATTGAGTAGGCTCCGAAACTACTGAACCGATTTGAAAAATTCTTTCACTGTCGGGAAGCTACACTATCCCCGGGTGTTATAGGCTATATTATATATACAATATATTTACTATTTTTCCCGAAGCGAAGTGACAATCTCACAATCACTATAATCACTATAATTATGTATTATGCTACTATGCTTAGCCTGAAAGTACAATTTCGTATTTACTCTCTGCTGAAGCCTTGACTTGTTTTTTTGAAGTTAATGTGAGCCTGCTTGCGAGCATGTTGTCTTGTTTATCAACAAACATAGTGTTTTGGGCTTACAACGGAGACCGTTATAAATTCATTAGGTCATTGATACTGTCATGTGAAACGGTAATCCATTCATCAAGCGGATGGTATTTACGAAAACAATAAACTATTTTTAAATTACATTTTTTTTCAACAATAGTAGAATCGCAGCTGATTTGCCGAGATCCGACTTCCTCACAGGATATCCATTTCATCTGTATCAGTACAGGTTTACAGAATTAATGTACCCACCCCCCACCCCCCCTACGGGTACAGATTTTAGAAGATAAAGAAATATCGGGTTGCTACTCAGATTAAAATAACAAAATAATAGTGACAAAATTAAGTTTACCTTCTATCGGTTTCAGAAAACAATGAGTTATAGATTCTATTTATTACGGTTTAAGAAATATGCCCTATGATTGACAGAAGAACAGACAGACAAATGAAAATGTAGAGCCTTATATTGAGAATGAAGTTCGTTGCATATTGAAACTGAAGAGATTGTGTGTAAGCAAAACTAAGGGTGAGAATAGGGTTGTCACGCATACTATATTATATAGTATCGTGCTATATTTCTGTCAGTTGTACTATTGTACATGCTACCTATAGAAAAATAATATAGTACGAATAATACTATATTTTCATCGGTAATTCAGTTGTCGTGTTTTTTTTAATTGTGACTAGAACGCACCCGTAACGCAGCGGAATTTCAGAACGAAACGCATTCACATCGTTCGTTTTTCACACGCCACGGCAAATAAACGTCAACTTCAAATTGACCCTTCTTGTATATTATTTACTATCTAATATTACCATTAAAGCTACCAAAGCTAAGACTATTAACAAATACACATGAAATAGAAATAATTACTGAAGATAAATGAATGTTATTTTTTCTCAAACATAAAATTATCCCAACAACAAAGCGTCATCAAGTACATTTGACTGTAGTGTGAGAGATTCAAAGTGTATGTATGATTTAGATAGACCTAAACTTTATAAAGAACGAATTTAAAATGACGGAAATTATTGTTCCCCCTCAGTCGCACGTTATTCCTGTCTTTAGCGTACGAGTGAGGGGGAATGATAATATCCGCCATTTTAGATTCGTCCCTTTAATGGCGCGGCTTATACATATACGCAATGTTAAGTTATATGAACAAAAAACTGGAGCACCTCACATAGAGGCAGGGTCACGGGCGATGAATTATTATGCAATGACTTGGCGGTACGGATTTCGACGGAAGTAACGGATGGGGTCCTTGTACTCCACGGTAGTTACCGTCTCCTCTCAACCTTCACTGCGTACTGTCTTAACTGTCTCATTTTTTATTTAGAGGTACTTTAACTTTAATAATTATTACATCATGGCAATTTTTTTATTTTTTTTAAATTTAAAATTAAATTGCATTTTTTCTGCTGTTGCGATCACGTGTGTATAGGTAATATCTTACATTGAGAAATGTTCATAATATTGACGCGGGATTAATTCTACAAGAGTAGGAAATATTTTAGTAGATTTTTTTATTGATAACCCTAGTCTCGTCAAAAGCTATAAAACAAAAAAAAGAAAACAAATCCATTGACAAATTAAGACTTTATCACTAAACAAGGCTAAACAGTTACTAAACTGTACTGTTGCTTATTTAAAAAGTTTCTAAATAAAAATCAGTACGGTTATAAGACTGTAATTTCAAGATTAAATATTATGAAGTGTTAACGGTGACCAGAAAACTATAATATTAGGTCCTATGAAGATATCAAAAAATGAATTGATTCATGGATAACCTCAAAATTAAAGACGTTTGGTTTTTCAGACGCGGGATTAATTTGCAACCAAAAAGATGGGAAAAGGTAGTGTCTAGTGACGGTCAATACTTTGACTGAAGTATGTTTAATAATTTAATTTAATAATTATTACTGTGGATAAAACGTTTATTTTCCCAAAAAATAGCGTGAATTATTTATTCATGGACCTAATATTTAATTGAATAAAATGTGTAACTATGGAATGTATGGCATTGGGAGATTTCCCGGTTTCCACACCAAGGCGTGGTGTAATGCAATGTTGTTACATCCGCAATAAATAACCATTGGCTTGTTTTTATACTAACCATTTAACTTCGATCTCACTTAATGGAAAGTGATGATGCCCAAGATAGAATTAAGTAGCTCAGATTGAAACACTGGGTGATAAACGAGATTAAATTAAATCCTATTAATATTATAAAGAAAGTTGGTGAAGAAGTTTGGATGTTTGGATGTTTGTTCTTCAATCACGCCACAACTACCACACCGATTTGGTTGGAATTTGGAATGGAGATAGCGTATTAGGTACCCTGTATTAACACATAGCCTACTTTTAGTCCCGGACAAGTTCAGGGTTCCTGTGAGATTTGTAAAAAATTGATATCTACGTGCGCTAAGCTGCGCATATAGATCTAAATTATTTAATTAAAAAATTCGTTTCGAAACCACTCTACTGTGGGCGAAGCCGCGGATAAAAGCTAGTCAGATGATAAGTAGTTCCCGTCGCCCATGGACATCTATAACACCAAAGGTACCACCGAATAATTGCCAATCAAGAAAAAACAGAGAAAGAAAGAAAGAACTGGGTCCCTAGACCCCCAGCCGGAACATGAGTCGTGGCAGCTGACTAACGCAAGAAGGTGGTATTTATGCTGGCCATACACGATCAAGTATACTTGTCAAGTTCACAGTTACTTGATCATGTATTTTCACAAGCTTAAGTTGCTTAGCCAGTCTTGCTTCACAGAAAGATAATACGTAATAAGATAATTATTACATAATGTAATAAACATTTGGTGTATCCATCCATACTCTATTTATTTTTATATATTAAAGTTAAAGGCGATCCCCAATTTTCGGCCCCGAACCATATGTAATCTGTGCTAGAACATCGGACTAGACAAGAGTAAACTATATACCAAAAAATTCGTCTTATTTATAAGATAAACATATTTAAATCTTAGCTTCAGCTGCTCTTGCCAAATGAACAAAATAATGCAAAAAAGTTTTCACAGTATTTACCTCATTACATACGATTTTATAATCGATTGAATCGATTGATAATGATCGATTGATGGAACATAATAATATATTTTATGTATTATTTAGTGATTATAATTATAATATTAATTTATTTTTTACATATTTTCGTATTCCACATAAATCAAAACTATGTAATATATTATAATTACCATTCAATCGTTACGCTAATTTTATTAAATTACATTTCGAATATTTTGACATCGATTAATCGATTGACAACAATGATGATGTAATCCCTAATAATGTCATTTTGGTAACCATAGTATTTATAAATAACACCACTGTATTGTCATATTTGTCATCGATCTTTCATCTTTCTACGCGTGTTCTTGTATATTTTTACTATCAAATATTTTCAGCGTATTTGGAGTCCTATTTACTATTGAAACTCATCGACACGTACACAGTGATTTTAATTTTCTATTGTATTCGCTTTCGTACTTGTGTTTTGGTGAATGTGTTTCGCAGTTTCGCTACAATTTCTTGCAAACCAATACTATATGAATATGGACTCCTTAATCGCCTGTTTTGTGACTGACAAAGGTTCAGAATAAGTCCTGAACACTGGATAACGTACCCTATACATCTTTAGAAGATCAGGAAGTTGCTGTGGCCATACTTACAATGAGTATATTATGGTATCTTGATTGGGCAAGGTACTAACGAAATATAACGCCTCCTGCACAACTACACGAAATATTAATATATTATAATGATAACTAATAAAATCTCTTGAAATATGCAATAGCTTTTATTATACAACCTTTTTATGACATTCGTTTTGGGTGAAAACCATTGAAGTAGTAGATATTATAATAGACACCCGCCAACGTAAGTGTAACATACATATTAAACAGCACTGTGACACGAGTATGACATAATCATAACCTATAATTAAGGTGATTCGTTCTAGGATTTCCTTAGTTGGCCATTGCTGGCAGCCGTGAAAATTGGAGAAATTGAACTTTTTGCAATAATCTAATTAACAGCCAATTTCCAGTCTTGTCTACTTGGGCCTGAGTTTCTATGGAAACTGGGGTTCTCCTTTGCTGCTGAAACTGAACTTTCAACCAATTATTTAATCTGATTCCCATCTGAGTCGGTTATTGCGAGGAAAATATATACTTAATCTCATTTATAACATAGACTAAGGCAATATTAATGTAAAATGCGTAGAGTTATTTCTATTAAACAACCAGGGTAACATTAACGCAATCAGACAAAGCTTTTTCGTGAAACAAAAATCTAATATTAAACGTCAGTATAATATGGTCGATGACCGCCGGACCACCTTCTTCAATATACACATTACACAATGACGTCACCTTTCGTCCGCTGACCACTCGCACGACGCTTTGTTTTGTGATTTTTAACCAATTAATAAAAACCAATCGATAGAAATGGCATTTCCTCGTCATTTTAGAAAAAGTATTCAATGTAGGTAGCATTTCTTGCAAATGTAGGTTTTGAACTTTACTTACAAACATTCTTTGTTGTCATTTTGATTCTCATGCAGATGAAAAATACTTAAACTTAGGGCCGCACTCAGACCTAACCTAACGGTTACTTAAATCCCTCAATAGTACAGAATTTGTATGGTGATTCTAACGAACGATTTAAGTAACCGTTAGGTGACTCTGAGTGCAGCCGTTAGGGATCCAGTTTTCAGTGTAACTCGAACTTGGGTTTTAGAGAGTGACGAACCTTTCAATCCACACAATTACAAATTCGAAACAATAGGGATGTTGACTAATTTTAGGATTCAATTTTATTTTATAGATATGACCTTAATATTCACGAAAAAAATATTATAAAAATAATAATCTTCAATTCAAAAACAAAAATTGATAAATAAAAATCATTATCAAATTTCCCACCAAAAACGTCACGTGACGTCACTAAACGATATTCAATACTATCTGTCTACTAAGTTTGTTGAATTTCCATATAAAATTGTTCCAATGACGTCATATTCTCAAAATGGCGTTTGAGGTCACGTGTCAGTGAGTACAATTTTTAACATTTTAAATTAATGATATTTAATTTATTGTGATTGATTTCAATAAAAGAATCATATTTTAGGCCTTTAAATGTTACCACTAATATTTTAGACATAAATTTATATTAATTTATAATTAGTGTCAACATCCCAATTAATAGCTATCCTTTAAGCTTACACCTCTTAAGTAATCGAGTTTATAAACAATGCTCGGACTGTATAATATATACCTATATGTATAACACTAAAAAGTTCTAAGAAACTTTAATCGGCCCATACGTTAGTAACT
Source organism: Thymelicus lineola (assembly GCA_963932265.1). NCBI lineage: Eukaryota > Metazoa > Arthropoda > Insecta > Lepidoptera > Hesperiidae > Thymelicus > Thymelicus lineola. The sequence goes on from OZ010680.1 coordinate 23,080,896, forward strand.
GTGCTTTATAAATGCAAATAACGGGCGTCAGCTAGTTTTTGCTTTATTCGCATAGAGGTCAATAAGCACAGTGTTCGAAGCAAAAGCGTGAGACGGCTATGACACTGTCAACTCGTACTTAGAGTATACGTATTCCCAGGTTTTTTCTGTGACACCGTCGCACAACAGAACATCAAAAATCCGTTATTTGATTTGTTTTTATGTAACCTCCTGTTACGTAGCATAATTGCAATGTAGGTAGGTTTCGAAGTATCGGCCTCTGGTATCGATACCGAGTACTCGTGTGGTATCGATGGGTAAGGTATCGATACCAAAAAAGTATCGGTTCTGAAGTATCGATACTACTCAGTATCGAGTACTCACGAGGATTTTTTTTATGCCTTGTGCAGGCAAGCGAGCAGACGAGTCACCTGATGGTAAGTGATCATCGCCGCCCATGGACATTAGTAACACCGGGGGCGTCACCAATGCGTTGCCGGCCACGAAGAAAACAATAGACCCGCTTCTTGAAGGACCCCATGTCATAGTTTGGAGGGAACACCCATGCAGGAAGTTCGTTCCACACGTTACACGTGTGAGATAGAAAACTACGCGAGAACCGAACTGTGGACGAAAACCAGGTATCCAGGTGGTGTTGATGGAACCTGGTACACCGAGATGTGCGGTGACGAAAATTAACCGCAGGGATTAAACCAAACAGTTCTTCAGAACATTATACAGGCGGTAGAACACGCAGAGTGAGCTTACATCTCTCCTCAACTCGAACGAATTCAGACCGTCTGTATGTTTGGGATCGTCGACAAGACGAATGGCTCGCCGTTGAATTCGGTTGAGCGGATCCACTTGGCAAGCTGGGGCTCCGGCCCAAGGTGGGAGCAGTACTCCATGTGTGGCCGAATTTACGCCTTATAGAGCTATGCTTAGGCGTGAAGTACTGCTTAGCTCTGTTGAGCACTCCCAATTTTCTTCCAGCTAGTTTAGCCTTACTAACCAAGTGGTCCCGAAACTGAACTTCATTCGAACTTCATTCATTCAGAGCTAAAAAAAAGGTCGTCGACAGTGAATTTCATGTCCCAATGACACTTTCTGTTTAGTCCGAGCGCTAAAACGGGCCACAGCTGATATTTTTCCATATGAAAATACTGAAAAGTACTCAGTATTTTAAAAGTACTCGATACCGACGTTTTATATGAGTACTTGCGAGTAATTACCAGGTACGAGTATCGAGTACTCAGTATCGAGTATCGCGAACAAAAGTATCGATACCTACTCAGTATCGAAAGTATCGTTCGAACCCTAAATGTAGGTATCACACGCCAGTCCGAGGCAATTCCGAAGTATTATTGTGACATTGTTGTGACGATCAATGAGGCAACAATGGACTTACTGCTTCGTTTGGAACAACCCTATCCACCAATGTTTATGTTCAAACAAAGGATATGGCCAACATCTGTATAGGCATTTGCCCCACTTGTGAAATATAATGTACACATTTTAATTTTACCTTACATTAAAGCTTACAATATCTACTTTGATAATTTCCTCAATAAAAATCTTCAGAACTTGAGATTCTCCTTTTACGGGGAGTTTTAGCTTTTGTAGTTTGACATTCTGCAAAACATAAGTAATTGTGGAAAAGTGTTTGAAAGAGAGATTTTTTTTTGTAAAAATAGCGAGATATTCTATGAGTAATATTGCAATAAAAACATAGTAATATTGTACATTGCCACGTGAACCTAGTCTTAGCTGTAAGCGCTACTTATTTAATAGTAAAGAAAAATGCCATACCTGTATTGCAGTGATCCATTCTACCAATATGGATTGAAGGTTTCTTGCTAGCGAAGATATTGAGTGACGCGCCATGCGCTCAATATCAACCGCGCAATTAATGCATCTCACGGCAAAAAATTAAACACAATTATTATTTTGCAGAAATCAAACTCAAAAATCAAATGTCAATATAGCAGACATTTGCATTTATGTCAGCCAATTGTCAACCTCCAGTAATAGCAATGGAGGAAGTAGAAGATTATACAACTTATTTTTATTGTTAATTTATTATGACTACTAATGGCGGAGTTCAGAAGAAAATTAAAATTCTAGTTATGTTTTAATAAATGGAAAACATTTTTCAAGGGACTAAAACCTTGTACAAATAAGAGTATTTTAACCATTTCCGGGGTACATGTTGGCCACCTCCTTTGTTGCTTAAATGGACAATGATCTAGAAATTTAGACATGAAAGATTCTTGCGTGTAGGTAATAAGCTACCAACTCGGGTATTTTACCATGATTAAGCAACAACGATAATGCTTCAACAATTTAAGCGAAATCATTTCTAAAAGGCCCGTAATTCCACAGCTTCCTGGATGAATTGTAATGTAATGATACTATACTGTTAGTGACACAGATTTTTTTTATGACAGTGTGCTTAGCATTTGGTGTCATTGTTACAGGCTCCAGAAAGAATTGAGTGTCCTCAACTTTCGAAATGCGGAAATACAGAGCAGAACGGAGAACCTGCGAAGCCCCCTGATAAATTGGTAACGATGAACTCGGAAATTCAACGTACTGAAGTAAATGCCCTGAATATGGAAGTGGAAACTTTGAGGTGGCAACTGGCACAGGTATGATTGGATCCTAACTATTTGTGATTTCCTTTCCCTTTAGTATTGGTGCACCAATAATTTGATTAAATCGAACTTTTCATTATATGCTATGCATTGCGAATTGCTTGCGAAAGATCCAGCGAATTATTCACATTCTGAATGTGTTTGAATTTTAATGTTATGTTGTTGTTTAATAAACTTGTTTGCTCTGCCATTTTACCATACATTTCTTACAGACTGAAGCAAACAGGCAGATGCATATAGCTTTATTAAAGCAAATAGTAACTTTCCTGAACAGAGTGAAGGAGCACATAGAATGTCAGAATGATACTAAAAACGATACAATGCCGATTATAGCATTGCCAAAATCATTTAATCTTGCCGACCTTCCACGATCAAAATCAGTTTTTCATGTAAACAAGAATTTGGAGTATACTATAAGTGCCGCCAAAAAAATTGGTGCAAGAAAAATCAGTAAATCGATTAGCAATGTTAACGGATATAAAGATTGCAGTGGTCTCTGGTAAGTAAAAATTGATGAAAGCTCTGTAAATAAAAATTACATAATTATAATGTTATTGTACATGAAAGTGTCATAGTTCAACGTTTCTCATGTTTAAATTTTTTAATCACTTTATTTTTTCTGGGTATAAAATTAAATACGATACTTAGTATGACCATTTTCATATAATTATTTAAATTATTTTCAGTAACGATAACACAAAAAATTCTTGAAAATTTCAGGAGTCAGTCAAAAATATCTTTAATGCCCGAAAATGAAACTGGACAGAAGATCTCTGAAGAGATGTCGAGGTTAATTACTCTTGCCAATACAGTGTTAAGCACAAAATTGCCTGATCTCGCGTGCGCTTGCGCCGAAAACATTGACATAACCGCCATAAAAGACCTTGAAAAAGGCTCTGAAGTACAAAATTCGATTACCGGTAACTTGAATTTGATAAGGGAAGATAGTAGTGATGAGGTTTATAGTAACTTTGATAATCAATCTTTTAACGGAATGGTTAACAAGATTGAAACTGAAATAGACAGAAACTACGACGAGTTCCCTCAATCTTTGGCTACTGTAGCCTGCGATATGGACCACAATATAAAGCAGTTAGAAAAAGATCACAATGAGTGCAGTAATACAGAAGTAACTAATATTAATGTGTCACAGAATACTACTGATAAAATAATTGACTACAATGTTGTATCTAATTTCATTGAGGACGAGAGTGGATTTTCATCCATGAGTTCCTTTCAAGAAATCGGCATACCTATTATAAGTATTATACCACCGTCTCCGTGCAAAGAAGTCGGATACTTGGAAGAGCTGGAAGGAATACCAGATATAATCGAAGATAATGAAAAATGGAAAACGAACACAATAGAACTTGATAAACAAAATGTCAAAGTATTTTGGGTTTGAATGTCACCGAATATTGTACAAAGAGTTTATTTTTAAGTTTGAAATTAACTTTGTTGGTATAAGATGTTGCAATAGCTCTGAATAATTGCACCTAATATCAGCAAACCATACTTAAATACTTATTTATATTTGCAGTAGAGTAAGGAAACTAACTCATCGATGTGGTTTTTTTTTATTTATACATTTGCTGCGGATGGAATGTACAATAAATTTCTACATAATATTTGTGTCTTTCTTGCTCCTGGTATTCACCTGTAAGTTAACTTCTGGTTAAAGTTTATATTTTGGTATCATTATTATAGCATAATTCTTTTTAAAGCACTATAAAATATTATTGAAACTATTATATAATTGGATGTTGCTTGAGTATGATCATTAATTTGTTTTTTTGTATGTACTTCTGAAGATTTTGCAGAACAACATTACTGAGGCATATTATTATGGATACTCCTCAGATTAAAGACCTTTTATTTCTTTAATCTGAGGAATACTCTATAATCACGGGTATAATAATGACAAAGAAAACCACAGAGTACTTAAACACTAAGTTTTAAGAAAACCTTTTTAAAACAATGAACTAATATATTAAATATTCGTTCACTGTTTAAAATAATAACATTGCAATAACATTGACAATGTCAAATTATTAAAAATATTAAAAACAGTTGTAGCAAAATTTTTAGTAAAAATATGTTTTTATAAATATACATTAAAATTTGATAAAAACATTTAATAAAATCAAAATTTGTAGTAAAAATGGCTGATGACAATGTAGACGAAAAAGCGAGCGGTGATATGGAATCAGAGATTAAACCAGAAGTGATTCCAATGCCAGAAACTCCTAAAATACCCGACGTAGAGTTGATTGTTGATGGATTTGGTTTTATGCCAAAAGACCATGCTCAGCCATCAAGGAGCCGTATCTCAAGTGTATTTAAAAGACCTTCAAAGCCAATTAAAGATATTACAGTAACTGAAGCAGAACAAGGTAGTCCATGCGCGTCAAGCACCAACATTGACATTGTGAGACGGTATACGTGGAAAACTAAGAATCGAATGATCGTACAGGTAATTTAAAATGCTTGAACTCACTAGAGACGCCTCTATGGAAGTTTTGCTCGCTCTTTAGTAATTGGGACTGACGTCGTTGTATCCATCATGGCCCGGATATAGATTTTGCCACTCGTAGTCACTCATTTAGCTATTAACCGCGCTTACAGCTTCCTAATTCCGTTACTTTAATTGGTACAAGTCAGGCTACACGAAACACTCAGGTAATTTCAGTTTATTTACATTTTTACTTTTTTCATCCCTAATCCACTATTATTTTTTAATTTTCTCCCTTTTCGTGATCAGTAATGCATCAGTAATTCTTTTGGTGTTACTGATATCTACAGTTTATAAAAATTATGTCTTTGATTAACAAATTGAGTTTCACCTTTTACGACTTGTAATCTAGACTGGTTGCAGGTTCACCTACGTTATATAACCAAGAGTTGATCAAAATTCACAAATCTACATTCCTAATTCCATCCGTTTCATTACTGTTTAAACATGAGTTTCATAATTTATAAATCTACATTCCATTGATTGAATTGCTAATTCGAACAGAAATCTGGATATATTTTATTTGAAGTGAATTTAAAAATATACATAATATGGCTGTATATTCCATAGCAGAGACTAATATATATTCTAGGTTTTTGGAAGCAATGCAGAAAACAAGCGACATTTTATCTGGTCACCATCCATTAGAAAAGACAAACATAATATTTCATAATTTTATGATTTTTTTTTATTTATTGATTTAATATGGATTTAATTCAATAAAACGGCTTAGCCAATTACACAATTACAATTTGCCAGTTTGCTTAGTAATTTATTCAACCTCTTATAAAGCCTCGGATATAGGATGGCTATCCTATGTGCAGGTAATAACTTACGGAGCAACAATTACATCAGTTCAAGTTCCTGACAGAAAAGGAGTACCTGACGATGTTGTCGCGGGATTCGACACATTAGAAGGTAACGGGAATACTCTCAGATACTAGGTATCGGTAAATCTGGTAATAAAAAGTACAGCTAACGGATCTACAAACAATGCCTTTGCGATACCCACGCCTTAATTGAATTGCGGTAAAGATTAATTACGGACAATAATGCACACACAGAACAATCAGTTTCAATATAATGCCGCAATAAAAACTAGTCAAAGTTACTGACATGATTGATTCTAAAATTAAAAATAGTATTTACTTGAGTTTCTTTTCAGACCCTAAAATTTTTATGAATAAATAAATGAGTTTCTGCACTCGCAATAAGTTTTTTTTCAGAATATTGTCCTATCCGAAAATTAAAGTTATTTGAGTATTTTTGTCACTGATCTTTAATTACATTATAGCAAGTAATGTTTCTATATAATGGAATTTAGGTAAGGCCTAATTAATGTTCAGAGCGCCTACGAAGCGCATGTTTTGATACCTACGATGTCTTTATTATAGGAGATGAACGTTTAAGTAGATTCAGGCGCAGTCATAATTTAGTAAATATACATATATCATTACCATGCTTCTACAGGTCCAGAGTATACTCCATAACGAGGAGAGGGCCTATGACCGACTTTAGTAACTGCTAATAGTAAAGACAAATTATTTGTAGCTACAGATTTATGTATTGGAATAGACAGCTGTCCATCTGTATTGATTGGTGAACGAGTTAGTGGCGTAAGTGGTGAAATATCAAGCGATCACCGCAAAAAAGCAAAGCGGTGCTTAGGGTCTTCAATTTGTTTCACTTTCAACATTATTGCTTACTATGTACAGAATACTTCCAACCAAGAAATCCCTATTTCGGTGCCACAATAGGCCGATATGCAAACTTAATACGAGATGGCACTATGGTGGTGCGACCTTCTGGAAGAATGTACATGCTGTCTAACAACAAAGGGCATAATCATTATCATGGTGGCTACGTGGGGTTTGATAAGGCAAGTATTGAATACTATTAATAACATACCGATGTTTCATGAGAAATCTAGCTGTAACTATTTGGTGTTCTCGTCACACAGGATACTTTGTAACCTGATTATTGTATACAAATAACAGTTTTACCTTGCTTTCATTTTACAAGTTACAAGACTTAAGAACTCATTGTAACAACCTTTCTGGCGTTTGTTTTCAGGTGAACTGGCGTTCATATGTGACCGGCAACAAAGTGATAATGAGCCACGTTTCGGACCGCTTCCACGAGGGCTACCCCGGTACCGTGATGGCTCAAGTCAGTTTCGAAGTCACATGCGACAACACCATCAAGATCGAGATGCGGTGCACTACCAGCGAGCCCACTATTGTCAATCTCAGTAACATGCCCTATTTCAATCTCGCTGGACATGTAAGTGAATTACTTAATTATTTTTTATATTAAGAATAGGGACAAGTCAGAGTAGTTACTTCATGCTATTGGAAACATTTTCTTTTTATTTTGACCCATTCGGTTGCTGATTTTGTTGAGATTGCTGGATCCTGTATCATCCTTCTTACCCTGATGGTAGTACTTATAAATATACTGTGGTAAGGTTTTTCTTAGAAGATCATGAAGCATGATATGCAATTACGTACTGAGGAAAAGACCTCTTCACTCCAGTTTGAAGGCTTGCGTGATGTGGTGCATAGATCGATGTTTGTTGTTCTTTCACGCAAAAACTACTAAATGGATTTTGATAAAATATTGCACACAGCTAGATCAATATTAGGAATCACATATAGGGTACCTATTTTTTATGACCAGCGTCATCGCAGACGAAGCATCCGTGTATACTATCAGTACAAATATTAAAATAAGTCAACCATTTCACTAGTTTAAAGAATAGGTAGACTGAATGGTTTTAAATGCAATGTAGTGGTGTTTAACGAAGTATTTCAACCATTTCCAGCATGCCGGCTCCGAGACGATGTATGACCACATCGTCACTATCAACGCTGATAAGTATACAGCAGCAGACGAGGATGGGACTGTCACAGGTGAGTTTGTAACGCATTGCTTAGGCGACTTACTTAAGCTGTCAGGCGTCTTAAACATTTTAGCCATTGAAGTAACGATCACAAGATAATCTTCATTTACCAAAAACAACCTATTTCAAAAAACCTATATGAAAATCGCTATTATTTATATATATTGCCATTATGTATATGTAGGCAAATATGACTAGTTGGGTGGTTCGGGAATTAATAGCAACAGTGGACGTTTAAATCACTTTAGTCAGAAACTCATTTTAACACAGGTTTTACACTAGTTATAATTAAATACGCGATTAGAAATGATTGTCTCGCAAAGTCGTCTGATACTCGATAACAAAACTACTCGGTAACTACGTAACGTGTGCACTGGGCAACGGTCGATGAACGAATGACCCGAGTTGTGCGCGTGCGCTGCTTTATATAGGAATCTGTGGTGTGAATCGAGTGACACATCACTCGAACGCTCGAATTGCGATCGAGTGACACATCACTCGATCGCTCGAATTGCCCGTTGAACGCTGTTTTTTTACAAAACATTGATGGTGGCGCCGTCACGGCCATTCTGACATACGCTCGTCCTCGAGCGTCCTTTGAGCATCTGGGAACAAGGCATAAAAACATAAAAACATAGTTCAACTATTTTAGCTATACATCACACGTTATTCTTTGATATCAAATTGTGACACACATGGATAATATTTCACATCATCATCATCAGAGTTCACATCAATCCTTCAGAGATTCACGATCGCTAAAACGCAGTATTTTTTTTTCTCTCTTTTTTTTAACCTTTTTTTTTAACCCTTTTTTTTTATTGACCCCTTTAGTTTAAACTGGACCGGTTTTTTTTTCTTTTTTTTTTAATTATCCCTTCAGTTTAAACTAGACCGGATCGCGCTAGTCCGAGCACAAGCCTGGTTGTTAGTGCTAGACCAGGCATTGCCCCCTATAACCAATCGTGCTAGTCAGGACAAAAGTCCCTATAGCCGATTGTGTTAGACCGGGTATACGCTCCTTTAGCTGAGTCAAAGGTCCGGATTATTCCCTGCAATGACTCGTACTTCTCTTTTCCTTTTTTTTCAAGTAACATTTTTTTTGATAAAGTATTTCTCTTTCTCTTTTTTTTCATTTTTTTTTTCAATTAAACATCTTTCCCATTTTTTTACTGCTTAGCGTTCATCGTGGTGTACAATGGCATTAGTTACAATTCTGATAGGATCTGATGATTCTGATGATGAACTTTCTAACTATTGCTATTAGCGCTCAAGGTACGTGAACCAGCCGATAAAGTGCTACTATTAAATTAACAGATATAGTGTAGTGGTGACATTACGTAATATCAGCACAAACTCAACAAGGAACAATTACTGTCAGTGAGCAGTTATCAAAATGAGCCATAATGGAATCAATACAGATCACCTGTTATATCATGTCACCATACAATCACCGATGATGCTCCTCGTAAGCCACCGTACAGAGCCGCGATACGCTGCCGTCTTTGTCAACAAGTGCAGGCAGTTGACGCCGCACCAGCCTTCTTTATCTCGCATTGATGCAACTTCTCGTCAACGTTTTGATATTCACAGGCTGCATGTCCATACCACTGACATTGTCACTAAGTTTATCTGAAACACACAAAAACAAAGCACAGAAACACGAAATGTCTAAGTGTTATTTTCTGAACTGAGGGTAGACGATAATTAAAGAATATCAAGACGTTTGAAAATTGAAAATTCTTGATATCATTTACAGAACGCTTCTGGTGTCACAAAACAATATACTTGCACTGACTTTGAATAACTTTGTTAATCATAATTACGTTGAAAGATACCGAACATTGACTTTATAATACTTCGTTGAATAAAGCACAAATACGACGAAACGATTTGTAATTTACGCAAACCATCATTCTAACCAGTTCTTTCTAATCAATCTTATTTTAAGGAAATCCTGGAACTTCGAGTAAGTTCCACGAGTACGTAAGCACAATAGATTTTTCTTCAACACAAATTCATGAAATCTTAACTTTTAACATTCTGTCAGGTGTTTTTGACAGTTCAAAATGACGGCACCATTTACACTGGAAGTTAAGATATTACACAAAAATACTATCGGATTATCCAATCTTGTTAAGAATAATGAAAAAATATGCCATACCAAATCGTTGTCTTATAACCTCAAACCCTAATGACATTATTCCGATCCTTTGTATTCCTTATTTTTCATGCTCGCTGTCCACTGTTTGTACATCATATCTGAAAAACCTGAAATGCAAATTCATGCGATCCAAATGGAAAGATAGTACTTTTCCCTCAAAGAAACGTCTTATGAAATTTTTTTCTTTTTTTTTTGGTTTGTTGGTTTTGGTGTCTTGGATGCTATTACTCCCTCGGCCATCTCTGACAAACTGAACACGTCCTCGTGTTCGTGTTCAAATAGCAACGCACTCTGTTCCACCGTTCACTTCCACTATAATTGTTTCTCGACAAATATCTCGCGTGAGTTGAGTATCACCCACATATTTTGTCACACACATATTTTCTTTGTAAAATTCCACGGTTATCATTTACTCGCGTTTACTGTCGTTATGTTTCTCATTGCAACCAAGTGATTTCAAATATCATCTGGACCACCGTCATTCTTCATTTATTTTCCGACATGTGTGGGCGAAATTTTCTCACCATATGGGTCCTCTCACTTCTGATGTAGGCAAATATGACTAGTTGGGTGGTTCGGGAATTAATAGCAACAGTGGACGTTTAAATCACTTTAGTCAGAAACTCATTTTAACACAGGTTTTACACTAGTTATAATTAAATACGCGATTAGAAATGATTGTCTCGCAAAGTCGTCTGATACTCGATAACAAAACTACTCGGTAACTACGTAACGTGTGCACTGGGCAACGGTCGATGAACGAATGACCCGAGTTGTGCGCGTGCGCTGCTTTATATAGGAATCTGTGGTGTGAATCGAGTGACACATCACTCGAACGCTCGAATTGCGATCGAGTGACACATCACTCGATCGCTCGAATTGCCCGTTGAACGCTGTTTTTTTACAAAACATTGATGGTGGCGCCGTCATATACCTAATATGGGTATAAGTAATACCCATAATATTTATGGAATTCCCTCAATCCTCAAACGAATTTTGATGAATATGGGACCAATCTAGAAGTATCCCCTTTCAAATTAAACATAATTTTCTAAATTGGTTCATAAATGATAAAGTTCTAGTTGACAAACATCCTCATTTTGAAGGCAGGCGTTTTAATTTGATGACCAAAGTATTTTGCATAGACAGCAACGTACACAACTACTTTACTATTATTACGCAAATAGCGCTAGCAGCAACTGACTCAACATACCTAATACGAAAGAGAAATGTTAACGAGAACAGCTTATGAGCGGTAGGCCCAAGGGAGTCTCCAGTCTGAATGCTGTTGGCTAAAAGTGAACCACTTTGAAGTCGCCAATAACCATTACATTTTAATTAAAAAGTATCTTCCCTTTTTAGCCCCCAACGCAAAAAGACAAATTTGACGTGTTTGTGTCTAAATAAATGGACCGATTTTGATGTGATTTTTTTTGAAAGCTGACATGACTGAGTTAGTTTTTAAATTTTAAAATTTATTGTTTTTTTTTACTCTTGCTTTGAAATAACTCTTGGTTTGAAATGTTTGAATTCGTGTATGTCCAATATGACATACTCTCTTTACTGACATTCTATGTACATTTTGAACTATAGATCAGTAACTTGATATTAGTCTAACATTTTGGCCCAGCATTGTGCTGTTGCGAATGGAGAAGTGCACGAGAAATAAAACTTTCTTTGAATCAGTTGCAGATGCTGTCATCGCGAATTTCGATTCTTATTTTCTTCACATACCTGTTACTATTTTGCCCATCCTTAAATGCTCATCATATTCAATAACTTTCGCAAGACATGGTTGCCATTCTAAAATATTCAATACTTTGGCTGATCCCTGAGAATTCCACATAACGTACTCCAAAACTTCAATTTTTATTTTCGTAAGAACCATTTTTGGACTATCACGAGAGAGTAAGATCTCTCTCTGCTCACCTACAGACAATGAGATTCTAAGTCCTATTATTTGATTGAACCTTCGATCTTGTTACTAGTATATTGTAGAAAACAATAATTAGATAATATTTAAGGCCGAATTTTATCATATTTCCTCGGGTTAGGGAATGAAGAGATATTTTCGTTTTTAATTTGTCTTATTTCTTTACTTAAATTGCAACAATAATTTTTATTCAATTTATTTATTTTTTATGGAAATACAAAAATAAATTACCAACCTATGCGAGCGTAGTCACGAGCAGATGCTACTCGTAAATTATGATATTTCATTACTTTCTAGTATTTTTCAAGCATTATTGATCTTACTGAAATTTATTTGATTGCAGGCGAGAAGAAAATCGTGGGTGGCACACCGTACGACTTCCGAGTTCCAAGAATGCTGCGAACTATGCTCCCAAAAGTACCTTTGGGTGGCTACGACTTAAACTACTGCGTAACTCAGGGAACAGAACAGGATCTCACTTTTCATGCTCGGTAGATACATAATAACTTTTTATATTTAAGGCCTGTGTTCCTCTTTCTTTGACTAAAGTTCTACCTAAGTTCTATTTACAGGTAGAACCGTTAGACACTTTTTAGACGGAACACAAATAGCGCCATTAAAGAAACGAATCTAAAATGGCAGAAATTATCATTCCCCCTCACTCGCATGCTAAAGACAGGAATAACGTGCGAGTGAGGGGAAATGATAATTTCCGCCATTTTAGATTCGTTTGTTTAATGGCGTGGCTTATACGAACATAATTATTCTCTTACCTACGTGTCAAGTGACTCTAAATACTGCTAGCTACATCTGTAACTAAACAGGTAACTAAATACTACTGGCGACATCTGTAACTAAACGAGTAAAGTTATAGCCAAGTAAATTATTACTTATTACTTATAGTGATTACACTATTGCTTTCTTTTCTTGACGCTCCTATTGCGAAAGTTCTTTTTGCGACGATGAAGATTTCAGTACCATCTACTCGTAGTAGAAACATGGCCGGTCTGCTAGTAATTAGAACATTCAGGCATTATAAATATTTAATATTTTTAGGAGTTTCTTTAGGCTTTTCTTCTCCTCCACTACAAAGCACCTTTCGAAAAGCCAAAAAATGACGTGCATAAGTGTATCAGTGATACCTATATGAATAAAATATTTTGACTTTTGACTTTTTTTTTTTATTCACCACTGGCTTTGGAGTACCTACGATGGTGAGCAAATTACAACTGTATCGAGTAACGTACACGAGGTATACCGCGTACACATAATCCCCGTAGTCGCGAGGACAACACTCAGGAAAGATTTTCCCTTTTATACTCTATGTTGGAGGGTTCTGTTGTCCAAGCACAAAAGTATCGTCTGAACAGACCATAAAATAAAATAATTGGAACACAATGAGGATAATGATGTGTCAGTTATTTGATTTATTATAGTAATTATAAAACGGAGCTCGATAAATATTATAATAAAAATAAAAGCAGTAAACAATGTGATTGCGTGCTTGTGATAAATATTCTTTTTTTTATGGAAATAGCTGGCAAATGGGCTGACCTGATGGTGGCTGTCGTCGCCCATGGACATTTACAACAGTAAAGGTATCACTGATGCTTTGCTAAAAAAGAAAGGGAAAGAAAAAAAGAACTGGCTTACAAGCCCTCAGCCGGAACACGATCCTGATCCAGTTTCCGATGACATAAGTCATGCATGTCATACGGATTGCCAACCAGTGAGCGTAATAGCCAAAGGCGTAATAGAATAGCCTTATATCCTTAACAAATTAGGTATTTAATTAATAAGCATAGCTCACATAACATAGTTTTTAATAAATTAGATACAAAATGCTATCGTTTTTCTTTATGAACGAAGTTAGCATGTAGATAACAAATTACAACAGACGAAGATTACCGACTTAACTAAATGTTTTTTAAAACTCGAACTTCATTGATATTGAAGTAATATTATTGTCTGTGGATGTACTTACTTACGCTCGTTTACGATGTAAAGTGTAAAAGTGGCAGTACTTATATACCACGTTTTATCTTTAGTTCATTGGTATTGCAGACAATTTTGTTATGATTTATTTCGTCAGTACCTGCAAGCAGTAATAAATATAAATTCAACTTATATTTGAGGAATTTTGATTTATTGGATTTGAACTTAAGATCACATTGCAATAAATGACCATGACATGTAACATTGAAAATTTATAGATGCGGGCTAAATAGTAAAATTGAACCCGGGACGCCTGCACTATCGTGTTACGTTAATAGTCATCTATTCCATCACTGTTGTGCAATTACTTTGTTTTGAGGAACATTAGGTATGCAATACGATAACATTCTATGACTTTAGCGGCCACTTGTTGCTATTTGTTGAACGTTGCTCAACAAGTTGTTGCCTTCAACATAAATTAGCAAAATATAACACAGAGTAACACTCAGCAACAAGCGCATGTTGCAAACCAATATTTACCCTGAAAATCGAAAGCATTATGTAAGAAAATGTCGATTGTTACCATAATAATATTATGGTGTAAGGACACTGCTGCAAGTTGAGCAGTATATCATTTAACTAGCTGTTGCCCGCAGCTTCGCATGCGGAAATTACGCTTATCATATGTATCTATCTCCTATTTCACTCCCTTGGGGGTTGAATTTAGAAAAATCCTTTCTTAGAGAATGCCTAACGTCATAAGAGGATTACGTTTGCGAAATTTTAAGTTTCTAACCCCAAGGGTTTGGCCTGTGCGTTGATGCATCAGTCAATCACTTTTGCCTATAGATTAGCAAGCATTTGGTAGGGAATTTTTGTTAATGAATACCATTATTACTATTATTATTTTTCCACGGGTTCGGCAGGATAGTTGCCCTTGAGCATGTCAGTCAGCCGCCAAACGACTCGTCGTGTTCCGGCTGAGGGCTTGATAGCCAGTTCTTTCTTTTTCTTCTCTATTTATTGGCCGGCAACGCATCTGTGATGCCTTTGGTGTTGCTGATGTTCATGGGCGACGATAGCCACTTACCATCAGATGGATCGCCAGCTCGTTTACCGGCTTTATCCATAAAAAAGCGACGAATTACGTATATGTAATTAGTCATTTTTAACACAATTTTGGAGACAATATTGTCCCACAAATAGTAACTTCGGTTTGGATTCACCATTAATAATGTATCAGTTTCAAGCGAGAATTATTATATTTTTCAGGATTCTGCACCCTGGTACGGGGAGGGTCCTCGAGGTGTACAGCAATCAGCCAGGCCTCCAATTTTACACGGGCAACCATCTTCCCGATCCTGACCGGATCATAGAGGTAACCGCTGTGTTACGTAGTATACACTATACACTGTTAGTGTTTGAACGCGTTTGGCAGATTTATACGAGTTTTATAGATAAAACCTCCGTGCGTGGAAGTGTGTGTGTGTGTGTGTGTGTGTGTGTGTGTGTGTGTGTGTGTGTGCTTGTGCTTGTGTGTGTGTGTGTGTGTGTGTGTGTGTGTGTGTGTGTAATAGAAAGACGTAGATCATTATATTGTATTTTCACTATTTTCACGATTTCCATAGTCAATATAAACAATTTCTACCAGTAAAATCTTACCGAGCCGTGTTAAGGCACTTCATTCCAACAACTGATATGCTTTTAAGCAGTACTTATGTAGCAAAATCTGTCAAGTAGGTAGGTATAGATTGAATTTACATTCAAACACGTGTAAAGAGTGTTTTGGCCTCACCGATTGTCTGATCAGCCATTCTATCTAACACTGTTTAAATGATCTGACCGGAATTACCTCACGGCCAATAAATTATGACTCAACTCATCGTTAATTTGGTGTTATTTAAAATAAATTCTATCATTATACTCTGATAGGTCCGCTCTGCGATCGAAATTCGCAAACTCATTCCGTGTGTATTAATAGATTGTGTACAAAACATGTTAGAATTTTTAAACATTCGTATTTCTGCAGAGATGTTCATTATTTGTATATGACTACGATTGCATCACGTTACAACATACATAGTCATAAAAAATTTAAGATATAGAGATGCCTACTGTATGTTATCTTTTGTCATATTGTTTTGTTTGTCGCGGGTCAGATTGAGCCACGGCTCTTTATTTTTATACTACACAGTCAATTTGTTTGTTACTACTGAGTAAAAAATAAATATTAGAATTTAGGGCGATTTTCAATTTATTACATACGACGTTGTCAACTTGGAGTTATTTATTTTGTGTTAAATATAAAATTAATTTCCAAAAAAATTGTTTGCTCTCTTTGAAAATAGAGTTCTCGTAATTGAGGGTTCATGAAATATGGCTGTGGAGTCCTCTGTAACTTTTAAATTTAGAAGGACTAAAAATATTTAACTTGTGGGTAATCGGCGGCGATTTATCGTGTTTAAAAGTGTACCTATGTCTTGTTTTTAACAATTTCCTACTTTTTAACATTATATTTGTTGTGAATTAGGGAACATACCAAAACCACGTGCCTCATTTAGGGGGGGGGGGGAGGGGGGTCTTCAAAACACCACTATTGGTTACAGAGGGGAAGGGGGGGTTTAGGTTTTTGTCACGTAGTCAATATTTTAGCAACCATTGCGCCACAAAGTCGTCAAATATAAGCAAAATTATTATATTTTAACTCTGTTTTTGCAAAAAAGTATTGAAAACCGTATTTATCAATTACCACGTGAAAACTAGGTGGGGGGGGGGGTCTTCTCGTATACTACGGATGGTCACGAAGGGGGGGAGGGGGGTAAAAAGTTGGAAAAAATGGGTTACGTGGTTTTGGTATGTTCCCTTACTTACGGTGTTAAATTTCTTCAAGCTTTGACCTTTAAATTTGCTGTTCATCGTGCTGTTATCTACTTATTCTCGTTATAAACGCGAGTTCACTAACTTCATGATAAATTGTATACACGTGACAGATTTACTTATACTTATTTTAAGGTCTTTTATATCCGCTATTTTATATCCGCTAACATTTGGTACGTTAGGGTATTAGATTCTTTTTATGTCTGTTTCATTTATTGTCATAAATTACGTAAAATTTATCCGCGGCTTATGTCGGTCGTAAATGTTCGACCGGGTTAAAGAAATACGGAGGTTTTCGAGTGAGTTTGGGTGAACGCTCGTAACAAGTTCTAACAACGGAAGAACCCATCTTCCGTGCTTCGGAGAGCACTTAAGGAAAGACTCATTAGGTGCTCTCCGAAGCACGGAAGAACTTATCGGTTATCTTTGGATAGCAGCCGTTGAGTCATGTTGTTAATGATTGGGGTGTAGTGGGGTACAACCCGTACAACTAGAAACTAGGACAAATCTTTGCACTACAGTGTAAAGTGTTGAGGTTAAACCTTAAGGGTTAAACCAATACTAAATACAATTATTTAGCATTGTAGTAAATATAACTTAAAATCGATTGTATTACTGAGTTAAATCCTTTATTAATACAATAACATCTGTATCTCTAGCAATAAAGCCAGTATTGACAATATTGATAAATAACATATCTTTTTGTCCAACATTTACGATTTTTTTATTATCTTTTTGATGTACGTAGACAGCAGAAGCGGAAGGGGAAGAGGAAAGTCAGGAGAGCAAGACTGAGTCTGAGGAGGAAAGCGAGGGGGAGAGCGAGTCGAGTGCAAGAGGGGAAGAGGCGTCAATCGAGGGGAGCGAGGTGAGGAATTCGAGCGATATGTGAATGAACATGAACTAATTCAGTGATAGCCTAGCGGTTGGAAAGTTAGTCCAGAACGTAGAAGCCCGAGTATGAATCCTGGCATGCACCTCAAATTTTCAAAACAATACGTGATATTAGAGTTAATTGCCACTTGCTTCGGTGAAGGGAAACTTTTTAATATGTGAAATCTCTTAATCCGCATTTAGCCAGTGGTAGACTATGGCCTAAACCCCTCACATTGTGAAAGGAAACCCGAGCCCATAAATGGGACAACTTTGATTTTTGTCAAGTGAAAATGAAACAAGTACTTATCATAAGTTATTAAGTAGTTCGTGCAAATTGCACGATGTAATCCTCAAATAATGGAAGAACGCCATAGTTACGAATATTTTGTTAAAAGATGAATACGCTAGATTACATAATTATAATAATATAGTGGTGTATTTTTTACTTACTTGTATGAATCAGATTAATAGATAGTGTTATCAATGATGTGATGTGATGTCTCAAATGAATTAGTCATTAGAAACCCGCTTTGAAAAGGTTTTACTACCTATTAAATATTGTTTTAGTGTATGGAAAACTGTGTGATAATATCATTGTCTTTTTCAGGGCAAAAAGAGTTTCGGATACGTTCCTTTATTGGGCAAGGATGGGACCTGTTACAAGAAACATGGTCTTTTCTGTGTAATGCCACAAAACTACCCGGATTCTGTCAATCATGTTAGCATTGTTAATTATTTTGTAATTGCTACTGTTTGTGTTGTGACTGATTGTGTGTGATTGTGTACGGAGCGCCGATTAGATTCCGAAACGACAGTATTAAGTAACAAACGATGTTCATATGTGCATTGTTAAAACAACGCAATGATTGAATCATTGTAGAACTTTGAATTTGAGTAATTGGGTTGTTGATTTAAATCCTACTGATATTATAAAGGAATTTTGAAGACGTTTGTATGTACCTAAATCTGCCTTTTCATCACATGCTAACTGTTGTACGGATTAAGGATTTTATACCGGTTGTGTTTTTCCAGGGATTATTGAAAGAAGTGAAAGAGTGTGGAAGAAGAAGTAAGAGCATTAATACATACCTACCTGCCTTTTATTAAGTAAATTAATCAAATGTTTGTTTCAGAAAAACTTCCCAAACTCTGTGTTAAATCCTGGAGAAGTCTACGTTCATCGGATACAATACAAATTTGGCATCCTCCTGGGAAAATATATTTGAAACATTGTTTACAAAAAGAAAGTTGTTTTATTTAAACTCTAGTTGTATCCTTCGTTAGTTTCTGCGATACCACAATAAAATTTATATTTGAATTTATTTACTAAGACACCACATCTAGTCTATAAGAAAAAGTAGGATTAAAATTTGAGCATAATAATAAAGTTGAATGAAAGAAGTTCAAATTGAAATTGGGCCTAAACCGAATATCTGGAAATTTATTATTGCAGTATAGTTTTGATACAAAAAAAGTGTTACTCTGTCTATTTTTCGAAGAAAGTTCGATAAACCCCATTAGTTGGCGGGATTTTCGAATTGATGTTTGAAATAAGCCATCCAATACTACTTACGTCATGGGTAGTTTTTAGGTCGTACCATGACTTTTAGTAGAGTTCGTCTACTCTTAAAATTCTAAAAACGTGTTGGCACTTTACATTTGATTATTATAACAATATAAAAAAAATATATAATTAACTATACCTACATTAAAAACGCGTTTTCGAATATCCATCCTAGGATGGCAAAACTGAATAAACAGAGAACCGAAAGCCTTAAACTACGACAGCTGTATATGAAGCAGCATCGTTGCGTTTGCCGACTGCACAGGCCGACTGCATATTTTGTTTTATTTTGCATACTGCACGCAATGGTCAAATGAAGCGACGTGGATAGTAGGCACACAAGGTGATTGACAATTGACATGCGTCTACGTACACAGAAGGCTTATCGACGGAATGGTGGTGTTACGAAATGGTAGGCTGTAGCGAATACACTGGTTCTCTGGAGCAATCGATCCAGTTCCCGTCCGGGCCAGAGATATTTTCCCGAGTAGGTAAGTACTCCATTATACATTTATATTACGTCACGTACACAATATGGTGTTCGATTGTACTCAAGAATGTTGCTGGTATACAAAAATATATTTAGTACTGCGTATGGTTACGATCTGTCATCAGCCGAATTAGTTAGTAGATCTCGAGGCCATTCCGACACAGATGATTTAAATTTTTGCGCTAATACGGTATTTTTAGTTTAAGTAAGTACTTAGTGTTGCTTGGTAAATTTTGTAAGTTTATTAGTTCATTGATTTTATCCCATTAAAATATACTAATTAAATTAAATAAATGTAAAAATGTTTGTTAGCCAGTTTAACCAAAAAAATGAATATTTCTAGAACAAAGGACACAATAGCCGCTAAGAACTATCTAAATAATACTTTCAGATAATCTATATACACCACCGGCACAACCTAAGTATATTATCTCAATTTATTAAAAATATTACTCATATTTGATTATTTTTGTTACTCTGTTCAGTTGAGTGAATATTTTACTGAATATATACCTTATACGAAACAAATGTTAAATGGTTTGTTTAAAGTAATAATAAATTTAATTAAGGGTTTTTGACAAAAATTTTAATGTTGAAAGTATAATTATGTTGCCTTAAATCGATTCTTATTGATACGTAATTCCTCTTCTGGCACTGATAACCTCTTTTAAGCGGTTTAGTACCCCGTACCTGATCTCTTCGGTGTCGATTTGTTGAATGTTCTGCCACTTTTCGTTCGTTTATCGTTTACAAAAAAATCTATGTAGAAAAAATGATTAATTCCTGAAATTTCCAAAAATTCCCACCAAGAGGTCCCCACTGGTGGGAACTCAGGCATGTATCATGTCTAGATTTATGTATCACGTATAGTCTGTGGGTGGGAATTTACAAAATAAATTTTCTTTCTGAACTCCTTATCAGCTAACGTTGCTCATCCCTGACAGAAGGTCAGAACCCAATTGGGCTGCTGTCAAACATCATTATTGTCGTTTGCACAACCCAAAAATGATCTTCAACTTTCAAATAGGTTTAATTGGCCCTTACGAACAAAATGACGATAGAATTAACTTAATTCTCCAAGTCAATTTGCGCCGTAGTGACTAAAGTTTGACCAAATTGGTGGCGATAAAGTTCAATCACATCTGATTGGGTGTGTCCCGACAATCTTATATTAATATAAATGAATTTTAATATTTGTTGGTACGCACAAAACAGCAACGCAAATAGCTGAAACGGATCCAATGGACTATTTTTTATTTTAAAATGTTCGTGATAGTCAGATTTATTCTACGTGATAAGTAATTCTGAATGTATCCTGTCCCCTCCTTCATCCATCGTCCAATATCCTATACCTGAGAGTAGTAACCTAGTAAAAAAATCGGCTTCAACAATCGCGAGCGCGAGTCAGGTCAAAATAAGTGTTTCTTTTGATTCCTCTGCTAAATCTTAAGAAATACTAAAGTCCATACATTACCATGTCCCCGTGTAGTGCGAGTGGTGTACGGTATAATAATCAAGAAAAATCATACTGGATACTGGAAGAACGGAGTGCGCGCGC
This sequence comes from Thymelicus lineola, assembly GCA_963932265.1. NCBI lineage: Eukaryota > Metazoa > Arthropoda > Insecta > Lepidoptera > Hesperiidae > Thymelicus > Thymelicus lineola. Next base: position 23,102,340 of record OZ010680.1, read on the forward strand.
GAGCCCTACATCTTATCGCAGGAATTGGTATAGAACCGACACCCCGAACACCATGTAATATGTCCCAAAGCATTGGCGCCACGTGGTTTCAATCTTCAATGGATTCGTTCGATTTTGAAAGGAGAACGGGGGCTCAATTTTGAAAATCGAACCTCCCGGGCGGGACACATTTTGTTCGAGATGTCTGTTCTATGACATTATACTTCAATGGTATAATGTAACTTTGTTTTATGCATAAGTAGCTAAACCACAAACTCGACGTGCGTAAATTAGCCATGGATAATATTAACCGCGCTTCATTAAACTACCAGCATATTTTGGCTTTGCCAGTTGTTGCCACGCTTCTGTAAAGTGCTTCGATCACGTTTGAAATTCTCATTTTAATTACCCTTTTACAGATTATAATAATATCGTAGCTGGGAATAATTGACGACCGGCGAGATGTCCTGGGTTAGATTCCCAGCGAGGCAGAAAAAGAGATGAGTTTGAATTCCTGTTCCCGGTCTGGGTGTGTGTGTTCTGGTCTGTGTGTTGTGCATGACACCCACAACACAAGGAATCCTAGTGTGGGGCTAACATGAGTGTGTAGGATTTAAATTGCGCAATTGAGTAATTTAAATAATGCACGTGCAAGGAGAGGCGATTGGTTGAAATAAAGCTTCAAAGCATTAAGTTCGAAACTAAAAACATTAAAAAAAATTAAGGGTTGAAAACAATAATTCTGCTTCTTTAGTTTTTTACCCTCAATCGGGATATAAGTACCTATTTTAAATTTTTCCGAAAAATTCCGAAAAATAATCCAGCGTTTGGCATAATTTAACCATTATTCTTCCAAACTTCGATATTCCTGTAAAGATGAAAAAAGGAAAATTTCTGCTTTCATCAAAATATTTTATAGAAGCAAAAGTAAGTACGTGAGTTAAATAGTTTAACTATTACTCCCTAGATGTCGCTAGAATACACTTTTACTGGTTGAGGAGGCTACATTTTTTAGTTATTATCTCATTTTGTTATAAAATAATAAAGCGGATAAGTGCCAGTTAAACTTGCGTGGAGAGGGTTCCGTACGTTGTTTATCTATAATATTGAACGTATTTTTTATTTAATTTGATTTTGCTGTTTTTAGGTTTCCCAATCTAGCCGAATGGCAAAATTTTTAATAAACAGGAAAATTCGTATTAAAACAAAAAAAATCGTATTAAGACAGACACACAGTCTGTCTCTCAGTCCGACAGTCTAATTAGAGTTACAAGTTGGGCAGTCCATGATAGGAGTTTCTACCCATGTTTCTAAATTTTTACACCCTCCAGCAATACCAAGTAGGTAATAAACCAGAAATCAATTATTGGTTTTTAGTCTAATTTACGTGTTGTTCAGTAAGTTCTTTTGTATGGAAATAGCCGGCAAACTAGCTGACGATCCACTTGATGGTAAGTAGCTATCGTCGCCCATGGACATCATCAAAACACCAAAGCCAGTTAAGCCAGCAAAAAACATCAGCCGGAACACGATGAGCCGTTTGGTGGCTGACTCATATTCAAAGCTGTAGCTATCCAGGTGAACTCCATGGATAAATAATAATAGTAGTAATGATATTACTTAGCGATTACATTCATATTGCATTATTGTAAGTCATTATTGTATCAGCAATATTGTAGGTATCCGGCCCCCATTCGGTTAGTATTCTAAGTATTCTAAGCCGCCCAATACAGCTGTAGTTCAGCTTGACCGTATAGCTAACTGTGGGTCATTTGCTGGTCAGAACGGTATGATTCAAAATTCAAATATTTGGTTTACAAATATTTGGTTTGGTTTACAAACTCTTTCTGAAAATCATGCAAGATACCAATGCTTCAACAAGGCCCTACTGTGAGAAGGCCCAGGAGAAGAAGCAGCAAGAAACTACCGAGGTGTTTTTAGGGAAAAATCGGAACCCTTGTAATTTCGTCAAGTCCATCCGTCCGTCCGACCGTCCGTCCGTCCGTCCGTCTGTCCGAAGCTAAGCGCCGACACCCTTAGAGCTAAAAAGCTGTCATTTGACATGGATAAACATATTTATTTAATCTCCAGAATTATATGTATAATTTAATAAAATATTGAAAAACAATTTTTTTCAGGGTGCCTTACATGTACCTGAGGATTTTTTATTCGTCGCGTACCCTATAGCGTACCAAAAATATAGGTTTTCTTAGATCATTTTTGGGTTTAGAGGTCCGTTTGCGAAATGTTTGGCTTTAAAGTGCTAATTTTGGTTAGAGTCAAGTGCCCTTGCTGGCTAAACAGTTGGACTTGGACGAGTGAAAAAATTCTCAAAAATAGGTTATATCATGATGAATATACAAGGAAAACTATCACGGATATGTTAGCCTATGTAGTTAATGAGTAATAGTCGATAAACTTACTACTTCGGAACTCTACATTGCGCGTGGCCTGACACGCACTTGCCTGGTTTTTTTCCTACTCACAGTTACAGATAGAACTTTTTAACTACAATATATTTTATGAAAATCATGTCCAAGCAGTCTTGTCATAAAAGTTATCATCTCTATAAGCCTTCCCGTTATTGTACGTGCATATTCATTTACTCGACTTATTTATTTAATTTTGTGCTAAATTGATTATAACTGAGGCCAGAAAGTGATTTCTGAATGATATTCGTTGTTATTTTTGTCAACTAGATTTTCTTGCCACGTTTTCTATTGAAAACACTGATCTCTAAAAATCCTCTGTATATTTGGGAAAGTTGTTTACCTACTTGTTTTGAATTAAGGACATCGGCGATGTATAACAAATTATTTCCTAGTAACACAAATGCTACAATTTGTACGGTTTTCTCCATTGGTCGTATCCATTGACAGAAACAAGGCTATGGCTCCAATATCAGCTTCACACTAAAATTACAGTACAGTACGTACAGTTCAGTAAAATTTCAGCTCGAGTTTCGAACTAAAAAACTATAATTAAATGAGACCAATTAATTATTACTGAGCGTCAATTTTCGTATGTTTCGTGTCAGTTCAGAATTTATTTTATAAATTTTCATATGTTACTTACACTTTACATAGGAGATATGCATAACATTTTAAATTTTCTGTAAAGCTACAATGTTTGTATCTTTTAAACAACTGGGTTAGGCCGATAACTTAATCCGATGACGATATTTTTTTGTGATCTAACAGTGTGATGCAGAATGAGTTCTTTTACCACCCAAATTCCTTTTAGTGGTTTCAAAGATTTTTTGCCCGATAATTGAATTATGACATTTATACTTGCAAAGTTGCAACTTTTGTGAGAGTCAAGTCTTGAAAATTACGAGACGCCTATGTCTTGCAATGGGCTCGTAATGCATTAATCTTATAAGCTAAACTACAACTTCTTTCTTTCTCTTTCTTTACTCTCGTGGTCGGCAACACATTGACGATCCCTTTGGTGTTGCTGATGTCAATGGGAAACAGTGGCCATTTAGCATCATGTGGATCATCAGCTTGCTTGTCAGCTTGCATTAAGATTGTCTGTTATGGTATCCATTTTTGTAATCATTGGACAATAAGTAATGCCGGAAACAATTTGGTTTTAAAAGATAGGTATCCGGTGTCTATTAGAGTTACAGCCTTATACCTAGTTGGCTGTCTGGGACACTAAACCCAACATCAAGTATCATCATCATGAGTATACGAAAATAGAAGAAGGTTGAGAATCTATCCTTGACAAACCTGTGCCTATATTTATCTCGTAAAGTCTGTTGGCATGTGGTCGAATGTGGTCATGATACCTATATAGGTAGGTACTCGTTCTACCACGCCAAACCAATTCATGCCAAAACTTTTTTTTTGTAATAAGTTTTAGGTACGTAAAGAACTAATTATTACGCACAGCTGAAGTTTTGTACCAAAAAGGAATTGGGTGCGAGGAAAAGGTAAATAAGTGTGTTTTATCATCATTGATTCACGGGGAAAAGTTTGATTTAAATTGCAACTCTATCCATTAAACTTATGAACTAATTTTGATAACCAGTCGCCAAAGCGATAAGACGTTTTAGTATTTAGATAGCGTGGGTGTGATAAGCGCAGGAGAGGGGTCATAGAACTTTGCAGGTCTCAGGCTTGACTGAGAGAAAGAGATGGCGTAATTTCTTTACGCTTTATGCCGATCCTTCCACTTACTTTACATCGGTATACTTATAAGATTGTACTCGTTTTAACGATGAAAATTATATTATTTAAAATCATCTTGACCGTCCATGGACATGTCATTTATGTCATATGCCATTTAAATCGGCTGAAGAATCAAATCTTAAACTTTTAAAACTTTAAACTCAATACTAACCTACCTATAAACATTCAAAATTCAGAAATTCTAGACAAGAACATGATCATAGCAGCAAGTAGTGCAGGGAAGTCGAAATCTTTATTAAATTGGGGTTTAAATTATGAACTATGTATTTCGATGGCGCGACAACTTCGCAACAAAGGGCACGTTTAGCGTAGGCGCGCTGCAAGATGCGAGCGATGCGTGCAGTTGTAAAGTTGAGACGAAAAGTTATAGCGAGCGGTAAAGGCCGACCGGGGCTCCATTCGCGGTCCGACGTTTGCCAGGCACAGACAGTGCCTCCGCGATCGCGGCCGACCGAACCAAACTTTACACCACACAGCACACACATCAGATCACTAGGACCGCGATGAGGACCCCTCAGGTCCTAGCGGGCCTCCTCATCGTCTTCGTGGCCTTCCTCGCCAAGGTAAGTTCCACAGAACATTCTGCAAAGTGCCGACCGCTTGCCGGTGTTTTTGAAACAAAACTTTTTCGAGACTTCCCAAACTCATTTTTGTAACGGATTTGCAACATTCAACAATTTTTGGCTTAGGTCTGAAATTTTGGTGGGTTAGCTGGAATTTTTTGAGCTAGACGTCGCCGGTCAAATAGCCGGTTTCTACACCAACCGACACTGCACGTAATTTTAAACTTTACGGTATACAAAGGTTAAATTATACTGAATAAACAGAATCTACTTACTATACGGCTTAGAATTATTTTACAATGATATTCGGAGAATATTACTGAATATTTCCATACAAAAGTTATTGACGTCTTTGTTTTTTGTAGAAAATCTTTCTTTAAGTGAGTTAATTGTGAATATGTTTTATGTACTTACATAACTTAATCATTTTATGACAGTAATTTGTTTTAAAACTGAGTTAAACAAAATGGAACAATTAATTATACGTAACTAACTTACGTTGTTAAAAATTTATATCGTAATCAATGGCAAAAAATTTGTATTTTACAAAAATGTCTTAAGTTTATTAAAGTAAGATTTAAAAATATTTTTAAATTAAAATTAAACCCCTTGTTTTTTATTCCAAGTTTTTTTTATTTTCGAACATAATTTTGTTCCAACGTACTCTATTCTTAAAATATTTGCTTTATAATTTGAATTTAATAACTAAGGTTAATTCTTAGAAGTGACGATGAATGAAACTACAGTTGCTAAGTAATTTTAATTAGCATGTTTTATAATTTTTGTATTAATTATTAGGTATTATTAAGTCTGGAAAACCATAAAATATGTATAATTAAATAACTTCCTTTATCTAATAAATTGGATAAAAAATTAGCAGCATTTACAAACGAATTTACCGTGCTACCATAAAATACACTAAATACTTTTATAATTATTATTATAAATAGATAATCATTTAAATTAAAATAAACTCCCAGAATTAATCGAACCCTTTTTTAAAAAAGTTTTCAGTGACCAATTTTACACAGTAAAGTCAGTATAACTATCCATGACCAAGTTGGGTAAGTATTTTTATTTCAAATGATGAAACAATTTTTAATTGTTTTCAGAAAGATTTACCCACTTTCCATGTAGATGAAAACTTACAATATTCGCCTCTCTCATTACAATATTGAGGATAGAGACTCTATACGAAATACGAAATACGACAAATCCTGGAAACTTATTCAAATGTATAGAGATACTTTAACTCCTCTACTGCTCTTCTTTCTGAGCTAATCATGTATTAATCGAAATCATTAGGTTATTTAGTTGCGTTTGTTCATAATTGTATAGCAAATCGTAAACAACAAAGCATAGGTACCCTGTAATTCTAATTTTAGTTTTTGTTTTAGTTTGTTATGAAGAAGGATTTTCGTTGAATTTTACGAATAGTTGTATTTGTGAATCAATTCAATCAATATTCTTTCAAAATTAAATTCACATGAAATTTGTTGTTTTATAAAAGTTTTTATTATTGTTTTCAGTAATTAGTATCCAGTATCCAATATTCAGTATTAGACTCTTTCTTATCACGTGGAAATAATAGGATAAATTGACTTGGTTTTCTGGTGACTTAATGCTTAATATAGGTCATCATCTAGTGCACTTCTTAAGCCTCGAAATAAATCTGTTGAATAGCACATAAAATAAAGCATTTAAAAGGATTTGTCTTAAGAAATAGGAGTGATATATAATTACATCAAATATATAATTTTGGAGTATTTTTATAAAAGAAGAATAGCAAAGTATCTTATATTGATACATAAGTTTCGATATTCAGAGCCGAATCAATCACCATCTTAAAATAGAAAATTTAATATGATTTGTGGCTTGTGGCGATTATTGGCTACACACTTACTTGGACAGTCAGTGAATATACAATCTGATGTATTTACTTGAATATACAATTTATGCACGTGTATATTATTCCTACATTTTCCTTCTATAAATCTATGCAATACATAAAATATGACGTACTTCAAAATACGAAAAAAAATTAAACGACAAAAAAAATTAAGTTCAATAATTTTGTCTACTACATAATCAATAACCGCTACCAAAGTGTACAAGTTGAATTTGATTAACTTAATGTTCTCTATTCTAATACGTAAGGCACATGCTTTAAGATTCGCTTTTGTTAAACGAAAACAAAAGTAAATCCTATGAATTGTAGACGCGGTCGGTAAACAGTGAATAACATGTCGCGTTCTAGCCTCGAGTTGTTTCCAGGTAATGTGCGCTCCATGCGTTATGTCTAGCGAGTAGCGTTATAGTGTGCGGTTGTCTCTGGATATCAGCTTTGAGAGCACATTTATTATGGTTACAGCGGAAAACGAGCAAATAATGATAAGTGGGCACCGTCGCACTTTTATCATCTATTAAAATTATCTTAAATCTTTCGAAGATAAGCCTGGAAATAGATAAGTGCTATAAACGTCGGTTTCTACACAGTAGACCAGGTTTTAAACTTAAACCACCTTTAGCGTTGCTGAACTAAACCTGAGAGTTACCTATGAACTTGTGAGTCTGCCAATCTAAGTTGCCTAGCATGGTGGATTAAAGTCTTAAACCGTCTCATCGTGAGAGCAGGGAGGGTTAGATTAATGATAATATTCACTCGGTGAATACAGGCATTTTGTAGAAATCTGCATTTGAGGATTCTCCACAATAATGTTAAAGACTATATATCTACCAAGCATTATTTCGCCTTTGGCAGTCTACCATGTTCACTGACGGTTATAACTGAGGTAGGAGACATTCAGTCAAGCAAAAAAAAGTTTACTTTTTGGACACATTATTTGAATCATAACAAGGTGACGGTGAAAATGTTTTCAGTGTATGTCGACTTATGGGTTTAAATAATAACGACCGTGACCATACAATGCAATTATCTTTACATAATGCATGTAACATATGCGAAGTTTTCCTAGTGCATAGCCTCCGAAACTGCTGTTTTTAGAATTCCTGTTCGTCTATGTATATGTTTTAACGTACGGAAAAACTACAGCATGAAATTCAACTGCGATGCCTTATAATAGCAGTGAACAAAAACGTGACACGCATACTAAAGATTTTTTACCCGACTGCGCCAGAAGGAAGATTATGTTTTTTCAGTGTATGTATGTGTGTATCTCCACCAATCCGCACTGGAGCAGCGTGGTGGAGTAAGTTGTAGGCCTCCTCAAGGGGAGAGACCCGTGCCCTGTAGTGGGCCATTAAGGGGTTGAAGCCATTCGCCATGTGTGTATTTATTTAAGTATATTTCTATGGCACGCTCTGTAGCCTAAACAGCTTGATCGATGTCAGCTTGAGAGGTGCCGTTAGATTCCTTTTAATTGTGAGGGGTATATCAAAATTTAAAAAAATTAAATGGCCGATTTTTGACGCAACATTATTATTAACGTAGATGAAAAACCGAAGTATCGGACTAGCGGTTAGGATAAGCTAAGGGAATTTATGAACTTTAATTCCAGAATTAAAGAACTGTAGAATTAATTTAAAGTATTGTCACACACCGAGTCTAATCTAAACAGTGGTGACGCAATGATAATACTTGAGAAGCAATTAGAATACTTGGAAGTTATTCAAAAATAGTTTAACGTTAACAAATAATCAAAAGAGTTTATTCCTTCGTGAGTATCAAATGTGTATCGAATCGAATCGGATTCAAACCGAGCTTACTCTAATTGTTACCTACTCTTAAAGTTGAGCGACACGGCTCAAATGCGAACGAATTTAATCAAAAATTTAATTAGGAAAATAATCTAAAAACTAAAACTTAAAAAACCTCCCACAGTTTCATTAACACTAAACATAGCTAAGAACACTCTCGATTAAATTACCTTTCAGATAAAAAAAAACTAGGTCAAAATCTTTCGTTTGGGACATCTACGGACAGACATGTACAGACAGACCCACAGATACACAGACACATCAACTGTCAAACTTATAACGCCCCTCTTTTTTTCGGGTGTTAAAACAAATACGGTAACATTACGAATTTTTACGAGTATAATGTTATAAATTATTGAACTGATACTAAAAATATTCAAACTACTTTATGAGTTCATGCGTAAAATACCTCTATACGGTTACATAGAATCGAATTTCATTCATTTCAATGGTACAGCTTTTCCTAAGAAATTCTAAGTCAAAGTTAAAGTCAAAGATAATTTATGGTGGATCATAGGTACAATAATAATTCTGATGCGTTTGTACGCATATATAAACCTTCAGGAAATAAAAAAGATCTGAACGTAGAAATTGGCTATCGCGCACTCATCCAAACTTATTTAAATATCGTTCATTAGTTTGGTGTCCAGTTTTAAAATTCGGATACTCGACTTTCTCTATGGTATGCCAGTATACACCATCAACTTAATAGGCATTAAAAATAGACATAAAAATGATTCAAGTACTTTTAAATTTGAAAGAGGGACGAAAGAAAATACACATCAAGTAGGTTATTATGGCAATATAGTTTCGAGGCGCTCTCTACGCTTATAGAATTATTGTGCCGTAATTAACGTACATATATTTAGAATGAATTAAAATTGAAAGCAATTCTAGGCGCTTGCTAGATGTATGGACGAATACAGTTCCTAACAGAAAATTCTGTATGGTTCCTCAGTGAAGTCGTTATGTTTTTATTACTGTTTTAATGTAAATACTATTTTCATAAGACGATTTTAATGTGATGGATGGCTGCGAATGTTATAAACTTTTTGCTACTGCGATTTATGGTTGATGCAAAAAAAACTCATTGTCCTTGGTGTTATTAAATGCTTCATGGTAATTGTCGTCTTCGTTTACCAACAGGTATTTGAAGAGAGAAAATAATATTTATTTTATTTATTTATTCTAACCAACAAGATGTACACTACAAACTTACATATTATGAGTACCTACACAATAAATACAATAGTATAATGCCCAGTGATTAACATTGCTTTTCGATTTATAAATAATTATCTTTAAAAATAACATCACAATAAATAAATTAAATTACCTAACAGACTTACAAAAATAGAAAACAATACTAAGATGTCAAAGATTTAAAATGTTATTAATAAACCGGGCAAATGTGTGTCAGGCCACGCACAATGTAGTGTTCCGAAGTAGTAAGTTTATTTACTATTACTCATTAACTATTTATGCTTACATAGTCGTGATATATATAGTTTTCCTTGTAAATTCATCATAAACATCATAATGTAGGGGAGGAACTCTAAAAAAATGTTTTTCAATATTTCATTCTACGATTCTGGAGTTTTAATAAATATGTATATCCATGCCAAATTACAGCTTTTTAGCACTAAGGGTCTCGGCGTTTTGCTTCGGACGGACGGACGGATGGACGGACGGACAGAAAGACAGACAGACGGACGGACGGACGGACGGACATGACGAAACTATAAGGGTTCCGATTTTACTTCGGAACCCTAAAAAATTAAGCATCAATAAATAAATCAAAACAATGTCAATTTTATAAAATTATGCACTATTATGTCGACATACCGTAAATATTTTTGAAACTAACAAAAATTCATGAAATTGATGAATAAATAAAGCTACAATTTGAAATATTAATCATTAAAATTAAAATAAAATAAATTTGATTAAAATTATGTTAAAAATTTAAATAAAAAAGTACATGGAAAGTATTTGAATATAATTATCTATTCACTCCCGGTATTACTAATATCTTTGTTGTGAAGCTCGTTGCAACGTCTCATTAAGTTGTTTAGTTTAGAGGAGCTTAATGGCATAAATATGATCGTGCTAACTTTGTGACGAATGGTGTGTACGGTAAACCTAGACGATCTTCTGGGAATAGCAATATTTAATAGGCAAGGGATACTATGGTATAAATGAATATATTAATGACAATGATGCCTGGAAATTAGTGCCTCATCCAGTTCTGCGTAGGTAAGACCATATTATGTAACTTTTCATTATTTTAAAAGATGTGCTGAGGAGTTTCTTTAAGCTTTTCTTCTCCTTCACGACAAAGCACCTTTCCGAAAAGCAAAAAAAATGACGTGAATAAGTGTATCAGTGATACCTATGTGAATAAATTATTTTGAATTTGAATATATGAGACAATGCATCTGGAGCGTCGATGTTACCATTAACCATTTTACATGATGTCTAACATCGCCATGCGCTCAACGAAAGGTTTCATATGAAAGTATTACAAACGATCCTTATAACTTGGCAATAATTTTACTAACTTACAACTTAAGTGCTAGAGGAATTAATCCTTTGTACACTTTCGATACTCTTTTTATATAGGTCATAGTGAGGGTTTCACACCACGCTGCAGCATTCTAAGCTAATACTACTTATTATCCATCCATCCGTCGGCTCTTGGAGGTCCACAGCTGGACATAGGCCTCCCCTAACTTGCGCCACTCTGACCGATCCTGAGCCTTCTGAATCCAGCGGATGCCCGCTGTCTTCTTCAGGTCGTCCGTCCACCTGGTCGGGGGGCGTCCTATGCTCCTTTTTCCGAGACGTGGGCGCCATTCGAGGACCTTTCTTCCCCAACGGTTATCGGTCCTTCTTACTAAGTGGTCAACCCATTGCCACTTCAGCCGGCTAATTCTTTGAGCTATGTCGGTTACCCTTGTTCGTCTACGGATCTACTACTACTACTTATTATAAATACTATTATTTCTTCTGCGCTAATACGCACAAGTGCAGTATAGATTGCAATTTTTGTGCTCGGATTTTTAAACTCCCTACAGGTGCGTAAGACAAACCGCAAGGTCTTGAAGGCTTTTTTAGTAATACTATCTATATGTAGAGTAAATCGGATTTTGGTATAACAAAATCCCCAAGCCCTAATCTGATCAACCTCTTTCAATGGAACATCGTCAATACAGTAATTTCTAGTCACTGAGATATTTTTTCTAGAGAAGCGTACCATGTGGCATTTGTCAATGTTCAAGCTCATGGCATTTGATTTGCACCACAATACTAGATTGTCCAGTCCAAGTCCTCTTGAGAATATAAATATGAGAAATTTTTAAAATCAATCATATTATAAATAAGAAAAACTTCTAAAAACTATATTTCAGTTTTCAGCTCGATGTGTTTTAGAAGATACATTTCAGAGCTCATGCTCATAGATGGTGATCATTTTTGTAAATTTCTATCTAAATAACTAATCTATTTATTATTTATTTAATTTACCGATGGCACCACATAGGAATACTATCGTCTGAAGCCAATCCTGACCACGGTATCACTATGCTTCTCATAAGAATGCAGTAATCAGAACTAAAGCCATAAGGTAATAAGCAATTGTTCGAATTTAGCAAGGCAAAAAGGTTATAAAAATATATTCATAGAGAAAAGCTTACAAACTTAACTTTCCCGTGGGTGAAGCTTATAATCGTTAGTACGTATTAAAAAATAACCCACATCCTTAACCCCAGATATAGGTACATACATGTCTGTGTTAGGTACTACGATACTTATCACAAAAACTTAACAAACATTAAAAAAACTTTATTGTTTACTTGGTTCATGATTTTCACCCATATTTTTATTATACTTGCTGGCACCGAAGCCCACCCAATTGGTGCTGTCAGAATAGATCCCTGTCTGAAGCAAACATAATAATGTTATATGTGGCAAACTAGTGTCTGTTTATGATGACATGCATTATGCGTCCATACTACCGGCGATAGACGTAATTCGACCGCGAAGACGTCTGTGTGTGAGTAAACACAAATAAGCTCTGTTAAGCAGAATCTGACGACGCACGGCGACAACATTATAGATATAATATGACGTTTATTCTTTATTCTAATGTTGTGACTTAACAACCAACCTTATAAAGGATCACCGTAATTAATGGGAAATGCTATTATAACTCAGTTTTTTTAACCACAACTGGTTTTAAACTTGGAAGAATTTTTCTATGTATTAATCTACACATATACATACATATATAAAATTGAAAAACAACAGACTGATTAAACAAAAATCTCTGAAACTACTAAATCGATTAAGATGGAATTTGGCAGGCAGATAGTTTATACTAAGGAGATATCAGCTAAGAACGGATTTTTGGAAATTCATCCCTTAAGGCGTAAAACTAGGGGTTGGAAGTAACTTTTATACAAACAAACTTCGTCAGTTTTAGAGTCACAAACATGAAATTTTTTATGTCAATTTAATGGAAGTTTAGTTTGGAACCTAGTACGCAACTTGGTCATTTTTGAAGTTAAAAGATCCATCGGGGGAGGGGGGGGGGTGGATGGATCTTTACGGTAATACTTACGCTGAAAATAAATACGCTCACAATATTTTCAAATATTCTTCTTAACACTTCCTCTTCTCCTGTACAACTGCACCGCACCGTAACTCACACCTGGGCTCACGATTCGCCTCACCTCATAACTCACCTCACCTCACGATTTACCTAATCGCAACGATGTTAATTATCAATTGCTTCAATGAAGGTAAGGAAACCTGCATACCGGAGAGTTCTCCATAATCTTCTCGAAGGTGTGTGAAGTCTACCAATCCGCACTTGATCAGCGTGGTACACTATGGCCTGTACCCTTCACATTGGGATAGGAGACCCCGAGCCCAGCTTTATGGGTTGTTACTTGACTTTATTATAATCGAGAAAACTGAAATGGAACGCTTTATGTAAGCTTGTTGCTAGCCCTTACACTTTGTTATAATGCTTTACATTTCACTAGCATCTAAAAATAAAGTTCTGTGATATTGCTGTGAATAGTATAGCAATACGGACACAATTGCTGAACGACTATCATCCTACTATTAAATTCTATTATCTTCAGGTACTTTCAAACTCAATTTTGTTCGGAATCGCTTCTTGATTGCTTATACGCTTCGCTTGTAGCTCATCACATTGTTTTGAATTCAGGAATTCACTATCATGCTGTAAACCATCTTAGCAAGTTAGAGAGGAGTTTTTTGGCCAAGTAATTTATCATAATGTATGTATTGCTAAGATTAAATAAGAGTTATGTCTCAGTAAGAATAAGATTTTTTTTTGTGTGTAAGAATATTTTCTTTTTGTACTACAGTGTCAACTTGATGAAATAAAATTTTATTCCATTCTATTCTATTCTTCTATTCAGTAATTTTCGTAAATATAAATCGAGATAAGATTAAAGATCTAAGAAGATAATGTAACGGTAAATTCTTACATAACCTGAGATATTTTATAACATTTTTGTTAATCGATCTTGCGGGGCAATCGCGAACGAACGTGTGCTGTGTACTCTCAAACTAGAAAAAAATATGAAAGAATGAAAAATACAGTGATTGTTCAATCACATCATCGAGCTATAAAAGTGATTTTTTTGAAGATTGGTAAATGATTCATGTTAATTAATTCGTAACCCGACATTAGTTTGATAAACCTGCACACTAGTTTTGGTTTGACTTAAAGTATTGGTTTTTAAAATATTATATAAATTTTGATTATTCAGCTACTTAGCTGGATAGGGTAGTTTATCTTTCGAAAATTGCAGCAAGCATTTGTCACGTCATATCAACTGTTGTACCTACATATTTTTCTTTACACCTGCAGATCGTTTTCGTTCTTTACTTACTCTGTATTGTGTAGGTATATATAGATAAGAAGCGATAAGACACTTTGGTAATGTTTATCTGGCTATGTAGTCACTAAGTTGCCTTATTCATTAGATAGCGAAAAGCATACCTTCGGTTCAGATTTTACCTTACTATATTACTGAGGCAGTGTACATTGTACATCGCACGCTGCAGGCTTCTTTTAATCACGGCACGGACAAAGAATTTCTTTGAAATCAGCTTATAGGTTTAATAATAGGTCTTTACCTATGAAATTGGAAATTTTGTAACCAGCATTTTTAGATTTAATTATCTATGGATTGGCGCGCATTTCAAATAAATTTTATTCGAATCCCGTGTTATTAATTTCAAATTCAGTCATTTGTTTTTAGATACTGTTTTTTTTTGTGAAATTGTGGTAATTTTGGCGCCATAAACCGAAAATTCGTACAATTTTCGAATATGAGTTCCTATGTGGAAATACCGCTGCGCAAACAACACGATACATTATCGACGTGTACGGGTTTAACACTGCTTGCATAAAAATGGACCATTGGTTCAATGGTTTTAAATCTGAAAATTTTGAGTTGAAGGACGAGCCTTATGATCGGCCGGTAATAATTGTCGACAACGACGAATTGAAGGCGACAGTGGAAGCGGATGCAACTCAATCTACGGCTGAGCTTGCTGCGGGCTTTGTTAGTTAGGGTTCAAAACAACATTGAAGCACTTGCGTCAAATCGGAAAGATAAAAAAGCTAGATAAGTGGGTGCCACACGAATTAAGCGACCAACAGCGAGACTTGCGCGTTTTACAGGAAAAAGATGACAATTATGCCATAGTACCAGATATTCCTCTTTACCCGAAAATAAATAACTTGCAATGACGTTGGATATTTTGTTATTTTTGGACGAGTATATATTTTTGTGTTATTCAAAAGATGGAAAATGCTTGGAAAAACTTTGGTATTAGTAATTAGGTAATGTGATTAGAAATCGTTAAATAATATTTTATATTGGCAAGCAGGTTTAAAAAAGTTACAAGTAATAAAGGTATGAATGGAAAGAGAAAAATGTTATTCTATGTTTATGAATTGTAGTTAGAGTAGAATTTTGCCTGATAAAACTATCAACTAATAATTCCGACTACTAAATATTATGTACACTTTAAATAAAACTAAGTATAAATGTTAATCGAATACATGAATAAAATATATTTCCGTATTTGCGCTTCACACGCAAGTTTTGTCCCTATTAGTAATTTAGTTCAGGTCCAGACAGTGTCAATGCTCTTTTTAAACCGGTCGTCTATTTTTGCATCAGCAGTAAAACGTAGGTATTATCTTTACTATTTCCTCAAAATACTGCAATCATCTTCATTACTGTACCTCCAACGTCACTCAGGGTTCATTTGTTCGTCGAAATAGGACACTTCTTAAAAGCTTTCGATATTTTACACACAAGGCGTCCGATATGAGAAAATGACGCATAACGGTGATGCTGCATATTTTTCTATTCCTAAAATTGTGAGGTGAAAACTTGTAACGTATTATTTTTCTTACAGCGTGATTTTAAATTAAATTAATTAATGAATACTCTAGTCATTTTCATAAATGTATACAGTGTAAACTCTTTGACTGAAGCATTTGAGGCCAACATTGATTTCATTTAGCTTTTCATTGGTAGCAAAATTTTGTTAGACAAATAAAATAAAAATTAAAACGTACAAAAATATTTAGGTACATAATAATAGAGTATTCTAAATGTTTTTATTCGAGAATTGGGTGCAATTTATTTATATTGTTAAGTATTTTTACCCGACTATCAAGGACGAAGGAATCCATTGATCAGATTGTTTTTACATAAATTCTTCTAGAACTCGGGCCACATTAAGAACTATGTTTTACCCATTGATCAGATGGCCTTTACATATAAATTCTTCGAGAACTCGGCGATCATTAAAATTTATCGCTAAGATATTTACAACTGTGTCAAACTAGCGAATGATCTCATCCACTGCACATTGAATCAAATCCCAGGATTCTAAATAAGTCGGATGCATAATATAAGTCTAATTGTGCATACTATAATTATTATTATTGTACTGGCAGACAAGCTGACTTTTTGGGTTCAAAGTACTGAAAACTAATAATATCCATAAAATACCAATAAAAATAGTAAATAAAAGCGTTCCTTGTTTTTTATGTTTTTTTAATGATTTTGATTTTTTTATAATAATCTTAAAAATAGTTAGGTGACTCAAGCGATAAAATCATTATATTATAATAAAAACCACGCAAACTTTGGAGTCTAAAGTCACAAAAGTGAGAATATACGTATATTCTAAGTTTAGCAACTTTGGGTACAATTACAGGGTACAAAATATACTGATGGGGTAATCTCGAGGCCTCCTGTAACACCCTGAGACAGATGCCCTACTGTGGCCCTTAATATTTGACAGCTAAGCCACTGAATCTTCTCTGAGGATTTCTACCTATTGCTGTGTGATCCCCACACACACACACAGTGTTCAAGTAGAAATAGACCCTTGCGAATTCGTGTTGACTTGTCAGTTGTCACTCTGCGGGCTAGTTTCAAAATTAACTCCTTAGATTTGGCTACGGATATAGAATCCCGTGAATCAATTAAACATTTGTGTCGAGGCTATCTTATGAAGGCTTGGCTAATTAAGGCTTGTATGCATTTATTTTTAAATTAAATTAACTGTTACATTATGTAGTTCTTTATTAAGTCCATAAAATTATGGATTCTTACATTTGCACAATTTACGTTAAAACTGGAATAATTTTAAAAGTTTAATGACCCAAAATCAGCAGAAAACTTATGGTGATACTACCAAAATCTTTTGTTATCAACAGATTTGTAGTAGAAATATTCACAGCACAAATATTCACGTAATGAATATTTTAAAATTAATTTAATAGGATACAGATTCACACTTCAATTGTTACGTTATCGTGCATAGTATTCATTATATCTGAATTTTACATACACAGCCGACACTTACCCCAGTATTTACATACAACAAGGAGTTTCTCTGTGGTTAACCCACAGTGCATCGCGGTAGTGACACGGCTAAATTTTATCTACTATATAACTAATATTTAAATGCGAAATGTGTGCAAAACGGCTAAAAGGACGTGAATAAAATTTTGCACATGAATTGTATAACCTAGATTAAATTGTAAGACAATTGTTATCTGGGAAATTAGATGAGTTGAAAGATGAGACCTCAGGATGAGACAAAAAATAAGGAAAGAGCTGTCTTTCCAGCCCCCAGCTGGAACACAACAAGTCGTTTGATTCTTAATTCGATTAATTTTTGTTAGTTACCTCAAAGCTGCAATCTTATTCGTTGCTGAACAGACAGCAAAAAGATATTATGAAAAATATTATAATAGAATTTGTATTTGTATCAGGGACTTTGTTTATAGACTCTTCTAGCGAACCACAATTATTTGTAACTAGCGCTCTGCCCGCGGCATTGCCCGCGTTTTCCGGGATAATAAGTACCCCATGACTTATACTAGATCATGGTCTATCTGTCTGCTGAATTTCATGAAAATCTGTTCAGTAGTTTTTCCGTCAGAGAGTAACAAACATCTATACAAACACATTTATAATATTAGTTATTTATCAATGAGTTTACTTACCCTGATAAAACAAAATAGATTTTTATAATTTATGACGTTATATCAAATCGTCTTAAACACGTGGTCGGAATTTTTCACCTGTCTTAAGTAGGTAGGTGTTCTTAGGTCAATGCACTCATTTCATGCAATTATGCTGAGTTACAATTTATAAACTAAATAAATCAAACGTGGTAAATTAATACTTTGTTTATTCATTGTATAAATAAAACTAGTGACCCTAGACCATGGAGGTTAAAGAGAACAGTGAACAGTTGATAGAATAACACAAGTACTAACGATCATTTCACCTAATGCAAGAATCATCAAAATCCATCAACGCGTTTCAGTCGTGTAGTTGGGTGATTAAGGTGATTCAAACCAGGATTTTTTTAGTTGACCATTGCTGGTAGCTGTAAAAATTATTAGAAATTAAACGTTTTACAATGATCTAATTGACAACCAATTTTCAGTCTTGTCTATCCAGGCCTGAGTTTCTCTGGAAACTGGCACTCTCCTCTCTCTCTCTCAAATTTATCGATATTGTTTCTATAACATTTATAACAATTATCATTGAAATAAATAGTTCAGGTTTTCGGATACCTGAACTAATCTTCGAGATTAGTAGCTCTTTTCTAGTTAGTAAAAATATGTCTACAGCTTTTTATCACAACATCATGGTGACCATCAGAGTTAAGGCCTGTGGTTATGGCTGACGTTGTAAATTCACCTAAAATCAGTTGGATCGCCGAAGTACAATATAATTATCGTGTATCATTTGATTGAAATGGTGCATTATGCATATTAAAAACCTACTCTCCATTATTGTTAATAATTACTTGAAAGTACCATTTGCCATTTGATAAAAAAAATTAACAATACGAAATTTTGTATTTTTGTGATTCAATCACACATAAATCATTTCAATTTTTTAATATGTTTTAAGGAATTTCGCTCATACCTACCGTTATTTGTATTTCTGATAAAATGTTACAAAAAGAGAGCACGCGGACTATTATCAGACGAATTTATTTATAAGTATACCTTAGCGTATACAACGTAGCAATGCTAGGCGAACTTCTGGAAAAGCTCAGGTAAGGTCGTATGTCAAGTGTCTCTTCGCCTTTGGACAGGGGCACCGCTTATCAGATAATCCTTCTTGACTGCGCTCACCGCGCCCATAACAATTTCAATCTTACTGACAAGCCCGAGCATTAATTCTGCATCTGTGACTAATGTCATACAATAGGGATGTGACTAATTTTATGATTCAATTTTATTTCATAAACAGAACCTCAATAATAACGAAAAAAAAATATTATAAAAATAATAATCTTCAATTTAAAAATAAAAATTGATAAAAAAAAATCATTATCAAATTTCCCACCAAAAACGTCACGTGACGTCAATATCCGATATTCAGTACTATTTTTGTTGAAGTTTGTTGAATTTCCATATACAATAGAAACAATGACGTCATATTCTCAAAATGGCGTTTGAGGTCACGTAACAGTGAGTACAATTTTTAACATTTTAAATTAATGATATTTAATTTATTGTGATTTATTTAAATAAAATAATCATATTTTAGGCCTTTTTTATATTCTAAATTTTTACATTCTAGGCCTAAATTACATTCTGCGGAGTAGAGGTATATCTATATATATCTCTGATATGATTCTGGCGTGAATAACAATAAGGGATCTAAAATAATATCTATACTTTCTTTTGGTCAATATAATTAAATTTTTTATTACTTTTCTGGCTCGTAGGCTATATATACCTATGTATATATTTTTTATTAATACGCTCTTATTATTAACTAGCTGATCCAGCGAACTTCGTATCACCTAACAATCAATGAATATACTTTGTTAATTTTAACATTTATAGTTTTGGTAGGTTGAACAAATCAGAGACCATCAAATTCCCTCTTTCTCTCCCTCTCCTCCCCCTCTCCGGAACAATTCCATCATACATGATTTTTGCGTCAGTTAAACCGTTAACGCAGCGCACGCGACGGAAACTCTCAAAAAGGAATATTTTCTCGTTTTTGCGACCATTTCCATTGATGCTTCGCTCCTATTGGTCGCAGCGTGATATTATAAAGCCTAAAGCCTTCCTCGATAAATGAAATATCCATCACAAAAATAATTTTTCAATTCAAACCAGTAGTTCTTGTGATTAGCGCATTCAACCAAATAAACAAACTCTTCTAGTAAATGAGTTACATATTTTATTATAAAATAATATTTTCTTACGCTGCGACAATCCACTGAAGACAGCATTATTTTGCACTTCGTCCTTACTAAGACATGTACATACTTAATTTACTTGGGCACAATTTTTAGTAGTATGACTATACATACACCCAGTCGTCATTGTATCGAATAAATGTGAGTAGAGTCTGGTACACACGTCCGATTCCGATCTTAAGATTGCTGGAGGTTATCCTTCATGTTATCACGTCTCTGTGTCAATCTTCTAATTTTATTAACATTGCTGGCGATAATTAACAAAAATAAAGCGTTTTCTGATTTTTAGTAGCAGCTATCAACCCAGTTTATCAGAAGTGACCCAACTTGTAACGCGTGAATTCTTGCAGTCGGTAGGTACGCGGCGATAACGACATTTATTTGTTTTATAAGACGATATAAGTCGTTCATCAATTATAAAATATTGTTTTCATTATTTGTTCTTCTTTATTTTAACCCACTTCATTATCGAGGCAGATGAAGTTAAAGGTTACCATCTTGTAGGACGGGGTCTACGGAGTCCATCGTTCATGCCAGATAAAAATATCCTCTGTATAATAATATAAATATCCTCTAAATTAACTATAAGCTGAAGCGGAAATGTTTAAGATGTTACTTAATGTGTCGCGACTGATAATGCAGATAAGTGAAGTGGAACAACGCCCTATCAAAGGTGCTTAACCAAGTGCTACATAGTTCCATGTGTGGATGTTACCATCATCGCTTCGGTTGCTCTCCTCATATTACGCACTATTAGATGTCAGCGACGATACTTACCATTTCTGACAATTTCTGAGAAGGCTAATATCTAGACACGCGGCAGCGTGTCAAGCCATATTCAAACTAACAAAACTGGCGAGCAGCACCGTGTGTAATATTACACGAATAATTTGGAGCCACTTTTGACCCCTCCATAACTCGAAAATAACAAAACTACGGTTCTTTTCTCGCTTATAGTTTCGCGCTCATAGCCCGGCGGTATGCGTCGCTCCAAAGTTAAGCAACAACAGGCACGGTCGGTAGTTGCATGGGTGACCGCTAGTGGCAAAAAATTCTTGAGCGTTTCCGTGCTTTGGAGGGTACGTAAAGCCGTCGGTCGTTAAGCCATGTCGGAGGCCCCCGGGTGGTCTAGAAACTTCCGACACTCGGGTTGGCCACTAACCTCTCCACCAATCTGCACTGGAGCAGCGTGGCCTCCTCATGAGGAGAGACCCGTGACCAGTAATGAGAAAATAATAGGTTGAAGCGAGCCAGCCACAGGTCTTTTCAAGTTCTGTCACATGCAATTCGTGAGGATTTGACATAGAGAGCGTCGTATTTTAAAGAAACACAGGCGTTTTCTCCTTCTTGGTAAATAAATGAAAGAAAGCTTGGGGTCCTTGCAAATGAGACTTGTAGCTTCCATGATTCGGAGGACCTATTAAGAATATATATATACTTAGATGTTCATAAGATGATAAAAATTATAATAAAATTTACATAAATTAATAGTAAACAATATTAGAGATAATACCAAATAATCACACTCTAATTTTAGTGGAGTCCTGTAAGCAGTAAAAAGGGCTAAACTTTGAAATCCAATTACTTTAAATTAAGATGACCTTTTCTATCACGATTTATTGCCACAATAATAAACCTTTGGTTTTTTTTATATTTTTCCTTCATTTTGTAAAAGAAAATGTATCCTTTGTTGTAATAAATATTTATTGTAATTTACTACAAGTATATTTTTAATATAAGTATGAACCAATTGAAATATAAACTTGACAAGTGTGAGTTAAACCCGCTTGGAGGGTGTTCCGTACGTTGATTTATATATTTACCACGAAGAATGGCGATAGGATGGAGTAGATGGGAGCTCTCATATTTCCTCTGTTACATCATCAACTTCCTACCGTCTTTAATGTTACTCTATTAATCGATCATTTTATTGGTTCGTCTATCCGTATACAAATTACCTGTCAGCATGAAAACAACAAGAATAGATTAAAATTCTGTCAGGTTAACCAAATTGTTTCACCAACAGGTGTCCAATTTCGGCACACCAATAAATTTTGCCCTCTAAACTGTTAAAGTAAACGCTCAATTGAGTTTCAATAATCAGCATATAGTAGTACGTCACACGTGTATAATATTTTATAACTTTGACACTTACGTAAGAATTTTTTACAAGACCGACGTGCGGTAAAATTGGTGAAGTCAGTGCGACCTTGTATTGAGTAGGTAAACACATTTGTGAGTTTATCTCGATAATTGTTTGCATAAACTCGCCCAGAGTTAGAAAGATGATGATAGTAAGTGGGTGAGAGACAATATAATGTTTGTGAAACATTTTTTCGCACAGTAACATACAACTCTATTATTCAAAATAGCTCGTATACATAGTGTGAAAATCAAAATCTCGTTGTTCGTATCAAATTGAAATTTATAGAGGATTTAGTTAAAATTTAAAGCAATCACTCATAAATTTTTTAAACGTGAATTAAAGATGTTATGGGCAAATGTAATTAGTATACAATTAGCCTGTTGCCACGAATCAAATTGAAAATCAAATTGTTCTCGTTGTTCGTATCAAATTGAAATTTATAGAGGATTTAGTTAAAATTAGTTAAAATTTAAAGCAATCACTCATAAATTTTTTAAACGTGAATTAAAGATGTTATGGGCAAATGTAATTAGTATACAATTAGCCTGTTGTACGCGAAAACTTGCAAAGGCAATTTTTATGTTTTGATGTTTAGCGGAAAATTAGGTTTTAAAAAAATATTCAATTAAAGAAATAATCAACGATGACGGGCAGTCTCTCACAAGAAATACCAAATAATTATATTGTCATTTCAAGATGCCGCGTACTTTGGGTATAGACACACAATACATAAAAATACTTAACGTACAAGCAGTGAACGAATTTAGTATAGTTTAGTACTTATATTAGTTCGTATAATTAGTGCGTACAGGGTAGAATTAGATTTAGGCTTGGCAACTCACGAGAAACCAACTAGGAGTTATATACGGGAAATAACAGTAGTGATTAGGAACGGTATATCTATCCCTGGCCAGAAAATGTGCCAGTTCAATCTTGCAAACAATAAAAATTACAGACACCAGTGCACAGATGAATATGTAGGCATTTGTTTTTGGCTAATTAGTTGAAAATTTAATTGAATTAAGTACCACAATCACAAATAAACCTTGGATTTGGAAAGAATAAAAATCAGAAAGAGTATAATTAGGTAAGTATAATAAGTAAAGAAGATAAGTAATATGTTTCTTTGAGTTAAACAGAAACATTTGTAGATAGTAGAATAATTAATCAACTGTTAGTGTATATTATAACAATGGTTGTCAAGTCATTTTAGGTTACTAAGTTCTCGTTATCAAATACATAAATTTAAGGGTGCAACTGTTCTCAATGTGACGATGACAAATGCATAATTTTAAAGATATTCACGTCTTCTTTGAAGATACAACGTTAGCTCCAATAACTACAAGTAGTCAAGTGGGTCGTCAAATAAATTGGTGGTGACGTTATACTGTACCGAATTAAGGAGTTTGTTCGCTATTCTTAAATTGCCTCAAACTTTATCATCACAAAATATTATGCCTATACAATGTAACACACCATTTAAAGTTGAACTTTATAATTTTTTTATATTTTTTATAAATTTTATGTCCCGCGCAACATTTATTATTAATAGTCTGCCTATCTATGACGCTGCCTGCCTATGTTGTCTTAAAAAACAATGAACGTTAGCTGATACGTTATATATTCTATAAACCTCTTCTTTGAAGGATTGCAATATATTTAATAATCGATTATAAAATCTAAACCTTAATCCACTCGCATTTAGTGGATTTTCGGATGGCCGTGACCATCATGACCTAGCTTCATCCACAGAGCAGCTATAGATTTTGATAATAAACAGCCTATAGCGACTATTGATGCACTCTTTAGCTTGTAACCTACTCTGCATAAATTACTTCATGGTTACATTTCAAGCCTCGCTTAAGAGCAGCCGACGTGGTTAATGCGCTGGCTTTATATCATAGCACTTTTTAAACAATGGATAAGACAAGATTTAACCGGCTAACTTTGGTAATAAACTTGTACCAGCATTGCTTAACAGAAGAGTTGCAAGGCTAGCGGTTTGTACATTTTTCTTAAAGGGCTTAGGTTTAAGTCCTACGGTGCGTGTACATATAATTACTTACTTTTTTCTTATGACAGTGACAATTTTATGTATTGTGACGATTAACGTCACTATTTATGGTAAATACTTATCCCACCAAAAACATTTTCATGTAACATGTTGCCAAGACGAGACTATAACATCTACATCAAAAAGTTATTCATGTAGAGCCAAGCTTCTAACTCTACACGCCCTAAATATATAAGTTATATCTTCACAAACGTTACACCTTAGTCAAAATATGTGGCTTAGCCGTTTCGTTACGAAAAGAACTATTGTTTAAGAGGAAAGTAATAAACAGTGAATAAATTTTTCATCTAAAGCCCATGTGACGGTAGCGTATAGTTAGTTAATTAACTAATCAATCATTAACTTATTCGCTAGTGATCACCCCGAGGATTCATTAAGTATAACAATATAATTTAGATGAAAAAACATTCTCATCATATCTTAGGTATCAGCATTTAGCATACCTGAGAATGCTGGTGTTAAACGATAAGCAAATATAAGTTTAAACCCAAAGCGGTATGGTGGGTATCAGCTTGTTGAATTTTGACAAAGCATTTCATGCGTTCTGTTGCAAAACTGTTATACCTCGACACCTTCTTGGAACTGCCATATGGGAATATATGCATATTATTATGCATATTTACACCAGTCGCGACTGAAACCAGTTTGATTTTGCGTGATAAATGCGTGTTTGAATTACAATGAAGCTTATGTTAGGACCCTTATTAAGCGTCGTGGGACGAGTCAAGGATCGTCTCTCGTTGTAAGCGAAATATCATGTGACACGATTTCGAGACTATTTTAATTATAGCTGCAATAACCGATAAATCTTAAATCGCAGACCATTCACAGTAAGATTTGAATCAAATTAACTTGAGGTTAACATTTAATGACTTAGGAGACAAATAATAATTAAAATTTAAGGCCAAATTAATTTATGTTTACCTACTGTTAATTATTTTTTAACTAATTTAAATTGAAATAGGACTCGTCTGATAAAATGGAATAACTATAGGGTTTTTGCTATTTAGTCTATACTAATAATAAAGAGGAAAGATTTGATTGTTTTCATTGAATAGGCTCCGAAACTACTGAACCGATTTGAAAAATTCTTACACTGTTGGAAGGCTACACTATCTCCGAGTAACATAGGCTATATTATATTTTCAAAAAAAATAGGGATCCTTAATAAAACTCCAATAATGTAATCCAAGGTGTAAAAATAAAGAAAACCGAAGCAAAGCGAGGGCGGTTAAAAAAGCAAAAAAAAAGCGACAATAAAAATAGCGACAGAAACGCGAGTCAGATGACCACCGATAACAATGTTTCGGTCCACGAATCGTGTGAACATATCTATCGCAGTGAAACGAAGAAATCCGTGACTTGATCAATTCCATAAGGAATTTGATCAAATCCCGTAAGATGATAGAATGATGACTCCGATGAGACTTTTCACTAGAGATCTCACCTAATCCATGGAAGAACTTGATACAATGCTCGAGGACTTAAACAGCGCCTTTTAACTGGTGGGTCTTAAGATGAACATGGACAAGGCGAAAATCATGTCGAAAGTTCATGTCACATCCGTACCGGTTGTTGTTGATGGCGCTGTTCGAAGTTGTAGACGAATACAATACCTGAGACAAATGATCCAATTGAGTAGGTAAGTCCAACTTCGAGAAAGAAGTCACTCGTAGAATCCAAGTTGGATAAGCTCCGTTCGGGAAACTGCGTCATAATATCTTGTCATCTTAACACTACCTCAGTGCCAGAAGTCGAAGGCATTTGAGCAGTGTCTGTTGCCCGTGATAATCCATAAGCTCAAAGTCACACAGCGAGCTATGGAGAGGGCGCTCGGTATTTACGCGATCGCGTCAAAAATAATGAAATCCGTAGTAGACGAACTAGGATAACTGACATAGCCAAACGAATAAGCCGGCTGAAGTACCTATACATACATATTTTGTCTCATACTTCTTTGTCTTATAATTTGTTAAAGTAAAAGTTTACAAGTAGTGCAAGAGCACACAGCGAAATTTTATATATAACACATGTTTATTTTATTAAATAACTTTTGACAGTTTGAATTACGTTTGTCTTTCGGCAACAAAGTAATTTAATATTAAATAATGCAAACACAAAACATGGTCCGAGCGCAACGGTTTTAGGATAACTATCGATTTGAGTCGGAGGGCCAATTTCGTCATCGTCTAGGCTGGCGCCGCCGATTTGTTTTTATCTGACGACTGCAAAACAGCTACAAAATAATGTTTACTCAATGTTTTTGTTTGTAGTCTTTTTTGTCTTCACTTTAAAACTTGAATAATCTGTTATAAGCTTACTCTCTCTGTCATTTAATATTAATTATGAAAATAATTTCTCACAACAAGTAAATTTAGAATTCCCCGTGCGGATGAATTTTTAAAAACCCTTTCTTAGTAGATTCTTTTTGGTACTTAGTGGGGAATCACAAAAAAAAGACTCATAAAAAGTGTCTGCTATTAAGTAGTTAAGAAGATATTGTCAAAAAATATTTGCATTATTAGAGATGTTAGTAATACGCCATTGGTAAAAAAAATTACAATGCAACTAAGTACCTAAACTGTTAAAGTAAACGCTCAATTGAGTTTCAATAATCAGCATATACTCGTAGTACGTCACACGTGTATAATATTTTATAACTTTGACACTTACGTAAGAATTTTTTACAAGACCGACGTGCGGTAAAATTGGTGAAGTCAGTGCGACCTTGTATTGAGTAGGTAAACACATTTGTGAGTTTATCTCGATAATTGTTTGCATAAACTCGCCCAGAGTTAGAAAGATGATGATAGTAAGTGGGTGAGAGACAATATAATGTTTGTGAAACATTTTTTCGCACAGTAACATACAACTCTATTATTCAAAATAGCTCGTATAATAATACAATATCCGGATGACCGAGCTTTGCTCGGTTTAGTGTTGCTTAACAACGCCATTTACTGAAGTAGCTTTAGTATTGCCACTTGCCAATAGATGTCAGGAAGAGTATATTGTAGAGGTTTATCATTGCCTGAAAACACCGATAAAACGACGTTTTCTAAAAATGAATCCTAGCTAGATCGATTTATCGCCCCCGAAACCCCCTATATACTAAATTTCATGAAAATCGTTGGAGCCGATTCCGAGATTCCAATTATATATATATATGTACAAGAATTGCTCGTTTAAAGGTATTAGATTGTGTGCATCTGGATTGAGGGCCCACTTTTTTTTCTTGGCGTATCAAATTGAAATTTATAGAGGATTTAGTTAAAATTAGTTAAAATTTAAAGCAATCACTCATAAATTTCTTAAACATGAATTAAAGATGTTATGGGCAAATGTATTTAGTATACAATTAGCCGTAACCCTAGCTGTTGCTGGGTATCAAGTACGCGAAAACTTGCAAAGGCATTTTTTATGTTTTGATGTTTAGCGGAAAATTAGGTTTTAAAAAAATATTCAATTAAAGAAATAATTAACGATGACGGGCAGTCTCTCACAAGAAATACCAAATAATTATATTGTCATTTCAAGATGCCGCGTACTTTGGGTATAGTCACACAATACATAAAAATACTTAACGTACAAGCAGTGAACGAATTTAGTATAATTTAGTACTTATATTAGTTCGTATAATTAGTGCGTACAGGGAATTAGATTTAGGGATGGCAACTCACAAGAAACCAACTAGGAGTTATATACAAGAAATAACAGTAGTGATTAGGAACGGTATATCTATCCCTGGCCAGAAAATGTGCCAGTTAAATCTTGCAAACAATAAAAATTACAGACACCAGTGCACAGATGAATATGTAGGCATTTGTTTTTGACTAATTAGTTGAAAATTTAATTGAATTAAGACAAGTATCACAATGAAAAAAAACCTTGGATTTGGAAAGAATAAAAATCAGAAAGCGTATAATTATAAAGAAGATAAGTAATATGTTTCTTTGAGTTAAACATAAACATTTGTAGATAGTGGAATAATTAATCAACTGTTAGTGTATATTATTACAATAGTTGTCAAGTCATTTTAGGTTACTAAGTTCTCGTTATCAAATACATAAATTTAAGGGTGCAACTGTTCTCAATGTGACGATGACAAATGCATAATTTTAAAGATATTCACGTCTTCTTTGAAGATACGACGTTAGCTCCAATAACTACAAGTACCTAGTCAAGTGGGTCGTGAAATAAATTGGTGGTGACGTTATACTGTACCGAATTAAGTAGTTTGTTCGCTATTCTTAAATTGCCTCAAACTTTATCATCACAAAATATTATGCCCATACAATGTTACACACGATTTAAAGTTTAACTTTATAATTTTTTTATATATTTTTTTAAATTTTATGTCCCGCGCAACATTTATTATTAATAGTCTGCGTATCTGTGACGTCGCCTGCCTATGAGGTGGATGTCTTCAAAAAAAGAGTGAATAGGCTGTTACTAAGTTAATGTGCTCATCACATTGGACCACATTTCCACTTACCATCAGGTGGGATCCTGGTCAAGTATTAACTTATTTGTGTAAAAAAAAGTCTACAATAAAAAAAAATACTAAAAAGTAAAATTAATTATAATAAAAGTATCTATGTAACTAGGCCCTTGCGGTGCAGTACCTAAAATGCTGTCAGCGTTCCCTCGCTGAATAGCATTGTTAGAATATTATTATAAATATTATTTAAAGTTACTTTTCAAACGTCATCGCTATGCGGATAGTACAAACCTCCAATTTGCTTAACTGAATATAACAAAATATTATGAAAAATTAGCACATTACATGCCAAAATAATATTTTGAGCTATCTGCATCATTAGTTTTGCCGTTATTTATCTTAATTAAAACATATAATTATAATTCAGTCTCAATCATAACTACACCAAAGTTTACTAACGTCATACGATTGAATTTGCGATGGTAGTTTTGCACAATATTAATTATCACAACTATTAGGTATTCTTAAAGAAATAATAAAAATGAATTGCTGCATAGCATAAGCCGATGTATTTATACGTGGATCTGAAGTTGTAGACAACCCTAATAACTAGGTAATTGCTATATCAAACGTCGTCTTAAAAAACAATGAACGTTAGCTGAGACGTTATAGATTCTATAAACCTCTTCTTTGAAAGATTGCAATATATCTAATAATCGATTATTAAATCTAAACCTTAATCCACTCGCATTTGGTGAATTTTCGGATGGCCGTGACCATCATGACCTAGCTTCATCCACAGAGCAGCTATAGATTGTGATAATAAACAGCCTATAGCGAATATTGATGCACTCTTTAGCTTGTAACCTACTCTGCATAAATTACTTCATGGTTACATTTCAAGCCTCGCTTAAGAGTAGCCGACGTGGTTAATGCGCTGGCTTTATATCATAGCACTTTTTAAACAATGGATAAGACAAGATTTAACCGACTAACTTTAGTAATAAACTTGTACCAGCATTGCTTAACAGAAGAGTGATAGGCTAGCGGTTTGTACGTCTTTCTTAAAGGGCTTAGGTTAAGTTCTATGGTGCGTGTTACATATAATTACTTACTTTTTTCTTATGACAGTGACAATTTTATGTATTTGTGACGATTAACGTCACTATTTATGGTAAATACTTATCCACCAAAAACATTTTCATGTAAAATGTTGCCAAGACGAGACCATAATATGGCTCTACATCAAAAAGTTATCAGATCTCATATAGAGCCAAGCTAACTCTACTCTACACGCCCGAACTATACCTACTAGTCTTCTCTTCACAAACGTTACACCTTAGTTTTAGTTACGAAAAGAACTATTGTTTCACAGGAAAGTAATAAACAGTGAATAAATTTTTCACCTAAAGCCCATGTGACGGTAGCGAAACGGCCAATCCACATATTTTGACTAAGGAGTAACGTTTGTGAACATAGGACTGGTATAGTTAGGGCGTTAATTAATTAACTAATCAATCATTAACTTATTCGCTAGTGATCACCCCGAGGATTCATTAAGTATTAAAGAATTAAAGAATTAAAGAATTTTTATTGGTCCAATAAATCTTACATAATTTACATGTTGTTGGGACCCACCTTTTAAGCATCAGTAATGCCTGTGTTAGGGGGTCCCGCTCTTCCATTTTGTACATCTAGATATTGGACTTAACTTAAAATTATACAATGAAAGATAACAAGATAGGATATTAACAAGATAGAGATTGTGTGTGTGTGTGTGTGTGTGTGTGTGTGTATGTGTGTGTGTGAGTGAGTGAGTTCGTGTATATGTGTGTGTGTGTGTGAGGGTGATTGGGTGGGTAGGTGTGTGGATGTGTATATTTGTGTTTGTTTGAAAATAATGTATATTTCTTAATTACTTAATAAAACTATATAAGTATAACAAGTATAACAAAGTATAACAATATAATTTAGATGAAAAAACATTCTCATCATATCTTAGGTATCAGCATTTAGCATACCTGAGAATGCTGGTGTTAAACGATAAGCAAATATAAGTTTAAACCCAAAGCGGTATGGTGGGTATCAGCTTGTTGAATTTTGACAAAGCATTTCATGCGTTCTGTTGCAAAACTGTTATACCTCGACACCTTCTTGGAACTGCCATATGGGAATATATGCATATTATTATGCATGTTTACATCAGTCGCGACTGAAACCAGTTTGATTTTGCGTGATAAATGCGTGTTTGAATTACAATGAAGCTTATGTTAGGACCCTTATTAAACGTCGTGGGACGAGTCAAGGATCGTCTCTCGTTGTAAGCGAAATATCATGTGACACGATTTCGAGACTATTTTAATTGTAGCTGCAATAACCGATAAATCTTATATCGCAGACCATTCACAGTAAGATTTGAATCAAATTAACTTGAGGTTAACATTTAATGACTTAGGAGACAAATAATAATTTAAGGCCAAATTAATTTATGTTTACTGTTAATTATTTTTTAACTAATTTAAATTGAAATAGGACTCGTCTGATAAAATGGAATAACTATAGGGTTTTTGTTATTTAGTATTCAATAAAAATAGCCACAGAAACGCGGGTCAGATGACCGCCGATAACAATGTTTCGGTCCCACGAATCGTGTGAATGTATTTATCGCAGTGAAACGAAGAAATCCGTGACTTGATCAATTCCATAAGGAATTTGATCAAATCCCGTAAGACGATAGAACGATGACTCCGTTGCGACTTTTCACTAGAGATCTCACCAAATCCATGGAAGAACTTGATACAATGCTCGAGAACTTAAACATCCCCTCATAACGGGTGGGTCTTAAGATGAACATGGACAAGACGAAAATCATGTCGAAAGTTCATGTCACATCCGTACCGATTATTGTTGACGGCGATGTTCTCGAAGTTATAGACAAAAGCAATTACTTGGGACAAGTTATCCATATGGGTTCATCCAACTTCGAGTAAGAAGTCACTCGTAGAATCCAAGTCGGATGGGCTCCGTTCGGGAAACTGCGTCATATCTTGTCATCTTAACACTTCCTCAGTGCCTGAAGTCGAAGGCATTTGAGCAGTGTCTGTTGCCCGTGATAATCCATAAATTCAAAGTCATACAGCGAGCTATGGAGAGGGCGCTCGGTATTTACGCGATCACGTCAAAAATAATGAAATCCGTAGACAAACTAGGATAACTGACATAGCCAAACGAATAAGCCGGCTGAAGTAC
Organism: Thymelicus lineola; assembly: GCA_963932265.1. Lineage (NCBI taxonomy): Eukaryota > Metazoa > Arthropoda > Insecta > Lepidoptera > Hesperiidae > Thymelicus > Thymelicus lineola. The sequence continues at coordinate 23,134,519 of OZ010680.1, forward strand.
CTATACATACATATTTTGTCTCATACTTTTTTGTCTTATAATTTGTTAAAGTAAAAGTTTACAAGTAGTGCAAGAGCACACAGCGAAATTTTATGTATAACACATGTTTATTATTAAATAACTTTTGACAGGTTGAATTACGTTTGTCTTTCAACAACAAAGTATTTTAATATTAAATAATGCAAACACAAAACATGGTCCGAGCGCAACGGTTTTAGGATAACTATCGATTTGAGTCGGAGGGCCAATTTCGTCATCGTCTAGGCTGGCGCCGCCGATTTGTTTTTATCAGACGACTGCAAAACAGCTACAAAATAATATTTACTCAATGTTTTTGTTTGTAGTCTTTTTTGTCTTCACTTTAAAACTTGAATAATCTGTTATAAGCTTACTCTCTCTGTCATTTAATATTAATTATGAAGATAATTTCTCACAACAACTAAATTTGGAATTCCCCCTGCGGATGAATTTTTAAAAACCCTTTCTTAGTAGATACTTTTTGGTACTTAGTGGGGAACCACAAAAAAAAGTCTCATAAAAAGTGTCTGCTATTAAGTAGTTAAGAAGATATTGTCAAAAAATATTTGCATTATTAGAGATGTTAGTAATACGCCATTGGTAAAAAAAAAATTACAATGCAACTACCTATTTATCTATACTAATATTATAAAGAGGAAAGATTTGATTGTTTGCATTGAATAGGCTCCGAAACTAACGAACCGATTTGAAAAATTCTTTCACTGTTGGGAAGCTAAACTATCCCCGGGTGACATAGGCTATATTATATTTTTTTTTTACTATTTTTCCCAAAGCGAAGCGAGGGCGATTTCCTAGTGTAATATAAATTAGGTTTCATGTCATTAATTACTATTTCTTACGAGAACTTACATGGACTTTTATGCACGGCGTAAAAACCTCAGCCCTGATTCTATTTAATTTAAAATTCTAGGTAATTGAAAAATCACTGAACTTTAGAAGTCGTTGGATCGAAATAGTACCCAAAATAGGTACGGCTTGACGGACATGTAAAGGAACAGATTTAGATATCGAAACAATTTACAATTCCAGTAATTGAATTATTTAACGGTTTTGTTTTTATTTTAATTTGTGGAATTTTCTTTTCACAACCTTTCTCTAGGAATGTACAGTAAATTTATAAAAATATAAACATGATGAATCGATTCAGACGTCATCAGTTTCATATGAAAACGATATATAAAAAATATTATAATTTAGTCAGATAGAGAGTATTATACAATGATATTTAAAAAATACGTATAATATCATTGGTATTATCCCGAAGAATTCTCGATGCTTATAATTTTGTAAATTCAATTTCTTTTTCATTCATTATGTGAAATCTTGTGCAACTAAAATAAAAAGTGCGTACGCATCCGAACAGGCTGCTAGAATCGCGGCGGTTCAAGAAACACCAGAGAATAAAAGCGTAAAATGTGATTGTGATTACCGATGTATGAGTCCGTGTGTGTACGAACTACGAACTTAGTATATCAAACTACAAATTGATAGATATTTTACATACTAATAAGTAGTGATAATATTGTTTTTCACTCACTTGTTTCTCATGTATGCCTGTCTTGGAAGTTATGGGAAATCTGTTGCAGGCGGGCTGTCTATACGCACGTCATATCGTCTTGCGTAGTAATTTGTACTGCGATCTATATCGGCCCCCCATACACTTAATAAACCTTTCATAAGTTTATTTTATAAGTCCGTAGTAGCTTATCCTTGTTACCACACATCACTAGGTATGTGGGAGGTCGCAAATCTATATGAAAAATTCAGTTTTGCTCAGATTAACTAAATGTTGTCTTCAAACAGAGGGGATTGTGGACGATATACCATAATTGCCTCATCGCAGCCACAACTTGGTTGCTGTTTATCTTTACGAAGTGGTAATAGAACACTTCTGATGCGCTAATGGTGCCAAAGACCTGAACTAAATTGTGAAATACATATGTGTGTATCATAGTTAACATTGGTGTGTATTTAATTGTTTTGTGACACACTACACCAGTTTCATTTGACTCATCCGTTCATCATCCATATAATGAAAGTGTAATTAATCGATGTCTGTACATGGCAGATCATCATTAAAACCTATACCTAACTGTCCCAATGCAGGCTCAGGTCTAGTCTCACAATGTGAGGGTACAGGCCATAGTTCACGACGTTGAACAAGTGTGAATTGGCAGAATTCACACACTTTTCAGTAATAAGAAAAATCCTGTAAGTGGAAATATTTATTTCCTTTTATTAATTTGTGTCCTAAATTTTATAAGAAAAATAAAAGGCACCCCCATGTTGTTTTGTAAATTAAACGATCTTTACCTACAATTTAACAAATCACCTACATATCAACAAATACTAATACAAATATTTTCTCGTACCTAACCTATTCAAGTATTCATACACTACGTACGTAATAGTACGTAATAGTATAATACGTAATAGTAAACGTACGTAATAGTATAGTTACAAGTCTATTAAGCCACCCTAATAAACAAGAGCTTTCATAGCTCACTTATCTTAAAGACATCATAAATCTTTTGTTAAACTGTCATAGTACGTACTATGTTAACGATTCTGTTTGACTGCTCACAATGGCCCGTGTCACAACGTATCGTCTGCCGGCTGGTTCGATTGAGCGCTCCCTATTCTGGAACGGATGACTAATGTTACCGACCAAGGCATAAGTGATGAGAGGCATGAGATATAGTGGTCATATTATGTACATTGGACACACGTGCTTGACCTTTCACACATAATAGGTGTTCCTGTCACATGATGTCATGATCAACAACAAATAAAAAAATGATGATTTTATCAACTTAAACATACTATAACAAAAAAATGCATTAATAAATTAACATACAAAATGTCATATAATGTCATTTATAAAAAACTATATCGAATAAAAATTCGTATTTATGAAGTAACTGAATTTGCAAACCATTAAACGCTGGGTGCCTTTAATATGAATGTATGTCATGTATATGTTATTCATGTATCCGTGAATATACTGAACAGGATTTTAAAAACTACATAGTGACCCTACCCTACCAACTTAAACATACCCATTACAGCACTTAGATATAAAAAGATAAGAAAGGTATCAGATGAAAGAGGATTGCAATAAAATCTAAATAATATTGTATTATTTACCCCATGAAATAATCTTAGTGAACTATCAAAGGCTACAACGACTAAACTAAAATGACTAAACTATTATAAAACTAAAACGACTGTTTCGATATTCTATCTATCAATAATTTCTGGTAAAGCAAAAACAACTAACTAATTGAGGATAACAATAGATATAGTGGTTTGGGTTATTCTCTGAGTACCCCGATGTCCAACGCCCCCGTCCCAGAGGACCCCTATTTATTTTTATCTTGATAAACTCAATAAGAATTATGTTATGATCCTTAATCGCTAAGCTCTTATAACACAAATCATTACACACGCGATGCCAATCTACTACAATTTTATTCGTCACGTATTCATTTGATCCAATGAACTAATTTAAACACATCGCTGTGCAAGTGCATTCACATAACCAATCATTCAGTGAGGACATTTTTTAATTATTTAAATGTGATTTATGTGTCTTCTCGAAAAATTGTATGCGACTGAATTTTAATTGAGAGGCCAAGGGTGGCAGTATTTTCTTCTTGCCAAATTTTTTATTGTTTCATTAAGCCATTTAGAATCTCTCGTAACTTTGCTTAGTTCATTTTAGACATAACCTTGTATTTAAATTTAAAATGCATATATTTCAATAAAACATGTGTTGAATGTTGATTGTATCTTATTTATAAAACAAAATTACAATTCACACAATTGATTGTCTTTCGAAAGCGTTTAGAATATTTTGGTATTTTGTACTTAAAAAGGTTTTGTTTTCAAAAGCTTTTCAAAGTTTCGTGAAATTAATATGCGAGTATTTTAAATATTGTTTGTGTGTGGTTTTTTCATTATTCCAATCATTAACTCTTTCAAAATATTCACATTAAACCTACATATATTTGTTTTTTGGCACCAACAATGATTAATGTTGACCTAAATCATATTTCTATTAAACATATTAAAGAAACATATTCCTATAAACAGAAATACTTGTATTGAGTAACGATAAAACTAATTAAATGGGAAAATAGTCATGATAATGATAGCCAAAAGTCAGCATTTCATCGCACTGAATTTCCTAGTATTATAATTAGTTGTCGAACTCATTACAGGATTTTTGATCCTGAAAATCCTGTAATGGACTTTTGATTGTAATCGACTATATCGTGTAGGTAACCGTATGGATGGCAAACCGCAGCAAATGCAGAATTATAGGGAGTTCCCAGTATCTCCTATCAGTAACAAACGTATAAATGATACTGATGTATGGATCTTACCTACCTATTTTGTATACGAAGCAACTCGTGCAATAGGTCAGGGTTAGCTTTGTAAAATCTGAGGAACATGAAGTCTGCTAAGCCAGCCAAATTAGAAAGCACTTGTTCTAACTTCTTGACACATTTCTGCATGATTGCGTAAGATCCTTATACTTTAGATTTGTAGAAAACTAATTTTAGTCTAGATGTAATTGAACGATATGTGAACGTCGAACATCGAACGGAAAAGGATGTATAAATAGAGTAAAAGATCGAACAAATAAGTGTGTCACAGACATAAGAATAACTTGTAGCATAATATAAAAATAACATATATAAATAAATGATATTATAATATCAATAAATAAAGTGTGGTGGCGTACAGATAACCTTTCGCATATTTGTATAAAACGAGATATCGTCCGTGATTATGGTTTCAAGGAATTTTGGATTACACTAATAAACAACTGTGGGTTTCGTGAGTAATTTTGTATAGGAAGGTATAATTCAGATGAGCGTCAAGGTTACATCTGTTTAAAAAATTCGATATCTGCATTCCTAATCTCAGTTCCAGGAAATGCTACAAAATGTTCGTTGAATTAGAAGGAAAAAATATTTTAAATCGATAATAAGTTAAATGGATGACCCTACTGAACTAGTTATCTAGAAATTAGTTAGCTAGCAATCGTTGAGCATTTTAGGATTGGATGAAAAGTTCCGCAAACTTGGATTATCCTCCAATTGTTCTAGAAGAACATATTTTTTATTTGTTCAGCTATAGAAAGATTTTAATGATAACTTCCAATCATAGTTCGCTTATCAGAACGTAAAAATAGATGTGTAGAATCTGTCATACAGCACTTAGCCAGCACTGTGGTATTCATTATGGCTTGAGAAGACCCGAACCCAGCTGTGGAGCAATTCAGAGGTTTGACATGAAAAACAAAAAAATGTATGTAATATACACTAATAGCCCCACACTAGGATTCCATGTGTCCTGGGTGCCATTGACAATACACAAAGACAAGAACACACGAATTATGATCATACGATGAATCACTTTTATTAAAATACTAGCTGACCCGGCGTACTTCGTATCACCTTAGAATGTAACAAATCAGTTCTTAGCCGCTATAGTTTTTGTGTGCATATCTCCTCCCTCTCCCTCTCCCGATCCTTCTCCCTCTCCCGCTCCTGATCCCCGTGTTTTTAAATAAATATTTTAAATTTAGAATTTAGAATCGTGTAATTTGAATAAAAGCACCCCAGTGCATAGTGTCAATGAGGAGAAGGGATAATATCTTAAGAAGCATTACACGCTTTTATTACAGTTACACGATCCTAAATTCAAATTTATTAAAATTTATTTAAAATGAAATATATTTCTTTCTTATTAACACTATTATTTATTTTCTACTTTTTAGTTTGGTGGAGAGGGGTGGGGAGGGGAGAGAAAGGGGGAGAGTGAGCGGGAGGGGGAAGGGGAGGGCGAGGGCGAGAGAGGGGGGAGAGGGAGCGGGAAAGTGAGCGGGATGGAGAGAGAGAGAGAGGAAATTTAATGGTCTCTGATTTGTTAAACCTACCAAAACTATAAAAGTTAAAAGTAACAACAAAGTACATGAATCACTGATTATTTATTAGGCGATAAGAAGTTCGCCAAGACAGCTAGTGTTAAATATTTATTTAATGATGCTAAAGAAGTATAACTTCTCACTCAAGTACTACATGTAGGTTTTTCTTTCTTCCTTTCTTTCTTTCTTTTTTTTCTTTAAATATTGAATTCTCATCGGTCCTCGATAAGTCTACGAAGTTTGAAAGAAATCTGACCGTATAAAGCTAATTAAAGCGTGTAATTAGGTTTTTCTTTCTTTCTTTCTTTTTTTCTTTAAATAATGAATTGTCATCAGTTTTCGTTAAGTTTACGAAGCTTGAAAGAAATCTGACTGTTTAAAGCTAATTAAAGCATGTAATTAGGTTTTTCTTTCTTTTTTTCTTTAAATATTGAATCGTCATCGGTCTTCGATAAGTCTACGAAGTTTGAAAGAAATTTGACCATTTAAAGCTAATTAAAGCGTGTAGTTAGGTTTTTCTTTCTTTCTTTCTTTTTTTTCTTTAAATATTGAATTGTCATCGGTCCTCGATAAGTCTACGAAGTTTGAAAGAAATCTGACCGTTTAAAGCTAATCAAAGCGCGTAATTAGGTTTTTCTTTCTTTCTTTTTTTCTTTAAATATTGAATTGTCATCGGTCCTCGATAAGTCTACAAAGTTTGAAAGAAATCTGACCGTTTGAAATGGGTCAAAATCAAGTCCAAAGAAGTTACAAACATATAGGTGAAGCTAATATAAAGCGTGTAATGACGAAGTATTACACCTTAGGGGTTGAATTTCGAAAAAACCGTGATACACTTATTTTTTGTGTTTAACTATAAGCTTATATAAGTACCTACAAATTTTCACCCTCCTTACTTCAAAACTGACGAAGTTGCCATACTAACTTGCATCCCCTTTAATTAACCATTTAGGGGATGATTTTCCAAAAAAATGTGTTAAAATTAACTTTTGTTTATAACTAAAAATTTTCATGTTTATAACTCTAAAACTGAGGAAGTTGATTTGTATATAAGTGACTTCCAATCGCTATTTCTATCCCTGGGGATGATTTTCCAATATCTTTTGAATGGAATGTCCGATTTGAGTAATTCAAAAAGTTATCAATAGGTATCAATAGGTATTGAAACAGTTTTGAATATGAAATGATTTATTTGGATAAGGATTAATACGAAGGTATGGTTATCATGGTCTGATGTTGGTCAGCTTTTTTATTGACTTTTAAAATGTAAAAAGTGGTTATAGTGACATAACTACAATAGTTGGACATATAGTATCGCGACGTTTTTTGTAGATATTGATATGTTCTCTAATATTGTAGAACATTTTTTTGTTCTATCATCAATAGTTTCTGCAGCGTATTCGTTGAAAGAAATTTTTAAGCAATTTTTTTTACACCTTGGTTCACGTTACTGAAGTTTTAGCAAGGATCCCTAATTTTTTCTAAAAATAAATATAGCCTATGTTACTCAGGAGTAATGTAGCATTCTAATAGCGAAAGAATTTTTAAAATCGGTTCAGTAGTTTTTGAGTTTATTCGTTGCAAACATACAAAAATACAAAGCTTTCCTCTTTATAATATTAGTATAGATAAATGACTTATTAATACTTCATCTCTGTATATGTGAAATTATTTGAAACCAGTTCTCATTGTTTATTTAAATCAATTTCAATCAATCAAAATATAAAATTAAGTAATTGTGTACGGCGTGAGCGAAACGAAAATTTTATTAAACTTCGAATACGGAAATATCTAGACACACGGCTGCGTGTCCAGCCAAAGGAGAATGCCCATTTAGTATGGAGAAATGTACTGACTTTAACATTTTTGTGTCTTGATAAAAATACCTTTATTTGATTATGTTATCTTAATAAATTACACATACTAACTTTAGTCAATGTTAATATTAGGAAATACGAGATTTTCAACAAAATTAGTTCGAATTTAGGTTATAGTAAACTCACAGTAATATGGACTCTATACCGGCGTATTAAAGTCGATTGCGTATGTAATGTTGATCTTTTGAGTTTCAAATTCATTTGACAGTCCCAAAACGCCATGTAGTTTTTAATGTATTATAATCACAGAACACTATTACTCCTGGCTGATTATAATAATTTTATTTTTCATTTGACAATCCCCTTACGTCATATAGTTTGTTGCTGCGACATAAATGGCCCAGTGGTTTTCTTTTGTAAAACGGAAGTGAAGTTACTTATTAATTTAAGAAAATTATTCCCAAAGAGAAATTTTTTAGGAAATAGGGTATATACTTGAAATATTTCAATTTATTTTTTTGTCCAAAAATCATTGTGACATAATAATTTTTTTGAAAGTACTGGCTATGGGCATTCTCCTTTAAAAAAAGGAACTGATAACGCAGCGCCATGTGTAATATTACAAGAACCATTTTGAGCTATTTTAGACCCCTTCACAACTTGAGATTTATTTAACCTATATACATGAAATTTATTACATTTATTAAAGCCCCTTAAATATTTAGAATTAAAAATTTCATAAATGTAGCTCCAACAGTCATTGATATACCTATTAACGTTTAAAAACCCGCATTTTGGTGACTGCCTCAGTGACATAGGACAAAAACCTAATTTACTTCCAGATGACCTAGAAACTTTATATTTTGCATCAAGGTTTAAGCGTTGAAAAACATTTAAAAACTGAAAATTATTGATATTAGTGAAAGTAGTGAATTAGCGGATATAATGTTTAGAGTAATTTTACAAATAATAATAGGCATATTAATTATATATCATTAAATAAAAATAATTTCTAGACAAAAAGTAATAATATCTCATCAAAAACATAAATGTGAAATAAAAGCCAAGTTCAAAATAAAAGAATTGAGATTTGAATGGTTGTCAAGGTCTGTGTAGAAAATACTAAACTTCTAGCCACTAAACTTTTTGATCTTGGCTCTCATTTCACACTTATGGATTTGATGAGACAATTCTTATCGTTTAAACATGCAATCAAATAAATTGTACCCGAATACGGCAAAGCCTCCTTTTCGGCTTTGCCATGTTTTCAGCCTGTCTGTTTTGATAAGTGTCTGCTTCCGCAAAAAACTTATCATAATTTGATCATATTGTAAACAGAAGCGTCTTGATCATCATCTGATTATACATGTGTAAATAATATAAACAGGTTTGTGTGAGATCACACAAAATTGAATACAATAGAACACATAATCGGGTGTTAAATTAAAGGTACTTATTTAATGAACGCATTTAATTTTCAAATATGTATATGCTCAGCTCATCAATCGCAGGATAATTCCTGGCTGTCCAATGTACATGCATGGTGATCAGAAATTATTTCCTACATTTATTTCAATATCTTTTCATATTCATGTAGTAATTTATTAAAAAAATAGGTATACCTCATTAGTGTTTTTCTTTTGTCCGTGCTTGTTATAAGCTACGCAGGCCTTTTTGTTGTACCACCATAATTTGGAGCTAAATTTTGCGGCGGTTTTTAACCTATACATAAACCCACATACATACACTTATTGTCCCTTTGTGTGAATTAATTCCTGATAGCCGTTTCCCTATTGTTTGGTACGTCGCTGTTAACGCCTTCACTAAAAGCTATGCTAATTTGACACGTTTAACGACTTGAAGTTCTAAAGAAAAGTCGTCCATCTTATTACTGTATACACAAATATGCAGGATTACAATGTATCTCTACCACTAAAATATAGACCTTTTCAGGCCTTTCATTTAAAGTATTAGTCTATTAGTATTTATATTATGTTTGTCTGTGTACGAGTTTTAGAGTAAAATAATCCAAATTTAAGAAATAAAAGAGATATTTAAATAAATATTTTCACCTTGTAGGTTACATATGTACTTGTTTCAGCGGAGACTATTAGCATTACCTAATCCATAATCTTATATTTATTTTATTTATTTATTAGCATAGTATTTTCTCATACTAAAACAGTTGTTATGGGCACTAAGTTTTTCGATCATTTCCTTATAATGTTTTAATACTTATTTATTATACACGACTAATCTTATAACTAATTCATAAAGTATTTTTTTTCTGTTTTGATTACTGAACCCTAAAGAGCAACGTCTAACCTGTAATAAAATTTAATCCTTTTCAAAAGTTGTGGATAAAACTTACAGGTAAACGCCATTATGAATAAGAAATTATATTAAATTATACAATACCTATTTGCTATTCGTGTTAAAATTATGTCGCCAACTCGCCTTTTCAAGCAAATTATTATATGAAAAGAAAACAAAACACCGCTTAAAATAAAATAAAATGCCTCTCGGCATTCTACAGGATACATTTTGGAGAGTGTGCTCAGGAATTGCACGAATTAATTCCCCCATCCCCGTTTCTCTATCGAACAACCCGTCGGACGGCAAGCATCCATCCATACGTCGTAGACATCCCACCGCTGCGAACGAGGCGGCACGCTTCATCTTTCATAGTGCGTGCAGCGAAGGACTGGAATAAGTTGCCTGCATGGGTGTTCCCACCCACCTACAATGTAGGTGTCTTCAAGAGAAGAGTGAATAGGCATTTATTAAGTTAGTTATAGTTATATATATATATAAGTTCACCATCTTGGACTTCATCGCCACTTACCATCAGGTGGGATCGTTGTCAAGCATTAACTTATTTCATATAAAAAAAAAAAAAAAAAAAAAAATAAAACGCCAATAGAATCGCACTGCTTGTAGCCTGTGCCTGAACTAACCGTAAGATCGGAAGTGCCAAGTCGAGTCTCGAGCAGTACTTTGATCAGGGGGCTTACATGAAAAATATGGCGTTAATTTGGTATGCGGTGAAGTGTCGGAGGGCGTCATAGTCGAGCTCGAGACAAAACCGGGATTGGGAGCTAATTGAGCGAAGAATGGCTCTCTCGCCTCTTAGTATTCCGTCGGGCGAGAAGTCGGGCGCGTTCGTAACATCAATCTCAATATGAACTGGTTGACGGCGCGCGGGGTACCCGGCCGCTGACAAGAAACCCCTCTTAGCTGACCGCTGCTCTGTTAACACACCGACACATTGATTGATCCCTGGACGGCTGGATAGCCTTTTAGTTTTAACCGATCACTACCGCGACTGTGTCTGTAAACTAAGATTGACGGCTTTAAACGGTTTTATAAGGGTACAATCGGATTAATCCAGCGAAGTCAATCGCTGCGAACTACAGAACTTAAGAATAGGTTCACGATGAATTTAAGTTGCATTAATTAATTAAAACAATTTATTATAGGTATTGAAGTAATTAAACCGTTACCTAATTTGTTACATGTTTTTGCTTCTAATACCTATCTACGTTAAATAATGCTTGAATAATTACACAACATTATGTAATTAAAACAAATTTTCTAAGACGAGCTTTGTTGCTTAACATTGATTGATTTAAAATTGACTAAGAACTCATAAATTGTAAACTTACTTAAACATCGTGCATTTTCAACTTATATAGTGTGGATGGAATTGTAATAAAACTTAAAAATTTAAGAGAGTCGGATTCATAAAAAGACAGGAACCACAGAGGGTCTCAAATTCGTTGACCACTATTCGTTGATCCCATGTCGTCTCCGCTGAATAACAATAGGCGACAATCCAGGGTTGGACGCGGCTTCGGCCGACATGGACATGCCATTAAGTTATGAATTTATGTAACAGAACGGAACAGAATATGGTTTATTTTTACATTTATAGACGAACATTGTCTAGAAAATAGTGTTTGGATAATTTTATACAATTGAATGTGGCAAAATGCAAATGTGACGAATATACTCGTATGAAATGGTTTATTATAAATGAATGATTACCAAAACATGAATTGATCAATGCAACCAATATCGATCGACGGAATTTAACTAGTAAGGTGGGAAACAGTCCTGGATGCGTTCATGATGCATTGAAGTAACATTTAGGCTTATGTTTAATCCTAACCTTAACATTTTTTCAAGCTTAGATTAATAATTTAATTTTTAGCTTAATAATTTCCACTGTTAGTAATGTCCACTGAAAGTCTGTTCTCGACAGTTTAATTGTTAGTAGCCACTTAGCCTAGACAATAGTATAAATCTATCGTTCACAAAGACAGTCCAGAAAACTTTTTTCAGTTGAAAACTAACTTTCTCAAACAACAGATTTTTCCCACTGGTTTTCCAATAGGTACAATGATTTGTCAGGGGTTTAAGTGTGTTCATTATTATAAATAAGAAATATAAAACTCATAATAAAACAAGTTATATATATGTAAAACCGTCACGTCGCTTACTCTTCAGTGACCGAAAAATGAATATGGAATAGCGTATCTATGACTATTATTAAAGAGAAGTGCTATCTTTTCCGAATACACATAATATCTTTGTATAAGGCCACTTTTGTAACTGGCCAATATTCTTCTTATCGAATACTTATAGTTGCTAGAACTAACTTCACTTCGTTTTTGAATTGTTCTAGCTCAATTGTTATAATTGTATTTTTTCTATCAGCTACTCCAGGCAATATGCGGTAAAATCAAGTACCTTTATATTTTCCGCACAGAGCCCGCAACTCTACAACGGCGCGGCGATCAGCTGATCGGATTATTACTCTTTCACTATGAGCATGTTTTTCATAATAAAGCCCTGAACATAAACATACGTAGTAGACCCTATCGGATATTGCGCGTATGTATTTTTGGAGTTCCGTAAGAAAAAACGAAAAACAAGATCAAGATCATTCATGCGTCTGGGCGACCGCCGTTCACAGCCTTTTTACTCCGAAACTACGTGACCAAATGATTAGAAATTTGGTACTAATGTACTTTTTTGTGACCCAAAGACGAAGGTATAAAATAAACAACTGAAATTTGAAAGTATAAAAATTAACAAATCTAAATTAAACAAGAACTGTTTTGCAAACTGTATCGTGTGGTATGTATGTCAAATGAAAGGGCTTGTTGTAAGGATCTCAAATATATTTTCATTATAGTTCTACAATGGATAGTTTTAAAATTATACAAGAAAGAATGAAAATTATAGCCAAAAATTTACCATTCCTCTCTTATCTCTGAAAATACTGACGCTAGAATTTTGAAAAAAAATACAGAGAATAGTTCTTTACTTAAATATTACAGGAAAACCAACGAGCAGTTTATGGTCTTAAAAAACATAATACATAATCAACGTACGGAACCCTCTCCAAGCGAGTTTAACTCACACTTGTCAAGTTTTATTCAATGTCTTGTAGCCAATGACAAGCGACCTTTTTATCTATAGTAGAATAAATTCTAATACGATCCTCATGGCAATTGGTGTTTTATTAGAATAGTTGAGGATGCCACTAGACTAAAGTTGGCTTGACCACTCAGGAGCTCCTTATTCTGCTGTTATTCAGCAAATTTTAGATGATCTTGTGTTTTGCGTCACTAATATATGTATAAAGCTTTCGATATCTGGTTTCGGTAGTTATACATATTACATATTGCACTTTATTGAAAAGTAAATATTGTCTTAAAAATATTTCCTATTATTTTAATGAACGTAATTTAATCATAACATTTTGTTTCTAATTATTCAACTTTTAATTGACTACTTTCACACACTTGTTTTGTATGGAATTGAACGTATCTTCAATTTTTATTACAACACTAGGATACCCGGCGTGTTTCCACTACGCAATTTTTTTTCTGATGACAATGACATATCAGTGTTGAGTCTGTAATGCGCCAACTTTACATATTGTTTTCAAATTTTTGTATGGGAAAAGTGGAAAATCGACTTTATCAATGGACCGAATGTGCCTTATTATGCATTGTTTTAGTGCTCTCAAACCACTCAAAACTCAAACATTTTTTGTGTTTTATAACTATGTATATTCAGAATGGTACCTCCCTTCAATACTGAAAATGAGAATGAATTGTATATCTTGTAATAAATATTTTTTAATAATTGGGTGATGCTAAAATTATACAATCAAAAAGTTAATGAAAAAGTAGAAATAAAAATAGAATTAGCGATCATTGAGGACTCCCGCACCGGGATTCGAACCCGAGTCTTCTGACTGCGAGAGTCAGACGTCATAGCCTCTAGACCATACGGGATATGATTGATATGACTAAAAAGTTCCATACTATATTAAACTCAATCCATTAAAAATATATTAATACATATTACACATTGTACGAATAAGGGCCTGGTTCGTCTATCGCCTATTTTACAACCGTGCAATGATTTTCATAATTTCATTTATAGAAACAGAGTAAGTACGGAAATTATTATATAGTTCAACCGATTGCATTAAAAATAATCTTTCGTTCATCAATTTCGAAAATATAAGTACAAAATAGCGCCCAAAAGTTTATATTTTTTATGTCTTGTGACAAACAAGCTGACCGTCTATCGTATGGTAGGTAAGTGGTCACCCTCAGACGTAAGATATCAGAAACACTTAAGGTATCCTGTCAGTATCAGTAATCTGGCCAGTCAAGAAAAATGACCGAAAGAAATAAAGAACTGACTTAAAAGCCCCAGCCGGAACTCGACGAGTCGTTTGGAGGCTGACTAATCAAGCAACGACAATTATAGCAATAATAATATTTCTAATACTTATTAATAGATACTTTTTTATAACTTTGACATAATAATATCTGTGCATCTGTGGATCTATATGTCTGTAGTTTTTTCCGTTTGAAAGATGATTTTATTGAGAGTGTTCTAAGCTAATAATGACGATCCACGACAATCTATCGAAATTGGAGTGTTTTGTTTTTGATATTTCAAATTTTAAATTTTCTTCAAATTTTTTATTATTTTTAACATTTCTTCAATGTAACATTAAATTACAAATATTGTGGTTAAATCCTCCTAAAACTGCTTTATTTGAATACGAGAAATACTGTGCATTTAAGGAAAAATTTCAGTTTTCTTTCATGTTTAACCGATAAAGATATTTCACGTTAAAGAAGCCGAGACAATACCCCTTAGTATCGAGCCTTCTTCCTTTACAAAAATGACTTTTGTATCTGGAATAGTCGAAAAGGGATTATGGCGAGCGTGAACAATGAGCATCAAAGCTGTATATACCTATTTACTTTTTGCCAGTCGGAGATCCCCGGCTTGCTTACATACATTTCATGAGCTATTACTCCCAACCCCTGAGAACAGATGTAATCAGAGATTTGTATAGAGCTGTCAGTGCCTTTGGAAGTAGTATGTTGTTCAATTTTATATTATACTTTTAAGTCCTTTAGGTAGGTAGGACATAATTATAATGATACCATTATGTCATATCAAATTTGAATGTAGGTACTTGTTTAAGGTACATTTATTTATTCAGATTTTGTCTCGTTTCAGGTACTGTATACCAGAACAATAACGTGGTTTTCAACGAGTATGTAGATAAGTATGACAAATAAAAACACAAGACATCATTATTATGTAATATTTGCTTTATATAAAAATATTATAACTGAATATCAGACTATAACATTTTAGAAATTGCTTCTGGAACGAATTTTGTTTCATAGTTATAACATTAAACTGGAGTTTGGAAGTAATAAAATAAATATCAAAAAATCTAGTCTTAATCTGCTACGGAGTACTTGCGACTATTATTGTAAGCTAGTTGTAGTAATTTTTTGCTTATATTTAGTGTTATTTTTAGTGTGGGTGTGTATATAAACGAAAACGATCAGCTGACCAATTCACATATTATTAATGTATGGTGACAAAGTCCATCATTTGACACAGGATTGCAGCTCTATATAGAGAGGGTGTTTAGCCTCAGACCAACAGGATTTAACTCTGAACTTGTGAAATTAGTCGACTGTCTTTCGCAAAGACAACGCAAAGTCAACAGATAAGATTTTCAATTTAATTTATCATAATATCATCTATTCTTATTTGTTTCGTATCTTCACAAATTTGAAAATCATCTACAAGAAAAATAATGCAATAGTCTTCACAGTTTTTCATACTGTTCTCAAAGTTGTGTGAATATTAGCCCACACATTTAGAATAGAATAGAATAACTTTTATTTGCAAGGCTATTTCTAGCTTGTACAGAAAAAATAATCAGGATTCGCTTTGCTTAAAATGTAGCGACTGTTACAAAGATAATAATTTGATAATTATTCAACACATGAGTTGTATGTATGTCATTAGACATTGTATGTCATCTAACTATAAGCGGAAACTTATAATTGGCCATTGCTGTTCTATTCTGTGACTACATTGTATTTTTATTAGCTGTAGTTTTCCCAAAACTGTAAAAATGAAAAATAAATTAAAATAAGTCATCATTAAAAAAACAATATTACTTATTAATTAATAAATTCTATATATTATATAATACATAATAATATGTAGTTCTCTTAATAATTCCTTAATGTTTTATCTGTCTTATTTACGTGGTCTGTCGTTCACCCTTCACGACGGGGCGCGACGCTTTCAAATGATAGTCCTTGAAGTATCTCGGGAGCATTAAGGATTCACTTATAGCGGATTTGCTGCTGCGACATACACCATACACTACAATCTATTCATGTATATTGTACAATACTGTATGCAATATTACGATATTCAAATAGCCGACTTGCTGAACCTCGTTCCTTCCAAGCAAGTGTATTTTTGTTATCTCCTATTAATATTATAAATGTTAGGGTTTGGATTTTTGTTACTCTTTTACGCACTAACTACTAAACAGATTTTCATAAACTTTAGCACACAGGGAGACCAATATCTGGAAGAAGATAGGGTACCTACTTATTATCAAGGAAAACGCAGACCAAGACGCGGGTGGAGAGCTAGTATGAAATAAGTTATTGCTTGATGTTATCTTACCTAATGTTGAGTGGTGATGGAAAGATGGTGAGTGCGCTAAGTTACTGAAGTTTTTTGAAGTGAAATCTTCTATAGCATCGTTGTGATTTGAAAGTTGATGAAACGAAAAAGTGACAGTAAATTTTATTATCATCTTCTCGAAATTTTACATTCGTCTCATTATCTTGAAAACAAAATTTTTGAAGGTTTCACTTCTACCACGTGTGAATTGCAGACATTTTTTATTAAAATATTATTAAGAAGGAATATCGTTATATGAGATAAGAGGATGTACCCGAAACGTTGAAAATTTTTATCAGCTCTGTTAAAAAAATTTCAAATATTATCATTTTGTTATTTGAGATAAACTTGCGATATTTCTTATTCCTCCACTAAGCTTGTCTAATTACAAACTCAGTTTTATCTAAAAGTGGTTTGTCACTCTCGCGTCTTCAATTTAAGAATCCATGAACGATTTATCATGGCATTTATAATAATCGCTATTATAAGGGTGATGCGCCATCGCTGAAATTTAAGTAGCGTTCGTTTTGATTCCTCATCTATACTAATATTATAAAGAGGAAAGATTTGATTGTTTGCATTGAATAGGCTCCGAAACTACCGAACCGATTTGAAAAATTCTTTCACTGTTGGGAAGCTACACTATCCCCGGGTGACATAGGCTATATTATATTTTTATTTTTTTACTATTTTCCCGAAGCGAAGCAAGGGCGATTTCCTAGTCATAAATATACTCAGGCGTTGGTCAGCACTCAGCATAGATTATTATAAATTGTACAATCGACCTACATAAATTTCTTTATTTTACCACTTAGCATTCTATTGGCTCTTGTAGTACGTTTTTCCTTAAAAAAATAATAGACAAAGTCAAAATATTTTATTAATATAGGTATCACTATACACTTATGCACGAAATAAATAAATATTGCATTTTTGTATTATTTATTTTCGCTCCAATTAGGTACTTTTTATCCAACCGTCAATTCAATTATCATGTTCTAAAACTGGGTTTCCATTTACACACTTACGTACAGTTACGTGCATAAGTTACCATGGACACGTCAGCAATAATATCTACCCCACGAATGCAGTAAACGGCAAACATAATATATTTGCACTCCAAGAGTGATCACATTATTTTGTAACTAATGTCATCACATATTTTTGCTTTGGGCGGTTGTCACAATTATTTGATGTACTTTTTTGTTTTATCAGATAATTTTGTCGTCACTTTAATATGCTGTCTATGAAAGATCAGATGTTTTTGCTGCGTCCGTGCATACATATATATTATTGAACGCATTCCTGGGGTAGATATTATTGCGAACGTGTCTGTGGTAATATATTTATGCTCTTGACTGTACAGTTATGCGAGAGAACCACACACGCGATGGAACAATCAGTACGAGGAGGAGAAATGACAAAGGACTCTCTCGCGACAGCTGACTTGTGGAACGCGGTAAAATGAAGAAGTTTTACAAGGCTTTTACACGAAAAATGTTTTCACAGCGAATGTAGCGCCCAACTAAAATACGAGTAGTATAGTATATTTTATTTGTATTAAAATAACAATTAACATTTAACGGATTAATTGTGGTTAAAAAACGTCCGTGAAATGTATTGGTTTTAGTTTTTTTAGATTCCAAAAATATTGTTTTTGGTAATTTCTCAAAATATTACGATAGCTATAAAGTGCACCAAATTACATTCATGTGTTTAGTTTTTTTACGAAACAATAAGTGTTATGAAAGTTTCGTTAAATTTTATGTTGCTATTTAACTTTGCTTTCAAGTGATTATTTCTCAACTATTTCTTTATGACATTATATAATTATATTTCTTTTAGATATTTTAAGAATACCGAATCATATTTGTTCTTATAGATTTTTTATTTCTTAAATGATCATATACGGATTATGATTGTCATGTTTTCCACGAATATGATTTATTTTCCGCACTACCATTCATTGTTATGTAATTTATTTACAATTATTTTCAAATTTCAAATGTCTTATAAAACGCTATAAAAGCAATAAGTTTTCCTTTTAAAAGCAAGTTTGTATAATAGGCAAAATAGGTCAAGTGGTTTCGTCAAGTGTATACATGAGTTGAGTCTCTCAGTGTAAATGTTATGATACACGATTCTACTATTCTGGAGAAAAATCTTACCAAATATTAAATAATATTCATTGTGTATCATTTTACTACTATGTCTTTCCCGATATATTGGCATTGCGTGCTGACGAAATCTTGTAGTTTTAATTAATGAAACTAATCTATACTTCTATACTAATATTATAAAGAGGAAAGATTTGATTGTTTGCATCGAATAGGCTCCGAAACTACCGAACCGATTTGAAAAATTCTTTCACTGTTGGGAAGCTACACTATCCCCGGGTGACATAGGCTATATATATATTTTTTTACTATTTTTCCCGAAGCGAAGCGAGGGCGATTTCCTAGTAGTAAATACTTCCCTTAATAACCTACATTGTTAACCGTCGAAAAAATACGGGTGTCATAAGTTTGACGTGTCTGTGTATCTGTGTATCTGTATGTCTGTCTGTGGCATCGTTACATAGTTCCCAAATGGATGAACCAATTTTGCTCTATTTTTTTTTGTTTCAAAGTTGACTTAATAGAAAGTATTCTTAGCTATGTATAGTTTAATGAAAGTGTCGGGGTTTTAAAATTTTACCTATATCACGGGTTTGTTAACAAGTATTTACAATACGCTTAATCAACTTCTGAGTAAGAGGTTGATAATAATGTTTCTGACATCTCGCATTTCATTGAAGATAATCAAGTTATTCATAGGAATATTATTACTGTACCATTTGCTCTGACTAAGTAGATATCGGGTTCCTATTTAGTATTTATTATTCAGTACTATACTCCTATTATTTAATCAGTTCCCTTTAATTGGGATCAACTCTTTTAAAATTAATTTTTGTGCATATTAGAACCTAGCAACCAAAACCTAAATTTCTTCAGGGCAGTGATGAGGATAGATTTCAAATTTCATTCTAGTAAGAATATTTGCAAGGTTTATAGAATTAACTGATTGCTCACTTGTGAGATTAATTTTAAGTACATCTAAATCATTTTGAACTTCTACAAATTAACGTAATATTATTAAACTGAAAATAAAATTAAGTCTTTACATTCTCATTCATATTTAGATCGAATGATCCAATAACACTCCTTGTTAATATTTGTGGCGAAGAAATCTACAAGTGAAATCTACTGCACCACCATATGCTCGAATATAGTCCAAATTCATTTACTCAAGTGGATATGTTTAAGTTGTCTATTTGTCTCTACGAAGCTTTTTATGACACTTTAAAATTCAGTAGTTGACACCTCTTAATTCACAAATATTTATTGTCTGAATTAAAACATCATTGTATTCGACTTTGTCAATGAACGTCGCGTCAGTCCAATATTCAGCTAGTTGTAAATACTGTGAAAGCTGAAGGATTAAAACCTTTTATTTCTTTAATCTGAGGATTAAAATTACATTGCAAAAGACAGGTTAGGTTACAGGTAAGTGGTTTAAAATACCATTGACCGCCCAGCATCTAACAAGGTACTTCTTATTTTCCAAAATTATAAATTAAAATGTACTAATATTATTAATAACAATATTTGTATTAAAAATATATTGCCCTAATTTTCCTCGCCAAATAGCGTTAAAAATTAAACAGTTAGCTGTGCCCACGACTTCGTTCACATGGGAATTTTTTAGACGTAAATCCCAATATCGTGGGAATTTTCGGATAAAAAATAGCCTATTAGTTACCCTGTATCTTTCAGTGCACCATAAAAATCAGTTCAGCTATAACAGAGATTAGACGAACAGAAAGACCGACAGACAAAAATTTTAAAAAGTTTGATTATCGTGTAAACAGCTATAAGCACTTGAGAAAACACAGTTATTTTGAAATCTTACTTTAACTTTACAGCTGATACTCCTGATACGCAACAAATTCTTTATGTGCCGAGATCATATCAAATTCGAGACATTTCGAGGTGATTCTGATTTTATTGAAAGAAAGTTGTCGCAACCGGTCCCCGGTGTTACTGTATAATCCTTTTTTAACTCCATGGCATACTTTATTTGCCATTCCTTAATTTGAAAGTAGTGTCCTAAATCCTCCGTATTTACGAGTTGGTGTACAGCGTACTCCTTTATGTGTGTTGTTTTTGTAATTAATAACGGTAGTACACTGTATTGAAATACATTTTATGATGTAATTTTTTAAACATTATATTATTTATATTTGCAAGTAATCTGAAAGATGTCTCCATTGAAAATTAGAAAAATAAACAAAAAAAAAAGACAAAATATTTTAATTAAGTAGGTTATTCTTGTTGGTGACCGCCAGCAATAGAAAAAGAAACATTGCAATGAAAAAAGTGAGATTCATTTTCATAAGCACTGTAATAAAGTTTAATAAAGTTTCTTATATTTCAACCTATACCTAATTATTTTTGTAATTTAATTTTTGTAATTTTTGTAATTTAAAAAATAAAAATTTTTCTTGCTGCATATTGAACTATTATTATGACGCTGCATTAGTTTTTACCTACTATGACTCCTAAGTAAGCTCATATCAACCTCACAATGTGTGTTGAATTTTTATAAGCTAATTTTCTTCGTGTCTAGTAGAGAGCAATGATATCGGATAAGACATCGGGTGTAACCATACGCGCCAAATCTGGTCGTTTGATATTTCTGTCCCGAGAATCAAGAAATATTTATGTGAATGAAAATGATTTTCAACCGACTTCAGTAATACCTATTAATAGAATTGTATTATAAAATGCCTACATAATTGTAATAGTTTATTGGACCTTCCAAATTCTTTTAAAATTACTGTTTTTTTTACTTTATACTTACTATATAAACTAAATCAAATACCTTAAAGTTTATACACAAAAAGAATTACTATGTCATAGTCAAGGCTCCTTTATTCTAACAATCCTATTTGTTTCATGCTGGAAAACTAGTTAAGAAGATAGTATGGAGTTGGCATTGCTTCTCTCACCACTGTGGCCTATTTGTTCGTTTGTCAACTGTTACAAAGAAACCGCTTTCAAACTTCAGTTATCATTAATTGATTCAATTCAATGTAGTTCAAATGCACTAGAGTTATAAATAAGTATTGAGTCGAGTCGGGATCTGCGGACGTATTATAAACTTTTATAAAACCATTCATGTTCCAGGCAATTCATTTCTCGGGGTTTAAACGACGTATGCTTGGCTAAAATGTGTCACGTGACCACTTTCGTAACACGAATTTGATGTTTACACTGGAACTTGGCTGGAATTAAGAGTTCATAATAGACCGGCTGGACCAGTAATTGGGCTGTTTATGTCCGCTTCCATATATCCCGACCGACATGCACTTATCAGCTGATTCGATATTGTGGGGCACTGTTATTCAAAACTGTTTCTCTTCTGGTTTTCTCTTTTGGTGAAACAATTTACTAACATACCACATAAGTCTTTTTTGTACTTGTAAATTGCATTACAAATATACTACACAACATGTTTATTGATGTAAAAATGATATATTATATTAGTGTGTATACGAGTATTTCTGGTATATTAAATATTCATATTTTTTTGTACGCAGTGTACAAAAAACATACAAGAGTAGGCTAATGTCTGTAAAATAGTTTAAAGCCATGTAGGTAGTCTATTCATTCTCAATTTTATACTGTCTTCGTTTAATATTATATAATACATATTTGGGTATTTTGCTAACGGTTTGGTTTCATAGTTTGCTACCTTGGTTCGGGTTCCTCAGATTAAATAAATAAAAGGCTTGGTTCATATGATGCTTGCTTGACATATTTAAACTCTTGACACACAAAAGCTGTTTAAGCTCAAATCCAGAGAGCTTGAATGTCAATTAACATAAACAAGCTGTTGTCCCACGTTCTACCTCCGACTAAATACTAATGGCATAATGACATACTTGAATGACAAGTTTGAAATGAAATGAAATGAAATGAAATGAAATATTTTATTTGTTTAAATGTGGTTATAAAGTTGGTCAAATATTATATAATGAATCTCACATTTGCCATATTATGGCGTACAAATTGTTTCAGTATATTATTATTATTTATTTTAGTATTATTATATAGTATTAATTATTATTACATTACTAATTAGCACTTAAATGTCAAGGGATAAATATGTTTATTAGGATCGTCATACAAATTCTTTAATTGTGTAGTAACATTTGTTAATTAACCATTTATATAACTCTATTTTAAATTTATTGAATGTTAAGATTTTTATGTTTTCAGGGATTTTATTATATATCGTTACACACATGTGAGTCGAACTTTTAGAACGTATAGCTGATCGAGAAGGTGGAATACATAGACGATTAGGGTATCTAGTAGCAAAATAAGAATTATCTTTTTTTTCCAGAAAAAGGTGCATATTTTTCCTTACAAAAATACAGGTTTCATAAATGTATAAACCAGTCAATGTTAATAAATTAAATTTCTTAAAAAGAGGCTTGCAGCTTGTGTCTGGAGTAACATTACACATAGCGCGTATGCATCGTTTTTGAGCAACGAATAATTTATTGCAATCTGTAGAGTTTCCCCATAAAACTATACCATACCTTAAATTAGAGGCAACATAGCCGTGGTAGGCTTTTAAGGCTGTTGACATATTACTTATTTTTGGTAGGCGCCATAAAGGAAAGACGAAACGGGAAATTTTTGTACAAAGTTTTTTTACGTGTTCTTTCCAAGTAAAAAATCGGTCTATATTAATGCCTAAGAATGTAATGGAGTCGGTTTCTTCTATTGTATTTTTATCATAATGCACTTTTAAATTGTATTTTTTTGATCCTCTATTTCCGAATTGTATAAATTTCGTTTTGTTTACATTAATTTTAAGATTGTTATCTTTAAGCCATGTCACTATTTTACTAATTGTATCGTTTATTACATTATTATAATTGATATTAGGATTATTATGTACAATTACTGCAATATCGTCCGCAAATAAGGAAAATTGTTGATTAGTAATTTTAACAATGTCATTTATGTAAATAATAAATAGTAGCGGTCCTAAAATACTTCCTTGAGGAACTCCAACTCTATTACGTTTAAGGTCAGATTTAAAGGATTCCTCTTCTCCACTAATCGAATTGATGTTCTGTATTTCAACAAATTGCTTCCGGTCACTTAGGTAGCTATTGAGCCATTGAAGTGGCTGGCCACGAATACCGTACCGTTCGCACTTCCATAATAACAATTTATGGCAGACAAAATCGAAAGCCTTGCTCATATCAAAAAATATTCCCGTTGATACACGCTTTTTGTCCACATTTTCAAGTATCCTACCTACTAAGTTATATGCAGCTAATGTTGTTGATTTATTTTTACGAAAACCGTTTTGATCTGGAGTGAGTACATTGTTTATATCAATAAAGTTTGTAATACGCACAAACATGGCCTTTTCGAAGATTTTTGAAAATATGGATATGAGAGCAATAGGTCGATAATTATCCATACATGTTTTTTCATTCTTCTTATGGATAGGTTTTATTATAGATACTTTAAGTATTGAAGGAAACACACCAGTTACAAAAGATAGATTAATAATATGGCTTAAGACTGGTGCAATTAACTTAGATACAACTTTTATTATTTTAGTCGAGATATGATCAAAGCCAACAGATGAGGTATTATTAAGTGCCATTATAATATTAAATATCTCTTGAGAATTATACTCAAAATTATCTAAGAACGCATTAATGATAGCTGCCATTTATTAATATGAACCAACCTTGTACGTATGTCTTTGAGCAAAATGGAATAATTATTTAATTGACATGAATAGTTGGTTACTTACGAACAAAGGATTTTGGCAAAATTTGTTAAAAATCCCTATTCGTATTGTATCGTATTCGTATTGACGTTATTTATAAATCATATTAAACGTTATAATCTAGTAAAAATCCCATCACATCATAATTTATGCAAAATTTAATAAAAAAATAAGGCGTCGAATCAATGTTATATGAAGTTGACAAAATCTACACTGACGTTAAGTGATGTGACGGCATGAAACTACTTACAAAACCATAATAATCGATACATTACTATAATCGAAACTTAAAATAAAAATGAATTTATTTTATTTCTTTCTTTGTGTTTAACAATTAAACAATTTAATTTCTTCTCTTCTTTAAGAACATGACCAAAAGTGTTTATTACGATAATCTCTAACCGCAGCCATTTGAACTGATTAAAATACGGTTAGAATATGCATTATTCAACCGAAACCCAAATTTCATACGCTGGATGCGGCGCGGAAGAATTAACAGTGAGTTTTTTAGGAAAAAAATATTTTATTATAGTCGTAAATACATAATTATTGAGCGTATAGGTATGGTAAAATAACTTAAGTAGCTCAATGGAGGCAGTATCATTCCAGTTACTTGTGGATATCTAAATGTTTCGGTTTTTAGAATTTACAATTTAATTATTTATCGATTAGAAAGTCTTACAATTTTGAATCGATTTGTTGCAAAAATTGGTTCTTTCGCGAATCGATTTTTTTTGTACATCTCTAGTGTCACTGCGATGACAAACGACAAATATGCATTCTTAGTTCGTGGGGACTATAGTAGGAGTTAGAAATAAGGAATTATTATTAAAGTCTATTTTATGTTTGTATATGTCATTCTTAATAGTGTATTCAGATGTCAAATCAATAAAATAATCATTAAATTTATTAGCAATTTCAATTGGATTAGTAATATATACATTATTATAATAAATTTCATCAATATATTTGTCATTTTTTTTTTCAATCGTATTATTTTTTATAATGTCCCATGACGCAAGACATTTATTTTTTGCACCGTCAATATATTTATGATTGCTTATTTTATGTGAAGATAGCATACATTTTTTAAAATTTTTATTGTAATTCATATATTTTATTTTAAGTCCAATATTTTTACTGTTTTTGTAACATTGGTACCTTAATCGACGCTTATGTTTAGCGGAAACCTTTATACCTTTAGTAATCCATGAGACCATGTTAGAACCCTTTCGAAGTTTTCTCCGTAGAATTGGAAAGCAAAGGTCAAAGAAAAGTTTAAAAAGTTCATGAAATTTATTGAATGCTTTATCTGTGCTGGACTCATTGTAGACTTCTAACCATGACAATTGATTAATACAGTTGCAGAATTATATATATGAAAGACCGCATATGGTTTACCTCCGACCTCCAACTGGATTGTATTTCTGTTCTTAAATCAATAAAACATTCAAATTCAAATAATTCGATCGTTGTCTTCGGTGACAGAAATCCGACTTATTTGAATTCCACATCTCCGCGTCGCGTCATAGCCGTTAGTATCGCCAACCAGTGAAATCTATTCGCATATTATCTTAACTTTACTACCGAGCTCTGGACGTGTCATTAAGCACTCTGCTTGAGTTATCAGACTAATTAAATGTGACTAATAAACTGACGCTACCATACCGTCATGCACGTTGGATTCTTAGAATGGCTTGTTGTACTGCCTAATCTGTGTGCTGAACAAACACTGTCTCGACTCCTACTAAGGAAAAACGTGCGGATGAGTGAACTATTTGGGTCGTAATATAGAGTGTACAAGTTACACTAGAGGAATATTACCAAATAAATTTCACGGCGCTTTATTAAATTGATATTTTTTATCCAAGTATTATATAAAATTATTATCATTTTAAATTGCAATCCATTTCGTTAGAAACCGTAGGTGCTGAAAATATATTTTTTCACCGAATTTAATAAAATTAAGCTTTATAAACATTTATGTTTCACTGTCTGGGTAGAAATGATGAAACGCCAAATTCATTATTTTTGGACAATCAGCAAACGAGCTGAACGGTGAATTATGAAAATTTGTGTTTAGCGCTCTACATTTTATCCAATGTCGGTTATTTTATAAAAAAGTTCCGTAGTTTATTTTATATAAACCAAGGTTAAAAATCTTTTTAAATAATTTATGAGATATCTACTTAGAATTTAGTGTTGATAAGTTATCTAATCAAAAATGAACATTCAATACATTTATTAAAGAACTTCCATATTTCGGCAGGTATCTCTTAAAAATTGTTTGTATATCACCAATTTTCAGGGTACTTTTCCTCCAACTACCCTCTATTATTTCCACCCTGTATAATATTGGCTGTCTATTGTAGACTGAAATAACCAAAAAAAAAAAACATCCAATGCAATATTGCAACCGAAAACTGCAAAAAAGATCACGCTTCTTTATTTATAACGTAATTTTCTTATTCGTTGACCAGAATAAATTGGTTAGAAAAGATTGATTTGAACTAAGAATTTTGTGTTGATAAGTTATTGACCCCTCGTAATAATACTAATTTAGGAACTGAATGATACCATTTTCCTGTAACATTTGTTAAAGTTAAAGCAGTACACACGATAATATGACACAAACACATTATTTTAGC
This sequence comes from Thymelicus lineola, assembly GCA_963932265.1. Classification (NCBI taxonomy): domain Eukaryota; kingdom Metazoa; phylum Arthropoda; class Insecta; order Lepidoptera; family Hesperiidae; genus Thymelicus; species Thymelicus lineola. The sequence goes on from OZ010680.1 coordinate 23,161,878, forward strand.
AGTTAACATAAAACAAACTATGCATATCTAGAGATAGCCATAGTTTTGGCAAAATACAATTATTATGAGTAGGTATTATGACATACTTTCGTAGTAATCCTACAGAACATTAGACATTAACACAATAATCACATAAAACATGTATAGGATAATTTTATTGCCCTAAGTTATTGCCATGGAGGTGTTTTGCAAGTTATGTGGCCTTTATCAACTTGTCTTGAGAATTTCAAGTTAAGAGTTATGTCGATGTAGGTACTATAATTATCAAAAATTTAAATACAGTTGCTTCTAAAGTTGGCTACTTTTTGGGTTTCGAAGCACATGCCACAATATTCCTTTTATTACTATAATGGTACGGGATTCAAATACTCCGCACATCAATAAAAACTGTAAATAATTTAAAGGGTAATATAAATGAATTTCATGAGATAATAATAAAGAAATGTGGTCCAGGATGGTGAGCGCACTAAATTAGCAAAAGCCTTATAACTCTTTCTTACTCGTTGTTGAATGAGAGTGGAGAGAGTGAGAAAAGTATACCTGTTCGGTTTTGAGAAATTAATTATCACGTAGCTACGTAGTAATTCAGTGGACAGCAAGCATAACTAACCTAATTGTGAGTCCATTAGGCTCGGACCGCGAAACTGTACAAGACAATAGGGGACTTTACTGCAAAGTTTAGGCGCCAGAGTGCAGCACCAGCACATATCGTAAACGGATTTTTTTATAAATAGGGATGTTGACTAATTTTAAGATTCAATTTTTTTTATAGATATAACCTCAATATTCACGAAAAAATATTATAAAAATCTTCAATCAAAAAGCAAAATTTTATCTTCAATTTAAAAACAAAAATTGTTAAATTAAAATCATTATCAAATTTCCCACAAAAAACGTCACGTGACGTCACTATCCGATATTCAATACTATCTGTCTACTGAAGTTTGTTGACTTTCCATATAAAATAGGAACAATGACGTCATATTCTCAAAATGGCGTTTGAGGTCACGTGACAGTGAGTGCAATTTTTAACATTTTAAATTAATTATATTTCATTTATTGTGATTGATTTCGATAAAAGAATCATACTTTAGGCTTTTAAATATTACCACTAATACTTTAGACATAAATTTATATTAATTTATAATTAGTGTCAACATCGCTATTGTTCAAAGCGTGGTAAAAATTGCTAAATACAAAGCGAAATCAGAAAAGAATAAATCCGTGTATACGTGAAAATTATACTCATTTTGAGCAGTATTTTGAGCAACTCAATCAGAAATTCAAATTCTGGACGACCCGTGTGGCGCAATGGTTACCATGCCGGATCGCCGCGCCAAGGGTCCTGGGCTCGATTCCCAGCGAGGCAGAAATTTGAATGATGAGTTTGAATTTCTGTTCTCGGTCTGGGTGTGAATGTCCTTGTATTGTGTGTTGTCCATGGCACCCACGACACAGGGAATCCTAGTGTGGGGCTATGTGTGTGAAGCGTTATTATTATTATTATTATATGTATAAGATAGTTTGTCTGTGTGTATGTAGTTAACGCTACATACTCATAAATCTTCGTCATTAGCAGTCAGTTAGTGCGTAATGGAAATACAAATATCCAAACATCTTCACAAACCTTGATGTTTTATAACATTAGTAGGAACTAGGAAGTAGGATTAGGAGGAAGGATTCGTGTGATTGTTTATTGTACCTCACTTACCGTGGACTATCGTGTACAATCAAAGTACGACCTTATCAATTATTCGTTTTTCAATCCATGTGAGTAACGACCAATAATATCGATAAGATCATCAAATAATGCTTTTACAAAATATTATAATGGATCAATGGTTTTGGTCTATTATATAATATGTTAAATGTATCAAACTATATCAGTCTAACTTATAAACAGTCATAAAGAATCCTTAAATGAGACCTTTATAATTCAAACCTTCACATAATTAAACTGAGTGTAAACTTAACTGTCGTGGAAATCCTAGTTGTTAACAGTATTTATAATAAATTTATTTTTTGTTGCTCAAGATATTTATACATTGTCCAGCTTCGCAGTAACCACGAGCAATTTATCAACAACAAAAAAAATAATAGAAAAAATAGAGGATTTATGACTAACGTATTTCGTACTGGTCTTTTAAATAATAGCATTTAAAGAGGAATATTTGGAAAAACTGAATTCGACACTGCTGATATTTTCGTTCAAATCCTCGGTTATTTCAAGCTGACTCCTTGAAAATCCTGTCCCATAGACGGGAGTAGGTACATGACTTATTAACTTACCTAGTACTTAATCTTTCAGTTTACTGTAGACTAATAAATATCATGCCTACTACGTCTTATTTAAACACGACATGACTGCATGTACGTATGCTAAGTCGAGACATTGATGTAAAAGGATCCTTACAATGAATCGTTCCTTCCGGCTTCACATTCAAAGAAGTAAGCAGGGAGTTCCTACCGTTGTCTGCGCTTACCGTCGCAAAATGTTTATCGAAGCTTGGGAGTTATGAACGTATTTTTCCATTTTTGCTTTGAGGAAAATATGAATTTTTGGGATAAAAATTGGTCTCGTATGATGCCTATGGAATTAATGTCGACAGCCAACAAACGCTTTGACAATAAGATCTATGACAATATGGCACCTGATTATAACTGGTCACTGTCAGTCATGTAGGTATATTAGCACCGTTGAAGACAGTCGAAGATAACGGTAAACCGTAGAAGCGTAGAAGACAGTTGAAGACCAGTAAAGAAGTGGGCACAGAGTATTTAATCACTACGGCGGGGGCCCGCATTTTTCCGACTATCCACCATTTTGACTGAAACATAAAAAAATTCACAGTAAATTTTAGAAGAAATGTGACAGCAAGATACAGTATAGGTAACGATCCCTACCATCGTACATGAATACCGTCCAGCCGTCCACTATGAATGGGACCACCCAGTCTCTACCAAGAGGTGGATGGATTAAATAGGGTTGACACAATTAGGTTTAATACATCTGAAAAAAGTAAACATCTAGTGTAAAAATGTAGTCTAGAACTGTTATATTTTTTCTAAAATAAAAGTAGCCTATGTTACTCCTTGTTACATCAGCTATCTGCCAGTGAAAGTCCCGTCAAAATCGATCAAGCCATTTTATGCAAAAAAAATAAAAAATGTTTTTTGGTATACGTAACGTGTATACATCCAAATGCACTCAGTAAAAAGCGGTTAATATAATATTATAAACAAATACTCCAATTTTATTTATTTGTATAGATAAACGACTACGTTTAAACTTTTCAAAACTACTACAAAATACAAGAAGGGGATTATAGGTTGACTTACTAATTGAGAAGACAATTAGAAGCATTAGAAGCCGCGCCCTCATTATGAGCTATTAATGAGGTAACACCATCTTTCCGCCGCCGGTCTGTTTGTGTAGGGCACGTACCGAATGAGGGAGAAATTCTATACTGTAATACATAATTACAAAATGAATAAAACTGGAATTTACAATAAACGCAAGCAATATTTACTTGATTAATGTCGCTGCAACATTTTGACGTCTGAATCAATTGAAATATACATTGTCGTGCTCGTGTCGCACGTCTGAATATACCCTTAGTACGTCTACGACAGAGCCGACAAGTATGTAATAGCCTACAAACATCACTGACGTACTGTCAGCCAAAAAGTAGCGAGGTAACCATTAAAAAAAATTTGGAAAAAAAGGGGTTTATAAGGATTAAAAAAGTAATCGTTATAAGATGCTATATTAGATCTGTACCAATCTATGAGTGGTGTATGTTGAAGCTATACTAGATCATACACAAATGTACCTACTTCATGTATCTATACGATTCGCTGAAGTGGGCCGTTAGTCGAACTAATTGTTTACATTCAGTGTTTAAAAATACCTGTTCAAATATTTATTATAAATTAGGTCATGTACAGAACGTGCTGCAACACTTGCAACATAATATATTATTAGTATTATAACACGTATATATTGTATTACACTTCCGTTTGAAATTAAAGATAAATATAACTTGTATAGATCTTCCAATCTACCACCATAGTGGTATTAATATTATTAATGCGAAAGTTTGTGAAGATGTTTGAATGTTTGGGTTAGCGTCACGCGTTAACCGTGGCATGGATTAAGATGGGACAGACAGATCATGTCCACTTAAAAATTATCCTGGTAACATAATAAACACTGCATTTAAACTTGAATTTAAATTTGAAATTTGAATTACAAATAATATATTACTCTAACAATGAAACTAAAACTAAAAACCTTAAAAAATATAATATAAGAACTAAAATATATTATTAAAAAAATAAAATAAATTATCCTGGTTATACGTTCCCTGGGTATGATTTTGAGGTACATTATGTATGTACATATACATAATGTGAAGCAACGGGCGGAATCTAGTGATACATAAAATAATGTAAATAAAATTATATAAATTATTTTATGATGTGTAATTTTATGATGTTTAATTTAGTTGTATAATTTTATGATGTGTAATTTAGTTAGATTGCAAACCTGCGTAACACAAATGAATATTTAAACTTCATGACCCGAAAACAAATATTTTTCTGTCACTGTAATGTCCGGCTAAAAATTGAACCTGGTACCTTTGGTTTCGCAAACCAGGCAATGAAATCTTCTTTCAGCAAGTAATGTTTGGAAACAAACCCAAATAAAATAAGTGATAAACACAATTAACCAAATTCAAAAAACCGGGCATGTGCGTGTCAGTGCACTCGCAATGTAGGGTTCCGTAGCTAACTTACTTACTACTATTACTCATTAACTACTTTTACTCATTAACTTACTTATGCTAACATAGCCGTGATAGTTTTCCTTGTAAATTCATCATAATATAACCTATTTTTGAGAATTTTTTCACTTGTCCAATTCCAACAGTTTCGCCAGCAGGGGTGGGGAACACTTAACTCTAAGCAAAATTAGCACTTTAAATCCAAACATTTTGCAAACGGACCCCCAATTCCAAAAATGATTTTAAAAGTCCCAAAATAATTTTGGAAGACCTTTTCCCCACACTATTGGGTCCGTGACGAATAAAATATCACACTCCCCTACGTACCATGAATTTTTTTTTCAATTTATTTTACGATTATAGTTTTAATAAATATATCCACTAATAAGTATAACCATGCCAAATTACAGCTTTCTAGCACTAAGGGTCTCGGCTCTTTGCTTCGGAAAAACGGAAGGAAGGGCGAACGGACTGATAGATAGATGGACAGACGAACAGACGGACGGACATTACGTAACTATAACTACTAACTACTAACTTTTACTTCGGAAACCTAAAAATGTGCTTTTATATTTAATGGAATTGAGTTTGGAATGGAGATGGATTGGAATTGGGATTTTTTTTATTTTCATTAAATACATATTTTCAGGGAAGATTTTATTATAATATATTTTGAAGAGAAGGGCAATGGAACTATTTAAATTAGCATAGTTTTTCAATTATTACTGAGTTTACAAAGCTAACTATATCCCGTCTGAAACTTTGTTTTCGGGAATATTATATAAAAATAAAAAAAATTTTTTCGTATGCGCATTTATGAAATTCACATTTCTCTGAGTAGGAAAAATAATTAGACGGAAACGGGCTGAGTTTCCCTAGAAAATACAAAAGATTGTGATTTAGCCTCGGTATAAAAGGGGAGCTAAATTCCGTTAGGTAACACAAAGCGACGCGATGTACCGAATAAAAGGGATTGCAGCGGAGCGTTTTGCTTCCGTTCAATTTCTTGTTTTTAATCGAACTTTCAGTCTTGCAGTTTGTATACAAACATTTAGAAGTCACACGTATCTAATGTCACAGGCAACGTGACTATAAGGCTTTTCATTAATAGTCTAGTCACTAGTGTAATATTTTTACAATACGGCGCCATTCTTAGTATCCGGTCGTGCAGAACTACATTAATAACAATACATGAACAATATTAATATATTCAATTCCTGAGGATATGAGGACCTTTCTTTCTTTTTCTTCTCTGTTTCTTGGCCGGGAAGGCATCAGTGATTCCTTCGGTGTCGCTGATATCCGTGGGTGACGACAGCCACTTACGTTAAGGATCGTCAGCTCGTTTTTCGGCTATTTCCATAAAAAAGAGGGAATAAGTGTAATTAAGACTGTATGTAAGATTTGACATGCACTAATAGGATAAGCTTAATAAAAGCATTTACCTAATAAAAATAACTAATTTCAAACGTAGCACTAAAACGTCACGTTACGTTACTATAGGCAACACTTGCGGTCAATACGAGTATAAGATGTTGCGGTTAACTCAAAATCACAATAAAAAGATAGTTGACAAGAATGACTTGCCAAACAACAGTAAAACATTTTTCCTTACCGTGTTTTTTTTTTCGATTTAAAATAGTGTAAGGGGTTCCGCCTTGTCCCTTTATCCCTCGAAGTTTATTACAACTTCCTATCGAAACCCGATTTAAACCCTATCCGATTACTTGCGTAAAAATTCTGGATAGCGACATCTCAATCACCTAGCGGTATAAAATATAATCACTTTACGAATTATCAAATGTACACCAAAAAATCATAAAAATCGGTCAGCCGTTTCAGAGGAGTGCGACCACAAACACCGTGATACAAGGTTTTTATATACAGGGTGGACCAAAAGGGAAAAAGGAGGTCGTTTTTGGCGTTAAATTTTCTGCCCTTTCTGAGTCCGGAATTAAAAATAGGAGTTACCATTTAAAAAAATGAAGTTGACCTTGATTTGACCTTCAAAGCCATGACCAAGGTCAAATTCAAGGTCATCATCAGTTAATCGAGGAAAAATCAGAAAACTTCTGTATGAAACATTTTCCTCCTAAATGCATTCCTGAGCAGTTATTCAGGAGTTTCAATATATTTGGACCACCCTGTATAGTTATTAAATATAGTTATATAGTTTATTTTAATACGCACCAAAAATATTGCAGCTTATTAACTCAATTATGATTGTTTGAGTCACAACGCAAGGTGACAGAAAATGGAGTTAACGAGTCAGACCAGGCAAGTCGTTAAACGTTTTCAAACTATATCATTTGCGTAGTTGTGTAATTGAAAGGCAGACTGAAAAACCAAGGAGTATAGAGGTAAAACCCTAATCGCCATTTTCTGAAATGCTGATTGTAATCAACACCAACTAACACAATAAAATCTATTAATATACTTTCTGAAAATAAAGAAAAATTAGCTGATGTTGATAAAATGGGTAAATTACAAATATTTCAGAGATTTAAAAAAATTGACGACCTCATTCTCCACCAGTCCGCACTGGAGCAGCGTGGTGGAGTATGCTCTAGGCCTCCTCAAGAGGAGGAACCCGTGCCCAGTAGTGGGCCATTAATGGGTTGAAGCCATTCAACTTCCTCATTATAGGATTATAAAGTTTTATTTATAACGCTAAATAAATGAGTAAATTTTAAATTGTCCAACCAATTAATTTGTAATTTCTCACTTGTACCTCTCTATGGTTTTAATTGATTCTTGTGTTGGTCAACGCAGTTTCTCCGGAAACAAGTCAACTTGTTTACCACCTTAAACCACGGTTGTTACGCGTCATAAACTGAATTTCCCGTGCCATTTCCTGTTCTCCGACGCTATGCGTGCATACATTCGGAATGCGTCCAAATGTAGGTAATTGAAACATTAATAGAAAATGAGGTGAGGTGAGGAGGAGAGTTTATCCATTTATCTACCTGCGCTGAAGTTCTAGGGTTAGAAATAAAGGGTGTTGATGTTAAATAAGTTTCAATGTATATTTATTTATGGTATTAATTTGAAAATATTACGATAAATTTATTGTTTGTTACACATCATTATAAAATATTAAGACCTTCGTTACCACGGAATATCGATAATTTTATTTTATTATAATAAGAATCTATATTAAATACTAATAATAGTGTTTTTGAGTTTTTAAGACACTGTTTTCTGCAATTTTGTTTTATTTGTGAATGTAACCGAAATAATGTTTTATTTTTTGTCCATAATTCAACAAAATTATAAACTATGGAAAATAATTATTATTTCCTGCGTTAGCGATGGAGATCGAGTGGAAAACTGCTTATGAGAGTTCCTTCATGCTTTTTTTGCTTACGTGTATGTTGTTTTTTAATTTGAATTTCTCAATAAATCCGGTTGAAAGGCCATGGTCCTTGTAAGCCAATTATTTAAAAGTCGTAGGTATTGCCATCCGATGACAATTTCCTTCCACTTACACTAACATCTATCGAATTCGAGTACACAGACGCGGCGGCGAGTCCTTCGCGCCGCTATTTTGTCAATGCGGACCCTCTTCTTGTTGACTTCAGCCATCGATGTTAAAATTGTAATATGTGCTCTTAGTAAACTGTAAGCTTTCAAGCAACTAAGGTATTATTTTCATTTTTTTACTCTAAATTGATAATATAAGGATTTGCTACGGTACTGAAGAAAAAAATATATTTTATTTCCATTTCATTTAAAATATTGGTAGTGTTCCTAGCAAAGCCAGTGGTTCCTTGTAAGGCCGATCAAAAAGTTACAGTTGGCCTTGCTAGGGCACAAGGGTCTTCCTAGGAACATACAGAAACTATGAAAATATTATTATAATACTTAGTTTTTATAATACTTGTACATGCATACCTATCAGAAAAGGTAAAACAATGTGCAAGTTATTAATTATTATAATATAATAGCTACCACTTAAGTAAAGGACCCCAATTCAGAGGGGTTCTAACATTTTAGCCTTAAAAGAAATGGACCCAAAGAAGGCCATTTTAATCAGTTTTATTTTTTTACTATAAAGTTTATCGGCAACTTATTTGATTTCGATTAATTATTACTTTAAAACGTAACGTAATGTAAAAGTAATGTTCGTTGATTATTATTGAAGTGAAACTAGACGGGGAATTAGGATTTTTCTGTCACGAAAAAGCGTTACGGCCCCACCCCATATTAATATGGGCCCCGTGGAGGAGGTAGACGATATTTTATAGCGCGTGGAAATATTTGACATACATATTAAATATTATTACGTTGCCATTCGTTTTAAATATTCAAAATATTGATTGTTTAGGTATATTTTTTAAATATTTGTTTGAAATTTTTTTTTTGATTTTTTTTACATTTTGTTGGAATGTTTTTTCTTGAAATACTTTTTATTTGATTTTTTAAAACAATTTTATTAAGTTCCACTTGTCCGTTGAAGTTTCACTTCTACTATGTGTCCCAACACTCCCAGAACATATTTCGTTTTTTATCTGAATATGTTATGGTAAGCATTTAGTGTTTCACTTTAATAAAATACCATTTTGATTGCCACACCGTTAGTTTTTAGTTAAACGACTGATTTAATATATTGGCCTTATAGCTGGAGTCTTGTTCCTTGCAAGGCCATTTAGTAAAACGTGGTAAAACTTAAATTTAATGAATAAAAACTAAATCTGTACTTAATAAAAAAAATATTATATATGCTAAACAAAGCAAAGTTTTACTTAATGATTTGTTTGTTCCATTTATCCAGTTATTAAAGAAATTATATCTGTTTATTTGTTAGAGTGGCATCCATGGTCCACCCACATAGCCTATTTTTTTTTATGTTACTAGCCGACAAAGTAATGATGGTACCTAAGTGTCCAGTGTCTCAAGGGGACATTAATTATACCTACCAAAAGTCTCACGAATGCGTTGTCCACCAAGAAAGGAGAAAGAGAAAGAAAGAAAATATGACCCAAACATTGAAGTATGACTACTAGCGTATAGAACCGACGTATGTCCCAATGCATTGATGCCACGTGGCTTCAATCTTCAATGGATTCGTTCGATTTTGAAAGGACAACCGGGGCTCAAAATCGAATCTCCCGGGCGATACACACATTTTGTTCGAGATGTCTGTTCTATGACATTACACTTCAATGGGTCCAAATGGATTAAAGATGAAGATGAACATCATGAATTAACTTACATCATAGTAACCAATGCAACATGCTCGGAATGCCTATTCGGTCGACAAAATTATATTATATGGGCTCGCCAAATCAAATAAATTGGCTTAATAAGAATTTCACTGTGAGAACGGAGCGTAGCTTAAATAGGTTTACAACCAATTGTTAGTAAACAAGGCCCTCTCAACGCCGTCAAAACTAAATGACACATATAAAATAACGATGAACATGCCGTGCACAGCACAATTTACTGGGTTATTCTAGACTAAATAACCTTTATCGTCTGGTTTTAACTCTAGCACTTCGAGAAGACAATTTTTTTGCTGTACTGCTTTTCATAAAGTTGTTGTATTTAAATTAAAAGAGCGTTATGAGACGTGTACTTTTGGATTTTCCAAATGTATTTTGTTCTGTGGGCAAATCACGTCACGTGGCTTGTGTTTATGTCTGTATCTGGATGCTAACTGCCCTGCTACTGGTGTCCCTGAGTGGGGTGTGTGAGACCATCTGGAGTGGTGAGTGATATTACAGAAAAATATCTTTGCCTGAGGCCATGATTAAACATACAATTAAACACTGAAAAAAGTGAGAAAAAAACATACTCACAATTAAAATACATACATACATACAAATATAAATATATAGGCACAATAAATATACATACATGCAAATGTTTTTCACCGAAAACAAATGCATAATTTCTTGGATTCTGTAGGTAGAAAATCTTTGTTGGTATTGATTAAAACATAACGAATTGACATACAATCTTAATATTCTCCTTCCCTATATATTCAAGATTAATATTACATTATCTGTGTATTATAAAGAGGAAAGATTCGATTGATTGTTTGCATTGAATAGGCTCCAAAACTACCGAACCGATTTGAAAAATTCTTTCACTGTTGGGAAGCTACACTATCTCCGGCGGGTGACATAGGCTATATCTGGCTATATTATATTTTTTTACTATTTTTCCCGAAGCGAAGCAAGGGCGATTTCCTACTTTATTATGATTATCATTAGGTACACATTCATTATTTTTACATAAAGTTTAGTTTGAAACTGAGAAACTTATGAAGTTATGAAGAATAATGTTTGAAGCTCTTCACGAACTTTGCAACTCGTTGAAACAATAAATCGAGGTATTTATAGAGATCTTCGGACATTTGAGGCTGCAGTCCAATAGTCAATAGATATAATTTACATTCTCGGAGTTAAATAATTGTTAACTAATTATTATGGAATTTATTTATGGAATTATAATGGAATTTATTATAAGTATTTAGTTAAAAGAGTAACATTTTAATAATTTGATCTTGTTTGTGGCACTTTTTAAGTATAATTAGCAGACGTTTCCAGTTCTTCTGGTTGATCCCGCAAATACACCTATGAATGGTTTGTCTTTATTAATAAAATGAATAAATAGGATCATGAATCTACCTATTATATTGGGAAATTAAAAGACAACGTCGTAATTTTATGACGCGATGACGCTAATAAAATAATCATGGTTGGTTTCAAGCCGTTAGCTCGAATCCTAGTACCTAAGTAATTGAGGTGATTTAAAGTATAGGTATTATGTATAACGCTGCTTCAGTCAGGTTTTATGGAGGTTGGTACAGGTACCCGATCCAAGTGTGGGGAAATTGGTATTAACATGAATCCCCTGTTGTTCTGACATGGCTTAAAAAAGTTTTGCCACTAGCAGTTAAATATTAATATCAGTTTAATTTAGGACAACAAAATAAAAATGATTATGATTATGGTTCGATACCTCTATATCATTATAGAATTTTCTAAGTTCTCAGGATTTTTAGGCTATTATTTTCCGGGCTTGATATAGGTATTAGGAACAAAGTTAGTTTTCAAGACATTTTTTTGTTTTCGACGAAATAGTGCACAAAACCAATACCTGATTGAAATTAGGTTTATTCCACATAATACATGGACTAAGATATTGCATGATAGCCCTTTTTTACTACTTTGAAGATTACTGGTATTAATTAGATCAAAGATTAGTTATCGGTAAGCGCACCCTAACATAAAGAGTTTAGAGACGAAGACGTGGTCCCATTATATTGCGCGACACGTCGCCCACACTCGCCGCCGGATCATTCTGGACTAAATAAAATTGCGAAGAAATCCCACCTCGTTTGCCAGCCCGCCCTCCCTCTAATTGTAGTTTGGTGCCGATTTATTTCTGGAACGCTTTGTACACAAGTAAGGAGGCTGTAGAATCGTGACTGATGACCTTCCACATAGGTACTACAAGTTCATTGTATAGTATAAGTGAAGGATTATTCATAATTGACAAGTTATGGAGAATTATGAAATATTTTTAAATAAAAAGGGCAAGTGCGTGTCAGGCCACGCGCAATGTAGAGTTCCAAAGTATTAAGTTTTTTTATTTATTTAGACTCTTTTACAAAATTACATGTAATGCAAACTTACAGAACTAAACTATTATTATTTATCGACTATTACTCATTAACTACTTATGCTAAGATAGCCGTGATAGTTTTCTTTATAAATTCATCATATAACCTATTTTTGAAAACTTTTTCACTTTTCGAACTTTAATCGTTTAGCCGTTATCGGGGGGACATTTGCCTCGAACCAAAATTAGCATTTTAAAGCCAAATATTTCGCAAACGAACCCCTAATTCCAAAAATGAATGTAGAAGACCTTTTCAACGATACCCTACACTATAGGATACGTGACGAATAGAAAATTCATCCTCACGTTACCGAAAAAAATGTTTTTCAATATTTTTTCAATATTTTATTATCCTTCAATATTTTATTACGATTCTGGAGTTTTAATAAATATCTATATCCATGCCAAATTAAAGCTTTCTAACGCTTTGCTTCGAACAGACGGACAGACGGACAGACGGACAGACGGACGGACGGACATGACGAAACTATAAGGGTTCCGATTTTACTTCGGAACCCTAATAACACAGATTCATAACAATTTTTTATATATTCCAATAACAGATACGAGTAATTCAGTTCCTGCAGCCTAATGTTTTGACAAAACAAAAAAAAATATAATCTCAAATATAATCAATAAAAAAAATATTTTGTAGAATGTACTAATTTAATAAATACTCAGGGAAAGAATCCATAGTTATTGAAATTTGTCCTTGGTTATCAAAATCAACCCTTACCTGGTGATAACTGGCCACTGCAGGTAAGGAAGAGATAGGTACATAATAGGATTTCCAGTATTCGAAGTCGTTATAACCAATGGGGGAACCATTGGCTGCGATGCGAACAAATCAGTATTTTAACACCTTGTTCTGGAAAAGTATAACTTTTATTTGGCCTAATTCAGACGGGATTTGTCTTAGTAAAGTGTGCCAACGAGACTGACAAATAGAAATGGATATTAGGGCGGGGCGGGACGAGCGCCGACCAATCCCCAAACACCAATAAGTACCTCCTCTCAAAGACATCTCGGAACGGTTTAAGATACAGGGACTTTGGCTTAAGACTGGTGTTTTTACCGGTTTTTAAAGGCGACGTCCTCTGACCCCCTTACTGCTGCATACAAACTTCTAGATACATGTGACAGTCGGAATGCTTAAGTATTTTACTTGTTTCAATTTACGGAACAAAGGACTATAATGTATGTTGTACATTTTCACATAATCTTTCCTATGGGTTTCCGGCTCTGATGCTCTATTTGTTTGAATGAATTTTCATTTCATGTTCAAATAATTCGTGGCTTTAAAATGCTGTAGTTCTGACATTACATTAGATAAAGCCTCCCAGTTCACTGCTTTTGAATAGTTTTAATTTTTACATTTATTTCGAACGTAAAATAATATAACATACAATGTGTTATATTTTTTAAATGTTGTTATCGTAATAGCCGTGAAGAATAAATCTATCTATTCATATCCAATCATATCCTTTGGATAAGGTTAGTAAGTATAAACTAAAATATATCTGACTTTTGACAGTCTGTATAGACAGCACCATCAGAAAAATAAACGCTCCGTCAAAATATGCAATTTCCTTGCATTATCAAATTAGCAATCACTGTGTGAGCAGAGCTGTTACAGCGAGTTTGGATTTGTTTGCAAACGCTTTTAACCACAGGTTTAACCTCTTTTAGGGCTCTCGAATGAATTGCTTATAGAGGCTTAACGTTGCTTGAGCCTGAGTGTAATTTATTGTCAACAAAACAACCTTATTAATTAACAACAATATTGTAATTAACGTAACATGGTACACCTGTTCAAAAAGGATCCGCTTCAAGTAGTTACTATAATAATGAATATTGCCAGTGGTAATCAAGAGGACAAAGTAGCAACAGGTGTTGTGCCAGTTTATTGGCAAACATTACCCATTGTTTTACAAATTGTTTCCATCCCGTTATACGTGTCATTTAAACGACTATTGAATTGCTCAGTCGATGGTATACCCGATGTCTTCAGTGAACAGTGGTCTGCTTTGATTCCCAGTTGGGGAAAATATTTACGTACCTAAAGAATAAAAATAATTTCCCGTCATTTCTGTATCTTTGTATGGTTCGTGCAACCGCAACATAGGGGCCTTATTTATTTATTTATTTAACCTTTATTGACCACTATATAAATATTACGGTACAAATGGTGAGCTTAATGCTTAATGCTTTTTCTACCAGCTAACCATTGGACAAAAGAGAAATGCGCGAAAGGCAGTTAATAAAGTAAATTATATACATACATACAAATACCTACATAAAATATACATATGATACATACAAATATACATAAATATATACATATATACATTTACAAAATATACTTACATAAATAACTATATAAGCATTAATATAAAATATATTAATAAAATTATTTATGCCTTAGTACTGGGATACACTTTTATTTGTTCATATATAGAACGACTCGAAAACTTCTATTTAGGTATGGCTTCAACCCATTAATGGTCCACTATTGGGCATGGGTCTCTCCTGTTAAGGAAGCCTAGAGCGTACTCCACCACGCTGCTCCAGTGCGGTTTGGTGAAGGGGTTAGTGGCCAACCCAAGTGTCGGAAGTTTTCAAACCGCCCGAGGGCCTCCGACATGGCTTAACGACTGTTATCTTATGATAACAACCGGGACCGACGGCTTTACGTGTCCTCCGAAGCACGGAATCGCTCAAGATTTTTTTTTGCCGCCAGAGGTCACCCATCCAACAACCGACCGCGCCCGCTATTGCTTAACTTTGTCGATCACTTAGGCTGCGGGCACGGGATTTGCGGCGAGCGGCGCGATGGCGGTTGCGACGCGGCGCGATTTGAAGCGATGGAATCAACAGTATGGCGTACTATGGGACCGGGCACGAGACCCGCGATTTCGAGCGGCGCGATGCGCGATGCACGAGGCGGTGCGGGGCGATGCGCGGCGGCGCGGAAGAGATGGGAACAAACTAGATTGATATTACATATAATTGTATTGAATTATAATTTTAAAGTAATGGAAATTCATAATGAAGAACTTATTTCGTGTATTTCATCAAAAGCTGCTATATGGGACAGTAAAAACTTGCACCATGTAAATATTCTCTAAATATTCTCCAAAATATAATCAAAATGTACTCATTCTCGTGTAGTTTTAATATTTTTTGAATGACAATTTTCTACTCTTTATAACTATGTAATTATAAAGAGTAGAAAATTAGCCTAAATTACTTCTTCCTTTATTTATTGGATGAACACCATTTCTTGGTAATAATAATTCAGCTCTCATCAGGATACCTACTACGTACGCTCCAATAATTCTCTCCGACGTAAACTCATGTTTTTCACAACGATGTTTGGCACAAAATGAAACATGTAGGTACCTCCATTTGTATGAAAACCAAGCATCACTTTTTTCCGAAAGTTACTTTACGCCATCGCTTCAACAATAAAAGTATAAATAAACAGATTATAATATTATCATTCTTCACAACACTACTTTGGCGCGATTGAACGACCGTTTTCTCGTGCCCCGCAAGACACCGCTGCTAATCGCCCCGCGCCGCGCCGCGCCGCAACCGCTATCGCGCCGCTCGTCGCAGATCTCGTGCCCGCAGCCTTAAGATCAACGCAAGCCGCCGGGCTATGAGCGACGCAAGCCGCCGGGCTATTTAGGTATAATTATACATAACTGAAGGAGACTTCTATATACAAAGACTAGCTGACCGGGCAAACGATGTTCTGCTATATAAATTATATCGACGCTTGAAAGGAAACATTGACTGAGCGACATTGAGCTAACTTTACAGGAGAGCATCTTAAAGTTGGAATTTTTAGAAAAATATCATATTTTGTTTGTAATCCTCCTACCGACGGTACTCTTACTGTTTTGGAATCCTTATTTTATCTTGTATATTGTGGCATAATAACAAATTTTCTAAAATTAAACTCTCTATCTAAATATGGAGTCTATATCTAAGTATAGAGGCACCCTAAACACCTAGCGGTATGAAATATACTTCATGACCTATTCTCATATCTTCCAAAATATGCACAAAAAATCACAAAAATTGGTCGAGCTGTTTCGGAGAAATGCGACCACAAACACCATGACACGAGATTTTATGTATACGTATTAGCTTAGACTAACACCAATATTCAAGTTGTTAAGACGTGGTATTTCTCAATTGTACAAAATAATTACTTAGAATGGTCTATCAATAACAAATAAAGTTTATGTTTATTTCCAGACGTCCGGTGAAGACTTATACTGGGAAGGCGAAGATGACTCGGCAAATGAGTTCCTCGAAGTCAACGAAGACAGCGACATTGGATCTACCCTCAGCCGGTTTAAAAGACAGTTGAGAGAGGGACTTAGCAGGTTTATACGAGGTAGGATATTAAAATGTGCATTCATTAGTTTAAACAAACGCTAAAATGCTACAAGAAAGCATTAATTCACTACTAGGTCGATTACTTTAAATAAAATAAATAACATTCAGATAATTTTCAGTCTTAAGAAAGAATAACCCAGGTTGTCATCTGTGGGATAACATTTCACCTAAAGAATTAAGTGAGACGTCTTATTAGGAAGTCCTATCCTCCATGTCTCTATGTACCTCTAATTTTTATGCTCTACAATTATACAGTACCTAAGATTAATAGTGGTAAGATAGGGGTAATTATCATGGCTAGAATTTCCGTTTTTCTGTATGTTATCTACCTAAACCTAACCTAAACTATAAGGTTAAAAATACATTTATATTATTACCTAACTGCTTTACTATTTAAAAAATGTAACTATTTAATTTGGTAGTCACATAAATTACTGCATACTTTTGTTATAGTTATCACAAAGCTCTTAAAGTAGTGATGTAAATAGAATATAAAAAGTGGTTTAGTTGCGGCAAATCGCATTTTTTTACGCATAAAACGATTTTTTTATCAAGATAATTATCAAGGTATTTTAAGTATATATTTTATCGATTATAATTATTACTTCGAGCCCTGTTAGCAAGTGATAGTGAACTTCGGCTTCAACGAAGGAAAATCCCTGAGAAAATCTGCATATCTGAGATTTTCACGCAGTGCTCTTGAAGTTGCGTAAGGTACGGCAAAGCGCACTTAGCGTGGGAGATCAACCTAAACCGCTCTTATTAAGACATCTGAGAGTAATAGATACACTATAATGGGTTGTGAGGACCACATGTAATCTATTGCAGTGGCAAATTGAGCACAGTCAGGAGCGCTTGATCCCACGGTTGACAGCTTTTGGGATTTGCGACTTTTTGAAAGTATAAAACACCGTTAATATGTAATAAAATAATATTAAATAACTCTCCACATTTATAACCCCACACTATTATTCCCTGTGGCATGGGACTCGTCGGTGCCATGGACAACACACAAATACAAGAACACACACGCACACACACACACACACACACAGAGAGAGAGAGAGAGAGAGCGAGAGAGAGATTCTAGTTAGAAATCGAACTCATCACACTTGGCACGGCGATCCGACATTACGATTACGTCACAGGGGTCGTCGGATAAACAGTACCTACTCGCAAAATGTTGCCATGAATTTTCGCAACTGATATTTAGACAATAGAAAATATGGAACATAATATTGTGTATTGTGTATTACAGATACGACGGCCCCGTCATACGACTACAACACAGTGGATACAGATGACGCCGGACCATTGTAAGTATTTTGCACATTTTATTTATTTATTAAAATTGACAAAAACTACACTATATGGAATCAATAAATTAAAAAAGATGTAACATTAAAACTTCACATTTCAGATGTGTGAATTTACTCATAACAAAAAATATTTCAATTATTATTTAGCACATTATTAGCATATTGTGTCAGAAAAAGAGAACATCGTGAACTTACCTGTATTCCATACCAGTCAAGTTTTACAAAATGTTTTCAAGATCGTTACCCTCATAATCATAGACACAAGAAATTATATAGAAGGCTTTGAAAGTATTTTGTTTTATTCACTCTTATGAAAAACGATAAAGATAAAACATTATTAAAGTATAAAATTGCAATAGCTATAATTGGCTTGATAAGCGTTTATGAATAGGGACGTTGTCTTTAGGAGCTTTATTTACGTGTATACATGGAGGCAATACGATCAAGTGTACTTGTCAAGTTTGCAGTTTGACTTGTCAAAGCAGTTTGACTTGACGCGGCATCCAGTGCGCATGAGAAAACTATATGGCCAGATAGCTATACCGTGGCCATACACGATCAAGTTTACTAGATGCCGCGTCAAGTCAAACTGAATATTTGACAAGTACACTTGATCGTGTATGGCCTCTATAAGTGTATCAGTGCACGAATAAATAGTATTAAAATTGAGTGGGATGGTGAAGGGTTTTGTCAATATTATTCATTATTAAGGTATATCACGGAGTTTATCTGATATGACATAGGAAAAAAAAACATGAGAGGTGTCAAGGGACACCCGGATGGAACGAAGTTCCTTTCGATTTAAGTATTGTTTTGTTGTACAGCGCCATCTCTGTAAAACTCTCTGAATCACTTCAAAAAAAGTGTCGTCATTCGTAAGAATAAAAAAGTGTCGTAATTTTCCGTCTAGACCCCTTTCACAACGCGCGATAAGGAACTTCGTTCCAATAAATTTCATTTACTATTGGATAATCCAAATATAGTGTTCGTTTACGACGTTCATTCAAAATCCAGAGACACAGGTATTTTATTTGTTCTAATCATGGTTATTAAATTATTTCAGAGACGAAGACTTCGATGGCGAAAATGGCTCTGCGTTACCAGACACAACCGAGCCCAAAGAAAGTAAGTACAATTTGTTTAATTTATACGCCTACCACTACGACCTATCACTTATCCAACAATCTGTACTCGGGTGGTGTGGATGAATATCTTCTATTTTCTTCTAAGATATTATAAGGAGATTTTAACATTTTGAACCGCCAAATGTTTAACTTAAAGGTGCTAAGAGGCATCAGGTAGAATTTCTTTTTTTTTTATGAATACCCGAAATATGAAAATGACGTTAGACGTTACCCTCTCACATTGTCGTCAGTAATACGAAGACAACAAAAACAAAGCGACACTTACCATCAGGTGGGATTGTAGTCAAGCATTAACTTATAAGATATATAAAAAAAGCACGCTCTCCGACACTGCAATCAAAACACGTAGTAATCTTAAATTAAAATAAAAAAACTGACAATTTTATTTAGACTAAACATAGCTGAACATTAATAGTGCAATTGGTTTTCACCGTGCCGTGCTAAATAATGAAACTAAATAAAAAATAGCTAAGAACATTCTTGATTAAGATACTTTTTAGTCAAATAAAACTAGATCAAAATCGGTTCATCCGTTTGGGAACTGCGATGCCACAGACAGGCATACAGATACACAGATACACAGACACGTCAAACTTATAACACCACTCTTTTTGGGCTCAAGGAAAGTTGTCTGTGTGTGTGGGTAGATATAACGATGATAATTTTAACGTGATAACGTTTATAAAGACGATGAGCCTGAGAGGCATTCACGAAAACCGAGTAACGGCCGGAGTAACGTTACGGAAGCGCGCGCAGCATTAGAGAGAGAGGCACGCTAGACCGGCCGTCTCTCTCCCACTCAAGCGTAATCGGTCCGCTTGGAAGGCATTTTTCATTTCATTTTTATTTTATTTTACAATCTTTTGAAAAGAAATGATTTCTCGTAGCTCGTGCGTATTATTATTATATGAAAACGAAAATCTACAATAGCGTCATCTCTGTTTATAGGTATGAACTACTTGAAAGAACTTTACACAGTACATCGACTCGGACTTTAGTTGTAGTCAAGAAAATCACAGATGTCGCGCAGCTCCTGATATTTAAAACGAATCCCGTTCCTAATGTGCGAATTGACAATATTTATATCATAAATTATTCTTCTACGAAATAGACGTTATCACGTAAAACCATTGTCCGTAAACCGACTTTACAGACAACCAATTTTTAATTAGGTATTTAAAAAAATTCTTGATCAATTCCATGCTTTAGGCGTAAACTCGTCTGTCCCGGTAGATACCGTAAGTTAACAGTCGTTAAGACATTTTGGAGGCCTTCGGGAAGCATGAAAACTTCCGAAACTTGGGTTTGACACACCTGTCAATGATATATGTAAAAAAGAGGTAGATATGTCACTAGCGCGCCGAAGATGAAAATCGTAAGAGCAGTCAATTGACCTCGTCTGCTCATAGTCGCTCTGTCAATACAAGGTGACAGGCACGCTTTTGTTGTTGTCAGAAGTGCTTGAGATTTGACATACAACGTTAAAATGCCTTCGTGAATTATTGTAGTGTGATTGGTGCAGTGAAACAAAAGATAAACGAGTGTGTGTTGTAGCTCTTTTTGGAACAGATTTTTTGGTTGATTTGTAAGAGCATGACGTATCTATATTTTTAAAATATCATTGACATCAGTCCACACTTGTGGAACATGGTGGAATATGCTCGAAGCCTTCTCAAGAGAAGAGACCCGTGCTCAGTATTGGGCCATTAATGAGTTTTTATCGCTGCCTACTTTTCCTACGCAGTGCTTTTATTCTAATATTTTCATTTATTGTTTCCAGAAACCGTCAGGGTGTCATTCGTAGTGATGGAGCCGTATAGACCAGAATATTCTAACAGGGACTCGGCCGTCTTCAAAGAAATCTCCACTTCTCTGTCTAATGCTGTGAACGACCTTTTCCGTGACCTACCTGGGTCACATAAGACTAGTCTTGTAAGGATACAGTAAGTACACGTTTTATAAAACATAGATACAAAAATTATGTAAAAGGAATAATTTTAAATTAGAAAATAAAATAAGTTGACACTTAGTAACCAACTTTCGAACGAACGAACGAAGCGCTCATAGCCCAGCGGCTTGCGTCGATCCTAAGCGATGGACAAAGTTAAGCAACAGCGGGCGCGGTCGGTAGTTGGATGGGTGAAAAATGGGTGGCAAAAAATTCTTGAGCGTTTCCGTGCTTCGGAGGGCACGTAAAGCCGTCGGTCCCAGTTGTTATCAAAAGATAACAGTCGTTAAGCCATGTCGGAGGCCCTCGGGTGGTTTGAAAACTTCCGACACTCGGGTTGGCCACTAACCAATCCGCACTGGAGCAGCGTGGTGGAATATTCTCTAGGCCTCCTTAAGAGGAGAGACCCGTGCCCAGAAGTGGGCCATTAATGGGTTGAAGCCAACCAACTTTCACCAGCGCTTTAGGGAGTTAGATGCATGCAAAACCGTCAATCCTGATTAAAAATACCAATCGTAAAGCCATACCTAACGATAACTACTTATATTACTATTATTTACTCACAGGACTAACACTAGCCGTCCTAATTTCTACAGTCCCCTTACAAATGAATAATAACTAGTGATTCCTAATTAAAATGTAACACTTATACTCGTAGGATCTACTAACCGACTACTCTGTTTCCTACAGTCAGTCCTATTTTAGGTTTGATACAGATGTCTATGCGCAGAAGGGTATGGTGGCACTGCAAGATCGTTTTTTATACTCGTTGCATAATAAGAAAATATTGGAGGGCTTCAGGCCGCAAAACATGCAACATTACATTTAAATATTCGAAGTTCTGCATTTATTTTTAATTCCAATACCAAAAATTATTTAATTTAATAATTAAAAATATTTAAAGAGGTTTTAACATTTTCGTTCTTCATATGGCTACTAACATCCGAAATTTATTTTAATATCTAGCTTGGAAATATTATTATTTACTTAAATTTCGTAAATACAAAGTTTAAATACTAGAACAATGAGCCTAAAACTAAAAACCTTCAAAAATAATATAATAACTAAAATTGTTAAGTTATCAAATACTGAATGTGCTTCACTAAATTAAAAAAATGTATTATTTGATTTCAGATCGCGATTATCAGATGATTTCTCGTGTAAGGCTACGTTTGACATTTCTTCCATTGGCTACGACAATACTGATGAACTCACCAACATTCTCAGAAATCAGATCAAGAACAGAGCCAAACTTGGTCGCTATACTGTCGACGGTACAGATTTCAGTGCTGATGTCACGGAAGCAGGTACACATAATTTTTTTTTTCAATTAAACTTTGCTAACAATCAACCTAAAGGTCATGATGAAAATTCGAGTCTATACTGGCTTCAATCTGTACTGCCAACAAGTTCCAATAGTAATTGTTATTGGAGCTCGACGGCCGTACGATCATATTAAATACTTTTTACATAAAAAGTTAGCAAGCTCTGTGCAGATGACAAATAATAATAAATTTAATATTTGTTTGCTATCACATAATGGCACATTTCAATTTCTTTTACAACAAGATGATGATAACATCATAAAACCGGAAGAGAGCCCCGTAACATATGCGCCTTGCACGTCGTGGGAATGTCCATCTTTGGTTGGATTCGTAATATGCCAAGAATACCTGTGCAATGGTATCAACGATTGTCCAGATGGTGCTGATGAAAGAGACTGTCCACCTGGTATGATATTGATGCAACCATTCTTTAAATACCTAATTTAAAACCTTCAAGAAGCAATCCAGCAAGCAATACTAACAAAAAAGCATATGTGTCCAATTTATGCCTTACTTTAGATTTTTTTATTAATATTTTTTTATTACTTTTTTGTTTGTTTCAAATTTTTTTGTAATTATTTTAATAATTTGTTTTGTTTTGTTTTTTTTCTTCAATGATGGATGTGAAGACACTACAGACAGCAACGCGGAGGGCGCGACTGAATCGACAATATCGCAAATCACAACAACAGAAAGACCGCAGAGTGGAAATAGTAAGGATATTGAGATGTTTTTTTTTTAAATTAAAAAGCATTAATAAGATTGATCATTACACTTTCAACACATCTGACGATGAACCATAAAGGAATTTTCATGGCAAGGATTGCTATTATAAAACCGTAACACACTCATACCCACATTAGGATTCTGGATTCGCTGTGTCGTGGGTGCCATGGAAATCACACGAAGACAGGAACAGACCGAGAACAAAAATTCTACTTATCATTCTTTCCGCCTCACTGAGAATTGAACCGCCCTTTGTACGGTGATCCGGCATTGTAACCGTTGCGAAACATGGATCGTTCATATATTATTATATTGATCACTATTTCTTTCCACTAATACTGATAACGTGTAAATATTATCTTAGTTACGTTGTTTAAATTAATACTCTGGACTACATGTGAGTGCCGCTATGGCCGATGCAACAGCGGGCGCGGTCGGTAGTTGGATGACTGACCGCTAGTGGCAAAAATTTCTTGAGCTCGTCCATGCTTTGGAGGGCACATAATGCCGTTGGTCCCTGTTGTTATCGTTAGATAACAGTCGTTAAGGCATGTCCTGGGCCATCGGACAGTTTGAAACTTTTCCGATACTCGAGTCGACCACAAACCACTCCACCAATCCGCTTTGGAGCAGCGTGGAGGAGTATGCTTTTATAAATTAATTACATTCATAATTCTTCACGGAAAAATGGTTTTACGTTGCTCAAATAGAATATGAAATATTTTCTCTTTCTTTATGGAGACGTTCTGAAATTTTAACACGGCATTTCACAACATTTCAAATTGCATTTTCCCGGTAAACAGTGACAGCATAATAGGTTAAAAGTCCCTCGCGTGATGGCTTAAGTACCGATCCTCCTCGCATCTCTCATGTGTGTATTTGAATTTTAAAGAAAATACATCTTAGGTACATGAAGCATCCTAAGAAAACTATCTTACTAGAGTATTTGTGGCCGTATTAGGGTAGCCTAGAATACCTACTGACCTCAATCCTATGCCGTTAGACCGCCATAAGAGGTGACATAGCCGGCCCCCGTTACTTGTTGATAAGGCTTTGCGGAAGGATTATACTATCAAAACCTGTGATATTATCGTACCGTAAAGCCAGCCTGACCATTTCACTCGGGTGAGCCGTCAAACCACTTGTGGTACTGCTGGGGGCTCGAGAGCAGTGCCTTCTTTCTTCACCTATCTTTCAGGCATCAGTAATGCATATGGTAGTACTGATGTTAGGGCAACAATCAGACTAAACAAGTGTATTCTCCAAAATATTCTCAAAACTGTAGGTCTATATTTAACACACTTGACCTTCTTTAAGACCTAAGATATCTGTCGGATTCAGAAGGCTCACTACCGGTCTGAGTGGCGCAAGGAGACCTCAGTAGTGAAGTTCCTAGGTCCCAGATGAACAACAACATTTATTAAAAAATCAGTGAATAACATAAATTTATTGTTTTACCCGTACTAGCTGAACTGACAAAGGACTTTGTTTTCAGTCTGTGACCCAAAAGACTTCAACTGCGATGAGACCAGGTGTTTGCCACGAGCTTATGTTTGCGATGGAAGAACAGACTGCACAGATGGCACAGACGAAGCCAAATGTCCACGTAAGTACTTTGTAATTAAATGAATGTATGAATTAATTAATCTCAGCAAAGAGAGTTAACTGAGGTTTTAACAGTAGGTACTTCAAATAAAAACGTAAACGATCAAGATGCCACAAATTCGGTGTGCGGATTTCCAAGATATGACATTAAGTTAGTATTAGTCTACTTTGCAACAATTTTTGTTGATTGTTGCAAAGTAGACTAATACTAACTTAATAACAATGGATTTCCGCAAAGTAACATCCAATACTTTTAACTATAAGATATGACATTTTGTTCGTCCTTTTATCCTCGTTATCCTCTCTCCTTACATACAGGTACTGATATTGAAACTAAAGAACTTAAAGTATTCCAAAACTACTAAACACTTTGCTATCCTAAGTTAATCTCAAAATAAATTACTTAGTTATCATCATTATAATGTTATATATTTTGATAAAGTATAATATTATGTAAGTATTCTGAAAGTGAAAGCTGAATTTGTAAATGTGCTTTTTACAAATTGATAGGAATTTACGACGAAGATTTACAAGTAAATTTTTATATTAGACATTGAGAAATTAATTACAAGTGTTTGACAATACAATAGTAATCATTGTTTTGGCTACGTGTTCGCTTTTGTGTTTGTGAATGTCTCATGTTTAAAGCGGAAATTAAATATATATAACTAGTGGATACCCAACGTGTTACAATACGCTAAAAAAATCTGATGACAATGACAAATCCGTGACAGTAAAAAATCGACTTTATCAAAGGACTTCCTTTGATCAGCTGATTTGTTGCAACCTAACAAGCAAAACAGCTTTATAACATAAGCATTACCTGTGGCATTACTTTTACTATTCTCCTTAAAAAAGCAAGCTATGAGTGTTTTTGCTAATACGGCATACTACCACAGATATTACTCTTGTAAGGCAATCTTTTTATCGTTTATAAATCGGATTTATACATGTATGTATAGTATTATAAAACCAGTAGCCATATGGAAGCAAAATGTAGTGCTTTTTGCCATGTAATAAATAAGCCTTTTTGGCCGTATTAAGGCGGCTTAGAATACTAACCCCAATCCCACGCCGGATGGCTGTCATAAGAGGCGACTAAATCCGGCCCACTGGTGGTAGGGCCCCTTGAGGGATTGTATTGGTAATATTGATTTTAACTGTTAATTAATACCATTATTACTATTATTATTTCTCCATGGGGTTCGCCTGGATAGCTACCACCCTTGAGCATGAGTCAGCCGCCAAACGATTCGTCGTGTTCCGGCTGGGGGCTTAAAATTGAGTTTTATATAGTCAAAAACACTTATACTTGTTCATCTTACAGCTACTATAAAGCAATTGCTAAATGGAATTTTATATAACTGCTAAAAGGACTCAAGCTTACATCTTACCTTTTTATAAATTGTACAAGGGTAATATTCCTATAAATACACTTGATTTGACCATTACATAACACTATTATTTGGTGTCTTTAGCATCTGTTGAGATTGATCAAAATTCTATGGGTTCCACCGAATTATTTTTTATATAAATCCGCCAAATGATTTTGTTGAATATATACAGAGACTTAATGAAAATATACCTAGCTACCCATTTGTTAAAAAAACAAGAAGCAAAAATTAAAACTATTATATTCTGTAAACAACAAAAAGCAAAACCCTTTTGTTGTGCTCACACCAATTTTTTATCTAGATTCATTTTATAGTACAGAGCTTAGTACCTACATTAAGGTTCTATATTTTGACATTATTATATTAATACAATATTAATAGCAGTGTATCCGTACAATTTAATTGAATTTTTTACCCCTTATAGGTATTTTTTTTCTAAGATTTATAAATATGTATATCAATGACAAATTACAATACTTTCTAATACTAAGGGTTGTCAATCGGACAGACGGACTGACATGACATGGCGAAACTATAAGGCCGCCCGCACTTTGGATACGAATTCATCTCGTACGTATACTTACGATCGTGGTCGTACGAATTGAGTGCGCACAGAGGATACGTTTTTCTCCGTCAAATAGGTAGTTTTCTAGTGACAACACATTTGTAAAGTCTTCTTTGGTTGAAGCGCGATGAATAATCTGTATGTTCACGATAATTCTCTTATAACACGGAGACTGCGGTGGCGTCGTCGCTGTCGTAGAACCGAATGGGTGCGAGAAATATATTTAAAAAGACACGATTTTGGTGAATTTCATCATATTATGGAAGACTTATATAATGACCACACACTGATAATTCATTAATTTATGTCCGTAAACATAGTTAATGAATTTTTCTACATCCATTTTTTAAGTTTTGACGTACGAATGTGTTTTAAAATCCCAACAAGTTCGGATTGTGTTCGGACGTCGGATGTACACGTACGTATACGCATGACTAACTCGCACCCAGTGTGCGCGCTCCCATAGTACTTGGAAGGTCGGGATCGTTCGTGCGTGTTCGTACGTGTACTTACGAGTGAAATTCGTACGAAAACGTGTCCAAAGTGCGCATGGCCTAAGGGTTTCGTTATGACTACGGAACTCTTAAAAGGAGGAGGTTCGTAATTCAGTTGTATTCTTACCCCAAAACTCCGTTATTTATCATCTGATTTGGAAAAAATATTTTACTAACTGAAAGTATTTTGCTCCAAGATTGATCTTATATATTTATCAAAATTGTTCTTATAGATGATGGGAATTTCGGGATGGCGATATTAAACATTATGTTCATTGAAAATTTTAGAGGTACTTTTGCGAAGACTATTTCTTTGAAGTCGGCAATTTGGTAAAATTTATATCACTACCACTATTGGAAACATATCCAACTGCAAACCGCGCAATTGCTAAATCTATCGGGCTGTAGCGTTCCGAATATTGTAAATTTATTACTCGGACCATTTCTCTCCACCGCCATCCCGCCACTTGTGGAGCCTGTATGGTTAGTTTATCAATGTGGGCTGGCTAAGTGGACTCGCTATTCGATTTAACTCAAGTATTGCCGACATTAATATTATAGTGATTGATGTAACCACGATTCATATTCGCAGATACGGATTTTTCTATGCGTAACTCTTAATTCAAGAGCTGTTAAATTGTTTTTGTATGTCTTATAATCCGATAGGTTTTATTCATAATATAGGAAAACTTTTGTTTCAAACACGCCTTCATTGATCCATTGTCACTAACTGATTGACATAAATAATCTATACTAATATTATAAAGAGGAAAGATTTGATTGTTTGCATTGAATAGGCTCCGAAACTACCGAACCGATTTGAAAAATTCTTTCACTGTTGGGAAGCTACACTATCCCCGGATGACATAGGCTATTATATTTATATTATATTTTTTTACTATTTTTCCCAAAGCGAAGCAAGGGCGATTTCCTAGTAATCAATATGATTAAAAATTAATTATTTGTATAAAGTAATACGTTTCCTTATGTAACATTCAAGCTTTTTTTTGATAAGTGATACCTCGCTGCTATTTCATGCCACTTCAAATCTCTAAAGCTAAACGACTGATCCTGCTGCACAAAAGTAAATTACTTCCCTCATAATGGGACAAGTTAAATAAAGAAAGTATTCTATATCCCTTAAAATTGTGGTCAACCGAAATACCAATATTAAGAGCGCATCTGCAGATTCTCAACCAGTGCAATTACACCATGGGAACGTATTCCTAATAACAATAATACGAACTTTATATCCAAATATCGTATTATACCCAAGTGCTTCCCCAGACATCACCTTAATACCAAACACTACTTTAACATATACTGCCTTCTGTCGTAATTTTCTCTTCCTGAATACCAGCAGCTGGGGTTAGTGCAGTGGCATGCCTAGGCCGTCAGAACAAGTCAAGCTCAATTGTGTCGTACAACAACCCAGGATCTCGGGATCTTTGGCCTAACAACACATAACACTTCATTCCAAACGTATAATATTTACCAACAAAAATGTAATAAGAGTTTTAATAGCCGCAGAGTGATGTTAATAATGCAATGATGTAAGCAGGGCTTTTCGGCTTGTATGGCCATGTACTGCCACTGGGTTAGTGGCTAATCCAAGTGTCGGAAGTTAGCATGATAACTGCCCAATAGCCTTCGATATCTTAACGACTGTTACCTTACGATATCAACTAGGAACGATGACTTTACGTGGTCTCTGAAACACGGACACGTTGAAGGAACCAGTCGATCACATATACGGGGTGGAGCAAAAGTCATCATCCTATTGGAAGATGCTATAATTTTTGCAAATGGCGGTAAATGTTAGTTTTGCTGTGAGCTTGTGAAGTAATAGATACAAAATACACGTCAATAAGACATGAATGACTATTACTCCTCAAGAACGCGGAATAATCATATTAATCTCTTCTTTTGGTGATTTGCACTGGTCGGCAAGATCACCCGATTTAACCGTTCTAGACTTCTTTTGGCTTCTTGGTAGGGTTTCTTGAAGTCACGAGTCTATGTCAACAAGCCTCAGTCGTGATGAATAATGCCATAAATAAAGCCCGTATGGTCATCAATTCTGGCGGCGGCCACTTGGCTTGACACATTTATTCAACTTAATGAAAATATAAATTTAGACATCACTTATATTAACGTTGGTATGGCGTATGAGCTGGCAATGGAAGATCGGGAACGGGCGAATGTGCAGACCGTTGAAAATCAAACACGCTACGACATTTTGCGACAGTTTATTCTCAGAATAAATGCGAAAATGCTTTACATTTTATGAGATTAATATTAAATTAAAAGATTAGAAAAATCACATTATCGGAGCTACGAATTCATTGCTAAGGAAGTGACAGAACAATTTTTGACAGTTAGCGACAGTAACAGCTAGTTTTAATATACTTGAAACTATGCAAGGCTTATGCGTTTTACCTCATACAGCCAATTTATAATGGAATGAATAGATAAAATATTTCTATCACTTCCCCTTATTCATTACATTCTTCAAACAAAAGAAAAAATAATAAGGACATCACAGTTACAAACAAAGAATAAAACTACATGCACATACATAGCATATCACAGTTTGTAAAAAGTCTCTACATCTTTAACATTTATCCCATTTATAAAATTTTTATGCTTCATGGAACTTAAAGGCTTAGTCAATATATCTGCCACCATTTCTTGTGTTGATAAATACTTAACATCAGCAAAACCTGTATTTATTAAGTCTTTTACATAATAGTATCTTAAATCTATGTGCTTTGATCTCTTGTGGCAATACTCTTTACATTCTAACAGCTTTTGTGCACTCTGATTATCGTTATACACTACAATAGAAGGTGATTTATCAATTATTTCATTCAGAAAATTTTTAACAAAACGCAAGTCTTTACACACATCACAAATTGCTAAGTATTCGGCCTCTGTGCTTGATAGAGCCACACATTTTTGTTTACGGGCTTCCCAATTTATAGTATTATTTCCAAGCTTTATTACAAACCCTGTATATGACTTTCTGTCTACAATATCGTTAGCCCAGTCGGCGTCAGTATATGCAGTTATATTTAAGTTACCAGTCTTATAAAAACATAAGCCATAACTTAAGGTTCCTGCTAAATACCTTAAAACACGTTTAGCCGCAAGCCAATGAGACATATTGAAGCCACAACAGAACTGACTTAGCTGGCTACATACAAAAGCAATGTCAGGTCGAGTACATACAGCGAGGTACATAAGACTTCCAATTAACTCCCTATATGGGTATACATTTTCATCTAGACAATCACCATTCGGTTTATCTAATTTATTGTTAAGCATCATAGGAGTTAAGACTGGGTTACATTTTTCCATTCCAAAACGCAACAAAAGTTTCTCTATACATATAACCTTTTTGATTCAGAGTTAAAATACCTTTAGATTTGTTACGAGAGACATCAATACCCAGACATGTCTTCAGAATGCCCAGATCTTTAACAATAAATTCCTGTTGCAATAATTTTAACAATTTATTTTTAATTACAGAGCAATTTCTTAGAACATAGAAATCGTCTACATATAAGGCTATTATGGTTAAACTTTTATCACTCTTATTTATATAGACACAAGGTTCACATTTGCTCTGTTTAAAACCATTATTAGATAACAGCTGATGCACTTTTTGATTCCACATACGACTAGCTTGCTTAAGGCCATATATACTTTTTAATAAGTAACATACTTTATTATCATCTGAATTAAAACCTTCCGGTAGTTCCATGAAGATATGCTCGTTTAGATCACTGTTTAGAAACGCGGTCTCTACATCAAAATGACTGATATCTAAATCATATTCATTAGCTAAAGCGAACAAAGTTCTAAGTGTACTGTGTCTAACGACAGGTGAAAAAGTATCACTATAGTCGACGCCTTGCTTCTGAGAAAACCCACGTGCTACCAAACGAGCTTTAAATCTATCCTTACCTTCGCAGTTTTGTCTGACTTTGTAGACCCACTTACATTTTATTACATTTTTATTCTGTGGTCGATCTACGAGTTTCCAGACAGCATTTTTGAGGAGAGCATTATACTCCTTCTCCATTGCACGTCGCCATTCTTCTTTGTCCGGCGACGACATAGCCTCTTTGTAAGAGAGAGGCTCTATCTCATTGTGAACTAGCAGAGAGAGATCCCAAGAAAGATCATAATCTCCATACCTGAGTGGAGGCTTTCCACGAGTACTACGTACAGGGCGCGCAGCATCAGTTACCGAACCAGGATCCTGAAGGCTGGAACTAGACATCGCTTCCCCTCGACGTGACGACAGGTCATGCTCTGACGAGCTGCAGTCCACATGATTTGGACTAGCAGCGGTCTGGGCTCCCTCGTCTCCAGTACAGTACTCTGAGTCCGCACCTGAAAGTATGGTAGTATTAATATCATTCTGACTAGATTCACTATTATCATTGTCACTTAAGCTAATATCACAGTTAATTGTATCATTATTTAAAATATTATTATCATATATGTCATTATTTTGTAAAATTGTATTATTTAAATTAGAATTCTGACTAGATACATCAACAAAGTGATTAGCAATGTTTTTACAATGAACACAAGGATTATCATCCGTGTCCTTTAAAAACTTGTGCTCAAGAAATGTCACATTCCTAGCATAAAGAATTCGCCTTGGATTTTGTGGATCTGTCAACCTATAGCCTTTAGTTGAATCACTGTAGCCAACAAAAATAAATCTTTTAGACTTAGAGTCCAATTTAGAACGTTTCTGCTCAGGGATTAATGAGTATGCAATGCAGCCAAAAACTCTAAGGTGACTAAGGTCTATATCAGAACCAGTCCACACTTGTTCAGGCATCAGTCCAGCGAGGGCAACTGTGGGGCTTCTATTCTTTAAATAGAGGGCCGTCATGACCGCTTCTCCCCAATATTCCCGGCTAAGACCAGATTCCTGCAGCATGCATCTTGCTTTCTCTAACAAAGTCCTATTTAGCCTCTCAGATACCCCATTCTGCTGAGGGCAATACGGAACGGTTATTTGATGAATAATTCCTTGAGACTTAAGAAAAGATTTGAAACGGACATTACAATATTCACCGCCTCCATCAGTTCGTAGACATTTTATGTTGGCTCCGGTCTGTTTTTCAACAAGGTTTTTAAAATCAATAAAACGGGACATTACCTGATTTTTCTCTTGTAGAAGGTACACCCAACTCTTCCTACTGAAGTCATCGGTGAAGGTCAGCATGTACTTCGCACCGCCCCAACTTTTAATCGGCATCGGTCCACAGATGTCGGAGTGAATGAGCTCTAATCGACTAGTGGCACGCTTGGCTTCACCAGAGGGATAAGCTTTTGAGACTTGCTTGCCCTTCAAACAAGCCACACACCCAGAGAGCTTGTGTTCTTCATCCTGAAATACAAGAGCTTTCTTTTGTCGCAACGTGCACATACCTCCATAACTCATGTGTCCCAGCCGCTTGTGCCAGAGCTCTGCTGACACTAACATTGCACTCTGTTTCTCCTGAACTCCATTCTTCAGGAGACCTGAAGAGCACCCAATTGGCTGCGAAGTATTACCTGCAGGTGTGATGCCATCCAGCTTGTAAACACCATTGATATCAGCTGCATGACCATATACCATACCTGTGACCTTACAGTCCCTATCTTTATAAAAGTGACACCCTTTCTTGTCAAAAACAAGTACATAACCAGATTTAATTAGCCTACTAACGGAAAGTAAATTGGTAGCTAATTTTGAAACGAGCATAGCTTCTAATTCTATATTAGAACAAGGAATAACAAATTTACCTGATCCCTCACTATCTAGGTAGGTATTATTAGCAATACAAACATGACTCTTCTTATTATTAAAATTTTGAAACATATTCTTATTATTTATCATATGACTGCTACACCCACTGTCAACTATGAAGTCAGTCCGTGTCACTGAATAGGCACAATCAGTCGCAATTGTAGCTTTCTCAGTCTTCTCTTTCTTCTGCTTCTTGAGCTTAAAGCATCTGTTACGAACATGTCCACTTTTTCCACAGAAATTGCAAATTATTTTCTTTTTGGCAAAATAGGCATTATCTGTTGAAGATGTATGTTCATTGCCATTCTTCCGCATTTCTTCTTGTAATAGGCGTGTTCTAACAAGCTCGCTCGAAAGGGATGTAGTACTGATACAAGCAGTTTCCAAATTGCTGACCAAAACATCATATTCGCTTGGAAGACCAGATAGTAAAATCTCCGCTACCTCGTCGTCTTCGATGCTCCGTCCTATATCCGCTAACTGTGACACTAAGGTCATAACAGCATTGATATATTCTTGCATGTTAGAGTAATTTTTGTATTCTATATGGTGAAGTTGCCGGAGTAAGAGTACTCGCCTGTATAGTCCACGATCCTCGAATACTTTGGCTAAGTTCTTCCAAGCCTCACTTGCAGTTTTGGCATCGCGAACATACTGGTACAAGGCAGGCTCCACACTAAGACAAATCCTTGCTAATGCTCTCTGGTCACGTTGAGTGTCTGTAGTTGATTGATCAGTTGACTCCACACAGCTCCAAATGTTTTCTAATGTTAATAGCATACGCATCGAGAATTTCCAAGATACATAGTTTGAAGAACCACGTAATCTCTCAATTGATACAGGCCCGGCGCCGTTGCCCGGTTGAAAGGCCGGCTGCTCAGCACCCGATGTCGATGACGTCGGCATTATGTCAATAGCGTGATAATCCGCACACTCTCTTCCTCTGCCCTTTGTTCCGATTATATTCTATATTATGTACTCACTGGTTCACTGGTTTCTGGTCCCTGGTTTCTGGTCCCTGGGCCCATAACCTATTAACGTTGGTATGGCGTATGAGCTGGCAATGGAAGATCGGGAACGGGCGAATGTGCAGACCGTTGAAAATCAAACACGCTACGACATTTTGCGACAGTTTATTCTCAGAATAAATGCGAAAATGCTTTACATTTTATGAGATTAATATTAAATTAAAAGATTAGAAAAATCACATTATCGGAGCTACGAATTCATTGCTAAGGAAGTGACAGAACAATTTTTGACAGTTAGCGACAGTAACAGCTAGTTTTAATATACTTGAAACTATGCAAGGCTTATGCGTTTTACCTCATACAGCCAATTTATAATGGAATGAATAGATAAAATATTTCTATCAACTTAAACACAATTCAATAGCAAAACTATTATAAAATTTTCTTCATTTATTGAAAAAAATACAGTCAAAGAATATCGGATGGATTTAGACGACAACTTTTGCGCCCGCGCCACCAGGAATAGACAAAATATAAGTATTCTCCAATTCGACACGCTGTTGGGTTATGAAATCTTTAAAGTAAACAATAACAACTAAGGGAAAAGAAGAAAACACCTTCATACAAAAATAGCTGTTTAATGTGTTATGTTTAATATGATATAGTAATTATTCTTCTGTATAAAACATTAATATAAGCGGACGGGCACAGGAGGTTCCTAATTTAACTTTTGCAGATGTTGCTTTGATGATGATTAGATTTCCGTCCAAAACATTTCATAAGCTATTAATGATTTTATCATTCTTCTCATCTTAATTCATGCAATTTGATTCATATGATCCTCTAAAAACAGTACAATCACAAATCGTAGGTGTATTTTCTATTGATCACGGTCAGTTACTTGAATGTAGTCGATATTGAAGGCATTCCGTTGTGTAAAAAGACTGATTTAACGTATCGGTTATGATCGACTTATCGTTAGTAGTTCTCCAGCATTTTGATATCTTAAGGATTTTTGTCGTTCAGTTGGCCACTAATAACTAATACTTTTCTACTTCGATGTTCAGTCGTACCTTGTAGTCCATCTTTAATGTACTAGATATTATGTTTCTGATCTAAAGTGCAATAGCTCCAACTTGATCGTATTGGCGTTTGGAAAGCCATCCAATGATCCAACCAATAATATTTATTAGAAGAAATTCCATCATTTCACGGTTACGTTATCGTCTATAAATGCCCTGCGACTTAACTTCAATTAATTTTAATCAGTGCTTGGCAGCTTGGCTACAAATAGCGTCGCGGATCACAAGACGGCAAATAAAGTGCGACTCATCAATTAAACTGGTTCAGAGAAAACCTTGAATTGATTTTATGACATAATAGTATGAATTGTTCACATCGTTCTTTATTCAGTAATTTAATTGCTGCCAGCGTTTCATATTTGATATGGCATGGTTATATCATAATTATATCAGGGTACGCTGTAGTGTCTCGAGACAAGTGGATGATCAACATTACATCATCTTAGCAACCGAATACCAATTTAGGCGGTCAATTAGATTATTTTAAGAACAAGGCTACAATTAACTATCAAACACACGTTCAATAAATACTATTATTGCTATTCTTAGATAGTGTAGTATTTAAAACTCATCTAATGTTCATCATTATAATAAATTCATACTATGCTGAAGAGTTCTTTTTTTTGTTTGTTCTAACGCCCTAATCTCTGGAACTGAAAGTCGTATGAGTCGTAGTCACCTAGTCACGTTAATGAGGCAGGCTATAGATTATCACTTCGCTTTATTCATAGGGTTTAGTGTTATTGTTGTTACTAACACATGATCAAAAGTCGCAGCGACGCAGTTATAAGTCGCAATTTTCCGACGTGTTATCGTTGACGTGTCCCTGTCGCATAATGTGAATAGACTTCTAGATGTAAAAAACAATAATAAAAATTGGAGGTAAAAAAATATTACATATTTACTTATGTTACATTTTTAAACAAAGCCTCCTTAAAAGATTTTACGATTGGTCACAACTCAGACGTTCACACCTATAGCATTAAGACTAATGTAATTTGCCTAGTGTCAAAGCCACCCCTCGTAACCTAGTGAAGATAGATACTTAACAACGTCGTAATGTTGTTTCAGTTGCAATAGATCTATACGTATGAATTCGTTTCAGGAATTCTCAAGTGCGAACGCACTTGTAAGAAAACCTTATGATCACTTGCGTGTTTTTTTGTTTATGAGTCTGTCACAGTTGTTTTTCTCTGATCCGTTTTACAAATATCACGGCATTCATAAAACTGATATAATATATGATACTGATATATATGATTTATTGAAGTCCCTATGTTAAATGGGTAATTATAATGTCCCTATGTTAAAGGTGAATTAATCGAGAGTGTTCTTGGGTATGTTTTGCGTAAATATAACTGATAAGGGTTTTTTAATTTTAATTTAAGATTATAACGGTCTTTTCCAACTTAAAATACACATTGTACCTACTTGTTAGTATCTATTTATATTTAACAATACCGAGATTACTGAGATATAAATTGTTCCAATCTGGCCGGTTCCGTACACAGCCTGGTGGAGTTCAATCATGTCACTGGGCTATCACTATCACAGTGTTGATAAATTGTTATTTCAAGTCGGTCAAGTACTTATTTAAACTTGATATAATAAGATTAATAAGATTTTATGGTTCTTTAAGTAGGTATGGCATTATTTTATTTGGCTCTGAAGGAAGTGTAGGTAACTATCCATATTTTAAGAAGAAGATTTCGATGCTAATGGCAAGAAAAATGCCAAATGCAAATACAAGTATTCGTTCTAAGTTTCCTCAGCCATTTCTTTTCCTCGATAGTATTTTTCTGATGCTGTAAAAAAGACAAAGTGTACATGCCAATGTGTCACTCGTAATTGATCTACTGAGTTAACCATCAGCGACTACGGTCAGTAGGTGGATGGGTGACCGCTAGTAGCAAGAATGTCGATCCCAGTTTTTATCATTACATATTTATGTAGTCAGGCACATGCGGAGGCTTCCAGATGGCATAAAAACTACCAAGGCTCAGCTATAACGCCTCCACTAAGCTCTGAAACAGCGTAGAGTGAGTCTATTACTCTAGTCCGCCTTAGTTATGAGAAGAGACCCGTGTCATGCAGTGGGGCCCTAATGGCATGAAGTCAATGTATTGGCCAAAGACAAAAGACGAAATTAATTGATCCTTTGAATATGTGGGCAGTTTGGCTACATATTATTTACATATAGCAGCAAAAGAGCACACAAAAACGTGTCACAAAAATATTGGCCACGAATAGTCACACATTTAAATACCAACCGAGTCTCAACTTGTTTGACTCCGCCGATCACATTTGACCCAGGTATCAAGCTGCGTATACTAGTAGTTCCAAGTACTACTATACGCAAATAATATGTATTAAGGTAAGTGTGCATAAGATAATGACCTGCTATCAGAATATCCTTAGGCATCATGAATATGTAAGTAACTTCGGCGAAGAATAATTCGATGCACAGCTATAATATAATACTCAGTTAAGTTCCTACTTAACCTATTTTGGAGTAAAAGCCAAGAGGATTGCATAATGTATCTCAATATTTTGAACCGAATATCTACATCCTGATCGTCGCAATAGATGTTAACTAGGGATGCCTCGGTATCGTATCAGCAAAAAGGCCTTACCCTTTATCGAAAAGCATACGTATATACCGATACTCTTATAAATATTTCGGCGATACCGATACCGATATGCTTATTAAATTCAAAAGTTAAGGTAAAATAAATAAACCCCAAGTCAAGTTAATTTTTTTAATTAATATAAAAAATATAGATAGGTTGAGATTAGTTAATAGTTTTAGTAATTAAAAATAACATTGATAAGATTTTTATTTCAAAAACAAAGTATTATTAAGTTTTGCCGAGAAAAGCGATTTCGCAAGTCTGTCTAAATAAGACCTGCGGTGGAAAATAGTCTATCAATGAGACAGAACTCATTTGAACAGCGCCAGAAAACGAACGGATCTCCGGTTCTCAATATATAAGAAGACCTTAGGTATCTTTCAACTTCTCCTTTGAGAGAGTTACAGCTCAGAGTTGATAGGGGCTCATCTTCCTCGGCTTCTCTAATAATATTTTCACAAATGCTCCAAAGCTCACTGCTCGTATTCATCTCAGAATTTACAATCTTAGTACTAGTTGTGCGTAAAACAAGACATAAAAAAGCGCGGGGTTTCCCCGAGCATAGTTCGTGCCTCGTTTGCAACGAAACAGATGAGACAAGACAACACGCGCGTTTATATTACATTTTTAAAGCGTGAAATTTAAAAAGTATCCTTGAATCGGCCATAAAAATATCGCCGATGCCGATATATCGGCAAACCCGAAGTATCGCAGATGTATCGGTATCGGTATACGATGCATCCCTAGTAATAACACAACTTTGCCACGGCTGGGCCCAGGTTTCCTTTCACAATATGAGAGTCACAGGCCCTAGTCAAGCCTGGCCAAATGCCAATTGGCTTCGCACTCTAAGGTGTGCAGGTTTCTTTATGATGTTTTCCTTCATCGAATACCAAATGAAAGAAGACCTTGGCTACAAAAATATACGTCCGTTTATATTATTGTGGTTATAAGGATTAATATTATAGTTTACAAGTAACGTTGCACATAAAGCTGTAAGATCGAGTGTGAAACTGACATATAAAAATTACAACCATTTCCCGTATACAAAATTCGTTTATTTACTTTGCAGTTATGTGTTCGGGATTTCTGTGTAACCAATTTAATCAGTCCGGCCGTGGCATCAGTTTGACGAAAATTGGATGTACACGCGGACAAAAAGAAGCACGAGTAATCCTATAGACTATAGAGCAAAGGGTTAAAACCAATGAACTACTACATACTAACGTACGTGCACCGGATAAAACCCATTGCTCTGAATTAAAGTTAAGAAGTGGGTTTAAAGTTTTTGGTTCAACGTCAATTTTGTTCTAGTATTAGAACGCGAATCCTCAAAAGGGCTAATGGTTCCGGTATTCCAAAATTTTAAAACGATTTTGCAGAGACAGTCATACGGTAATAAACTAAAACTAT
Organism: Thymelicus lineola; assembly: GCA_963932265.1. NCBI lineage: Eukaryota > Metazoa > Arthropoda > Insecta > Lepidoptera > Hesperiidae > Thymelicus > Thymelicus lineola. Next base: position 23,201,142 of record OZ010680.1, read on the forward strand.
ACCTTCTAAATATATATTTAATCTATCGTTTCCTGGATACTGCGATCGCCATAAATAGATGATAAATTACATTTGTGGGTACAATGTTTTCTGCCGGTATTTAATAAGTATGACTCAATGGCGCCTCATTTCTAACAGAAGTGGATATTCTTGAGTGCTCCTTAACAAGCATACTGCAATTATGCATTGCTCCGTTTGGTTAGACTTAGGTATTTCTTATTACAGAAGATTCTATATTTAAATGCTTTTTATATGCGAACCAATTTAAGTGAAACGAACACTAAAATTCACTTTTGAATTCATACCGATTCCAATTTGATATAGACGTTTCAAAAAAGCACTGAATAAGAGACAAACATACTACGGGAGATCCCCTAAATGCGTTAGTAAATATGTAACCCAATAATAGTTTTTTCAAATATATCTTTCGTGTTTATTTTACATTTCAAATTATCTTTCCGATTATGCCCAGCTAGACCAATCAACAGGAAATATTAACGTTTTGAAAGACGCCAGATTCGCGTTTTAAAAGAGAGGTAAATTTTTATAGATGCGCGAATTATAAGTAGAAATACCGCTTACTTGCATTGGCCATGATTGGATTCCTACTGGTGCAAGTACAGTATGTCTACTTCCAAATCAAGTGGATTAAAACCATGCTTTAAACTATAGTACCTTCGGCTAGAGTTGAAAGTAGAGGTTAGTACCTTCTACCTAGATATTGCTGTTACTAAGTATCTATAATTTGATTTTCTTTAAATGTGTTGAAATCTGATTATTAATTCTAATAATTTATCACTAATTTTTATGCAAAGACGTAGAACAAACTGCTTAAGAAATCAGTAGATATATTTATAGAAAATTGCGCACGCCGTCATAGAATAAAGGTATTGGTACTATTGGCAGAAATAAACTCTAAAAATAACTTTTAGGATTCAGAAGTAAAATCAGAACCCTTATAGTTTCGTCATGTCCGTTCGTCCGTCCGTCTGTCCATCCGTCTGTCGATGCAAAGTGCCGAGACCCTTTGTGCTAAAAAGCTGTAATTTGGCATGGCAATAAAATATTGAAATATTTTTTTTCAGGGTCCCCTGCAGAATACGTGAAAATTATTTTTTATTAGTCGCGCACCCTATATCGTGGGGTATCGTTGAATAGGTCTTTCAAAAATATTATGGGCCTTCTAAGCCCATTTTTGGAAATTTGTCCGTTTGCGAAATATTTGACTTTATAGTGCTATTTTTGGTTAGAGTCAAGGGTCCCCCCCCTGCCGGCTAAACAGTTGGACTTGGACAAGTTAAAAAAATCTCAAAAATAAGATATAGGTAATATGATGAATTTACAAGAAAACTATCATGGCTATGTAAGAGTAAGTATTTAATGAGTAATAGTCGATAAACTTACTACTTCGGAACCCTACATTGCTCATGGCATGACACGCACTTGCCCGGTTTTTTACCTTCTAATAATATTCACACAGTGATAGTTTAAATAGGTACTGATGAGTTTCAATTTCCGCTCTCGGTATGGGTGTGTATGTTCTTGTGTTTGTGTGTTATCCATGGCAACCACAGCACAGGGCATCCTAGGATTTATGAGTATGTAACGTTAATTACTTAACATATATTTTTTTACTGAAATTAAGGGAGATCTATGTCCATCAGTGAACTTTGAATGGCTGTTAGATAGGTACAAAAAAAATTGTACAAGAATTCTACGTTTACTCTGAAATACGATTAATATCACATTGTCAATTAAAATAATTACCATTAATTTTTCCTCGGTGATGCAGCCTTTGCATAGGCAGATTGAGTCGACGAACTCAACGCTCTGATTTATGATTATGCTCTGTCCCTTCGGTGATCAATTCCGTGCTTTCCGTGAGCTAGCAAGCACGCTGACATAAAATAAGTTTTTCTATGAAATTGAATACAGGATAGATCGCGTGCCTTCGTTCATTTTCTGAGTAACCTACAGCCGATGTCTCTCTCAACCATAATGGGGTATATATTAAATTGGCAATATTAGCCCGATTAAATATCGATAAGGGTATACCAGTCATGTAATGTTGACTGAACTTAGATAACCTGAGCTGGAGGCCGCTTATTGTTGTGACATAATATTATTTAAATACATTTATAATTCAGACGTGTGCCGCGTGATAAATTATTGCGTACATTTTGTGTTTTGTAGACTTAAATGAACCGTTTGATCCTATTACGAAATTATTAATTTGATTTTGACTTTGTATCGAATGCGGAGCTCTTCTCATATCCCCAAAGACTAGGGTCAGTGTTAAGTAGCAACCTCAGACGCGGTCGATAGTTAATTGGCTGTATTTATAAGACAAATTAGCTTGACAATACTAGCTATGTATTATTATAATGTGGCCTATAAATTACTCTATGCACGCCGGAAGAAGAGACCGTAGGTTCACCTTCTAACAAATTAACAAAAGAAATTAATATGTTATTATTATTTATTAAGTAACACAGGTAGTTAATTTTCCTAACACTGAATAAGAAACAAGATTTACCAGTCACATTGTAAATTATGATTTATCCGCAAATATTTTAACGTCGATTTGTATTTAAAATCATACCTGTTATGTTGATCTATTTCTAGGAGTTTTGTGTGACATCTTGACCTTACTTTGTACTTTAAGTAATACGTGTCACGTGTCCTTTTACAATACAAGGGTTAAATGGAGTTTCAGTGGAAAGCCAAACCGTGTGAAGAGGCAATAAGATCTCGAGAGGCTTTCTGCAGTATTAACAATGTCAGACTAAATATGACGTATAGACGATTGTCCAACATGACGTCATCGTCGTTCGATCATGTGTAAATATTTCTAGCCTGATCTTTCTTTTCAGGTGCATAATCATGCTGATTACTATATTATTAATAATATACAGAGACATTACACATACACACACACACACACACACACACACACACACACACACACACACACACACACACACACACACACTACATTAGAGATGCGAATAGGCTATACTGGTCGAAATGGGCAGATAAACAAACAAAAATGACAAATCCATTCCAATTTTATCTCTGCAATGCATCTCTGCACCCCTGCGTTCCCTAATCCTTGACCCACGACAGACAAAAACTAATTTGCCAAAGAATTTGCTTTTTTTTCATCTTAGAACTCTGATTCCAAACTGGAAAAATCCAAAATAATTTCAGTTTTCAAACTGTACCACAGAAGACATAGTAGTGTAACTGTACGTACTGTAACGTACTGCAATTTAATCTGACGCTGTAATAGTGTATGTACTAAAATTATTGTTGTATTGTTGATATCTAACTAAATTATAGGTAATAACACAATCACGAACGTTTTGCTTTTAAAAAAAAACTTCTAAAAACGAACTCTGATTTCAAACTGGAAAAATCCGCAACAATTTATGTTTTCAAACTGTTGTACGTACTGTAATTTTGTAAGTACCAAAGCTGTTGCATAAAATTTTTTTTGATATGTAACTAAAGTAGAAGTGTTCTTGAAACTGACGAATGTACATACAGCTAGCGCCCTCTGTCAATGTAACAATGTAGCTAAAGAGAAAGAAATCTTATAATGTTGAAATTTTAACAATTTTATCAACATTATATACCCTTTTGAAGTCGAACGTGTAATGGTAAAAATTTAAAGATAGGATGTTTGCAATTTTAACAAACGGAAAGTTAATAAAATAGTTTCGCTGCAACGCAAAGCATCAGTTAATATCAATACGGGCGGGCGAACGTGCGTGAAATACAATAAAGAAAATATTCGACAGCATTGGAAAGTTCAAAGAAAATTTCATTTTTGTTCCCAATTATGAAACACTGTTAGGTTAACACAGATATATACCGTTTTTTCATATGAGTTCTACTTGATAAACATTCTCGGCACTACTTGTTTTGAACTATCAGCTTAAAAATAGTTAATAGTGAACAGATAATTTTTTTAGCATTTAATGATAATTGTTCCTTAAATCATTTTCGTTATAGTATTTTATTAGGACGATAGACACTTATCATCAGCTCGTTTGCCTGCTATTTCCATAAAAAAAATATGTCGGCCTTATATTTAAACTACAAATTAATTACGACAAAATCACGCTGTAAGATATTTACCAAATAGGTAAAACTTGTTGACTTGTCTAAAAATTGGACTATAGGTAGAGATGCATCTTGTCTGGTTTCGTTGAACGCTATTCTGTTACCGCTCCACTAAATAATAATAATATTTATTTGGTTATTAATACCTATTAAAAAAGTAGGAAGGTATACAGGGTGAATATCTTTAACGCCATCTGGAGGGTAAATAGTACTCTAAATAGTGGAAACATTCATTTATTTTTGAAAAGAAGCAAAACTGCGTTCAAAGGTATGCTTTTAAAAGCGAAAGCAGACTAGCCACTGATTAAACAAAAAATCTCAGAATCTACCGAAATTATAAAGATGTACTAACGAGGCGTTATCTAACTTTGTTGATAATGATATGAAAACAAAGATGTTTATATGAAATACCGGAAAAATATAATATAAAAAATTAAAATTTAAACGAGGCAGTTTCTAGTACGAAAATGTATTTTTATCAGTCGCCTACATATAGGTAAGCTGATGTCATTGTCCTACACTGACGCAATTGATGTATCATCAAGCACATAATTAAGTATCTTACATTATATTATGTAAGTGTCTTGTTACATTAAAAACGAGAAAGCGAGTAAAGAGCAACGAACTTTGCTCGGGCAATGTCTAAGATTTTACTTCATCAATAACTATATACTATGTCAATTGTACGTAGGTATATAATCGAGTACTTATTTAATAAGAATGATAAAGAAAGTCAATCAATCAATAATGTCAAATCTTCAAGTCAATCCAATCATGAAATACTAATATTTAGTTTTTAAACAATTTTAAGTGGCAACATACAACAAATGAAAACCAAAGGCAGATAATTGAAAAGAAGTTAAATTAAAACAATAATATGTATTATTGTGTATATTATTTGACAGATGTTTAATATTGTAATTTTAAATATGTTTTTTATTATGCATCGTAAGCTAATTGTTACGAAATAATTTCGTGTAGTGGTTCGCCATATAAAGCTACTTAGTATGTACATGCCTTTATTTCTCTTAGCGGGTGAATTATTCATCGCTACTTCTTTCACCTCTTATCTTTGGACGAGTCCGTAAATAGTTACGTAATATGTGAAATAAACTATACTAACATTATGTTAGAGACACATTTTGTAATTAAATCTATTTAATTTAAAACTTTATAAAACCTCTGGCCAGTTTCGACTAAACAACGCGATCTCAGATCTTACAATTTTATTGTATTAATGTCACTTTTAAAAACGATCTAACCGAATCATGAGATCATACAGATCTTAAGATTGGTTTAATACGGATTATTGCAAATGGATGCTTACATAAAAACAACACTAAATTAAACCTAGGGTGTTGGCGACAAAAAATTATATATATCACAAATATACTGTTATACAAATATATTATACTTATGCGGGTATAAAACTGGACAACTGGACTGTCAAAGTACATCCAAAATCAAACATGGATGAGTGAGACATCATGAGAGAGATGAATTACATCATAATTCATATTTTAATTAGGTTGTTAGGAAGGTTCCAGGAATGTATTACATGTATTATTAAGATATGTATTTAATATCATATTTGAATACGATATTAATAAATTCCGCAATTGCATTACATAACACAGTTAACCAAAACTAACGCTTTAATCGGCTTAGGGCGGATTAGACCAAATATTATGTTGTGTCAGAGTAACTATGTACATTCTACACGATAGTTAACAATTAATATAACCCAAGTAAATATAAAGTACTACAAAGCTTAAAAAGTTACAAAGCTGCTCAATTTTATTTTACATTCTATTCGCAGGATATTCTATAATTTGTAATTTATGCAAGGTAATTCAAATAAATTGTTAATAATTATCAAAGTAGCATGTCATAGGGTTTTAATGAAGTTCAGTTGCCTGGTACAGTGTAATCTAATAGCTGTATGTTGATTCCGTGCATCCATTGTTTTTGTATCAACTCGACATTGTATACAGGGAAGGGATAGGTCGTTTTTAGATGGGTCGAATGTCACGGTGTATGCCGTCGCGTGCAGCGTTACCATTTAAAATATTTTATGACATACTTCCGTCTCAGTATTTCAGTTTTAGTTTAAACCGCATGCGCCTGTCAAATTACGATCATATCCTATGGACATGTAGATACACGGAATCGATAGTGACGCTTAATTTTTTTTTATTGTTGTGTACTTAGATTTTGATTTTTAGGTATGTTATGTCTTTTTACTCCAATCTTCATTCATGTCCACTTTAATGTTCCTTTTAATATTTGCTAGGGCAAAGCTTTGGCAAGAGAGCCTCACCGATACTTTAATAACTATATAAAGTACTCTGTGACCGATACTTTGCCGGTGCATACTAACTCACTCTCTTTATTAACAGTCTTTGCAAAAAACAGAACATCACGAACTATTTTATTATTATTTGACGACCCGTGTAGCGCATTTGTTACCATTCCGGACTGACATTCAATAGGTCCTGGGTTCAATTCCCAGCTAGACATTTGAAATTTGAATGATGAGTTTAAATTTTTGTTCTCTGTCGGGGTGTGTCTTATCTTTAAGTTTTGTCCATAGCACAAACGTCACCGGGAATCCTAGTTTGGGGCTATGACTGTGTAGCGTTTATTTATGACGACGGTGTTTCCCTTAGAATATAAATTATATCAATGTATTACTTACGATTACAAACCAGCATGGTCCTATTACTTAACGTGGCTCAGACAATTATGAGTCACCGACTCAACAATGCACGGTAATAAATATCGGCGGGCGTCATATTAATAATCTTTTAAATTGGAGCATGGTTTGTTTGTGCGTCGTGGAATGTGCTGCATTATCTGGTGACGTCAGACGTTCGCTTTCGGTGTCCCACGACACGCACCATTCTTGTACTTCTATGTTTACAGTTTAGGTGGACATAATTATCGTGTATACAAATCTCATGTTACGGTGTTTCTAGTCGCACTCCTCCGAAACGGCTCGGTAGATATGAGAATAGGTCGTAAAGTATATTTAATAGCACTAGGTACCACAAAGCCTAAGGCGCGGGCCACACAGAAAAGACGCAAGACACGGACCCGTCGCAGTCGCGGCGCCCGTTTAATCTACTTTCATACAAAATGTATGCAGCCGTCGCGACGTAAAACATACAGAAAAGACGGGACGCCCGACACGACGTTTTCTCGTCGGCGCCCTATTGGAAAACATACAGAAAGGACAGGACGCGGGCCTGCGTAGGCGCCAGCGGGGGAGCGGAAAGGACGCGGAGAGCAGGTCTCTTAAAACGTAGTGATTAAGTACTCTGTGGCCGGGAAAAGCCCAGTGTGCGCCGGCCGTCACGCCCGTTCCTTGTCTTTTCTATATGTTTTAAAAAGTCGTGACGGCGCCCTGTCTGCGACGGGTCCGTGTCTTGCGTCTTTTCTGTGTGGCCGGCGCCTAATGTTTCCAGCAGATCAAGATCGCGGAAAATGCTCCCACTCGAATGAAGTTGCGGACATAGTTGGTTTTCTTCTAAAAATTTGAATAATGTCATTTGGTTGGCTTAGGAAAATGCATCTGTCAGCTGGGCATTCCGATCCATTATTCAAAGATTTAGCAAGATTTTGTCAACAGGCATTTTGAGGTTAATTGAGAGTGGGCTAAAAATATGACCCATATTTTTAAAACGCGATACGAGATGATTAAAAATGTTCGAGATTAAAAACTAGAATTATCATTTTAATGACACAAATGATAAATTTATACATTGCTTGAAGGTTGGTAAGATGGTCCTTGATAGTAGAGTAGACCCCTATCTATTGTACCTACATGAGGTCCTCTATTCACAGGTTTCCCATTTCTTTGCATCAAAAAAGTCTAGCGTTGTTGTTTTAGTAGCGTGTAAATAATGATCTATTTTTAACTTGTGCTACTGTATTCTTAGTGATGCGTCATGTGCCTCTAACCTATAACACTTCTTCTGACCTACTCGCGAGTTTAACGGATGTGGTTCCAGAAACGCGTGTAACTAAGAACTTCCCACGCTCATTGAGAACGAATCGTAAACCTCTTTCGAATATAATCGTTACTAAGACAAACTAAATATAAGTATCCATAGTTTCTTGTGACTTTATACATGGAAATGGATTAGGAAATGAAAACTCAGTTCATAAATCGAAAAATGCTAATAACCTATAAACGTATTTTCAATATGATATTTTCAAGATCCATTATTGTTAAGCAGAAGGTTAACTAAATCGAAGAACGAATCAATACGAACACGATGATGTAACAAATTCATTTGACGCTGAATTGTAGTTTTACATTTATACGAACCTAATAAGTTTTACATTATGATTTGTAGTTAAACGGTCTTAACCCTCGGAACAAACGATAATGCTTAGTTGTGGGTAACTAAGTTACGTTTTGGTCCTTATTATTATGCAGAGCAGCGATTAATTTTGAATACATATCGATGATTTCACTTTAATCAACCTAACAATTGTTAGGGTTTGAACGTACCGTTATAACAGACACAAGACGAAGAACGATGAGCTATTTCGTCGCTTTAGTTTTGTCTGATAAATCTGGAACCCGGCCGCTTATCTAATCATCACATACGCTTCTTTTACATAACTACTATTATATCACTTACTAGCTGACCCGCCGACCTTCTTATCGCCTAAGAATGTAAGAAATTTCATGCAAATATATCCAAGGAATAAAAAGTTTCATATAAACTTTTATTCCCTGTTTCACTCCCTTGGGGGTTGAATTTTGAAAAATCCTTTCCTTAGTGGATGCCTATGTCATAAGAGGAATACGTGTGTGGAATTTTAAGTTTCTAGCCCTATGGGTTTGGCCTGTGCGTTGATACATCAGTCAATCACTTTTGCCTTTTGTTTGTGATCAAAACTCAAGCAATATGTAAAATATCTACTCCTAAGGATGAGATGGTGAAGGCACACTCAATTTTTAAAGGAGACTTATTTGGTAAACAACTACTTTTTATGGAAATATCAATTTAAATTGATTTAAAAAAATTTGATGGTGGACAGAAATTAGCTTTGGCATTAAAAGTTTAGTCGTCTTTAAATTAGAAGCCAGTTTGTGTCTGTTTTATTTTTAAATTACAAATCAAAATAAAAAGACAGTGCAAGTTTATTTACTAAATAGGACTCGACGTAAAACACAGAGCATATAATTAAGCTTGCAAGTATTAACTCACACAAACAGGCTAAATTAAATCCAAAGATAATACTTCAGTAATATTTTCTCAGAGAGACATCATCCGCATATGAGTAGCGATTCAATTTTGTAAAGGCAAATCAAGGACAGATACATAAAAGAAAAGAGTACCAACGTTTCGGAGATCAAAAAGATTATTTGACAGATAGTTGTTCCGTCGTTGACGTGTCCCCGAGAACACAACGATTTCACATTCAGTAGCTGACGGGTATCCGGTATATATGTGATTTAGTCTTTTTACGATTAACTCTATATTTTATCCTTGTAAAAACTTTGTACGTTACGCGACAGGACGTATGATAAAAGATTTAGCGTCGGATAAATGTGAAATTTTAATAAACATTAAAAAATCTGATAGGGCAACACTATTAGGATAATATTGACACCATTCACATTTTTAGGAGCTTTTTATGCATCTCTCACAAAACGTTTTATTCAACGTTTTTAATTAATATTTACCCGGATTACCTTTATTAAAAATTAGGTTTGCAAGGACCCAAATCACCAATATACATTGTCGACCATCTCTCTCCAAGCAATAAAGCCTTACATGCTGCTGCTAGAGCAACAGCTAAAGACAAAGGCTTCAAATACGTTTGGGTACGCGGAGGCCGAATTTTCATGAGAAAAAGTGACGATTCTGACTATTTAATCATAAAAAACCTTGATTGTCTTCATAACTTAAAATAATCTTGTATCTCCAAGTTGTTAAACGTTATATCACATTACCTTTACCTTGTTCTTAATTCAAATAACATATAATTTATACATTTATATCAATAATTATAATTATGACCTTAATGAGTGCTAGTATAAGTTCTTTATCGATATATTATCAGAATGTACGTGGTCTTAGAACGAAAACCCACGCCTTCTTTTGTAATCTTAGTAGTTCCAGATATGATATGATAATTCTTACAGAGACTTGGCTCAACAGCAACATTTTGAACTCGGAACTTTTTGATGATAACTACGTGGTCTACAGAAGGGACAGAGGGGAGTCTGGGACTAAACTGAAAAAAGAAGGTGGAGGAGTCTTGATGGCTGTCTCAAAATTATTAAGGTCCAAGCGACTACCTTCTTTTGAGACTAACATTGAAGACTTATGGATCACTGTCGACCTTGGCACCCCAACAAAGCCTTGCATAATTGCTATTTGTGCCGTTTATTTGCCACCTCCAGTACTGAGATCAACTCTTGAAGCTTTTTTAGACAATCTTTCAAATATTAACGAACAATTGAACTGTAAAAAATGCATAGTTGGAGATTTTAACTTGAGTAATATTAAGTGGGAGTTGGCAAATAAATCTGACACTTATCACACTTCTCCACTGAACCATGACTTTTTAGATTTTCTCAACCTAAATAATTACCAACAGTTTAACTTTATTACTAACAGCATGAATAGGATCTTGGATTTAGTTCTCTTAGACTTCCCCTCTCCATGTACCGTATCCCGTGCAGTTTATGTCCTGTCTACCGTGGATCCACTACATCCACCTTTACACATTACTATTGATTTTGCATGTGAAAATAAAATGCCCTATAACGCACAGTATATCAGATATGGTTTTTACAAAGCAGACTATCAGGTCATTAACGCCTATTTAGCTTCAATTAATTGGGTTGAGTTGTTTGCTGAAGAGAGCGATGTAAACGAATTGTTAGGTATATTTTATACAGTCATTCGTGAAGCGATTAATAAGTATGTTCCTATCTTAGGTCAAACAAATAAGAAATACCCGCAATGGTTTTCCCATCTATTAATTAGACGATTAAATGAGAAAAATAAATATAGAGTCAGGTATAAAAAGTATAATAATCCTTTAGATTTGATGTCTTTTCAACTATTGGCTGAGCGCTGTGCTAAAATTACTACCAAATGCTATCGTAATTATCTCAATTCTGCAGAGAATAGAATAAGCAGGAATCCCAAATATTTCTGGTCATTTGTAAAAGAAAGACGCGGTGGTAGCAGTACATACCCAGCCACATTTACGGACGGCATATCCGAATGCTCAGAAGGTAATGAAATTTGCAATATGTTTGCTTCTCAGTTTATGTCAGTTTATAACATGGATGGTAGTGACGACACATACAACGATCCTTTGTTAAATCCCTATATTAGTCATACATTCAACGAAACACTCACATCAATACACATTAGCAGAGATGCAATTCTTAAAACCTTAAAGTCTCTAGATCTTAATAAAGGGGCGGGACCTGATTGCATCCCACCATACTTTATTGGCAAATGTGCTGATAATCTTGTCACTCCATTATATTATATCTTTAATGCTTCTATCAAATCAGGCATTTTTCCTTCAGTGTGGAAGACGGCAAAGGTGGTACCAATCCACAAATCGGGAGATATTCATCTTGTGAGCAACTATCGACCAATTTCCATTTTGTCCAGCTTGGCAAAAATTTTTGAATCCTTAGTTTGCCCAATTGTTCAAAAACATTTTGAGAAATACGCCTGTGATGAGCAGAATGGTTTTTTAAGGGGTAGGTCGATAAATACTAACCTAGCATCGTACATTGAGGAATTAATTGTATCGGTAGATAAAAAGAAGCAAGTGGACGCAATTTACACTGATTTTGCCAAAGCTTTTGATAAAGTTGTGCACAAGATATTACTCACAAAACTTAATTCATATGGATTTACTGGTGATCTCTTGAATTGGCTTCGTTCTTATTTGGCAGATCGCTCATTTTTTGTTGTAGTTAATGGTTTTAATTCATATCCGTGTAACATATCATCTGGTGTTCCACAAGGGTCACACCTTGGCCCTATATTATTTAACGTGTTTATCAATGACCTGCCACTTTGCTTCAGTCATTCCACTCCATTGTTGTTTGCAGATGACTTAAAACTGTATAGAATAATTGACAGGTGGGAAGATGTAATAAACTTTCAGAAAGACCTAGATGCTTTGGTTAGCTGGTGTAAACTTAATAGGATGGAACTCAATGTGTCAAAGTGCTTACATATCAAATTCACAAGGAAAAATATTTTTATTCCATCTATTTATTTTATTAATGACAAGCAAATAAGTGAGACAAGGACAATAAAAGATCTGGGAATTATTATGAACACTAAGCTTACTTTTGTACCACATATAGATTCAATGTTAAAGAAAGCCTCAAGAATGTTGGGTTTTATTATTAGATATTCAAGATTTTTTAAAAAAGCTTCAACCAAAATTATTATGTATAACTGTCTTGTACGAACTATTCTGGAATATGGGAGTGTTGTTTGGCGTCCTCATTTTGCAACACATATGCTTCGCATAGGTGCAGAAGAGGTTTGTAAGGCATCTTGAGTATTCTTTGAGTAAAGAAAGACTAGATAAATACTCTTACAAAGCATCACTAGATTACTTCAATATGTTAGACCTGGACACTCGGAGGGACGTTAGCGACCTTATCTTCCTGTACAAATTAATTAATTACCGTATACATTGCCCGCGTCTCCTCTCTAAACTCTCCTTTAGAATACCCCGTAATATGCCCAGGAAACAAATACAACTCTTCGCACCCCCGCAACGTAGAACAAAATTGGGACTTAACTCTCCTATTAGAAGGTTAACCATGCTTTACAATAAATGTAGTGTACGCACTGATAGGAATATGGATATTGACATTTTTAAGATGCCATTAGTAGCCTTCAAGAAGGCAATAATATCAGCATTATAACTCTCATAATACTGTTTAAGTTATTATATCTCCTTGTATCAGTTTTTTTTCCTATGTTCAATATTTTCTGTACTATGCTGTATGTATTTTTTTTAAAGCCACAGTAGGTGAAACTTTGTATTATGTTATTTTCATTGTGCCTTTTTTTTTTTCTTTTTTTAGTTTTCATTACATTGTCTCTTTTCACGTTTACTTCTTTTGTGCATGTGATGTTTACCTATAAGTGGTGGTACATTTATTGCTTTGTTTATTTTATAGAATAGATTTAAGATTTAGTAAAATGTAACTACCGTTGGTAAACTTAATAAAATAAAATAAAATAAAATAAAAATAAAAAAAATCTCATACTTATTATTAGACATATTCTTCTCATAGATTGTACTAAGCAAAAATAGTTATAGCTATTTTGTATATAAATCAATGTATAAACTTATAAAATAACCGAATGAATTTCTTACACTATTATTTCCTGGTGTGGTAGCTATGCGGACATAATCGTGTGCCATGATTTTAATGTAGATTGATTGTTCGTTGACTCCGTAATTGTTTGTGATTTAGAGGCATTGTGCTGCTGCCCAGTTCGGGACACACTAATTGTGTCTCGTACTATTAAAGACTAGAATAATTTTACTAATGAATTGAGAACATTTCATATTACTAGACAGATTCTTCTTTCTTTTTTTTCTTATCTCTATTGAGGCCTGATTGATGCCTTTGGTGTTGCTGATGTTCATGGACGACGATAGCCAAATCATCAGGTGGGTCGTCAGCTTGTTTGCCGGTTATTTCCATATAAAAGAATAAAACTATGATTTCTTCTGATTTCTTAAAATGTACCTAAAGTGGTGAACAGATAAATAAATAATAAGATATTGAAGTTGCAGACACCAGTAGCAATAATTTAAATCTAACACTGATTGACAGCCGATTCACAATTTTATGTTAAGTAGGTAAGTATTAACTTAATAATTTTTATACCGTGGATCTCAGATTAAAGAAATAAAAGGCAGATATATTCATCCAACTAAAATGTTAAGCTACCAAAGCAAATACAAACTAAAAAAGCAAATACAAACCCGAGTCAGTACTAATGAAAGCGTCAAATAGCTTGCATGTCACAATTGTCAAAATTTATTAAATAATTTTCTCAGATAAAATGCCGTCTTGCAATTTTAAACACTGCTAAAGTTGTTCCCAAAATCAAGGAAAAGAAGATTAGATATTTTTTCACAGGTAACTGTTCATTATTTTATTATTTATTTATAATAATATTTTTGCGGTGCGCTCGGAACACAAAACCTCGACAATTATTCAATTTTATACCAGCTATATATGAAAATCGATTACCCTAAATTAGGGGAAATATGCATGGGTTATTTGAACACTGATCGATTATAAACTTATAAAGAAAAAATATATTTTAAAAGTAGGTAAATAGTTGTATTTATTTAAATCTAAATATCAGGAAATGCAGCCAATGCATAAATACCTGTCGCTGGGTTATTACAAACATAAGATAGATTGTACAAAGGATTAGTGGGATAAAATAAGGATTTTAACATAGGTAAGCCTGGTTGATTGAAAATATCACGTTTGCCTACGATAAAATTAAAATTCACGATTTAAAGAAAATATTATATTCTATTTTAGTTGCGGTTGAGCCTACTCAGTAAATTATTTTATTTTGCAGATTGCCGATAAATGCTATATTATACGAGATAAATGGGTTTTTATTATTCCTTAAAGTAGGCAAGATTATGATTGGCCATCCAAATTTTGCTTTGTTTATTTATTGCATTTTAATGAAGATGACGTATATTATATATGTCGGAGAAAACCCATCCTACTCGACATCATCGTTAGCGGTCATAGGTCCAGTGGGCGACGTCTGGGTTAAGTGCGAGCACAAAACATAATATTCACTCTCTTCTACTCCGCCATCAGTGGATGGCCATCTCCGACATTTCATATATTTTAATTATAATAAATGTATTAAAATTTTGATATTTTACAATTAAAAATAACAACCCAAAAGAGAAAAAAACCATAAATTAAAACAATTCAACATATTAAGTAGTAAGTAAGAACATTTGACATATTTAATATCTATACTTTTTGATAACTAGTGATATAATAATAAATAATTTGCCAATTTAATTGTGCATAATATTTGAAGTTGAAAATATGGCAAAAAATATTTACTAAATTGCGGGAGATTGCGACTTTGTTTTCAATGTCTGGCAACTTACACACACAAAGAAGTATGTGTCTCTACGATGCCATTGCTAGATGTCAATATGGTTGTCATGCACACATAGTGAAAAAGCGGCTTCACGTCATTCGTTGCATTGCTTTGCGAATGTTATATCTGCCTTTTATTTCTTTAATCTGAGCCGTGGATGGTATATGTGTTAGTCAGTAGTTTGCAAAGATGTAAATAAAAGTAAAACATAATAGTCATAATACATTGACCCACGTTTATTTCAGCAATATGAATAGGCCTTAAAATCAGTGGGAAGTATTACAAAAGAAAATGTTTTGTGTTAAACTACAGAAGACATAATTGTCTTTAAACCCCATTGTTCCTTATTGTTTGCTATTGAATAATTTGCGCGGAATTTGACATTTGACACTACTGTACTGGGTAGAACTGCCTACAACAAAATCGCTTAAATATTGATAGATAATCATATTTTGTAATACTTGTCAGAAAGCAGGTAACAATAAGTTTCAGCCAAAGTTTCTTAAGCAATTTGATGATATCATAACATGCAATAGAATAGTTTACTCGTCTTTGCACGTTATATTCTCACAACACAATTTGTACTTATTTTTCTTTTGGCTTTGGCTTGGCTTTAACCCATTAACCACTAAACTTCACGGGTCCCTGCTTGTAACTGAGAAGGTCTAGGCCTACTTTACCACGCCTCTAGCTCCTTGCTAGCATGAGTTAAGCAAGCAGTTTAACTCGGTCAATCACTTGGAGTCAACACAAGCCACCGGGCTATGAGCTGTTCTTTTGTCTCATTAATAACTCGAAATATGCGAAATCTAGGCCTTCGCATGGGTCCAACGGAACCCACTAATGACTGCCCGTTGCAGTCTTGTTGTATCTCAACGACTCAATAATGATAACCGGGAAAGCATCAGTCAATTAAAGTGGCTGAGCCAACACAAATTAAAGCTAAACAAAAGTCACTAGACGCCACTGATCGAGGCCCTGACCGCGCATTATGTTGCTTAGCTCGGTCAATCACTCACAGTAAAATTATGCTTCGTCCGCACTAGGGCACATGTTTCGAAACATTGTATCGGCACATAGTGAATTAGATGTTAGGAGTACATTATGGTTGTATTTATAAGATAGTTGTATACCTACGCGACGGCCCACCCATCCATGACTTTTCATAAGGGTCACGTTTGAATTTCGCGTTGTCGGCATTTTATAGATTTCACAATGCGTGTACTGTTTTTGCTCAATGAGCGTTTTCGGCACATACAGAAAAATGTTTCAGATACATGCTTCCAATAAAAATCGCAAGACATGTGTTGCAACTTGAGATCCATCGTGGACGAGTCTTGAGTTTATAAGCAAGAACCGATACAAAGAATTTAAATAAGTAATCCTGAAGCTGCAAAGAGATTTAAAGTGTCTAAGCCGCTCTCCAGTTGTGCTCCAGTGCGACGTTACGGGGGTTACGGGAAACCAGACTTGACAAGCTTCGTAATAAGCTTACATTACAACCCACGTAAATCCACGCAATCACTGAAACAATAATAGGTACTTTTCATATAAATGTATCTTCTATGAATAATATAAGGCAGAAAATAAGCCTGTCAGTTAATAAAAATTAAAAGAGTGTGTGAACTGAATCAAGAAACGAACGCATTCATTCAATTAAATCTCATATTTATGAGGTTCTTGCGAAGCCTTAATCTCATATTATGTATACGTGAACTAATGTACACACTCAACGTGTCAGGGGACAACGATAGAAATACAGTCAACAATACATAAACATTTAAAACGAAATGCAGGCTGTACTCCGACGGGAATAACTTGCTATACCTATCCGTCACTAGGGCCTGTGTATCTAAGCCTATCTCGTCTACGTGTCAGCGAACGAAACATTTGCGTCACATTCGAAGTCGCCGCTAATATCTCTTTGGTAAGGCAGCTTACGAGTGAGAGGTTAATCCTATATGCCGGACTAAATTTTTGCTCTAAATAAAGCCCGTTTACTTCAAAAGCGTAATCGTTGCTTTCTTTTTGGCCAACAATACTTGTCCCCCACGGAATGGAATGACCCCAACGCTAACGCCCAGAAAACGCTATTTTTGACCGCCAGGTGTTCTGGAGTCTAGTTTGCCAGTCATTCACATATAATTTCAGTACCCAAAGCCCAACTAACCATACTCGTATCACCGTGCGCTACTTTTTTACAAAACTTGAAATGTTCTTTTAATCCCGATTTTAATCTTCCACTTTAAAAGTAAGAAGGTGTTTTAAAGGGTGACACGCGATGCGCTTCAAGTTCGTACGGTCTTAATTCTTTTACTGCATCGAATTACATTGACTCGTAGATAGTAGTTCTTATGGGAGAGACTACAAGGGATTTCTGCGTAGTATGAGACTTAAGACGTTTTGGAGTTGGTTGAATGAACGCGTTAACTCTATGAAACCCGATTAATGTTACTCAAAGAGATCCTTGAGGTTGCTTTGCTCAGATAGCGTACACTTTTTGTTACTTAGACGAGTATATTTCAAGTGGAAAAGTGAAACGATGATATTTGTTATTGTGTTACGCAATTTTTTCTCCTTTAGTATAAGATCGCGCCTTAAGCCGATTTACTCGCGGTTGTATTTTTATCTTTTATTCGCGTTAAGAACAGAAATATTTTTGATTAATATTTCAGACTTATGTTGTGTTTTTTTATTTTCACACAGCCTTCTAATTAAAAATACAAAAATGTGAATACTACTACAAAATTTCAATCAAAAGGTCTGTTTAGAGATACAATATTTTTATAAAATATACATTCTATGCAGTCCAATATAATACGGTATGATCAATGATATTTAAAAGCTATAGATACGTCATGCCCTTACAAATCAACCAAAAAATCTGTTCCGAAAAGAGCTACAACACACACACGTTTACCTTTTGTTTCACTACACCAATCACACTAAAATAATACACGAAGGCATTTTAACGTTATATGTCAAATCTCAAGCACTTCTGGCAACGAAAAAACTGCCTATCGTCTTTTATTGACAGAGCGACTATGAGCAGACGAGGTCAATTGACTGCTCTTACGATGTTCATCTTGGGCGCGGTAGTGACATATCTACCTCTTTTACAGGTTTCCTCTCGAAGATTTCCTTCACCGAAATAAGTGAAATTTTTTTCTGAATATGCACATAACTTTTTTCTAATATAGTAAAAAGAGAAGATTCAACCTCAATCCACTTTTTAGGAAACCAACATTGCACTAATGTATTACGAGTATAATCATTTCCAGTGATCACTAATTTCATTGTTAAATTTCCACTAAGCCGAACTCGTGCCTCTACTAGATGAAATTTTACGAAGTCTCGTTTTTTCTGATAAATTCAGCTGAAGTTCCAATCCATTTATTAGGAATGGTCCTAAGGTAATCTTATCAGAGACCTGTTACATGCAATTCAGTTCATTCCAGAGGTTTCGTGGAACTTCGGATCGATCTGGAAAAGTCTTCAGTAGCATATCCATACACTTCTTTTATTTCCCCGAAAGGAGATCTGTAAATGAGATTATTACAAGTAGGTAACTTTTAGTAAAAGTAATCGAATTTGAGTGCCTCACTAGTATGTAGAACTATAGATACTTTTAAAATTCCCTATAATAAAAATTTTATTTAACAATAAAATGTAATCATCTGGAACCACCATGATTATAGAGCTGTGGGGTGTTATGGGTTGGTGTGTGTGCATGTGTGCGTGCGTGCGTGTGTGTGTGTGTGTGTGTGTGTGTGTGTGTGTGTGAACACTAATAAGATATTTAACTAACATACTAAATAGGTTCACAAACTGATCTTGTAATAGTTAAAAACTGATTTAAAACTTTGCTCGCAACCAGCCAATTTGGCTTTAATATCAAAAATAAAAAAAAAATCTTTTATCTATTTCAGTTGCTACTTCGCTGTTAATGTGCTTAATAAATTTAAAATGTACAAATATAAGTGTCAGGATAGGAAAGTAACCAAACATGGAATAGTATCCCTAAATGAAATATCGCCATTTCTCGTAAACGAACAATCCTAGGTACAAAAAACAGTGCTCTTCCATCTCTTTCAATCATTTTACTCTCGTATAGGTTTCAATATTGTCGAGCGAGTTTTGGTGTTAGCAGTAAGAGTGTTTTGTTGTATCGATGTGAGAAAAGTTTTTGAGGTAGAAACGTAAATACCAGGAGGAAATTCGATAGGAGAATGTAAATAATATTGTTTTTATTATAACTACCACGGGGCTACGCCCGTGGGGGGTGGTTGGGGGTTCAAACCCCCCCCCCCCCAAGTTACGATATGAGACATATACTATTCACCCCATATATTTTATTTTTAGATCTCTTGAGAGATAATAAATACTGCTCAAAAAGGACTCTTCTTTTCTTTTATCTTATTTGTAATTACCAATAAAAGTTTTTGATTTCGAATATAATAATATATTTTTTATGTCTTAAAAACAAAATGGTATTCCATATTTGGTTACTTTCCTCTACGGTTATTTGATTACGTGTTTATAAAGAACATACTAATGGATATCCGCGCGTCTAGTATGCAAAACAATTCGGTATCGAAAAAGTCGAAAATCTAAAATGTGCCTAATGCATTATTTAAACCATCCTTCCATAATTGCCTTTCAAATTAAACCATTTTGGGGCATATCGGTTGGATAGCTTCAAAGTCTTTATAGGACATCCGTACAAATAAGTTTTGTGTTTTATACATATTGATAAACGTAGTCACCGCTTTTTTCTCCGGGCAACAACGCGTCGGAGACACCTCCAGTATATGTAGCGGTAGCTACCTACATAAACTCAATAACTATCTGATTGCAAGTCTAAGTTTATACCATTTAGGTACAATTTACCTACTTTGTATATTTAACACTATTACATTTGCATCTTAAAACAAATACATAGCCCAGAAACAAATTCAAAAAGAAACCCAGTATAAGCTCATTAGTAAATACCTAGGATTTAAATCTCCATTTTCTCAATCAATTAGTATAATACATAATTTTAGAAATGATGTCGCTATGTTATCGGGATGCTTAATGCGTTAAAAAAAGTATTTACAGCAAACTTAATAAAAACAAAATAAAAAAATCTAACATTTTGATTAAATCAATAGGTATTACTCAATATCTACGTTAAAACCGCAATAATCTCTACATCGCGGCATCGGTCAGACGTGGAAAGGACGGGCTAGGAACAAAGAGATGTCACTAAGCTTCCAACAGTATTAATGAAGCACCTGAATCCAGTCTCATTACTAGCCCCGCATTTGTAAGGACGCGGTGACCGACCAAGTAATGTGACAAAGTGTCGTTTCAAACTTGAAAGTGCGACCGCAGAGACTTCCGTACGGAAAACTAGTAAGTAAAACGGAAAACTTCGTTAGCTACGAAAACGTCTGAGTGACGGACATTGTAAAATTTTATATCGCCGTGTCAAAAACTTTGTGCCAATTGCGTAGTGTAGCGATATTGTAAAGTGTAATGTTAACGCACAGACTTAAAAAAAGAATAGACGTCACCTTGTCTTATCTAGAGTGACGCTGCCCACTTACCCTATGTGCGTAATTTTTAGTGCGGTCCGACGCAGTAATGGCGGCCGATTAATAACAGCATGGTGTCAATGTGTGCGTGTGATACTTGTACGAATAGAGTTGTCATTACTATGTGTGCTTCACTGAATTTGTTGCTGACAATCCATCTGTTCTTTTTTAAGTCTGTGTGTTACCGTTGACCAGTTATATTTCAGCTGGTGACTGATCAAGTGGTATAGTTAAAAACTTAGATTTCGTAGACTTGGGACGTTGGCTTATTACGGAGACCAATTGATGTGAAACATCTATAGGCGAGGGGTAAGCCTGATTTTTGGCGCGGTGATGGTAGGGCAATATGAAAATAAAAACACAATGTGGGTAATCATAAATAAACTTAGTTTGATAGGCTGTAGCATACAGTAAGATAAAACTGTCATCGTTTTCTGGAGACAATTCGTAATATTGTATTTTTTTCATCATGCCGTATTTAGTTCCTGTCATAATCTGTACTTTTATGCCTATTAGTTGTATAAAATAATTTCGATGTTTCACATCTGCCAGCCATTGACGGCTCACATTTTTTTTAATTTCTGGTAGCTATTGAGTTATTCTTACTCAAAAACTTTAATGAGGCCTTTTTGACTCTGACTGTAAATTGCATTTTTAAGTGCTGAGACTGAAAAAAAGTTTTCATGAAAGAAATAAAACGATAAGGAAGAAGAGTGAAGATCGAAAATAATTATAACATGAAACTGTGCTAATGCAAATTATATAAATCTGTATAATAATATTTATAAGCTTCTAAAGTTTTTAGATGCT
The DNA here is from genome assembly GCA_963932265.1 of Thymelicus lineola. Taxonomy (NCBI): domain Eukaryota; kingdom Metazoa; phylum Arthropoda; class Insecta; order Lepidoptera; family Hesperiidae; genus Thymelicus; species Thymelicus lineola. The sequence continues at coordinate 23,222,845 of OZ010680.1, forward strand.
ATTATGTGAAATGAAAAATATATTTAATTTCCTAAGCTGTCCTCTCTGACCAGAGCGTCGTTTCAGAAGAATAGCAAGAGCATTGCATTGTCTTCAAATGTGTAAAGATTTTAAATTTCTCATTATACCGAAATGATGACAATTTATTTACGTAACATGTAAAGGAGTAATACTAATCAGTTAGTGAACTAAGCGATAGCTTTTAACCTATATCATTTGAAAATTAAACATGGACATTACTTTTATAACTGCCCACAGCTGGGCTTCGATCCTGTATTATCTTGTGGTCATTGTAATCTATTACGCTAGGTTACTCACATACCATTGCGAATATTATAAAGAACTCTAAATGCAGGTTTCCTCGGGATATTCATTCTCTATTTGGAGAAAAAATTTTGTTCAGTGAAGTTTGAAACATCGGTGTAGGTCCATAGAAAATGAAATTATTCTTTAATATTATGCAGTTACTTGTAGGCATATCACACTTTTCATAGCAAAAACTAAAAATACGCAAATAGATAGAACTCAAGGCTTCAAGACCTTTTTTTCTTTAAAGAACTTTTGAACACAAACCCACGGAGCGGTTCTCTATGGAATATGGCCTTAAGAACATTCACACACTGCTGTTTACGTCTCTTCGTCGTCGCAATGTGTTGATTTAAAACTGTATCTCTCGAAGCATTATACAACACTTAGTTTTAAAAGCTTAATCTACGTTGACATTGCCGATGGTACATTAATTGTATTTATTGTTTAGTTTCTATTTGCCCTCGTAACACAATGACCACACGATATATGGCGTGCGAATGCCACTCACAGATTTACTTCCAGTCAAACATTATATTTAACATTATCTTACACTGGAAAAACAAATTAATGGAAAATATATCATTGATTAATTTGATCATCATTGATAAATATCATTGGAACTTACAGTTTCTATGGAAAATAGTTTTCCAAGTTACAATTATCATTGCCATTACATCCTATTATTTGCCCTATCGGTCATCAATCGTACTTTACCATACAATGATTACCTACATAGATACAAAATGCAAAGTCCTTTCTTACTGCGACATTTGAAACAGCACGAAATAATTATCTGCATAAAGATTTTATTCAAAGAGATTTTTTCATGTAAAACACTACGACCACCGTAAATAGAGCACCACCCGTTAGCCCTCTTATCATCATCGTTTTTCGAGGTAACTCGCTTTATTTTGTGCAGTGTGTTTTAATGCGGTCTGTGTTATCGTAGATTGTTTTCTGAACAATTTTCTCATGCAGTAAAATTCTATAAACGCTTATCTTAATTTAGTATTGATTGAAGAGTCGTTAACACGTCGTGTCCATATTCCTGTTGAGAGGCTGTTGTTTGATATATCGATAAGTACACTCCCAGAGAGGTGTGTAGATTATGTACATATGAAACTAGGAGCAGCAGCAATGTACCATCATTTGAAAAGTGCCTTTGAATCGGCCCTAGCATCTCGCGGGCCCGCGACAGCACGCCGGCACTCGACAGTCGTACACCGTACGAGCGATCGAACGCACGCTCTCATTACGCGCGGTATCTCTCGCCACCATCCGTAAGTTTTGTGACTACCTTCTGAAGACTCGACACCCCACACAGTATACCTACTCCTCCAAGACCATCCATGATGTCCAGCGAGCACGGAAACGAATTAACTTTCTGAGCTTTCGGCTCACTTTGATTAGCAGTTTTAAACTTTAATTTCTTAACTTTAACTTTTCACGAATTAGTTATAAATTTTGATACAGAAATTTAATGGTTCTATTTTAGAAAATAGTACAGTTTGACTTTGTTGACCGCAACTTATAAGCGGAAACTAAAATTACTGAAATAAGTTATTCAAATGTCAGACTGAAATACCCTTTGAATATATTACAGATTTCATAATTGTCTCTCAATTAACTTGAATAATTCGTTGCACTATTTAGAAACTGTCACAGTCAGTTAACGATTTTAAACTTATGAATATTTCATATTATAGTGTAACCCATTATTAGCAAATGATCTAACTTAATTATTTCTCCAGGCGTTTTCATTTTCCCGAAACTTATTATTTTACACGGTTGTACTTCGTTATAAAATGGAGCTTTTTTTTTAAGTTTTCGCGTACGTAATATTGTTATCACAGCAAACAATAGTTAGATCGAAATGGATATCATAGTCATGCGACAAATATTTTCGTTCTGACTTTATAATCTATTTAACATGTTGACATTGCTGTTATTTTTCACGCCGTGTTCAAAAAATATGGAAAACTGAACTAGGAGTCAAAAAATCCGATTCGTTAGTAAGTAACTACTTACTTGTGCTATACTTAAACATGTTGCAACGTTCGCGTTATGCCTAGGTAAGCATATCGTTTTCTTAGAAATCGTTTTTACTTTTGCTATGTCATATTGTTTTGATTATATTTATTGTGTTGTATTATAATACAGTATTAATACTGGAATAGAAAGACAAGTGTTTCTGAACTTAGAATAAGTTCAGTGTCTGCTAATTCATGAACGAACTAACTTAAGTTGCACTAATGGCTTTATTTCAGTGAACGTAGCTTTTCTACATAGCTATTCAAATTGCTGTCACAATATATCGGAATCCGCTGTGAGCGATGATGTCATAAAATAATATTGAACATAAATTAAATCAGTTTGATAATTTCCTAAGTATGACATCACTCAAGGTTCAAGATAGATTAGTTTAATGCGTTCACATGAAAAAATAGATGAGACTTGGAGTATCAGACCCGGACGAGAGTAGTCTTTTGCTCATCCATTCCACTTCATTAAATTACATCGGTACTACTTATAAGATGGAAAACTGAGTAGGTGTGCAAGAAAGATTTACAAAATTGGAATTCGCCCTACCACCGTCACATACTATCTTCCAGTAAACCTTAGTGAGATAATCTAAAGTCCATTGCTTACAGCTTTAAATCTCATGTTGGTAATTAATCATTACACTCTTTCTAGTTTGTTTTCGTAATAGAGTTAAATATGTTTTAAAAAGGGAGATCCAGTAACCCAGATTCCTGTACGGTATGCATCTAACTCTCAAATTGGGAGTGTCAAGTTTTGAGGTAACACAAACCAAGCAGTGGGACAGTTAAGGAGTTTGATTTGATGATGAGTCCCATATTAAATGTGCAATGAAAAACTATTTAGCTAGGAACCATAGCTGAAAATTTTTGTAGAGGCCGGGAGCATACTGCTGTATGAATCGCGAACTCAAATCGGTTGACACAAGCTATTGAGCTATGAGCGATTTGTATTACGAGTATTTAATTCTATTATAATAATTATACTACGGGTTTTAGTCCACTATGTAACCAATAATCAAATTAAATCTTTTCGAGTAAATAATTTAAGTATTGAACTGATTCTATCGAATAAATTATTGTCATCAATAATCATTACTGCAGTCCATAACTGTCTCACTGCTGGGCTCTGGTCTACTCTCGTAATATAAGAGTGGTCGTAATTGTAATATAACAGTTATAAGTCGTAACCCACAACGCTGTTTGAGTGCGGATTGTTAGACTTAACACATTTTTGAGAACATTATGTGGTACTCTTAGGTGTACAGATTTTCGCGCATATTTTCCTTCACCGACTTTAAAATTCATGCAGGATTCACATCCAACTTTCCCTTTGTGGTTCAAACTACAAACCTATCATTGCTTAATCGATTAATAAATAATTTTTATAAATCTATTATAAATTCTATTATAAATTTAATCAAATCTTGCTTTATTTCAAAAAAAAACTGTCTATATTGTATCAGGATCGCGGAGACAATCGCAAAGACAACTTTTACTGTCAAAATGGGGAAATATTTTTTGTTGGACGTTTAAAATTTCGACTGTATCCTATTGGAACCTTTTTCTTATGGATAATATTAAAGTAAAATAATAATCGCTAAGTTCAAAAAATCTCAATGAATCAAAATCATAATTATCAATGTTGACACATAAAGTAGACACCTAATATAAATTAAATTTTTGAAATAGCTACACAGAACCTTTATTAATAACAAATTAATTTATTGTTTTTAGACAGTAACTGTTAAGGTTTATACCAGGGGAGCATATCCATTTCCCGGGATATAAAGTATCCATGAGCTAAATAAAATATACTGAGTTAAAGCTATGATTAAATATATTCTGTGGTTTGCGTGGCATGCCAGACAGATTTTATTATTATACATGGTGGCTACTATGTTCCCAGCGGTTACTGAAAGCAAATGAGATCTATTGTAGCCGAGGCTAATCTCTTAAAAACTCTTTCCCTATAGGAACCGTGGTTTAATGTGCTTCAGATCTTGCCAAGGCAAAACTCAGGTTTCCAATATGTATAATGCCCGCCTTCCACACAGTTAACTTCTTCAAAATGTCTTTAGAAGATAATATGGTATACCTAAAGATATGATACAGAGTGTAAATGAAATGAAAGAATATTATTTATTTAACACAATCAAATCAAATCATTTATTCATCAAAAATATGTTACATTTATTACATATTTATTGTATGTTGATCAAAATAACTGCTAGTCAGCTGCCTATATTGGATGTAAGCCTGTAATATAAGCAACTGAACTCTCTAAGACTAGTATTTAATGTTTAATAAAAATTGAGTTAACAAAGAACCATTTAACAGTTACCACATTATCATGCAATAAAAATAACAACAAAAAGCTAAAATCTGCAACTTGGTGTGAGTGTGTGATGTGTGTGTGATGCTTGAGTGTGAGTGAGATGTGTGTGTGAAACGAAGCTTTCAGACGAAGTAGCGTATAGTTTAATAAGCCTGTATTAGGATGAGTGGAGCCCAACTACTGTGCGGTTACCCACTTGCGGTCAGGCCTACGGCTGATACTAAAACCATATTAATTTTGACGTCGCGTCTGTCCGAACTGGGATGCAGTGTTGCCGTCAGACGCTCTACAAGTGTGATAATGGTATTTTTTTTCGACATCTTTCACTACATTAAAACTTCGTGGAAAACCTGAATTTATCCCTTGTTTTCAAGAGATGGCGGAAAATGATTTTGGGGCTAAAAATTGGGCTAGGTGCTAAAAAATTAATTCAGGGGCTGAAAACCCGTAAAAAGGGCTAGATCTAGCCCCGAAAGGGCTAAATTGGCAACACTGCTGGGATGCGGCAGTCTGCAAACCGTTCACTCAGAACTTCGCACTGTTCGTTTGATCTGGAGCCCGCAATTGAGTCAGGTTTATCCACCACATGTGTGGGTATTGTTACGGCTAGCTGTAATTCGGTTAGCCTCTAAGAAGGGTAACCGAGCGGCGTCCGGTAACCGTATGTGTACTAAATGGTACAAGTACTACATGAAATTCCTTGATAAAATGTTAAGACTATTTCAAGGAAAAGTTTAAACCTTGCAACTAGGTTTCACCTTACCTCAATATTCATGTATCCAATTAGCACGAAATAAAAATAGCGTTAAATATCTTTAAAGTATTAATTTTATCGTGAAAAATACTTTGATTCTCTCAATGCAACACAAACTGTTATGAGATACTCCATAAATAGAAAAACATCGTATTAGATCTCATGAAGCCCTATAACGCTCAATGGTAAGTGCATTACACATCTCCGTTTCTTCACTATGATTCTCTTTAATTTACAAAGCGTAAACAATAACTAGAAGTATCAGATTTACTTAATAATCGCTAACTGTTATCCCGATCGTTACACGCAGCCTAAATTAATGGCCTTAGATGCATGAAACGTTATTTACAATTTTTTATATTTACAATATTATTTACAATATTATTTACAATATTTACGAGCATAAAAATGTTTTTTTTATAAATTCACAAATTCATGTTATATTTATAACTATTGGAAGTCCTATGTTACCTCTAGCAATGTCGGGTTCATCTTATTTAGTTGGCAATATCATGGGATGAGAAGTTGGATTACTTATTACTCCGGTCTGCTACGGCACAGCCCAAAATCTAACAGGCCTGGACTGAATTGCAACTAGTATATCAAGTATCAGTGTGCCTATAACATTTACAATAAAGTCCATTTTAAACTATCATGGTAACCCACTGAAAATTTTCCCATAAATCATAAAAATCTATGGCCATGCAGAAACATCTCACCAGTATACCAAACTTTGATATAAACACGTTACTTTGATTTGAATTACATTCTCATTTGATTTGGATTAAATATTGCTCTCGGTAAATTCCTGATCAGAGAGAGAAATTCGCAAGCGCAAACAATCGCTTCGAACTAGGTTGTTAACCCAGGTTATCCCGTTAGAAGGCTCTGTACTCACGCGCAACCATTTCTTACGGGTATTATCCTAGCAGTCATGCTAATGTATGCAGCTCACACCCTGTACAGTTTGTTATAGCGAATGCAAAACTCACATGTGGTTCGTCTTATCAAATTAAGCCCCGCCGCTTGTACCTAACCGGACTACGGATGGTTTTAACTTATTGCAGGTGGGAGAAATGGGAGACCTATAAGCACACCAGTTATATGAATAATAGTAGGGAGTAACAAACATTCTCAAAACTTTTCACATTTTAAATAAAATTTAGTGCCAACCCCCGAAAGTATTTTACACTTTTTGAGTATATAGGAAAATCTTTTTAAAAAGTGTGTTATCTTAACGAACATTAAAAATAAACATACATTTACAAATAAAAAAACAAATTTAATTATCTATACTAATAATAATCTATACTAATAATAAAGAGGAAAGATTTGATTGTTTGCATTGAATAGGCTCCGAAACTACTGAACCGATTTGAAATATTCTTACACTGTTGGAAAGCTACACTATCCCCGAGTAACATAGGCTATATTATATTTTCAAAAAAATTAGGGATCCTTAATAAAACTCCAATAATGTAACCTAAGGTGTAAAAAATAAAGAAAACCGAAGCAAAGCGAGGGCGGTTACTCGTATTATATAATATAGAATATATTATAGAATAGGTAATTTGAAATCAATTTCTATAATGATGACATTGAAACATTTTATTGTTCCTATCTCGTAAAATTTGATTTGTAGTATTCATTTGCGTAGGCAGGCTCTCCATTTAGGCTTTTAGTGCCTAATTTTCAATCGAGTTTATCATAATGTATTCAGTTTATGGCAAACATGGTACAACAACAAAATTAATATTGTAAAGCCTTACTTATTTAACTTAAATTTATGGTATCCATTAAATGGGCTTAAATCATTCTTTATTTTCTTTATGTCATTCGTTGTTCCACTCACCATGATTCAAACTATGATTTGTGTTATTGGTACAATTTTTATGTAATCGGACGTACTAATCGCTGATGAAAAAATGTTTCCATGTTTCGACCGGAAGTTGTTAAATTACACGCTATGGTTTTAAAATTGCTCATCTGCTTTCGCCACTTTTTCAAGGATATAATATATCTTACGCTAAACACCCCTAAAACGCTCACATCGCGCTCTCAGTGGAAAAAAAGGATAAGTCGTGTTACTTTAAAGTTTAGTTATTAATATGATTGGAAAGAGGGACGAAAGCTGCTCTCCAGTAAAATTGCTATTTTCATCTTATGCCTTTTTTCCACTGAGAGTGCGACATGTCATGTTCGCTAACTACTCCAAGCCTCAGTATGAAGATAACGCACCCTAATGCATATTATACATCTATGATAATGATTACCTTGCATTCAGTATGTTCTACTGTCAATTTGCACATTAAGTAGAAATCTGGTAAAGAGAACGTACAAATAACTGGCGGATGAAACAACAACATAAAAAGGAAGAATATTTTTATTTGTATTCCTGTATTTGTTTCGTGCATATTAATTAAAAATGTTTAACAATAATAAACTCTTTGATATCACTGCAATCTTTTACACATCTAAAATAAAAAATAAAAAAACTTTCAAAGGTTGACATCAAAGAGGTTTTAATACTTAAATGCTTCTAATAAACTTGTCTGCTGAATAAAACTGTTTTTAGTTTTATTTGTACGAAAGTTATGACAAAATGTGTTATTATGTGGTCAGATACGTAATTACAGCTCTCTCCGTAATAATACTTCCATAGTCACATCCACTAAGTCAAATGAGAATGCAATTCGATAAAACAAATAAATAATAACTAAATAAATGATAAAAAAATCATCAGTACTAATAACCCATTTACCTATAGCCGGGTTAATAGTCAAGCAATAATTCTATACCAGTAGGTATAATACACACTTTCTTCAAAAGAGGTTTCAAACATTCACTTCAACCCCGTGGCTTTGGCAACTCCTCAAAGTTCAGTTAGCCAGGTCAAAGCTAACAGTTAAACTTGTAACACCCCTCTTTTTTCTTAAAAATAGACAGGGTAAGTAAACAAAGCAAATTGATGATATTATTATGACGCGATTCAAAATAAATGTAAGGCACTATTAAATTTCTGGAGGCGGTGCCGATCGCCCTACAGGTTGCATCGCATTAAAAGTTTTAATAACCGCCTCCACACTCTAGTTATACAGACGTGCAACGTGTAACATAAATATTGATAAAATATATCCAGTTACGTCTTCCGTCAGCAACACGCTTCATTTAACCATTGCCTAGGAACACATCTCACTCTTATAGATCTTATTTACAATATGTAGATCGGTATTTTATATCGTCGGTATCATCAAATTCTTTTTGCTCCTATACTGCTCTGGGAGAGAAAGAAAATCGTATAATTTCAGCTGCATATCTACCCGCGCAAGTCTTTCCACCTGACTGAGGGATATTGTAGGACCAGCATATAAACTGCACATTGGTCACCCGTACGGTGGCGGGAAATCCACCAACAACAGCATTCCCAAGGAGGGTTGGCGTCAGGCAGGCGGCCGGCTGTAAAACTTCAGCTAAATCTCTTTGGCAATATGGAAAATACAAATGGAATGCGTGTAAGGGCTAGTTCGTACCCTTCAGGCGACGCGCAGGGGCAGCACCCGGCTCCTGTGGGAAATGGACAAGGGTTGTTGCACCAACCCGGGCGGGGGCAACGTAAGAAGCGAGCTCGGGAAATAAGAATGAGGTTTGCAAGTTGGAATGTTGGGACGATGACTGGAAGAGCAAGAGAGTTAGCGGATGTATTGAAGAGAAGACGTATAAATGTAGCATGCTTGCAAGAAACGAAGTGGAAAGGGACGAAAGCAAGAGAGATTGGTGAGGGGTACAAGTTTTATTATTGTGGCAGCGACGGAAAAAGGAATGGTGCAGGAATAGTGTTAGATAACGAATTGAAAGAATGCGTGATGGATATTAAGAGGATGAATGATAGAATAATAAATGTAGAAATCATGTTCGAAAATTTGGTTTTGAATGTAATTAATATGTATGCGCCACAGATAGGATGTGATGATACAGTAAAAGAGAAGTTTTGAGAAGATTTTGATGGTATGGGCATGTAATGAGGCGGGAGGAAACGCATGTGACGAGAAGAGTGATAGATATGAATGTGATAGATAGACGAAGGGAACGAGGAAGACGATGAAAAGATGGATGGATTGTGTTATAGAGGATATGAAAGATAAGAAAGTTAGTGTAAAGATGACGGCTGATACAGAAGTGTGGAAGAGGAAAGCATATTGCGCAGACCCCATATAATATTGGGAAATGGGCAGGACGATGATGATGGTATCATCAAATTCTTTCTAGCGCTTAATGAACTAGCGATAGGTATAGCTTGAGCTAACAACACAGGATGCCCCGTAATATGGTAGGTCCACCCTCAAGCTATCTGCCCTTTTCAGTTCATCCACTACTTACGGGACACCCTGTATATTGGATTACAAAAAAGTGGCTGATTAAGATATTGCTAAAATTTAAAATATTGTGACCGTATATTTTAGAGTCCTTGTCTAAAATCTTGAAGTTCTAGAATTTTGCAATAACAAAAATTAAAATCAAACAACAATCGTAGGTACTATTTTTCTCTTTTTTCTTTCTTCAACGCATCGGTCATAGCCAACTTTTACTGATGTCCATAGCTCACCGTTTGGCGGCTAGATACTTGCGTAGGAGTTCCCAAAATAGTTATAGAGCCTCATAATATTAATGTGCGTGGATTAGCATCATAAAATTTAGTAATTAGAACATCGGAACTACACCTGCGTAGGACATGGTATAAACAGATGCTGGGCGAAAAAGTAATTGACCGAATTATGATTCATTCAACGACTTCATAGCCCATTTGTTAGAGACTGCATGCGTGTGGTCTTGGGTTCGACTCCATGTCGATCAAAACATGAATGAGAAACAAACAAAATGATTTATTAGGAATTATCATCATGTGCAATGATTCATAGGTGAAACATTTTACTATTTAATTTAAATCAGCAACTATTCGTAGTTTCAATTATTTATTCCTGAATTGAATTACGTACACATTATTAATTAGTTAAGAACATGAACCAAAAACAATCGCTTCATATTGTAAACGATATTATTTATCTTGTTTGGAACACCCAGATATTTGATGTGTTTCCGTCAAAAGAACTCGGAAGACTCAAAGCGAGTAAGTTTCATATTTCTTTTTTATTGGGACACAGGAGGAAGATCTTCGAATAATAATGAACAGTTTATATTGAAATAGCTTGGAAACAATTGGAATGTTTACTGGTGGTATTTATACGAGGACGGTGTCTATGGTGTTACACTATACTGTAACTATTTGCAGTTTCATAGTTAGTTTAAAGGTAGTAGTTAAACTATAATATATTACCTATCTAAAATTCTAAATCATGATTCTCCAAGGCTCGCATGTGGTAATTTAGATTAAGTCATTAAACTATTGTCAACAATCACAATTCACATGTCATTTTGTCACACATATCCAGTGATATTTGCATCGACAAGCATTTGTGTGAATAGTGATGTTTAATCTTGTTACTGTCTACCAGAGATATAGATAGAACTATATCTGTGCTGTCGACCATCTCTGCATTGGGACGACCAGTTACATATACATACGTTTTACTGAGAAGCAATATAGAGGCGGGCAGGCGACAATAGAAAGATAATGGCTGAGTCCAGTTACTGAAACTAGACATAACAATGCCAGGGGACAGGTAGTATCAATTATCTGTTACAGTATTCAATGTTTATGATACCTTTGTTATTTCAAATGGTAGTAATACCATTTTTGTCTGTTTTAATACCATGTGACGTGACCCGGTCTTTCATCTTACCACCTTTGAGTTGACGTCCAAGAAATTGAATTTCCGCTAAATATAGATTCTATGAACGTATAAATTAATGTTTTTGTATAAAAGTTGTACTTAAGCGATAACTTTGGATATTATCTATTGTATATTCAGTAATCTAAGAATAGACTCATAATTATATAATGGAAGATGAATGTAGCATCATTTTCTTGTTTCTTGAATATTATATACCTAAAACGGCAATTAAAATAATCGCAACTTTGTTTAAAAATGTTATAGAAACTTATTTGATACAAAAAATCTTTCAGGTTATCTTACAGGTCAACTGTTTTTCTAGATATTTTATTTACGAGATTTGATTGTATAATTATGCTTCGCTTGTATATAGTATATTCGTATCAATGGGACGATACTGTTATTAACTACGCCTCGTGACCTGTTCAGGTTTATCGCTTAGGTCTGTAAGGGCCACATTCTGTTGATAAAGACTAAATGTGTCATAAAAATATCTTAGGAAGGTCTTCGTAACTTAATAATTACTGTTTATCCTGATTTTGTTACTATGGTAATAAAATGGTAGAAGCCTCCAAAATTGTACCTACACGGTAAACATTATTCTTAATTTTGTACTTTCCTTTACGAGGTTAGTGACATTGCGGGTAAAAAATGCATAAAAATTCTTTCAAAATGTACCTACGTAAGACAAGTTATTTAATTAATTTTAGGAATATTATACTGCGAAAAAATCGTTAAGCATCCTAAAGCATGCGGGACAATAGATAATATTTTCAAGTCTGTATAACATTTGGAGAAACATACCAATGAATGTTTTTTCATGTAAATATAGCATTGAAAATAGAAAGATAACGACAATACACAATGTATTGTAATTTCAGGAGTACGTATCACATTACAAACAAGTATATCTTACATCAAAAGACGTTTAAATGTTGGCAATAACAACATGACAGAATGGTGCTCTCCCAAGACGTTGTTACCGACTAAATAAACTTCTAATTCCTTTGTGCGCCTTTGAGCTTATGTTTACGTGGGGGAAATAATCGAAATAACCTTTACCGCTTTTTTCGTCTATGCTATAAATTCATCACATACGAAAATCTGCTACCTACGTTCTAAGCGCGACATTCCCAAAAGCTATAAATCTTTTTAGTGATATAAAAATGCGGTCAAGTGCGTATCGGACCACGCATGGTTGGTGTCCAATTGGGACTAAATTCAAAAGAAAATACTCTAGATCATTGTTAATTTAATGAGTATAATTTTTTTTCTTTATTCTATTTTTAAGGGAAACAAACTGTGTTTTTTGCTGTTCAAAATGCAAAATAGGACTACATTACGCGAACTATTGGGTATCTAATAGGTACCTATGAATTAAGAGATTTATATGAAAATCTCATATATAAAATTCTCGTGTCACAATGTTACTTACTCCTCCGAAACGGCTTGACGGATTTTTATGATATTTTATATGCATATTCAGTAGATCTGAGAATCGGCTACTATCTATTTTTGTTATAAGGGTTTTCCATCCCTATCTTTTTTTTATTTTTTATTTTTGTGATAAGGGTTGTCCATCCCTAATTTTTTTTAAACCTTAAATTTTCACCCTTCTATCGCCAACCCCTATTTTTTAATAGTCATTTTAGTAATTTAATAATTTTTGATCCCGCTCGATAACTGATCAATTGTTAGGCAATACGAAGTTCACCCGGTCAACTGACCGGGTTCGTAACTAACTAGATATAATATAAAAAAATTAATAAATTTGTTATTTTTTATTTTAGATAATTGTTTGCAATTCTTGGCAATAGACTGTGACGTCCTGTTACCTGTTATATTAGGAATTTGAAGTAAATTAATAATTATTATAATAATTTACTTCCATGATAATTAGTACTCAGATGACCGAGCTTTGCTCGGATGCCATCTAATGATGTAGCTTTAGTGTTTGCTACTCGCCAACAGATGTCAGGAGGAGTCTATTGTAGCAGTTTTTCATTGCCTCAAAACATGGATATGACATTTTCTAAAAATGAATCCTAGCTAGATCGATTTATTGCCCCCGAAACCCTCTGCATACTAAATCGTTGGAGCCGTTTCCGAGATTCCGAGACTATACATCTAAATAAATATACAAAAATTGCTCGTTTAAAGGAATTAATTATTAATTTACTTCCAATCGAATGTCGGTAAGTAAGCAATAATTATCTATATTATTTATTATTTTCATCTACGTAGCCTGGTTAAGTGACCCAGTTAAGTGGTTCCTACTTTAGATCCATACTCATGTAACAGAAATTTTTTGGTTTTGGGTTGTCTTTTTTATATCTCATTTGTCTATGCCACCCGGGACGCATTTTCATGCAGATTTTTAATTACGTTTATTTATTTATTATTTAATCAAAGTAACTTGGATAGGGATTGGGTTAACTAAATATAATACCTAACAGTTACTGTAAACATTTTACTAAAGTTAAAATTTAATTTAATTTAGGTAAATAAAACTGTATGCCATTTTGATTTAAAATCCAATAAATTGTGCAAAGGTAACGGCTACACTTTATCAGTAGCCTACCAGTGCCACAGACAAGACTTGCGGAGTTAAATCTATCAGTTGAAAGTTTAAATTGACACTAACTGTCCCAGCGAACTTTGTACCGCCTAACATATCAATATCATATTACTTTTCACTAAACTTTGTTATACGGGTCTGGATCCGGTCCGACTCCCGTCCGATTCCAGCTCCTGTCTAAATGAAATGAAATAATCTTTTATTCATGTAGGTATGACTGAGTATTTTATTTTTATTGCAATAAATTATTATACATATATTTATATAATAATAATTAATTCCTGAAATCCTGAATAATGAAAATATACTATAATAAATAAATAACTATTATAACATATTGTAACATAATTAATATTTCTATAGGATTTGTTAGGATTTTGTTTCGTTACGTTAGGATTAGTACAATGAAATTTGCATGCCTTATATGGTGGAATGTGGAGGACATAATGTTATGATTACCTAGTTTTAAGACATTGTTGACCCACTTTTGAGCAAATAAATAAATTTGAAATATAATATTTATTTTGCTGTGCCACTGCTCTCATGACTTTACGTTAGTATATTTAGTTCATTGCATGACACCGATATAGTAGATAGATGTGGTAACACTTCAGTAATGTGTTAGTACTTCTTAGAGCTTGAGACAAAGGAACCTCAACCTAGTTGTGTAGTTGTGTATTGTTGAGCTTTGCAAGTAGAATATGCCTCTAGTGTGCTTCGAGCAGCTCTTGCCCGACCGTGTCAATCGTAAGGATTAGCAGGAGCTGTAACTAACAGAAATGCTTTATACAGGGTGTCCCAGCGCGAAGTGACCGCCCGGCGTCTATTGATTATGTGGACAAAACTATCGACAAAAACCATTAAAGTAAAGGTCTTATCGGTTTGGTTAATTTTTTATTAGCTTTTTAATTTTTTTGTAAAAAAACCTGACTTGTTGCACTAATTTCAAATTTTTTTTTTTGTTTTTACATTTATTTTCATTCTGTTTTTTTTATTTACTAGCTGTTTTCATAGTTTATCTATTCGAGGTCTAAAATCTACCTAAAATTGTATAGGACATTTTTTACAAAGAAATTAAGTGAAATTTTTTTGAAACAAATTACCCTTTTTTATTGAATTTCGCTAAAAAGTTGGGAAAATGCCCTATGAATATTATTATTTTATAATTTATTATTAAATAACATAATATTACCTACAAAATCTCATAAGAATGTTTGTAGTTATCTCAGTCATTTACCGAACTACAAACTCTTGAAGTATGCACCCTATCTTCGATAATAAGAAGAGGAGACTTTTAAAACCAGGCTAGTGGATCATTTAAGTGTCTTACAATCAAAAATACTTTTGCCCTTTGATAGAACAATTTTAAAGATAAGGAAACAATAAAAACAAATGAAAATTTAAATCATTAATTTAAAAAAAAACAGTAATTCATTCATAACGTTTTCGAAATGACCGCCATTGGCATTAATACAGGCTAAGGCTCAAAATTACATCCTTTGAGTGGTTCTTTGCACTTCCAAAAGGTTCGCTCCTATTTTTATAGCAGCAGCATCAATCCTCTGTTTCAATTTTTCTCTCCTAGCTATTGGCACAGCATACACTTTTTGTTTAATGTTGCCCCAAAAATAATAATTAAGAGGCGTTAAATCAGGAGACCAAGAGAGAGAGATAGTCCAGTAGCATGGTCCTCGAAGGTCTCAATTGAAACAAAGTATTGATGCTGATGCTACAAAAATAGGAGCGAACCTCTTGGAAGTGCAAAGAACCACTCAAAGGATGTAATTTTGAGCCTTAGCCTGTATTAATGCCAATGGCGGTCATTTCGAAAACGTTATGAATGAATTACTGTTTTTTTTTAAATTAATGATTTAAATTTTCATTTGTTTTTATTGTTTCCTTATCTTTAAAATTATTCTATCAAAGGGCAAAAGTATTTTTGATTGTAAGACACTTAAATGATCCACTAGCCTGGTTTTAAAAGTCTCCTCTTCTTATTATCGAAGATAGGGTGCATACTTCAAGAGTTTGTAGTTCGGTAAATGACTGAGATAACTATAAACATTCTTATGAGATTTTGTAGGTAATATTATGTTATTTAATAATAAATTATAAAATAATAATATTCATAGGGCATTTTCCCAACTTTTTAGCGAAATTCAATAAAAAAGGGTAATTTGTTTCAAAAAAATTTCACTTAATTTCTTTGTAAAAAATGTCCTATACAATTTTAGGTAGATTTTAGACCTCGAATAGATAAACTATGAAAACAGCTAGTAAATAAAAAAAACAGAATGAAAATAAATGTAAAAACAAAAAAAATATTTTGAAATTAGTGCAACAAGTCAGGTTTTTTTACAAAAAAATTAAAAAGCTAATAAAAAATTAACCAAACCGATAAGACCTTTACTTTAATGGTTTTTGTCGATAGTTTTGTCCACATAATCAATAGACGCCGGGCGGTCACTTCGCGCTGGGACACCCTGTATATATATATTTTTTTTTTTTTAGGTTTTGTTACATTTAGAAATCCACTGTATAGAATGTATTGAAGGTTAATTATCTAGGATGAGATCGATAAAACGTGCATAGGCTTTTCTTAGACTTAAAATTATCCGAACCAAAATAATGGTCCGAATTCAGCCTTATTTTTATATGACTATTTTCATATAAAGTGTTAGGCGTCTAGTAAATTTGACAAATTTGATTTTAAGTACCAGTGTAAGTGCGCTTTATACTTTATAGATCTCACCCTTTATCATATAGCTTGTAGAATCAGACATTGTTTAGTTAGTTATTGGCTCTTCGAGATCTGATTACTTATTAAAATTGAAAAAGAAATGCGGGCCGTTAATCGGCTCAAGTTAATTTTGGATATCGGTCGCCACTGACTTACTTTATCTGACTGATGGCCTTTATGTTAACAAGTAAAGGTCAAACCGAGACCACTGTAGCTGAATCGTAACCGCATATAAATCGATGTGTTTGGGCTTATGTTCAGCAATTTTATATGTATGTAAATAATTTTTTTTTAGTGACATACTATGCTTATACACGTGCAGGGTAGAGGTAAAACCGTGATTCTAATTTATAGTGTTCGTAATAATTTTAAAACTATTATCTGATCAAAATATAAAACGTTTAGTTTTCTTCTCGTTCAACTGGATGCTATTAGATACTCAAATGCTTTCAACAAATATGAAACATGTAGCGAACTTTATTTGCAATCAATTAACATACATGTTCTGTTGACATTTTCGAAATTGCTCGGTACGGGTAAACTAAGTTGGATAAACTATAAAGTTTGTCATTTCATAATCATACGAAGAAAAGCAGTAACTTGCAAAGCCTATTAACGTGAAAAAGCAGGGTAAAAGCAAATCTGAAATTGAGCTATTTGTTAAGGCAAACCTCAATGTTTTTTGCTTTGTAAGACATTAGAGAAAGGAAAATACAATTCACGAGCTAAAAAGACAAAATACAAAGTTGTCGTGCCGATGTACCAGGCTTGCATAAAGAGCAACTACTTGCCGATTACCGTCGGTACGCCACAATGGATAAGAGACAGCGATTTATTGCACTTTTTTTAATATGACTGCGATAAATACAACCTGTTTTTTATACAAGGATTTATTTCATTAGCGGTGCATATTATTAACTCTTATTTACGGTGTAAGATTTTGATTCTAGACGCGACGTATCTAATAACTACCTGAGTACTATCAGAATGGTACTTTTAAACTCTCATTAAAATTATCAAATGAATTGTAATTGTGAGTTATTCAGATTTCATACATATTGGAACGAAGTTCATTATCGCGCGTTGTGAAAGGGGGCTAGATGGAAAAATACGACACTTTTTTTGAAGTAATTCAGAGAGTTTTACATAGATGGCGCTACTAGCGTGATTCAGATAGATGTACAGAGATGGCAGAGATCACGCTAGTAGCGTGATTAAACAATACTTAAATCGAAAGGAACTTCGTTACATCCGGGTGTCCCTTGACACCTCTCATGTTTTTTTTAAATTTAGTTTTGAGTGGTTCATATAAATTCAAAATTAAAAATAATTTATTTATATAGGCATCACTGATATATTTATGCACGTCATTTTTAAATCTACTAACCTACCATATCTTAAAACTGCCTAGCTATAAAACTCTAAAAACAATACAATTTTGAGAAAAATATTGTAAATAAACTAAAAATGAAAATAAATAATAGGAAGGAACTACTGTTAACTAATAATATTTAATTTTAAGATAGCTCACGCGAGCATATCTTACGTTGATTATACGCTACAATAATTATGTCACTTAAGTTCGACAATACGACTTAATAAAAAAAACAATTAAAAAACCTGACTGCGTAAAAACTAAAAATAGTACTATTCAGTATTCCTTTTAAGAACATTATAAACTACTGGTTTTATTTTTTCCACCAGAATTTGTAATTGTTATTGTAAAGTTTTATTTATAAATTCATCGTTTTATATGTACTTTCCCTAAATATTTTCTTTCTTGTAAATATAAAACACTAAGTTAAAATAGCATAATACGGTACTTTGTTATTAATTTTGCGATTTAGCATTGTGTTATGTATATGCATCATTCAAGGTCAGTTAGCTCTTATAGTCCTCTTAAGGGAGTTAATAAATTAGCGACAATGGCTGTTTAAACGACTTTAAATCGTTATAATACTCGTATATCCTAAACTGTTCTGTTACATAAAATTAAAAATCATCACTAATAAATATATAAAATAAAATAATAAAAATCATTTTTTACCTATTCAACGATACCCCACTCGATAGGTTTCGAGAAAAAAATATTTTTAAGACACAATATTGCACGAAAAATCAGCCTTTTTTTTCAATTTTGATATACCCAGCATCACAATTAAGACGAATCTAACGGCACCTCTCAAGCTGAAATCAATCAAGCTGTTCAGGCTACATAGCGTGCCAAATAAATATAACCCTCCTTCTGGCGCAGTCGGGTAAAAACGCTAACAAGTGAAATTATACCCTTTTTAACGTCGTATAAAACTGCGTAGTCGGAGTTGTCAACCGAACGAAATACGTATCGCTCACAGGTCTCACCCCTCAGAAGAGATTTGGGTTCTTTCTGCGTGTTCTAGCGAGTTAAATATAGAGCTCCGAAGAATTGTTTGACCTAGTACCTGTTCAGCCTCATTGCACCAACGTATATTGAAGTTTCATTGACATCTGCGGTCACAATAGCTATTTAATCGATTATTTACCTTCGTGTCATTTTTCTATCACTTGGACCACAGCGCGAGATGAACTATGTACACGCGAGCTCAAGCTTGACTCTTCATGAAATTAATATCAGTTCTAAATAAGTGTTCCGCAATAAACGGTTTGTCAAATGTAATTCGTAATGCGGAATTCGACCATCTACACAACCGCTCCCCGCTTTCTTCTTCCATTGTTCTGAACATCGCAATAATTATAACTAAGGCAATATACTATTCAATTTGTAACGTACCTTCTAAATTAATGTTTCGATGCAACGTGACATCAACACTAAGGGTCCCGTGCAATTGTTATGCCGCAAATACGTGTTTCTTGAATTGGTACCCTTATTTTTTTAACTGTGTTCTATGTTTTTAGTGAGTTGTTAAAAATACACAGTCAAAAACAAGTCAAAAGTCTCTACCTATTCTGGTTATAAAATAAGCCGTAAAGTCTGGTTTATACGTGTTAAGTAGTTAAGTAGATAACTAAATTTTAACAAAATTTGAAGTGAATAATGTTTACTGTGTGTCCAAACATAATAATTTAGTAAAGCTCTTTAGTTCATACAATTTTTCACCACCTACTTAATTACTTAAGCATTTTGCTAAATTTTAACTAAAAAGTGCCTGTCTATACGTATTAAGTGATAAGCTCCGCCTACCTACTTAACAGAAAATAGAAAATTTTCTAAATTACTTGTCTACTTGCGTACTAAGTTTTAACTACTAAATTGTCCGTTTAGACGTATAAATTTACTTAAAATTTAGTTATCTACTTAACTAATTAATACGTGTAAACAGAACATAAGACGTCAAAAGAAACAATTTCTGGTTGATATTAGGAACTCCTGAATTTTTCACTTTTTTTGGATTTTTTGTCAACAAAAATATTCATAGTTACAATATTTTGTATTTAAATTATACTTTTTTAAATAAATTTAATACTATCTAAAGATTTCCTCGGAAAACCTTCAATACGTTTTTCTGGGAAACGTTTTTTTATGTTTGCAAAGCATTAAATATTTTAGTACACTCTATTGCAATTGTAAAACAATAAACTAAGAACTGAAAAGTTCACTGAGTTCATATCCGCTGCGGAAACAATTACCGACGTCCTGTTTTGTACTTAAATGCTGCACGTTCTGATGAACCACGTGCTAAACAGCTAACGATATCAGGTCTCTCAATAAAATTTAATTTCTTTGTAGTCCAATTATTATGGCACTTTTAATTTAAAATCTAACAAGTATTTCTCTACAATATGGTCCCTAGACGATCATGCAGCATTTACGTACAAAACAGGAGACCTCTCTGTACTATTTAGGCTGTAAAGCATTAAAAAAAATCGATAGCTTACATGATAGTCCGTCATAATCATGCGATCATGCACGCTTTACTTAAAAGGTCCCTAGACGATGCGAGATACGAAAGCGTCATGTAAGCGATCAATAATTTTAAGGGATTTAGTAATAAAGTTAACACTAGCCAAACATTGATGACAGTACTAATCTCTAACCAACTATTTTGCTGTGATCAAAATCAAATTATAATCTATCTAATACCTTTAAACGAGCAGTTATTGTATATATATATATATATATATTTTCTGAATCTCGGAAACGGCTTTCATGAAATTTAGTATGCAGGGGGTTTCGGGGGCAATAAATCGATCTAGCTAGGATTCATTTTTAAAAAATGTCGTTTTATCCGTGTTTTCAGGCAATGAAAAACGGCTACAATAGACTTTTCCTGACATATATTGGCGAGTAGCTACACTAAAGATAAAGCAGATGGCGTTGTTAAGCAATACTAAACCGAGCAAAGCTCGGTCATCCGGATATTTACTGGTTAAATGGTAAATAAAACCACTGTCCTAAACCATGGACTTTCAGAAACAGACCTCAAACCACTACTCTAATTGGAGAAAACATTTTGTATTCAGGAACCATGTTACATTGTTTGTTTTTATTACCCGGCTGCTAGGAAAGTTTTAGTTTTTCGCGCGTCAAATCAAAGAACTATCAAATTAAAGAACTCATCATAAGGATTTCAAAAATAGCTTTCATGATAGCTTTTTTGATAGCAGGCGGGATCCTGTGCCACTGTTCCCACTTCGTTGCGCGCGCTCTATACTACTGTATACTCTAAGCATTTTAGCCTGTAACGAAATGCCTTTTCAGCAATATTAATTTCATTCCCATCCATTCTGAGCATAAAAAATACTAAAAAAAATACCTGCTTAACGCACTGGAAGTAAAAATATTAATTATCTTAATAATTGATATTTAGCATAGGAAGTAGAGCGTATTGAAATAGTACTACAGTAATGAGATATACTACCTACTCTTTTTAATTAGGTTCATATTAAATTCTTCATATACCACAATCTTTAAACTGGGTTGTATACCGATTGTACTTTGTTGTGCATATGGGAACAATGACACAACAATAAAAGTTGTTCATACGAGTACAAAGTTGGTCCGTGAAGGAAAAGGGACCCTATGAACGTAAGAAGTGAAGATCATATATTTAATTCAGATTAATGGTGTTCTTAATATTATGATGGTAGTGTTTTACCATCTTGTTCATCTTATTAGTGACACCAGCTGCCTCACTGACTCGTTGCCGATTAATTTGATTGCCGATTGAATTGATATAATTGGAATTTATAGTGTGAACCTGAAGCTTAAAATCACGGTTTAACCTGGCATTTCTGTTGTCTACCGCGTGAATTTACCAGATACCAGTCGAATAATTCGTTATGCATTTCTGTATAAACCAGAAATAATGTTAGCTTTCTTTGAGTTCAATATCACCGGTAGGTAAATATCGTCTTTAGCCTTTCACAAAATTAAATCATAATCGTTGCGCAAATCAACGACTTCATTAATCATAAAAATCATAGCAATTAAAAATAAATAAAAATAACGTCACGAAGCTACGACGAACCTGATGTTTCTAGAGTTACTCGCGACAGTTCATACGATATCACTGTTACCAAACAAGTTTCTATTATAGAAATCAGACCGTGAAAATGAAAACTGTTTTAACTCGTCATTGTTATACTAACGGTTTACGGCCCTATTCATATAGGTATAGAATGACAAGATTTTTTCGGCGCGCCGACTACAAAGGTCCCCCCGGCTATAGCTCGCAAAAGAATAAGTTGATGCGACATGCAAAGGACGACGGAATCGACACGTGGGCAATCTACTTGATTATATTTCTGCTTACCTCACAATGAATTGCGGGGTAATTTTGAGTCGATCAATTTGTAGAGCATTATGCTTCTTGGAGCGAAACGATTGGCTTCGCGTTCCTAGCTAGCCCGCAGTCGTGGATAATTGATTAGCCACGGGAAGCCCTTAATTCCTTATATGTTCTTACTTTCATACATTTCTTTCGTCAATGTAGTAATAACAAAAGTGGTTATACATATACCCCGCAGCACATATTTTCCGTTAACACTTTTGTTGCGTTAGGAGATTTATTCGGTATCTTGCAATACTATCTTGAACCCACAAGAAATCCATAGGTAAATATCATTGGTTTTGAGGAAGAAGTTATTTTCATATTGTTGTTTTAGCAGACTGATCAGGTCTCACACGCACCACAGGATAGGTTAGTTTCAAGATCTTTTAGGTCTCCAACGCACCAGATGAAAGTTATTTAAAAAGGATGCCGCAGGGAACGTGTTAAGTACAACATAATAATATCATACATACTCATAGCCCTACACAAAATTTTCCTGTGTCGTGAATCCTGAGACTGAGAATAGAAATTTAAAATCATCACCTAAGCTTCTGTCTCGCTGGGAATCGAAACCTTCGAGATCCTTTAAACGGCAGTCCTGTTTCGACAAATATTTCACAAACTGTGTTCTGGAAATAAACATGTTAAGATTAAAATGCGAAAACGGAATATCAAGATAAACACCGCTAATTAATGCATGTGGCAAACGAAACGCTTGTACCAACATGGGACTGATTACTGCAGCCTTCATGTCTGCCAAAGCTTGTGAAAAGAAATGACATACTTTCTTCAGACGCGCGAGTCTATTTTCATTTTTCGCCTTCTAGATAGCAGAAAGAGATAGTATTTTTAGTCCTTGCAATCGTTTCATGGAACATTATTATAATAGTTAATAGTATGGATTATTCCATTAGTACAAAATATTTGCAACGGTTTGCCGAGTTATTTTGGTGAGTTATTTGAGAGTATAATCGCCTAGGGACAAAAATAGTACACATCTGCACAACAAAATAAAAGATCGTGATCGGATTTACAGTATTACAATAAAGGCCATTCCGTAAGGCTAGATATATGGTAAAGATTATGTTAATATTGATCAAATAGTAGTAATAATATATAATAATAATAATAACGAAAGCTTTTTGGACAAAGAGGAAAGTTTACTGTCTAATTTCTACCTAATAAACATACGTCATTGCATGTGAAACTTTGGCGGTCGTCCTTTTACGTAATCTACCCACTTACCATATTATTTCCACGCCGATTCACTTTATCAATTAATACCACGAATTATAGAATATCAATTAATACGTCGAGGAGTGCTCGGTTATAGGGAAGGCCTGAATAGAGGCGTAAATAAACTTGAGATTAGTGTGATTTAATGTGATTTCCATAATTTTTTTTTGTATTAAGTCATTTTTCAAGTTTTTCACGTGTTTGTCTTAATTCTTCTATGTCTTCTACAATTGTGTACTATTATATCTTATGTGGTCTTAGCAGAATTTTACGTATTACCACCATAAATTACCCCTACCATATAATACATAAATAGTTGGTTTTACTTACACTGCAGTCCGTATTTGGATGGCTTGACCTTAAGTGGTAAAAGTTCTTGAGCCCTATCGTACTTTAGACTTCGGAGTAAAAATACGGGTCCCTGTTTCTTTTCGACCTGCAAACAAAGACCTGCTTTTCGCCTTGCAGAATCCAAGGGTCGTGTGACATTTATCACTTAACCTCAGGTGGCTAGTTTACTTGTTTCTCGAATATTTCCACAAAAAAAAAACTAAAAATGCAAATTAGTATTATAATTTTTCGACCCTAAACGATTTCCAACCAATATATTTTGCTATCGTATTTTTAAAGCCAAGTCCATGCCATTCTCGCGTGACAAACAATTTTAACTACAATAGGTTTTTGGTGCCATCAACATGAGTTTTAATAAAAACTTATACGTAATCACAAATTTTGTTTATAAACAAAATATATTTAAATATTGTTGAATTGTAGCTTTCATACGTTCAACGACGAATACGAATCATCAACTGTAGATAACTCATTGTAATTTATAAATCATCGTGAATTTATCTGAGATATAAATAAGTTTTCCATACATAAACCAAACAATTCACAGTGCACAATTTTTCTCATACCAAAGGGCTTGAACACCGGATGTATTTTGTATTTAAATTGAAGTTATTTTGTTCTTTAATAATAATTAATTTATTACAAATAAAGTCGCAGCTTGCCTTTTTCTATTGCAAACTTATGAATCATCAAATGAATCGTTTTGTTTGTGCCGGCGCGCCGCGTCTTGGGAACTTAATTCGTTCTGTTCTTCACAGTATACCATATGGTGACGATATCAAGGTCTCGGCTAAAAATATATCCCAATGTTCCCATGCTGCATAGCAGAATGATTTATTTTACACATTAACATCATGTTCATCTTTATACATCGTTGGAATACTATTAATAAAATATTTATGCGCGTATTTTGTGTCAATGGAACAGCAATGCAATGAACTAATCGTTCACTGCGGCAATGTAATAAAACGCTGTAATGTTACAACTATGTAGTAGTTATAGTATTGTGACGGCATAGATACGTGTATGACAAGAAGACGAAATTATCTAATAAGATATTGCGCCGAATGAAGGATTGCAGATCAATTCGTAGGCGTGGACCTATAAAAATGGAAAAATAATTTATTTTTTTAATCTGTCAACTTTTCGGAAGCGTGCTTTGACATGGAGAGCAGAGAAGACGTAAAGAAACTCCTCGGCACATTTTTTAAAATAATGAAAAGCAGCAATATTAGGATTTTCTTTAAAGTACAATATGCTAAGTTGTGAAAAAAAGTTGCGATACGCTTAAGGCGAAGGAATAAATAATCCAGTTTCAAAAGGAAAAAAATATCAGAATGTATATTTTTGCAGTAAGTTGTAGCAATGGTCGTCTCACAGAGAACTGTAGTATATAGTTATGTATCTTTGTCAATCTAGAACGATGAATTGAGGGGTGTGCTGTATGATGTAAATCTGTTTATCTAGTTCATTCTTCAATATTAAATAGCGAAAACTACTTTAGACTTTAGATATTAGTCCAAACGAGGTGCCTTTTACCACAGCTTTTACTAATTTTAACTAGTTTGTGCTCGACTGTAAATAGAACTTGAGACTGCAAGTTTCAAACTATTGATAGGTCATAGCCTTAATATTTAATTGTGCTATCAAACTCGTTGGGTAAAATGTTAGTATAATATCATTTATTTTATAAAATAATCTAAGTTTGAAATGTTTGTAAAATATTAATGCTGTTCTGTAATAAATATTTTACTTCCTATTCCTATAACGCTCAAATCTATGCATATTACAAAATGAAGTTCCCCGGCCACGTCTATCTGTCTGTATGAACGCGATGAACTGAAAAACTACCAAACGTATTTTTGTGGGTATTTATTCATCAATAGATAGTGTAATTCCTGAGGAAAGTCTAGGTGTATATTTCATTATGGTTTTATGTAAACTGACCGAAATCCACGCGGGCGGCAGCTAATAATATTATACAAAATAATCTTAAAAATTGGTTGAAAATTACAGAGTTCTGAGGTAACAAAAATAAGAAAAAAAATACAATCGTATCAAATAATTAATCGTAATTGTAACAAATACAACCTGTTTTTTGTAAGTCTTAAGTACATAATTTTAATTTATTTCTAAAGCTCATAGTTTCTTAGTGTTCCTGCTTTGAATAGAAGTACACGTTCACTTCTGTTGTGTTAGAGACTTTACCCCTCGCTCTCTGTTGGAAAGCTATTTGGGAGATGAAGGCTTCATCTGCAGAGCTAAAAAGCTACCACTAGCGGATAATTTTCCAAGATGTTGAAACATGGCATATGTAGTGTAGAGACAAAAGAACACTGATATTACACAATATCATACTCGTACGAGCGTGACAAGTGAAACAGCAAACTTAGCTTTGTTTGCGAATTATTTGATATTTTTGACGAATTTACGAAAATGGATGCATAAGCTTTAACTTTTATTAACTTAAATCAGTGCTGCCATCTGTATCATTAATAGAAAATCACTGTTACAATCATTAATAAAGAGAAGCTATGTCATTAAAATGTATGATTATTATCTAAATTTATACTATAATTTCTATAAACTTTTTGAAATTTATAATATTGTGCTAAGCGAGGCATTGATTTATAATATTTGCCGGAGGAAATTTCACCCGTCGAAGGAAATTTCCCTTTTTCCCCGCTTTACACAATATTCACGTAATCTACTAATCTTAAACTGTTAGGTTGACTTAACTTTATTCAATATAATATATTTATTTGATATAAATCTGTATTTCAGAACCACATAAAATATTTGGCACCTAATGCCATGGTATTTTAAAAACTTATTTTCTCTTAAATTTGGGAAAAATTGCTCAAAGTTTGAATGCTATCGATAAAACAAAATATAACCCTTCCAATATTTCAATTATTTTAAAACGTACACATACTCGTACTAAAGTACACCTTTACTCATATACACATAAACAGATAAATTATGAATTTATCTAAATAATGTATAATATCTTGCAGGTAAAAAGAACTTGTAAATTGCTTGAAAACGCCTTTTTCGAAATACCTCGGAATTAGGTGCTCTCTACTGTCATCTCAAATGCGCAAAATCTGTACACCACTCATTAAAAACGTGGCAGACTCAGACCTAAAATCTATATATCCTAGGCAACCGGGGAAACTGAAAGGTTGCCTTAAATTTATGTTAAAAAATAATAGATATTAGAAGGTGGGTCGGATGGCCGAAATAAAATAAGAACTCGACTACTTTCGGTAGAACTGTATTTGGGCAGAGTAACACCTTACACGTCTTATTGTCACAGAATGACCTCTCCTCTACGTTACATGCGCTTATATAGAAAAATCAGAGTCAAAACAATGTCTCATCAAGACTTATCTTACATTCATTTTACAATCACAATATTTAATACATATCTATAAAATAAATAAATGTTTATTAATAATATTCATTAATATAATTAATTACATGAAACTAAGTATACTAGTGTAATAATCAAGTAATCTAAACATAATGTGTCGCCATCTACTTGGTAGTGTTGGCAGTAGTTTGTAACATAATATAATAATATAAAATTAAGGTGAACACGACTACCGTGCAGTGCATGCATAAACACCATAGGTTATTTATCTAAAATTCTAAATTGTTGTTCACGGAATGCTCTTTTCGTGTAGTTTTTGTATGCCGATGGATATCTCACAATACCGATGACGAGAACGAGTTCAATTGTGTACTAGGCAAATTCAAACATGAATTGAAATACACATGTCGTAAAACATTTCGAAACATTTTTGGGCTTGTATGTTAATTTTTAAAGTCGATCTCTATATAACGATCTCAAAAAATATAGTACATATAGTAGAGAAAATATTCAGTGCAAGTACATTCATTTGTGAAGTGAAAGGTCTCTACGTTATTTAAAGGTACTACTTTAAAAAAGTGGCAATATATGTGTAGAAACATTTTAAATTAAATATGTAAATAGATTTTTTCACATAATTATAACATTTTCATAAAATACTACATTCCGATACCAGTATAAAAATAGTCGAAAATACTCCGACTTCACATTTTTTAATCCCTCAATAAAAACCCTGTTTTTTAAGCCTGTGAAAAGAAAATAGAACCCGATTGAAATGTCGTAATTTTTAGAACTATACAGAATCAAAGAATGTATGCAGAATTTAGTAAAACGAAGAAAGGGAAAAATATAGCTGTACGCCATTTGAAAGGCAGTTTTTGAAGGAAGTTCTATTTCAAAATTCCACCATGAAACCGCGCCTATTTCCAATCATCGAATTTCACTACCAACTTTTCGTTATAGTCGTTAGTATTTTTGATTTGGAACAAGATACGGAACATTTTTACAATACGTTGATACTTGTGACAATGTTTTAACTTAATACGCTATGATCGGTGTTTTAAATAACATTTATTTGGTATTCTCGATTCTAAATAGAAGATATTTAATTTTACTCTTTAGTTTTCTAATTAGATATAAAATTTTTTTAAAACACGTATTCAAATATATTTTCCGGTTTTTTTAAATCTGTGTTTATGAAATGTCACTTTATAAAGAAAGATAATTAAACAGTAATTTTTTTTATCTACTTTTGCAACTTACGAACCCGGTAGCGTTTATTCGAACCTTTAATACCCCGAAGTTAAATCGTGCGACGACCAGTGTACCGGCTAGTTTAAATATTTGTATCAGTATAAACGCTTAAAATCCGTTCGAAGCATTTCAAATGTCGGAAAAGCAATTAGCCTCTCGTTTGGAAACCTAGCCTTTGATTGAATGAAAATAGACCGTGTGGGGTGTCGATAGAAGGTACGAGTATAAAACATAAACTTGATTGGAGCAATTTAAAAACACGTGTTACTATAGGATTCGACTCCACGACCGATAGGAAAAACGAATAAATGCGACAACACTGTGTTGAAGATGTCGTTATATAAGGGGACACTGTCCCTTCTGTTGATCACGGCTTGGTTAACTTCGCTGGATGGTGTGCGCATCGGTGTTATACGTAAGTATTTTTTTATTATTTTTATAAATTTTTTCTGCATTTAAGTGGTCGGATAGGAGCGGGAGAGGTGTCAAAAGATAGGGCTCGACGAGCGCTATACAGAATAGAAGTAAAATTTAATGTAGAAAGTAATTTGAAAAAGAAATTTTGAAAATAGACGAAAATTTGACGGTTTTTGCCGAAAATTTGTGAAATTTAGAGAAGATTTTTTATGAAATGTATATGAAAGAGTGCGCCAAAGAATTTCCAATCTTCCGATACCACGACATGGTCGGTCGACGTGAAATTTGAGAAGATACAGATACTAAAACAGACAACATTTAATATGTTATTAATCGAGTATTATAATCACATAGACAAACAGGTGAATAACCAAATATTATTACAGAATCTATTGCTTTATTAAATATCCCTAAAATTCTCATCCATTTAGTAACATATTAGTTTTTATACTTCGCACATTCATGGGAACTGAACACAATTCTAGAGGAACAATTTATTATGTAACACCGAACTCAATACTTACTGCCAGACGAACTAATTGATTTTATATATAGATTCAAAATTAAAACAAGACAGACAATTGTTCAGTGGAAAATCATGCTCAGATTTCAATCGACCTAAATGACGTTAAACATAACGTTTTAAAAAGGGTCACGGTTATTCTTGACGGATGTGAGAATAGGCGATAAAGCCGATGGCATATTTACTCAAATATTTTTTATCTTCATTACAACCTATGTTTATGCGTATTTTTATTATCTATGTCATAAACCTAGCTTGTCACAATTAATATATTTTTAATTATTCACTGGAATTGATAGTAGTAGTAATAAGTAATAATTAAATACCTTATAGCATTATGGATTGCAGACCATGTTTTTATCTATAGAAAATTCAATAAAAGAGAAATGCAGAGCACCATAATGGTCAGTGGTCCCCACCATAAGTAAGCGTCTGTAACGCCAGATGCTTAACAAAAGCTCTCGAGAAGCAAATAGCTTCAGATCCACCAGTTTTTTTATCACTGCGACTGTATTGAAGGAACTCAAAACTCAAATATTTTTATTTAAAATTGGTTTTATAAAAACACTTTTTTTAGTCAATTTATGCTATTTCTTTCATCGAAGCCCTACTGTGTGACCCGGGAAAAGAAGCAGCAAGAAACTATGGAGTTGTTTTTTTTGTACTCACAGTTACATATATATTTATGTATGAAAGTCATGTCTAAGCGGTCTAGTCATTTAGAAATTTGAAAACATTTCAGGTCAATTTTACTGACTGAGGACATAAGAACGCAGCTTAATTCGCACCCTCAGTGGAAAAAAGCATAAGTCATCTTACGTTGAATTTTAGTTATTAATATGATTGGTAAGAGGGACAAAAGCTGCATATGCTCAGTTTTTTTCAATTTTTTTGTTTTGTGCAAGAAATCATAATGTAAATTCCTTTGATTACTTACTGATATTTTAACAGTTTTTTTGCTCTCCTGTAAAATTGCAATTTTCAACTTAGGCCTTTTTCCACTGAGGGTGCGAATTAACTACTTAAAAATAATATAATTAACGTTTGGATACTACATTGCACGTGGTTTAACACGCACTTGCCCGGTTTTTTATTCAAAAAATCTATTTCATACTTTGATTTAGTTTGCATTTTTGTGTTTACAGAAACAGAGTTACAGAGATACAGAGCATTAACGTAAACATTATTAACCTAACGCAAAGTACACCTTACTTGCATGTGAAACGCAACTATATTATTATACTTGTACAAACTCCAAATAGCTCGACTAATATATCTACAATAAAAAGAATGCTCGTAGTTTTTTTATGTCGCACAATAGGGTTTCAAGCAGTTTTTCATTAATCTCACAGCAAGAAACTATAAAAAATATTTTGTACCTTAACCGTATTATCGTATTACGTATTATCAGATATTTTTAGGTTTATAGAATATTTATTCTCAAAAAACTGGTTATTTTTGATATTCGATTCCGATAGCAGTGGTCAATAGCGATGAATAGAAATGCAACTAGATCGTTAGCACGTTTTCTGAGTTTACAAGAATTTAAATATTGGCAACATTCACAGCCGCGTCACTTTATACAATCAAGATTATAACATCACCACGTTTTTGTAAAACTTTGTAACTCTTCAATGCTTACGCTTCTCGCTCAATTATGTATATGGATAGTTCATTTTTTAATAATTTGTAAAATTATTCATTAGTTCATTTGTAAAATATTATTAATTATTAAATAATCAATTATATTGTATAAAAACATTATTTTATTTTATTACTTTATGATAGTATTTAATTATTTATTATCTTCTTATTGAAATTAATTAACTCTTAAGCAAGAGTTTGATAGCTTCTCTCAGGTGTTACAATCTCATTATGTACGAGCTTCATTCGAGTTCGTAGAACGATGTTAGGACATTATACGTTCTTTGTTCCAATGGCGATCAGACTGTTAACTCTGCAAACATTGTTTACATTCGTCGTTTTAGAGGCGTGTTTTAATCACACTGTCCATTCAATTCAGCAGCATTTTCCCGGGGCATAAGAAAGACGTAGACAGGGCAAACTGAATAAATTGAATATTTTTTTGCAACAATTGAAAATCTGGCGAACTCGTGTTGCGTAAATGTTACCACTCTAGATTGCAGTTCAAAGGGTACAAGTTTCGACTTTCAGGTATTTATTTATTTATTAATAAATATACTTTTAATAATTACACCTAAAGCCAAGACGCAGTAAAAGCCAAACACAATACAAGCAAATCACATTAAATAAAATAAACATAAAGGTACTGCAGAGATGCTGAATGTACTCGTATAATTCCTTTTTGTCAACAACGCGTCAGTGACGTGTTTGATATTTCTGATGTTCAGGGGCTACGGTGATCCTTACGATCCACTGGGTAGTATCCTTGATTGTCAGCTATTTCCATTGAAACATTATAATCTAACATTTTAACAAAAAATTAACCGACTTCAAATGAAGTACATTGTACTTTTGACATGGATACCATTGTCAGATCTCACTCAAATTTATGTGGGACCACACGACAAGCACCAGCTTTCATTTAAAACAAAAATCATCCAAATCGGTTCACCCAGTAAAAAGTTCTGAGGTAACAAACATAAAAAAAAAAAATACAGACGAATTGAGAACCTCCTCTTTTTTTTGAAGTCGGTTAATAAAGAGAATCTACAGGCGAAACCTATATCCATTAAACTAAAGGCCAGATAATGCATTAACAACGCATCATTCATAGCTTTTATTATTTCTCTGTATTAAAATATGAAATGTCGAGTGGAGTATATTATAGGATTCCAATAGAAATAAATAAATACAGACTGTTTATATTCATAATATTTACTTTTTTTTAAAGGCATAAAGTAAAGTAAACTTGCGTACCTGCGAGTATTCTGTGATTTTCTCATAGAAGTGTAAAACGTTTTCTAAGAAGAACTCTGCACCATTCTTATTTTTCTTCTTGCTTCTTTTTTTTTTCTTGCTTGTCAATTACGACGTAATGTCAATCGGGGTAAATAATTTGATGTCTACGACCACGTAGACACTCAAGAAATACATCACCATAATATTTTTGTAGTCACTTCTGTACATTCTTAAGGCATGGTCCGGAGTTTAAGGGCGGTATATAATCAGAACGCGGGACGCACCAATCTCGCACAAAACATAATAATTATTTCTTTACTGCTCTCGGATATGGTTTGTATAAGGAGATCGCAGTTTTAACGTAAAAAATTATTGACATACAAAACAAACTTTATTGTATACGCACTACGATATATATTTATTGTATACGACACGAATATAAATTAAAAAAGTGTACTTTTAGAAAATAATGATAGTAGCAATGTCACTTTAGATGGTAAGCGTACTTAGTGAATTCCTGATTATTTTCTGCTTTTACAAAAAAAAAATTAATAATGCCAGAGACTTTTTAGATGAAAAGTGGAAGACAAGCATTGTATGAAAAGCAATGACCTCAAAGATTTGGCTATTGTCTTGATAGTTACATGCATATTTAAATAAAAAATAAATAAATGCCTCCTTAAATCTCACCCGGTAGGATTATTTGGGGGTAGGAAACCGCACTAGCTAAATGAGTTTTTCTGCTTGACTTAATAAAACCTACACCAAAAAGTGGGTGTACCTCCATTCTACAAGTTATAAGTTATGACGAGGAAAAGTATTTCATCCGTATGTTTATAAAGGAGAGTTGTCATAGCGTGGCATACAATGGTGAAAAGAGAAGAAGTAAATTGTGTCAGTGCTCTAACTACACATATTCCTCAAAATGTACTTTGTCAAGACGCTGCCTACGCGTACGCGACGCTGCGCTTGTGCACCAATTTAACGTTTAATTCTAAGAAATACTACTAAATACTACTTTGTATGTTTCAGTAGTTCATGTCTACTTGTGTACAGCGCTTTTCATTTGTTTTACGTACACTCATGAATCGTATGAATTTACGTACAATCATTCAGGATTGAAATAGTTTACATTTCATAAAATATTACATTTTGATATTATGATTAAATGAAATGAATCTTTCTGAGTAGAGTTTGGAGCAGAATATATTCCCAATTCAAGTTACCTTTGTTTACTTTAAATAAATTACTGAATGATGCAAAATTATCAGACACGGTATCTAACCGGTTAAGTGATATAATCTACATGGCGAATGGAAAATATGAATTTTAGTAAATATTTAATCGATATATAGGTCGCCATAAGAAGCTAGCCGGTTACGAGGTAATTGATCTCATGAACTAAGACCTGTTTAATATTCATAGACCCTTTGGGCTTTGACACACTCGATGTTTGCTCCACAGCCGGGAATTTTTCAATAAAGTGCCAGCAAGGCGTAAAAGTGTACTATTAGCTATTAATAGGACGAGTATTTGAGTAATATGACGCTAACCGTTACCTAAATAATCGATAGAGATACAAATATTGGTTAATGTTAACAAAATAAAAATAAGAAGACAATTGGTGGTCTTATTTCTAAATACCAGTTTCTTCCAGTCAACAACAGATTTGTTATAGCGTGTAATAATTATGTTTCTGTAATTTTAAAACATATCTTTAAGTGCTTATACAATCCCGCTAACGCTGGTATTGTGATGGTAATACATGCATTTTTAGCCATCCTAATTTATATGAAACGAGCCAGAGGGGTTCACGAAAGATTAACCACGAGCGAACAATATTACCATGACAGTGAGCCGTGACGGGACGGAGATGTCAAAGATAAACTCGTAATACACGCAAAGCAAATATTTATCATCGGGTAGTTTGTAAAATCCTATGAATGACTTTGATAAATAGGATTATGTTGTCGTCCGAAGTTTAATGAAAAATTTGTTTCATCTATCAAAACTTGTTTGTTCAAAATTAGGACACTAATCTTCAACTATGACATTATGATTTCAATATACATATTTAGTTGTCTAATATTTAGTTGTCTGAAACATTTTTCAAATTCGGTGCAGCAGATTTGATTGTTTGTTTGCATTGAATAGGCTCCGAAACTACCGAACCAATTTGAAAAATTCTTTCACTGTTGGGAAGCTACACTATCCCGGGGTGACATAGGCTATATTATAATTACTATTTTTCCCGAAGCGAAGCGAGGGCGATTTCCTAGTATGATATATTTTCAGTAACTAGTAATACGATAAAATGTACGAGAAGGCACCTAGGAATGCCGCGGTCTTTCAAATCGTCCATCTGACGGCCCCGCGTTTTGCATATTTCATCAATTAACATTGTGTTCAGCCTCCTCACTAACGATGTGAGGATAAATATGCCTCGAATGGTTTACTTAGCTATTCAATTTGGTGACTTAGCTTCACGTCTTAGTTTCTTAAATTCTGGAACTCTAAAGAATATCTATTTATAATCATTAACACATTCTATTATGTTACGGATCCTTTATATTTTTGGCATACCATACCTTTTTCCCGTTTTTTTTTTTGGTTTTCGGTTGTTGATTAAAAATATTTTTTTTATTTACTGTTTTAAATCTACTGTTTAAAATTAGTAGCTAACACATTATCGTGCAATTATTGAAGCACGGCTTATTAACATACCTTACTGAGAAAAGTTTCCTTCTCTTCATTGCCTTTCATGAAAAGCTTATACAACTTTAAAGAGATAACATACAACGTGTTCCTGAGGTTATGCAGTGACTTCGGCAATGAACTAATATAATTCACTCACTGGACTTCAGCCATTCAGAGCATTAAATTGTTCATTTTTCATTATGGGTTCATCGCTGAATTTGTTTTATTTTTTATTTTCATACAAATTAAATACTTTAATGTAAATTAACTATATTGTGAAATCTTTTTACGCAATCTAGCAACGTCGCATTATGATTGATATGAAACTTTGACATGAGTAAAATTTTCTTGACGTTAACAATTATTTCTCATCGATTCTAGGATTCTAGTATCTGTGCGACCAGAAAAGTTTTACTATATTTGTTTAAGGCCCATTTAAACGGAAAGTTTCTAGTTTCTAGGACGTTTCGATTCTAGAAATTGTACGCTATTATGACTAACATAATCGCCATAACATTTTCGTATCAAAATGTTTACATACAGGTAAGAACTAAATTCTCACCTACGATTATGTCTCACGAGATTCGTAAATAACTTATCGATTGGCGACAATTTCTTACGTCTATTTATACAGTGAAATTACAGTTAGAAGAAACGACTGACGATTTTTCAAATTCATACGATTTTATTGGAGTTTAGTTTACAGTCAATATTCCATTGCAAAGCATTTTTCGCCAAAAAGTGAGAGTTGTAAATAAGAAAGTTTTTTTTTATTTTCTTTCGATGATGGTATCTCAGAAAGTATGTCACTTACAACATTTCATCATTGAATACTTACTTTTTGATTGTAATCACTAACTCCGTCAATTGACACGTTTCATCACTGGCCGAAAAAATGAGGTTTTTTCAAAATGTGCTTTTTACTTTGTAGGTATGCTAGGTTCCATACAAAAATATTAACACCCCTTTAGAGATCAATAATACAATGTATTGGTGATATGTCATCTGCGAGTGTAAGAAATACTAAATGTATGCGAAATCAGGCGTAAATCAAACAGGCTTTGGCCGGATCGCCGTTGATACGATGTCAAGCGATACACGCACTCTGAATATAGATATTGAAAGATACAAAACACTGGAAGAATCGTATCTCATTCTAAATTACGAAAAACTATAACGATAATTTTCTCATTATAATATGTATAATGACAACTCTGTAGCCTACTTGGTACTAATCTTGCCTGCGATGGGGTTACGGGTTCGAATTTCGGCCGTGGCAGATATTTATGTGACAGATAAATATTTATGGTGTTACTCTTTTACAATATTATGAATAGTTGAATTCGAAATTTTATATAGTTGATTTTCCTACTGATAAATAGATTACACTTAGGCTGTACGGCTGTATATCACTGTATTGAGTTATTTATTTATATTTATGTTGCTTCCTATTATTTAAGGAGACGTTATATGATTATTTATTAACCCATAAAACGCTTAAGGCATCATCTTCTCTTTAAAGTCGGTTAAAATAAGACAGTTGCTTCGACAATACGACGAATCGTATGCAAAAGAGCTTATCACGCGCGGCCCTAATCGTCAATGACGGTAGGTCGTAGGTGGTTGGTCTTATTTGTTTTAAAATCGAAGTAGCTACTCACTATTGTACGAGTAGTTCCTACTGTTAAGAAGAATTTGACTATTTACAGAAGTAAGTATAAGATTTAGTATAGCTGTATAGTATTTTCGGAATACAGATTATAATACCTACCAATAAGGTTTCTCTTTTCAGATGTTTTGTTTACCTATATCCTTATACTCTTAAAAGGAAAGAAAATCTCGCGTCTGTAAAACTTTATCATTCATATGAAAGTTTGAAGGTTAGATAGAAAGGTTTTGCATGGCTTGTCTCACTTGTTATTTTCCGTTTTTTACGATTTCATGTCTGTCGTATAAAATAATTTCAAAACAGTTTTCGAATTGTTGCGTGTAACGTTTGCATTTCTTGCTTTAGTAGCGTAGTGGGTGCGTGTTAGGAAGTTATAGATATTCATAGAGTTTATTCATCATCAGAGGCCCACATCGAACTACGACAGCAATAGATTTTTTAATAATTTCATAGTATAGTAATTAGAAACTTCAATGTTTTCAATAATATTTAGATACCCCGTAGTTCAGACGATTTGGCTTCTGTAAACATTAACTATATTTGAAGATATTTTTGTATGTGTATTTTGGATAATTATGTTATTATAATTGCAAGTTTGCAAGAACAAACACGGTAACATACAAAGAAGACAAGACATGCACTAGACAATCCAGTGCTCAACAAAACAACGAAAGCTAATAAATATTTCAACTATAATTCTTCCAACTTTTTCTGGTATTTAGAGTCACGCTTCATCATACCATAATTTCCCGAGGCAATCAATCCACAACTTTTTAACTGTCCCAGTTAAGTCAATGTACTTTCACGAATGACTAAAGAAGTGGTTTACTACGTAAAATGTCGGGGACAATTTGGCAATAAGGGACGGCCTGTGCCTGGTGCAGCCCGGACTACTTACAGCAGTTTAATTTATTTGTCGATTCCGCTTTGTCTGAGACCTATTACGCTAGCACGGATTAAGAAATTTTAGAATGCGCCATGAAAATCAATAAAAGGCATATTTT
Source organism: Thymelicus lineola (assembly GCA_963932265.1). Taxonomy (NCBI): domain Eukaryota; kingdom Metazoa; phylum Arthropoda; class Insecta; order Lepidoptera; family Hesperiidae; genus Thymelicus; species Thymelicus lineola. The sequence continues at coordinate 23,260,573 of OZ010680.1, forward strand.
CGCATGAATTTACTACTTTCTAAATAGGTAATGATTGTTGTTAATTAAATATTAAAAGTCAACTATTTATAAAACCTAACCTTTGCACCTGTTCGTTATATTTTGCGTGGCAATATAATTTCTAGTGACAGAGACAGTTTTTCAGTTATGAACTTAATGAAAAATTAAATATCACAATAGAATTAGTATCACAGTGGAATTAAACTTTTACTGTTTGGTAAGCTTGCCTAAATGAAGGATATTAACGAAATTTAATTTTATACCTAAAATAATAAAGGTAGTTTTAATCATAACCATTATTTCCAGTAGCTATATCTGTATTGTTGGTAATAATAAATATAGCGCACAACTAAACAATACCTAATTCATTTTATGGAGCCATTTTCATAATCTGATGTTGTAATAGAAATGCACATCAATTAATGCATTGTAAATCAATTTATGAGTCATTGTACATACTCATTCATTCATGATGAATATGTGTTTCTCATGCTGGGTTGGGCGACATTATATCAAGATATATTTTTATAAAATTGTTTATTTAATACTTAAACTGCTCTAACCATTGGCTTCTGCTCTGCAATAAAAAATCAACTGTAATTCATTTTCAGTTGTCAAATGTTCTTTCTGTAAATGGGATTATTTTAAAGAAATTTTACAATAATAAACGCTGATTTTTATTATCATCCGTTTGTTATGGAGATATTCGGGCAATACTTTCAGAATAGACGATAATTGTGACATATGCTCATGTCTTTTTAATATTCATTTAAATTAATTTGACTCCTACGAAAACAAAGCAAGTGTGTTTAATTAATTTCATCGATTAATGTGGAATATATGTTACTTCAGTGTAAACACGTGTAGGTACTGAAGTTTCAGAGAGCTGGTTTCAGTGACAAAAATATACCCGATTTCCTAACATGACATCAAAATTGAATATTTTTTCCATTCTGTGGCAATATCTTAAAAGTAAAAATACGCCGACAATTGTATAGGAGTCTTCTGGTTGAGTGAACGTACCCCCAAATTAAATTTTACCGCGTTTCACGTAAGATAACAATGTTTATTAAAAGCTTTCGAAGGTTCGGTTGCTCACTGACGCTCTTTTGCGGTCTCAACCGCCAACTCGTACGGCTTAATTGTAATGCTTGGGTACTATTTAAATCCAAAATTATTATTTATAACCAACTGACCAACCAATGGAATAATTTCATTCTTTTCATTATGATAAAAATGCTTGTTTTTCATTTCCACAAACTAAATTTTCCGGCTCTGCCAGAGCTAAATTATGATAAGCCTACAACAGAAAACCAGGCCTCTCAAATTTGGGAGGATTTCACACAGGATATAAAGGAATAAATATAACTTAAAACAGGTACAAGGTATTATACATATTATACGTGCAGGACCAGTAAGTTTATTAGTATCACACATTTCAAAAAATCACTCATTTCATAGATTAGAAATTATTCAGTTAACTTTTTTATGCATTATATATATTTACCTATTATAAAATAGACACTTATTATTGAATCTCATCTTTGTAAGTTACAACGGTAGGACCATCATTTCAGACGAAATTTCAAAGAATAGCCTCATTGTAAACAATTACGTAACAAGATACGTTGGAATGCAGGGGCACAATTAATTCATAACATCAGCTATTAATATTGGGAACTGCCTTTCGACTATTAAATCAAGGACATTGTATTCTGCACAACAAACGAATAGGGCTACAACTCATATAAATGCATTCCTAGCCATGCACTGCCTATGGCCTAAATTGTTTTATGATTACGTAATTTAAGTAGTTCCAATGCGAAATACTAAGCACTATCGTATAGAACTTGATATCTAAGCTCATTGATGAATCGTTATTCTGATTGATAGTACATTCACAAATCGCTATCGGTCGTTTAATCTTGGATCGAGAAGATTACCAAGTTGTCCTCAATCATGAATGACATGCAATCGAGAGTAATTGAAGTAAAATGAATGTGGTGAACCTACTGCTAACCAAAATAACTGCAAGTTATATTAGTACTTATTGTACGTATATATTACAGTATAAGCACTATCGTATAGAACTTGATATCTAAGCTCATTGATGAATCGTTATTCTGATTGATAGTACATTTACAAATCGCTATCGGTCGTTTAATCTTGGATCGAGAAGATTACCAAGTTGTCCTCAATCATGAATTACATGCAATCGAGAGTAATTGAAGTAAAATGAATGTGGTGAACCTACTGCTAACCAAAATAACTGCAAGATAAATTAGTACTTATTGTACGTATATATTAGTATACAATGTGTATTAGTATTAACGGCAATGAATTACAGTAAAATACTGTAGGTATTACAACAACGATAGATTACAGTACCTATTGCTCTACTACTACTATTGATGAAGTTCATTGTTTTTGTTTAGATTATTGACCAATAATTATAATTTTATTATTACTATGGCATTCTTTTTAAATGGCTTTATTTAGGTTTTGAATTAGGTATACTTACTCTTTTCCTAAGGTGTTGAAATATTGATTGATATTTATATACAGGATGTCCCAAAAGTAGTACAACAAATGAAAACTGAAGATAGCTTGGGGGTTGCCAGATGTCAAAAAATGACTTCAGTAACACGTTTTCGAGATTTTGACTTTTACCAATGAGGACAATAATAATATGAACTTATCTACTTCCTAGCAAAGTGTATAATACCGACGCATACGCTAATAGCTTTCATCGGTCGCTTCGCTGGACGTAATATGATCATATTAACTTAACTTGTGTTTGCATAGTGGTCGAAAATAGACCTAAATTTTGAGGAAAATATTCCAAATTTGCATGTTTCAAACATGTCATTCTCCTACAATCATTACTTGTACGTCTAAGACCATACACGTTTTACAAGACAAAAAGACTCAGAACCATTTTAGTACTAATATAGTAGGAAAACCTTAGTGCCCACACCCGAGACAAATATTAGGCCTTTGATACACATGCACATAGGGATATAGTTTCTAGTATACAAATGCAGTCCGCTAACTGAGATAGGGGTGGAACCTTTCTACGCAAGCTCTGAGTGTGTTTTTTTATATCTTACTAGGAAATCGCCCACGCTTCGCTTCGGGAAAATAGTGAAAAAAAAATAATATAGCCTATGTCACCCGGGGATAGTGTAGCTTCCCAACAGTGAAAGAATTTTTCAAATCGGTTCGGTAGCTTCGGAGCCTATTAAATGCAAACAAACAATCAAATCTTTCCTCTTTATAATATTAGTATAGATAAGTTAATGCTTGTCTACAATCCCACCTGATGGTAAGTGGCGATGTAGTCATGGATGGTAGATAAAACGCACTAACTTAGTAAAAGCTTATTCACTCTTGCCTTGAAGACACTTACATTGTAATCGAGCGGAAACACCGACGCGGGCAATTTATTCCATTCCTTCGCTGTTTTTGTGTATGTATTCAAATATGTATATCAATCAATATTTAAACATGTGTGCTAAACTAGCACAGAAACTCTAGCACGTGAATAAATAAAGTAAAAATAACCACAGGAAACAACCCTTTGACAAAATGAATTACGATGTGATTTACGGTATACATTGTAAACTTACTCTTAATTTTATGCCCTCCTATTTTTCTATAAAAAGTTTACATATCTCTTGGATAGCATAATGGCAGCGTTTGTAAAACACATATTTGCTTGATTTACATACGTTGCAAAGTAGACTTTACTCATTTATTTAAATGGTATAATACATTACTATCCATCTTAAATATTGGTTAAAGAATATTAGAGATTGGATGGATAGTGTATGCACATATTTTTTATTATAAGTAACTCTATACATTTATTTAGTTTACATTTTTCTTTCATAATAAGGTATGACTTTTAAAGTAGGTGTGTACTGACTTGAAAAAAATATAAGCATTCCTGCTTCTGATTTTAAACTTTCCTCTACTTAACACCTGGTGATAAGTATATCACGTAGGCCAGACCGCGGCTGCGGAATTTTAACTATGGAAAGGTGTTTCTGAAAATGTTTATTCTTGAGGAAAAAATGTCAGGAGAATCTCTTTAAAACGACACGTTTTTCTTGTCTTTTATTGTCGGCTTATGCAAAAAAATGTTTGTATGACTGTTACGTGATAGTACCTATTGTTGTTGGTGCGGTATTTTCTGTTATAAAATATCAATCTTTGCTTTCTATGTTTGGATTAAGTTTTTAAAAAGCTGTGTTTATTAATAAATCTCCTACTCCACTCCTACTGCGAAAACTAAAAGTTTTTAAAGTTTCATATGTCATATGAATAAGAATAATTTTAGGATTTAAGGTCCACCTCACAATCTATATTTTTTTCCAAACTTATATTCAGAATGAGTAAATTTTAGGTCATGTATAGATTTTTGTGAGTCAGAATATGTCCTTATAATAAAATATGAAAGAAGAAGATAATTAGTTATTAGTGCGTCGAAATACATACCAAAATTCAGATCAATCGGGGGTATGGGCTAAAATAATATTTGTCCCTAATAACACTTTAATATTATTATATTTGTAGTTTTAAGATCAAGGTTTATTGTTATTTATTCTTTACAGAATCCTGTGGTTCAGACGACTTTTACTGCGACGACGGAAGATGCATTGAAAGTTGGCGTCGCTGCAACAAGCTCATTGACTGCCCCTCAGGAGAAGATGAAATATGTGGTTAGTAATCACACATAGTATACCTAAGTGGTTGGCTTAGTACGAGTAATAGTATATACGTGCTAATATTCTTGTCCAGATGAAGCTGTAAAGACCATTAGGGCCAGTAGCAACTGTCCAATCGAAAAAAGTACATCGTGTAATATCCTGATATTATCAAAAGAAAATCAGTTTACTTAATACTCCCTCAGAAATGTATATCACCTCAATTATTAATTCAATAAATTCTATCAATTGTTACATGTTCCTTAATCTCTATTGAGGAACATTAATTTATAGTAAAAGCTACTAGCAACTAGTAGGCTAATGTTAAAAAAATACGTAATATTGAGGAACATTAATTTATAGTAAAAGCTACTAGCAACTAGTAAGCTAATGTTAAAAAAATAACCAAAAAATAAACGACATTTCCCTGACTTCTTGATAGACCATCATCAGACAAATATGGGACCAATCTAGAAGCATACCCTTTCAAATAAAAAAAGAATCTTACAAATCGCTTAATAAATGACGGAGTTCTATGGTAACATACATAAAAGATTCCGATGAATTTCAACCTGCTCCTTTTTGAAGCTTTATGGTGAACGCACATATTGCACTTTCAGTGGGAAAAGGGCATAAGATGAAAATTGCAATTTTAAGGAGAGCACAAAAACTGTTAAAATATCAGTAAGTAGTCAAAGGAATTTTCGATTTCTCTCACAAAACCGTCAAGATTAGTGAAAAAAAAATTGAAAAAATTGAACATAATTATGCAGCTTTTGTCTCAACTGTAAAATTCAACGTAAGACTTATGCTTTTTTCCACTGAGGGTGCGATATATCCGCACGGTGCGGACAGCGTGCGGATGTGCGTTCAGCACTAACTATACAGAGCTATGAAAAAAGTTTATAATAACTAGTAAGATCGCAATAATCCTAAACGTAAAATTTCAAATGCAATATACTGTTTCCAGACTGTTTAGAAGACGAGTTTCGTTGCGAGTCCGATGGTATTTGCATTGAACTCAGAAAACGGTGCGACAATGTGAGCCATTGCTCAGATGGATCGGATGAGCAAAACTGTGGTAAGTTTCCATTTTATATATCAAGTCTTTGGTATTACGGTGTCATCATCCTTGAAACACAGGCTTTAACTGACTGTACTTGTTACACGCGCTTTCCTTTCGGACTTCATCTGGTAAGTTTCTCATATTAATGTCTTCTGGAGTGGCAATCATGTGTGCAATGAAAGAGGCAAGTTTCGATGCAGAAACGGCGACTGTATATCTGTTCTTCTTCGTTGCGATGGCTTCAAAGATTGCCCGCACGACGGTAGCGATGAAATTGGATGTCGTAAGTATTAAAGAAATACTAACTTTGAACATTTGCATTAATTACTTAATACATATTATGTTAAATGACTTATTTGATTGAGTTATCTATTTTCAAATAATGAAGTTGATTAATGCTAATGTGTAGATATAAGTTACTAACAAAGAAATGTTATAAGGATGCAAATCAGATCAGTGGCAATGTGATCATGGCAACTGCATCCAACGCAGCAGGCGTTGCGACGGCCGCGTGGATTGTCCAACTGATAGATCAGATGAAAGGAACTGTCTCGCCCCAGGTGCGATACAGATCATTTAATATGCACAATAGATATGTCAGTAGAATGTTTAATACTATCAAACTCAAACTGGAAAGCCACCTAGAACTCAAAACTCTCGTTTAAAAAGTACAGTTTGAGGAAAACCTAAATACGCAACTTTATTTCTTCATTTTGAATTAAAATATCAAACATGCAAACTTTGGCATTTTATATAATATTTAAATATAAATTTTTCATTTCAAAGTAGATTTTATATTCTCTTTGATTGCAATATACCGTATTGATTTTAAGCAAATACTGCCATGGGATGGGATGCTAATTCCAGCTTTATCGTTTACCGTAGTGCGTCGTCTTGTTGACGTTCAATATGGTCTATGTACTGGTGATGAAATGTCCACTCACTTGAAAATATGATGGTGGGGACTAAACAGTTTAAATAAACAATTTTAATTATTTTTGTTAAGCCTATCACTGTAGGATTTCACTAAAGACTGTGACGTTACAGTTTCGCGCAATTCATTCTTATTCAGAGTTTGATGGTATTATACATGACTTTTGTTTACATATTTCAAAAAACCTTTATACTCGTAAAGATTATTTGATCGACTAGTTTGTATGAAGCACATTTTCTACGTAATATTATAATGTAGTGTAATAGAAACATTCACGTGATTAACAAACACATAATTACCAAGATACTATTTGCTCGATAAGTCAATTTGCTTTTATTAGCAGGTTGCAGGTCGTGTATGTATATACTACATATTTTATTTAAGAAGACCACAGCTTAATACTTCACTTCATTAATCATCACATCACCGAAACATAATGCTTTGGTGTTTGTCTAGCTTACATAGTATTGTCAAGTATTTATTAGCTATGCACGTATTTACAGCTACCGGATATTTTAAATGCAGAAAAGGCAAGCTTATTCCCGAATATCAGAGATGCAATCGACGTTATGATTGCGACCTTGGAGATTATTCCGATGAACAGAATTGTCGTAAGTTTTTATTGTCAAGGTCTCTTCTGAAACTGTCTTCTCTCTTCGATTCCACTTCTTTTTATTCTTGTTCTGAGTGTTCTAGAGACCTAAAGACTGTTCGCTGTGCTGTAAAGCTTTCATTTTCTTTTCCGTTTTCTCCCTGAGTTGAATCCTGCAAGTTTGTTATTTATATGAGAATGTAGCACATTAATAAAATTCTTTTACCGGTCAGCATGTGGTGACGGCGACTTCAAATGTGGCAATGGATACTGCATACCTGCATCCAAACATTGTGACCACACGCATGATTGTCAGGATGGTTCTGATGAACGAGATTGCATCTATGGTTCGACCCTTTTTGCACCTTCCATTTCCCAAACAGCCGCTGTAAATACCTCACAGTGTTTACAAATGGGCTTTGCAATGATAAAGTTAACAGCTTGAAATATTCTTGTAATTATTTTTTAAATACTACCGTTTTAATCGGATTTAAAAGAATATTAATCACTCTCATAAAAATGATACTAATTGAATTGATATAAATTGATATCCCAGATTTGTTTTATTAAAAACAATTTGTAATTATGTACGAAAGTCACTTTGAATTATTTGCATCGAAAGCACTGATCTTTGTTACAGTCAATACCTGCGCTAAATCACTTGTGATATTTTTATTTTATTTGGCCATTGCTCCCTCCTTTACAACAAATCATTATTTCGGTTAATTGTGGTAGTTCCTGTTGTTGATGTATTTTGCGAGTTGAATTGTATACGGGTATAGAAATACCACTTGGATATGATCATGTTTTGTTCAAAGTTATCTCCTAAGACGTGTTAAGGTTATTAATGTACGTAGGTAGCAGTATACTGCACATTTAACATATTCATATCAAACTGATTAACCATCTAAGCCATATGCTTGTTATATTGCAAGGCGTATGATATTGCGCTGATAAATATTTAATAATGCAATTTACTGCAGTTTAGCACTGAACCAAGTAGATAATTTTAATTACGTCCATCTAAGCCATGGCCATAATACCGAAAGATTATTTAATTGAGCCAAAAACTTACTTAATTTTAATACTTAGTCATAATTAAAGTGCTCTCAAATAAATTCATTATGGCCTACGTACTAATAGTAATACTTAACCCCCTATAAACGCCCCTAATCCTGATATATTATGAAGGTTACGGTTTGTGCATTATATTATGGCAGGCACAGTGTGCATGGCTTATCAATATAAGTGTTCGAGTGGCGAGTGCATTGAGGCTGGCTCCCGATGTAACGGGACGAAGGAATGCGCTGACGGTTCAGATGAAACCAAGTGCGCTTGTAAGCGAGATGAATTCAGATGTGGAAATGGTTCTTGTATCAACATTGGCAAACGCTGCAATGGTCGAAGCGATTGTTGGCCGCTCGGTGAAGACGAACGCAACTGTGGTAAGTAAAGTCGAGCTTGGACTCTGTCGGTTCTTCTTCTTGTGGATAACAAAGGAATCCTCGCCGATGACAGTGCTGTGAATAGTAAGAAAATTGTTTGTGCTTACTTTATTACAGAACAAGGATATAAGTGTGAAGTAGGACGGGTGAATTTAGTATAGAATAAATGGTTTTCTTTTTATATTTGGAAAACTTATAGCTAATTTCGAAATGTAGGTTCTGTGAAAGTCACAGACAACAGACAATTTTATTATTAAATACTAAATGCACACTTTTGGCCATACGCCCTGTTACACTTCTACTTGCATCCTTTCCTAGAGTTCTTAGAGAAAATGTATTTAGTATACCAATGTATAAATCTTTCAAAGACATCAGCATGCTTCTGTGAGTATTTAGTTGCACGTTGTATTCACGCACGAGTAGGTAAGCATATTTTGCATGAAATGAATGCAATGCTCGATATAGATAGAAACGAATGACTGACAAACCAAACATTTTTCAACTTTTTTGTAAAAACAATATTGTGCTTCATTTTCTAGCGTGATTAATGTTGAGAATATGTGTAGTTTTTTTTATTATTTAACGTAAAACATGTGTGTAACACTTCTGTCGCTAAATTAATTTGGACGTTCAATGTTTAATAACGAAGATTCAGTATATCATTCGGAAATAAATTAATATTTATTTACCTTTATTTTAATATTAATATTTACCTATATCGAGTGTTTTCAATATTGGCTCACGTAATGCGAGGCCTTTAGGATATTTTAACAGCTCGGTTTGGTATTGCAGTAAGTACCCACTCAACTCGTGGTGTATGAAAATTGATAACCGCGGATGATTCCCAATTTATCCATCGTATAGCGTGGATCCCGCAATCAATAAACTTACTGTAGTTTACAGAAACGAATATAAAGCAATACTCGTAATTACCGTTATTAATACCGCTAATAAAGCTATAATTATTATTTGTTACCCCGTGATACTTATTTAATCTATAGACTTAATCACAGATGCAATGTAATCTTAACAGAATTATGTATCTGTACTTCAATTTTGATTTTTCTTCCAACATTCTATAATAAGTTTCTGTATTTATATAGCGGAAACTGCATCAACAGACTATAGACGATAGAGCGTTATTTCCGTCCGAAAAATAATCTGAGTTACTCTCAAGTCACACCTAAAGAAGTTTTACTTCAAAAATTACATTATCCTTCTGTTCGTGTAGTAAGCGCTCACGCGTTAGGTTCTTTAATATTTTATCTAATATATTTTATAGAGGTGTGCCCGGCCGATAGCTTCGCCTGTGACCAAGGAAGTAGCGTGCGATGCGCTACCCGTTGCAATGGGATCCCGGAGTGCGATACCGGGGAGGATGAAGACAACTGTCCTGGTAATTGCACTGTTACCTTAATGCTTGGGTCTCGCGAACTGCAATGGTTACCGGTCAAATCGACGAAGCACTTCTCTGATGAGCCGTTGAACTCAGAAGTGATTCCGATCAACCGAAACACTTATCAAAGGAGTATTTGAGTGACGAGTTTCAGTGCACCAGTTGATGACAGGTTTCAACTAACGTTATTGAAAGATAATGCGGTTCCCGAGACCCTAGCTTTAGTCTGCCCTAGACGAAAAAATTACCTTGCACATTGACATTCTTGGAAACAAACACTTCATACATTTGTTTTTGATTAGGGGATCTCTTAGAACAATATTATTACGTATCTAATAATTAGTAGTTACGTTTATACGTTCTGAATCTTATTGCAGGCAATGATTTAAAAACTACTAGTAATTATAAATAGGTATTTACTTAAATTATTATTTGTAACATTGAGATTTTCAAATAAAATTCTTGAAAAATAAACATATTTTAATAGGTAGAGATTATGTTTTATTATTAATTTTCAAATATTTATAATAATTGTAATACGCTGCTAAATTATTGAAAAAATATTGTGCCATTTTGTAATTACTAGTATAAAAATATGATTTGAGTTTAAACATAACTTATAAGCAACGAAAATACCTGTATTTAATTTAGATATTTAAAATATGCTGGTAAAATATTATTAACAATTGTGAGCGAATTATAATAAGCAGCTAAGCTTGGCGTGAACAATTACTGCAACTAGCGAACGCATTGAAAAGTTCACAGCGAATACTTTACTCCATACTAATTAATACAATTATTTCTCCTGGTATATATGTTTGCTTATTAATAGTTTCAAAATAATTTTGATATAATACGTATTTACGATCTAATTATGTTTCTTTTAAAGCGTGCGACTACCAATGCGACAACAAATGTCTGAACGAAAGCCAAATTTGCAACAATGTCACCGATTGCTCGGACAACTCTGATGAACAGGAATGTGACTGCTACTCTCCGGATAGCTTCAGGTAACTTATATTTAAATTTATACTTTACGTAGATAATAAGTTAATCATTCACTACTATGTAAACACATTTATGTTATACTACTTATCACTTCAAATGCGATGCGAAAGCTCTTACTAATCCGAATTTGTTCTAATGCTCTGCGTAGTTTTATTGGCCGTTGCGAAATGTACTGTAAATAATATTTAATGGTGTAAGTTATATTTTTGTGGTTTAATGATTTTTTTGTCGACCATAATGCCAACTTGTCTATTGTATTATCTTTATAGATGCCAAAACGGAATATGCATTCACCAATCGCAACATTGCAATGGAGTGCCGGAGTGTTCAGACATGAGTGACGAATTATACTGCAATGTCACAAAGATTCCTACTCCAGGTAAGTAAAAAAAATTAAACATGCTTACTAACTAACTTAGGGGAGGCCTATGTCCAGCAGTGGGCCTCCAAGGCTGATGGATGGATGGATGACCAACTAAAATATGAACGCGCCCCCACTTAATATTATTGTTACAACCTTTGAGTAGAAATATTAATTTCTATGGATTTAATATAAAAAGTTTCCATAATATGCCACTTCCCACGTTGTAACGATAATATATTTAATGGAGGTGCATTCTTATAAAGTCGGTTTGGCGATGCCGCGGCTGGCATGTACCTGAAACACAAATAAGACATCAATAACACCCACAACCTGAGAACAGACATTTATCTGTGAGGTCAATATCTGCCCAGCAGGGAATTGAATCCAGACCTGCTTTATACACTGTACTAATATTTTTTACCGATTGAGTGAAAACCGAAATGCTCCATCATCAGATACTGATCATCTATCTGTAACATATTTTGGCTCTTCTGGCTTAGAAATAAAAAATCGATTTCGCTCTTTCGAGGTTGCTTGGCAACTAACTTAGTTATGCATAAAGCCAAAAGACAGAACTTTTGTGACAAAGAGGTCCATGGTACGATACGAAGTTCTTTTACAATCATTATTTATGTTAATCAAGGAAATACTTGAAAATATGAATGGAAATTGTAAATCGTAATCGTAAATTTAAAGGTAGCATGTAACAATGTGACAGCGTTCACTGACTTGTTAATGCTGTTGAGAAAAAGCTGTGACGTAACTAACTCACCTAGATGCGTATGTGAATTAAGTCTACTAACCAAAGTGGAGAAGAAGGTATACCTACTAAATTAGTAGACTTAACGCATGAGAAAGTCTGGGAGAGAACTACGAAAAACCGCAGCTGAAGTATATTCTCAGTAGCCTTTGTGTATGCCTTTATTCAATGAACCCAAATAACAAGATCTTATTTGATTCTAGGATGCTTAGAAAATCAATATGCATGCCGTAGCGGGACCTGCATAGATTACCAATTTTTCTGCGATGGACAATCCGATTGTTTGGATAATTCGGACGAAGAAAACTGTAGTAAGTATAACTTTGTTATACATCTATATTACAAAAGACACTGCTGATATTCAAGCATCTCGGCAACTTTAAATACTAATAATAGCGCTGACCTTTATAATATGAAACCACTTAACAGTCTGCACTCGATCTCTCTACAATTTTACCACAGTGTAAGAAAATAGTAGGTACAGATAATGTGTGGTAATTGTCAGTGTGCTTACTTGAAATTTTCTCTTTTATCAAATGCTTTGGCAGACTGTTCCATAGACTAGGGTTTTACTACGAGACTACCTGATGCGCCTATAATAAGTATTAAAGATGTTCCAGCGACAAATGATGCAAATGAAAAAGTTGTGAAAATTTAATTTTGATGACGTTACAGTGCATTTTTATTACAAAGGTCAGTGCCTTGAAAGATAAATTAAAGTCCTCAATTATAAGTCAAACCTGAAATCAAAAAACAAAGTTTCTGAAAGCAATTTGATTCCAGGCAGAAGTAGATTTAAATCACCTGGGTGCATATGTGAATAAAGCCTACTAAAAGTAGACTTGAGACACCTGGGTGAATTATCTAAGGGGAATAAAGTCGACAGCACCGAGTTTAATGGGCTATTTTTGGGTGATCGTATGAAACGTTTTCAAATTGTGTTTGTTTTTAGAAAAAATATCGATAAATTAATTTTAAAGCTTGAATTTTGTATCATACACTATTAAATTCTTAATTGACTTATAACACAACTTTGGCACAATTTGCGATGTGGGCACAAAGCACTTACTATGCTTACAAACTTAAGCACTATTCACATAAACTAATCACTGCACTAAAAAAATCTTCTAGCACTAACTGCACTTTGCTAGGCACATTATATTTTATCAGCAGACCTTCGCAGGATTCTACTTCCATTCACGCTGAACTTTCAGTTAAAAAAACAATTTGTACCTGTGAATTATCAGAAAAGATAACCCACCAGAAACCTGCCTACCAGGTCTAAAGTATAAAGTTAACATATTTATGAAACTTATATTTCGGACACACTTACGTAGGTAATTGTACTTAATAGTTGTTGAAGTAGCTTGGTTATTAACTGAGTATTAGTATGCTAAGTATGGCTGATGTGCAGCGTGGTATGTGACGAGGACTACCCGATCTTCAGTCGAGACTCCGCCGTGCCACGAATCAGAATTTACGTGTTACAACGGACGATGCATTCCACACTTGATGCGATGCGACAATGTGTATGACTGTTCCGACTTCTCGGATGAACAAAACTGTTACAATTCTGGTATATAAAATATTATTAATGGAATGTTGAATGCGTGTTCGATACCCATCAAAATTTCCGTACCCCGTTATCGTAAGTCCTTAGATGGCAGGCTATAGTAGGCTATTTTAGAACCAGTTATATAGTTCATTTCAAATGTTTGTTATTTAATGCATATTTAGTTTTCAGCGTTTTAGGGCGGATTCGACCAAATATTATGATATATCAGAATAACTATTAGTTGAATTCACTTTGCTTGCTCTGACAGATAACTATTCGTCAACCTTTTAACATCTATTGCTACTTAAGACTCAACGAAATTTATTGCTATTGTTGTAATTATAATGATAAAATCATCCGTCAATAAACATTCAAACGATGGATAAGACACTCATAAAATGAATCGTTGCAACCGCCATTAGAATAATGAGAATGCATTATACATTTTGACGCTGTAGTAATTTATTACTGTATTAATTTTACTAAACGAGAACTTTCGTAACTCTAGATTGATTAGTTATTTATTCCTAAGATGAGACTGATTCGTATAAATTTGAACGAATCCGCTCTTAGTAAAATATTCACATTTCCTATAGTCTTCTTCAGCTTCTTGCTTACCATTTTATTTGCGAGCACTGTGTTAATTTTTTGAGAAAGTTTAATGAATGTTCCTTTTTGTAATGCGCATGTTTCAAAACATTTCAAACCTTTAAGTGAGATTGCACTCAAAACACGCTTCATTGGTTTCCGTGAAAGTATCGAACGATATTTACGATAACAATAAGCTCTAATGGTATGAAACAATAACTTCAGTCTTTCGTACGAAGGATTTTGGTTTTATTTTCGTATTCTCAAATGTGTGATAAGTGCGAGTAGTTAAGTGCGAGACTTTTGAGGACGCATGTACATAACGTATACAATATGTAATATTAAACATTATAGAGGGTTTTAGAATCATGAATTGCATACTTAATCCTGTTGTCGACTGTACATATAGACAAGCGTATTTGGACAGTGTGGCCGCTTCTCATAATTTTACTAGCTCAAGCTTACTACTCAAGAGTTTTAATAGCAGTTCGGTTGTCGGTGATGAACCAAGATCCACCTATTGATCCGAACCCACTCATTAGTTATGCCATTTATAACTTGTAGCCATGCAAACGAGTACTGAAATAATTTTCTGCATAGAATAATTAAAATAAAAGCGGTTAAGAGTTTTCCCGTGTGGCAAACTAAGCTATTAATTCAATTTACCGCCTATCTGAACTCAGTCTATTGATTAATCTAAAACTTATTATAGTTTGAATCATATGTATGTGTATTATACTTAAATGAATAATTGCTAGCTGCTAAAGTACGAACTCTTTAGATTGCGTTGATTTTAATGGAGTAATAAGCAGCAATGGAGAGGCATCTCGCTTCCTTGCTGACAAGGTGATATGCCTTTTTTACATAAAAATCATAAGAACAAAGTACTGACACTACCTTCTCGTCAATATTGCGACGAAATTTCGTCATCACCAGAAAAAGCACCACGGATGATAAGTGTCGGATTAAACTGAATATTACAAAGGACGATGACCTACGTCACAAGAGCTCTGACGCCATACCCTCGTCCGTCATGCAGGATATACACCTCGAGGATGTCCAGGGTACAAGAATGGAGGCCCTTATGGGATGTAACGTCCATTAAATGCCCATTTCACCCATTACAATCTATGTGTGTTAAAGTTAATCAAAGTTTTTTTATCCCCGCTTACGCATGACACAATTCTCTACATCCATTATAATTATAAGGTACCCTTAACCATCTTGCTTAAACCTCCGTAGACAGATAATGTTGAGCGTATTCCGTTGTCGCTTTCTCTCAATTGACAAATGTAATGACGTAAATGAAAATAACTGTATCCATGCTCTTTTGATATTTTGTTTTAACAATGACACCGAGTGTGTAGAATATTAACTTTACAATATTATAATCAAACATAAAAAGAGGCCCTGCGACATTAGGGCCCGTATTCATAAACCGAACTTGACATCTCAAGTTTGTATTTGAGATGCTGAAATACATATGTCAAAATTAAATATTATCTAGAAACGACATTAAATCTGTAACATCTGTGATCGCGCTCTTGGGTCAAGATTGTTAAATACATGCCATAAACAGAAATGCCACCCTTGAAAATAAAGGATCTGGATGGATCAGTAAGTATAACTTTATCTTGGGTATTCCACCAGGTTGTCGGGTAGGTGAATGGCAGTGTACATCGGGACAGTGTATCCCGGAGTCAGCGTACTGCAACGGCTATCCTGAGTGCGTGGACCAGTCTGACGAAAGTAACTGCGAGCTACCACCGCAGACCACCACTGTGAGGATCACCACCACCCTCGCGCCGTACTGGACGCAGCCACCAGTCCTCCCAGTCACGCCAAGTGGTAAATACTTTTGTTGCTAAGTTCATTGACCTTAATGCATTATTGCGTGGATTTAGACTACTTCGAAAGGACACAGTAATGTTACAATCTTTCGCGGTACTTTATTGTTATTGGGTAGTGGGCGTTGGGGGTATAAACAATGTAGGTTGCTTCAAGGCTTACATAACCTAGATGGATATTAAATTACTTAGATCTGTGTAAAATATAAAATGAAAGTTTGGTTATTAATGAATTTTTAGAAAATAAATTATCAGGCCTTTATGATTCAATTGTAACATATGTTGTTTAGAAGAACGATTCAAGTCGGGTAATAAATAGTAACTCTTCCTTATCCATAAAAACAAGCAAAGTTATAGAAGGCTTTTATAGTGTTTTATTTCTTTCACTCTTAAGCGAAAACGATGAAAATAAATCATATACCTAACATTGCATTAACGATTATGAATAAGGCCGTGTTTCTATTATTGAATGCTGAAATTTCACACACAGATTAAGAGTATAATGTTATCAAGGGCTATGACAGGTTTCTGAGGGTAATATAATGTTTTTATGTAAAAACAATGGTGTTCCGCGCAAGGCGGATGTGACAGGAACCAATGGAGGTGTGAGAATGGCCCTTGCATCGACACGAGCCGGCGTTGCGACGGACATCTGGATTGTCCATTCGACAGCAGTGACGAATTCGATTGTCCACCTGGCAGTAAGATATCACTCATAACCTGCACCAGTTACTAATGAGTGAAGAGTTAACCTGTCTAATTTTAAGCAATATTAATCGTAACTAGAGGTTAGTGACGAAATCTCTGTCAAGTTAAGTTTGAAAAGACTGTTTTTAATTGTTTCACAGACATAATTTCAGGCCTAATTTTTTTTTATAAGTTCGACTAGATTTCAAAGTAACCTTTAGTTGGATCTTAATTGGTCGTTTAATTTTTTTAGGTCATGGTGTTATTAATTGTATGGTGTATTTACTAATGTTAGGAAAAGTATTGGCTGTTATTTTAAGACTGAAATAATTATTATGTGGGTGTTTAAGAATATTAATGTACCTAATTATCATAAAAGATTGTAACATATTAATATCTTGGTAATCAAAATTCTATCATAATTTTATATATTTCTTTGGCTAGATCTGATGATACGAGTAATATAAATATGATTAAGATTTAAAAATGTTAAAAAAATTATAAGCAAGTAACGCCAGATTCTTTAACTGCTTGTTCATGTATTAAAAAAGCTATTTATTATTTACTTGGGGGAAATGATCTAGCTAGGTAAGGCCAACTTCAAGAAAAATTTATTCAGCTTGGCAGCGTTCGGGAAATAACGAAGAAGAACGACATGTCTTTTCATCCAAAATTCCTGTGCCTGAAGTTGAAAATGTTCAAGCAATGTATGTTGCCAATGGTAACATTTTTTAACGGGGTCTCTTACTGTTGGCTATTTGAAGGCTCAAAGTCACACAGCGCGCTATGAAATTAGCTATGTTAGGTATTTCAATACGAGATAAGATTCGTAACGATGAAGTCCGAAGGCCAACAAAAGTTACCGACATAGCTCGCAGAGTTAGCTGGCTGAAGTGTTAGCCTAATGTGCAGGCCACATCGTTTGAAGGACAAATAACCGATGGGGGTCGCAGAGTCCTCGAATGGCGGCCACGTCTCGGTAAATACACTAGTCGCTTCCCGACCAGATGGACTGATGAGCTAAAGAAGACAGCGGGAAGCCGCTGGATTCAGAGGGCTCAGGACCGGTCGGAGTGGCGCCAATTAGAGGATGCCAGCAGTGGATTTTAAAAGGCTGTTAGATAGATAGATAGATTTATTCGATTAGTGGTGTGACACAGTAATTAATCATTTATTAAAATGTACTAATCATGTTAACACAATATAAGTATCGTACAACAAAAAAATATTGTAAATATTTTACTTACTTCAAACGTTAACAATGTACCCATATGACATAACAATATTATTAAAATGTGATTTACCCCTAATGTGTGTAGGTATGTGTTACTGTGAAAACCCATACTACGGTAAATCTTAACAATTTCCACTAAAACCTTTTCCAGTAAATTAAATGTTGGTAAATCTTACCAACAGTTAATGGTAAAAGTACGAAGTGGTCTGTGATTATTGTTCAATTCGAACTTTTACCATCATACACTCGGTAAATTTTAGGTTTTATCTCAGAGACCTCTCCTCTCTCTTTTATCCTCAAAACCAACATTTATCAACCGTCATTGGTAAAATTTAGCACTGACCAAACTCTAATGGTAAAAGCCCGAAAAATGGTCACCTTTTATAAAATCCTTACATTTACCAACCCATGTTGGGAAATCCTAAGGTTTACTAGTAAAACCTAAGATGTACCAATATACGGGCTCTTACAGTAACATATGTATGATAATATAACTGCACTGTGAATGTCCGATATTAGTGACTAATAAGATTTACCGGTGAATATTAAGCTTCGTGAATATCAACATACACTAGAGTATCTTAAGATGCACTGAACTTCGGACATTCACACTAACATAATATTATTAAGATATTATATAATGCCATTAATGATCACGTATTACGGTGTTAAACATAATCCATACTAATATTATAATTATCTAATAATAATAACTCGTTTAACTGTTACAGTAGGAGCTTATAAAGAACCTCTGTAAATAGGTAATACCGCCATGTTATGAATATAACTAATATATTTAATAGGTTACGGAAAAGTCAGTGTTAACTTTATTGGTAATGGGAATCTATGTTATTAAATCAGCATAGATATACTACTACTATATACCTACTCACTAATTTAATACATTATTTTCTTTTACAGTGCCCGTTGCTCTAGACCTCGTACCATACCCAAAGAACCAGACAGTACGAAACGGTAAGTTGTGCAAACAATTACAATAGTAGAATTTGATGTCTTTATATAAAGTTACACCGAAACAATAAAACTATATCTTGAATATTTTTGCACTATATAAGGCAAAGCGTTCAGGTAAGCTGGACACAGGTGGTGGGTAAAACACTATTTTAATGGTAAAGGTAATTTTTATTTGTGGTGGTTTAATTTTTGTTTCGTAATTCAGTGTAACAAATCCATTGGCTATCTCTGATCCAGTTGTGAGGTTTGCACCTGGGGGACGTTTAAAATATCAGCCAGGAAATAGGTTTTGGGTCACAGCCAAACTGGACGAGATATCGATAGGTTTATAATTAAGCTTTTGAGGCATTTGGTGGACATACATTATTTAAAAACCAATGGAGTAGTTTAGAGTTGGCTAAAAACAGCGAGAGACAGTTTAACATACGAAAAAACTAATGAACAATTTTTGTTATCTTAATTTCAATGTAAAATTGCATGGTTAAAGGTGAGTAAACTGTTACTAAGTAGGTAATAGGTATGACAAATAGACTAGAAAATTATTCTGATTTTTAGAATTGAAAAAAAAATATCCAGTCATACATAAAAAGCAATTTGTTTCAAACTCTAAGTAACTATAACTATACCCACCTACATAATATAATTATACCTTGTATATTATAATTTAGTAAAATTTATGTCCTCGAATACATTATACAAGTTCCCTTCACATAGCTGCGTGTAAATTACAGATATTAGCTACGAAAAAACAAAGTCCCCAATGTAGCTAAGTAGGTATATTTTTCCACATAAAAAAGCTTATTTTCCAATGTATCGATATTAACGCTACTTATTTCTTTCATGGTGGTGGAAACAGTTGCCTATGGTGAGTCAGTGTACCTTATTTGGGTGCATCTCGGGTGTTTTACTTTAATAACCATTATTTAATTGGGTGATACTTACTGTAACTTTTTTGGTTAAGATTTTAACATTAAGGATTTTATTTTATGTGTATGTATGTACCTATATGTATTGGGCTACACGTAAGTATACCTAATATAAAAAATCCCGCTTGCTGTCAAAAATATTATCATGACATATATACCTTTTTGAAATCCTTACGTAGAGCTCTTTAATTTGATTGCATTATTGCATTATTTCATTTTTTTGATACTTCAACAATGGCATCTTACGGCCACCATATGTTTTTTTTTTAATTTCACTTTTCTAAGAACACTTGGGTTATCAAGACGAAGCTAAGGATATCTTAATTACGTAAATCCGTTCAGCCGTTTGGAACATACGAGGTAATAAAGAATATTATATGCATACATACCAACATATATACATTCATGCAAGATACGCACGAAAAATATAGCCCTTCTTAGCAGTCGGAATATATAAAATGGAGTCAATGTTATTCTTAGTCTTAACCTGCTGATTCTTTGGCATTGTTAATTTAAACCGGGTTTTATTATTTGATAATATAAGTTTTGTTAGCTGACAGCAAGAAGCCCTTAAGCCCTTTAGAACTTGGGTCAAAAATTGGTTAAATTTGTCCAATCCAAAACATTTGTGCAATGACAAAATTATTGGGAAACTATTATTTACAGTATTTTATACTAAAGCCATACTAAACTTCATCATTATGGGATGCATGCAATCATTATAAATTACACACACTTTTATTTTTAATTCAGCACACTGTGGTAAAGTATGGAGTTTTTAATTACAATAACTGGATTTTGTTTGAATTCAACTACTAATATGGGTGTGTATTACAATATTGACAAAAGGTTTTTAATAACTGTAACATTTTGAATAAAATAATATTAGTAATTATTTGTTAGTCAATCGGGTAAGTTCAGTGAGGATTCAATATGCATCAAATTCAGCAACTAAGTAACACAGGTCATGTAATATGTTCCAATATTCATAATTAAGTAATTGAAAACTATTGTATCGTATTTATTACAAAGGTATTTCGTAAGATTATGTACCCATTTTGAATAATTATTTGAAGTGCATGTGAATAAGAAAGATGCAGAAAGCGGTGTACGATTGTGTTTATTTGATTAAAATTTTCAGTGAGATTATAAGAAATTAAGTATCAGTAATCGACTTACACTCAGCCCAGGGGGTCATTTCCTCCATGACCCCTCTCCATGGATTCGCGCTTTGACAACATCTACACTTATTCTCATACACTACAATGATAAGATTGGGGAAGCATGTTATAATAGGTTATTTGTCAATTTCCTCAATAGCTGATGAAATCGCAGAAGAGTACTTACGTATTTCGACAAAAAGTGAAATATGGCTTCAACCATTTAATAGGCCACCACTAAACACCTCTTGAAGAGGCCTTGAGCATACTTTGGGGAAGCTGCTTTATTGTGGATTGGCGGAGTGAAACAAAGACAGTACCTACATTATTGTCGTAAACACATAATACAATATAATATTATAGTTTTCAAATTGTTGCATGTGAATCCTTATCTTGGAATGCTGCAAATTATTATGGGATATAGTATGATACGATATCGTTAAAGGGTTATTTCTATGGGTATCCAGTATCGGAGTGACAGAAGCGAATCAGTATTAAGAGTCAATGACTACATTATTTGCTCAATTGAAGAATTTGTACTCATTTTGACTGAGGAGGTAAAAAAAATTACACCCCCATTGTTTTTTATAAAGTAGAGTTGGGTAAGGTACGGTAAAGTAAGTAAAATAGTATTATAAATATGAAAAAATATATCATATAGAAGTTTAACTTCGACGTGTGTACAGTAGTATGCGCAGACTTATTTGTTGAATATAATATACTGACGATTGAAATATGACTATAATATTAAAATTTTAATAATAAGTACGATAGATACTTAAGAGTTTGCAGAGTATTAGCAGGTTACCTAGTTATTGCGATGAAATTCTACGAAATCGCATTATTATTATTAAAAAAGAACTTACTACGATTACTTTCTCAGTCTAATGGTACATCTATCTAAACCTAGCAATGGTGATAAAATAAAGCTACTTTTTAATTGACCATGCTGCTTCTGTCTTCTGTCAGTTCTTTGGAATCTATTCCAATGCACGTAATTACTATAGGTGGCGACGTAGTATTCATTTGCCGTGATGAGGGACCATATCGCGCCCCCGTAAGATGGGTGCGTGAGAACGGAGCGCCCCTAAAGCCTGGCTACGTGGAAGCAAGAGGACGACTCGAAATATACAAAGTCACCGTAAGTCATAAATATATTGTTTAAATATAAAACCATATGATAGTAAAATTTATTCAGTACACGAAGAGTTAACTTTAAAATCATATAAAAATCATTATTAGAATACAATCATTACAATAAAGTAATTTTATCACTGGCAATTGATTAATACTAATTTAAAATTTTATTTCCATAGGAATCATTTAATTGAATATTAAATACCTGTATAAATTTCAGACCGCTGATAGCGGCGTATACATCTGCCAAGCCCCGAAATACCTTGGACAACCAGGATCCGAAACAAAAGTGTACCTCAAGGTCGATGACCCAAGTAAGTTTCTTATTTTAATTATCATTCACCCACGATTTAGATTGGCGATATTAAATTATAGAGGAACCCTGCTCAGTGGGATTCCGCCGAGTTCATCACGTTCTCCATCAATTACTAAAAATATGCCATTTTGAGCAAACGCTGCTGTAATTCATATATCGCTGCATATAAGATTCACCAAAATGCCTTGGTGTATTTTAACATTCACCCATGTATGTCCTCATCTTAATTGGTATATTATACATAAAATAACTTTTAACAAAAAAATTATTGACTACATAGAAACCGTTTTCAAACAAGTTTACGCAAAGGACCCCTAATTCCAAAAATTCTCTTAAAAGACCTATAATATTTTTCTAGGCCCTTTTCAACGTACCCCACAATATATTATGGTACGCGACAAATAAAAAAAAATCATCCTCACGTTGCTTGTAGGGGAGATACCCTAAAAAAATGTTTTTCAATATTTTATTCTACGATTATGGATTTTTAACAAATACATCCATGCCAAATTACAGCTTTCAAGCACTAATGGTCTCGGCGCTTTATTTTGGACAACTGGATGGACAGACCGACGGACGGACATGACGAAACTATTACTGATTCCGATTCCGATACTATAATCGAGTTCCGATTTTACTTTAGAACCCTAAAAATAAAAAAATAAAATTCGTAGTAGCACACGGAGGGTATGCACGCATAACTTAAAACAGAATTAAAACCATTTATCTATTTTTAGTCCCAGTCTCAGTATCATTCGGCTGCCGACCTGATCAGGCTACGTGCGGGAATGGAGAGTGCATCCCCAAGAGAAACGTTTGCGATGGCAGGCGTGACTGCAGTGATGGGTCTGATGAGGAATCTTGCAGTAAGTTTTATTACAATATACAAATACCTATGTTAGTTGTACTGAAATATGCAAGTACAATATACAATTTACAATTAACGAATGCTTAGGAATATATTATAAAAATCGTTAGAAACACGCAAGTTCTCTCTATTTTTGACCACGGGAAAAATTTGTTCTATTAAAATAATACGTATAACAGTGTATTAAGCGGCAGACCTTCGGGCCTATGGACTAATTTCAATGTATCTGTCTGAAGTCTTTTTCTTATATATACAGTTACATAAATATACAGTTAGTAGGTATAATCTCTTCCCCGTAATAAATGAATAATAAGTTCTAAGCTACAAACCTTTAATATTGAAATTCCTTTCAGCTGAAAATGGAAAGTGCGAACCAAATCAATTCCAGTGCGCCAACCGCAAATGCGTGCTCAAGACTTGGCTTTGCGATAATCAGAACGACTGTGGAGATGGGTCTGATGAAGAGAACTGTCGCGTCGCTGAGAAATCGCCGTCAGATCTGTGCCTACCTTTAGAGTTCAGTTGCCTTAGCGGCGATCAGTGTATACCCAAAGGATTCTACTGCGACTCACAGCCTGACTGCCATGATGGATCTGATGAATCTGCTTGCGGTGAGGAAAACATTTGAATTAGGATAATGAGGAATAGTTATATTGGTTGATATTGATTCATTTTCTGAAGTGAAAAGTATCCTGGATAATGAATAGTAATGTATCGCCTGAAAACTCCATATAAATTCAAAATAAATTTGGCCTCTACATCATTAACACCAAAAACATTATACGTACAGATTTTAATACCAGTTATATTATAAGTAAAAGACCTACAAACAAAAATTCTTATTGGATAATTGTTCGATATTAATGACTTTGATTACTTCCTTCTACTTATATTCTATTAAAATATTTTTAGTGCCCGTTTACATCAAAGAACCACCTAAGCCATCAAATGTTAGACTAAACACGGGAGACTTGCTCACTCTTGTTTGCGAGGCTGTTGGAGAGCCGACGCCGCTCATATCTTGGCGTTTGAACTGGGGCCATGTACCTAAGAAATGCACAGCAACTACCGACGCTAATGGCGTAGGAACACTTATCTGCCCTAACATGCAAGTAAGTATTTAGTAATGTAACACTATGTATATGAAATCAAAGTGTCTATGTATGTGGTGCTATCGACTTAGTCACAAAAGATGACTATTTATAGTGTAGGAATTAATTAAATAGTTATCTCGTCATAACAATGTAAAAAATAATTTCCAGCCGGAAGACAGTGGCGCCTACTCTTGCGAAGCAATGAACAACATGGTGACTTCGTTCGCAACTCCCGATGCCATCGTCTATGTCAATAAGACCGACCCTTGCCCCGTCGGATACTTCAACAGGTTATAATCAAAACTTTTGATTAAATTATTAGATATAATCCCATACCCATAGTGACCATAGACCAATATTTTAGTAATGCTTGCCGCAACATGTGAACAGTTATTGTACTTTAATTATTTAATCATTTCATCAACATGAAAAATGCTTCAAACGTCGTGAGTTCATAAGAGGTCTAGTTAATAAGCAATACAGGTGTAGTAATGAATGTAGAATTCACTTAATGTCTCATTTTTTATTTAATGAGTTTTGTCCTACCTATTCATATAAACACTTATACATGTACCTATCCGACAAAACCAGGCAGACGTGTTTGGATATCATAACTAAATTATTGATAAACTGCACCAGACCGAATTATCAATTCTGAAACAATTGCGACACTAAATCAAACAACGAAGTATGCTAATAGGAAACAACTGGAAATGATATACATACCTATCTGATACAATAAGTTCTCTTTGTAACTTAAGTTTAATTAAAGTGTTGTTTACAGCGAGGCTCGCTCTCAAAGCGAATGTATCCGATGCTTCTGCTTCGGTGAATCCACACAATGTCGCAGCGCTGATCTGTTCACATACAACATGCCCACGCCTTTGGGAGAGGGCGGTACCATGCTGTACGGTGTAAAGCAAACGTATAACGGAGAAGTTCAAATCGACAAGGAATCTATTACTAACCAGTACTATTACCAGCCGATGAGAAACGGTGCTACGGTAATACCTTTTGCTGCTAATATTATTGAATTTTACTTCTTAGCTGATTAATAAAATACGTAGGCTTAACATGCATTAATTTTGCGGACAAAAACGCACGGTGAAAAATCGTAATGCTTGTTATGCCTTAGTGCAGGATATTTTAAAATTGTTCTCGTAAAGAGGAACATAGAATAACATTTATCGTTTACTAGTCATATTAATATAATTGTGATTTTTTTCAGGTAACATTGGCATACAACTCAGACTGGTCTCGTAATCCTCGGGTACATCCATATCTGACTCTGCCAGAGACTTACAATGGAAACCAACTGACCTCGTATGGTGGTCACATCCGATACAAGCTCTCTCCACACTCCCAACTTTACGTCGCTGACAACACTGTGCCTGACATCATCATAAAGGTAAACCTTAAAAGTTTTATAAGACAAAAATATTGAAGAAAAATATTGTTTTTATTCCAAAGCATCGGTCAGTAACCTGGTTTATTATCATAGTTTTATTATTAACTAATAATATTATGAAAATATAACAGTTACTATACTAATATTATAAAGATGAAGACTTTGTTTCATTGAACGCGCTAATCTCAGGAACTACTGGTTCGAATTGAAATTATTTTTGTGTTTGATAGTCATTTACCCAGAAAGCCATAGGCTTTAAAACATCATATATTTTAGTAGTTAGTTGTTTCCACAAATTAATGCGAGTTAAACCGCGGAACACATCTAATTTACTATAATTTGACAAATTATTTTTGGACATAACTGTGCAATATCTCAATACTCCAGGTAAACACAGTTTCAAATTTTCAGGGTAAATACCAATCATTAGTGCACTACCATCGCGGAGAAAACGCAAGGACGATCAATATCGAGGCTCGTCTCACGCCGGGCTACTGGCAGAAGTCTGAGCCAAGAGGCCTGTCCCCTGCCTCACGGGAAGATATAATGATGGCGTGAGTATACTTGTTATAACATATTTATACATATATTTTCTAAAATCTATACAATACTAGTCTAGCTGACCGGGCGAACTTCGTATCGCCTAACAATTGATTAGTTTTCGAGCAGGATGAACAATGATTAAATTACTAAAATGACAATTAAAAAATAGGGGTTGGTGATAGAAAGGTTTTATGTTGTATGTATTTTAATGCCACATTATAAAAAAAAAAAAAATTTTGTCCAAAAAATAAAAAATGTTAGGGGTGGACAACCCTTATCACTTAGGGGTATGAAAAGTAGATATTAGCCGATTCTCAGACCTATTGAATATGCATATAAAATTTCATAAAAATCGGTCAAGCCGTTTCGGAGGAGTATGGTAACTAACATTGTGACACGAGAATTTTATATATAAGATTTTCTAAAATCTATACAATATTTAAAGCTTTTATCGTTTCGGAAACGAAACTTTTTAATTCCAACTAGTTGGCCCAACTCAATACCATCTTAATTTTAGTTAATTTCAGGACATTACTAAAATACGATAATCCTGACAATCAAGTTCGGTATTTCAATAAAAATTCATATTTTGCTCACAGTTTGGACAACATTGAAATGATTTTACTGCGAGCTGACCAGAACAATGGTGGAGTGAACATAACCGATTTCGTGATGGAATCTGCCCAACATATGTACGTTGGTCTTGGAGCCGCTAGTCTGGTTGAGGAGTGCTCGTGCCCTGCAGGATACGAAGGCCTTTCGTGCCAGGTCTGTTATTCTACTCGTATTATCAAACAAAAATACACTTAAAAGCTAACTTAAGGTACTCTGGAATTTCAAACTAAGGTAATGTTGTCAAAGAGCATCTTGAACAGCGTTCCATGATTCACAATCACAAATCTCCTTGGAAGTTTCTTGCCGTTCTCAGTCATTGTATCAATGTCTTATTACAGGGATTTGTTTATGCTGTAGCTCGACTTGGGAGTGTTTGTATTAACATTGTAGATTTATACCCAAACACCGAACCGCAACGGGTTATGGGTTCAATTCCCAGGAAAACTTCTTCGATTAACCTTTCTTCGATTATTGTATTTGTGTGTCTATTTCACTAACGACACAGTTAATCCCAGTGCGAAATTATGAGTTTAGCGTTCTATAAATTCTACAATATTTACAGAAATGTGCATCTGGGTACGTCCGTGAGAACGCCGGGCCTTGGCTGGGCAACTGCGTGAAGAAACGCGAATGTCCGCCGGGCACCTACACTGACCCCAACAACGAGCTGGACTGCAAGCCGTGCCCGTGCCCGCTGGTCAACAGCAGGAACCAGTTCGCCAGGACCTGCGCTCTCGGACCCGCTGGCAATGTTGTTTGCGACTGTATGCCTGGGTACGTTACTTTAGTACGCTTATACCCTTATTCATAAAAATAAGCAAAGTTATGAAGGGTTTAGTATAAAGTGTTTTGTTTATTTTAATCTTACATAAAACATAGCATAACATGGCAATTTAGTAAGTTACAGCATGATCCTAAATGGCCGATCGAGTAAAGCAACATGGAATGACCCGTTAGAACATTTCACATAAATGTTCTTTTTACAAGCAAAAAGTGTCATCTCTCTCTCTCTCTCTCTCTCTCTCTCTCTAATGAACTAACTGAGATCAGCGTTACTATGTTGAATTATATGGATTGAGCATTGGTCAATAGAACCACTTAAAGTGCCACGTTTTCAGTGCAGTCTTCAATATGATGCAATAAAAGGATGCTATAATTGCTTCTTTTATTACAGGACATAGTTACTTTTTTGTTTTATATTAAGAGGTTGTTTTTATCTGTAGCTATGAAGGAGACGACTGCAGCCGTTGTGCATCAACATATGTCGGTAATCCGTTGATCCCTGGCGACTCCTGCAAACTCAAGCCATCGGACAATTGCAACATGCTCGGAACAAGCAACGTGCGCCCGCCAGATGAGTGCGTGTGCAAGGACAACGTCCAGGGACGGTACTGCGATGTATGCAAGAACGGTTCCTTCTATCTCTCTAACGACTTCAGGTAATAATCCGATAATATTCTAATGAGGTAGAAGAAAGAACACACTTATTGCAAATTTTTATGAAATTCGCACTACGTTAAGTAGATCAAACGGTAGGGGTTAATTATTTAAGATTGGATTTGAATTAATATCCTGATAGTCGTTTAAAAGTACATACCATTAATGAAAACATTGTATTTCAGACACGGCTGCGCCCTCTGTTTCTGTACGGGAATGTCCCAGGAGTGCACATCTAGCAACCTGCGTCGTAAGACAACCACAGTACATTTCAATGTGCCAAACATCGTTGATCAGGTCAAGGTCTACAAGAGTACGCCTTTCGGAGCAGCCGGTGCTGTAAGATACTACGCTCCTATTGAAGCACCTGAGGAAAGACCACAGCTCACTAGAGGCGAGATAGAATTGACCAGTCTGGAGCGTTCGTCCCAACCTACCATCTATTACTGGAGTCTGCCTGCTATGTAAGTTATTTGAACGATTTTTAAATACACTTTGTAAGGAACGAAGATAAAAATTTTAAAAGACCCCTAAATAAACTCCATCTATTGGCCTTTTAAAGGTCACTGCTGGACATAAGCAAGGACTTTTAAATTCTCTGTGTCGTTACAAAATACATCCAAGATATTTTATATTTGTGTGTAGGTTCTAAATGATCACGTTCACGTAAACGAAAATGCAATAATATTATTTAACTCATCAAACTATTGGCTTAACAACAATATATTATGTATATTATTTTTCAGCTTCTCTGGTGACAAAATTACATCATACGGCGGTTATCTACGTTACGCTCTCCGCCACATACCGTCGTCTGGTCAGAACACAAGGAATACGGGTGCTGACGTTCAACTAATCAGCGTAAGTGGCTTTGTTTTAATGTTGATCTCACACGAAGGTGCCAAGTTCAAATCTTGCACGCATTTATATTCTACATAATACGAATTGCTTGTCATTTGTTTTGGTGAAAGAAAATAATCGTGGGAGTCCAATAATAATAACTTTGAACTCAAAGTTGTGTGAGGTATTCTAATCCCCACTTAGCCAGCGTGGAAGACTATGGCTCTTATTACCTTTCACTTATGACCCTTCGATTGGTAAAAACCCGAGACTAGCGGTGGTAGAGGTTGCGATGATTATGAAATACCTCTTTGCTATTTGTTATTATGTCAACAGGATAACAGACTTACGTTCCATTACTTCGGAAACTTCGCTCCCGGAAACGATGGGTTCTTGAACGCAAGTGTACAATTCTTGGAAGAAGGATGGCGAAGGTAATTTGTAAACATATTTATGACGCATAATTTATTTATTAAAAATGGTATAAAAGTTACTTTGAGTTGTAAAAAAACTTCACTGCAGCGCTTGAAAGCGTCTCATTGTTATAAACATCCAATATTTTCGTTTTTCTATCGTTTTGATAAAAATAAAATATGTTTCGTTCACGTTTTTGATATTCATATCAAAAAAATATTCTTATGCTTATATTTTAAGTTGTAAACGATCAACTTTTCCGTAACAAAATGTGCCTACAGTGATAACGTTGACACCGCAGGTCTGATGGAAAAGAAGTAAGCCGTGAGCACTTCCTTCTAGCGTTGGCTGACGTGAAGATGATTCTAATTAAGGCGACATACACCACCAACACGGAGATAGCTTCTCTTGTCAGCGCCAGCATCGACACCGCAGAGCCCTACGGAGACGGACCCTTGGCACTTCATGTGGAACAGTGCATATGCCCCCCAGGACACGTTGGTACTTCGTGCGAGGACTGTGCCCCAGGATACACCAGGTTAGTTTTAAAGTCAATAGTGAAATTCTTAAAGTGGTTTGGAAAAACCTATAAAAATTTTGGAGTATCGTTTTTATCTAGACGGATATCGATTAAATCATGTGAAATAAACATAATTTTAGCCTAATTTCATGATTGCTGCTTTAAACATTTACGGAGATTTCATTTTTTTATTTCAATCTATACTTTTTAGGACATTGACTGGACTATATTTAGCTCACTGCAAACCTTGTGAATGCAATGGCCACTCCGATATGTGCAACCCCGAAACCGGCGTTTGTTACGTAAGTTCATTCACGTTCAGGTTATAATTGAGTATCATACTACGTGCAAGGTATTTATGGTAATTTCTATGGTAAACTTAATTTCAGAACTGCGCTGACAACACCGCTGGAGAAAACTGTGAGAGGTGCAAAGACGACTACCAACGAAACGAATACAATGTTTGCGTGCCATTCTATGTAACTACTCCAAGATTCTGCAAGTAAGTACATTCTTTATCTTCTGTTATATGATTTATCGAAGCAGTAAGCGTTGATTACAACGGTTCCAGTAGCCGTAATTTAATAATAACCGAAGATTTTTACATATCTTAACACAACTCATCACCTTGTATATTACAAGACAGCAAAGTCTGTAAATGCTGTTATTTCCTCAGTTGTGACCCACGAGGTGAAGAGGCACCGTGCGTCGATTACTGTCGCTGCAAACAGAACGTTGAAGGAGACTTCTGCGATCGCTGCAGACCTGGTACCTTCGGCCTGAGTGTCGCCAACCCGCTCGGCTGCACATCTTGCTACTGCTCAGGAGTTTCTCAGTCATGTCACGAGGTAAGCGCCTTTATGCTGGATTAAATGACATACTTTTACGATTTGAAGCGCAGTATTATACTTCAACAGATTTCAGGATAAGTTCCAACATATCCTAATGAACAGTAAACGTAACGTAATGAGGATTTTATTTGGTCAGCCAAGCACAGAAGTCAACCTGTTTCGATCACTTAACATTGGATAAATATTAGATAACAATTCGACAATTTTCATTGTAGGTAAAAGGCTTCAATAGAACAACAGTACCAACGTAACAAATTCTCTTCGTAACAAAATCTTTCAAATACTTACCTATAGCTCAATAACTTTGCTTCAGGCTACTCACTTCGCAAGAATTCCATTGGCGGCACCAATATTCGGTGAGAAGCACGGAGGCTATACCCTGATGGACTTGAGAGCAGAGCAAGTGATCAGTGATCAGTTCATCCCTGTTCCTAACCAGAGCGAGTTGATGTACTCATTCCCGTTCCCGCCGGATAGCAATAACCAGGAGCTGTACTGGTCGCTACCAGTCTTCCCAGGTAGGTTTTACAGACATTTTACACTCGCATAAAGGATTTTATAGGGATAACATGTGTAAGGGATCTTACGCCTATAAGAGATCTTACATTTTATAGATTTAAGGGTACGCTTCCACCAAAGCGAAGAATAGGAGCAGGGCGGAGATCATGTTTTGAAATAACCAGTCAGAAAAGATAGTAGGCATAGATCTAGACGCATAAACGTACACGCATAAAGGAGATGTGGTATTTTCCAATCTTATTGGGAACTAACAAAAAATTTGTGGTTCTCTCTATTCCTCTCCGCTTATTATGTGGAAGTCTCTACAAAAAAAAGAGATAAGGCTTTAACTAAATTAACTTACCATAAGTGGGAGGGATTAAGGTAA
Organism: Thymelicus lineola; assembly: GCA_963932265.1. Taxonomy (NCBI): domain Eukaryota; kingdom Metazoa; phylum Arthropoda; class Insecta; order Lepidoptera; family Hesperiidae; genus Thymelicus; species Thymelicus lineola. Next base: position 23,292,748 of record OZ010680.1, read on the forward strand.
ATTAAATTGTTAAATCCTAAGTAGAACTAACAAGCCAAATCTAAATTCCAGGCAATCGAGTTCTATCTTACGGTGGTACACTCTCTTTGAAGCAACAGTTTGTGTCACAAGACGACTCCGCATCTTCACCAGGCCAAGACATCGTACTCGTTGGTGACACTTCATCGCTGTACTGGTCTAACCCTAACCAAATAAGGTCTAATGTCGCATTGGTAAGTTTTCCTTCAAAATGGTGATAAATAATTTAAATTCAAATAAAAATGTTATGCAAGGTTTTTGTCTTAATTCATTGATTCAAATGGTAATAAATAATCAAATTCAAATAAAAAAATGCAAGGCTTTTATCTTAATTGATTGATTTGCCCTAAAGCACAGATTAAGATTTTAAGGTTTATTCTACCTAAACTTATGTAAAGAATAATTTGATAAACTTTGATTCTATTTTACAATCAATGTTGAAAAAATCCTCATTATTATCATATTATTCTCGTAATTTCAAAACTTTATCTTAGGTAAAAATCCAATAAAATTCAAACAATTAAGGTCCAATCATAAAGATTACATTTTCTTTCAGAGCTACCAAGTACCCCTGACAGAAGCTAACTGGTACATCCTGAACACGCAAACACCGGCGAGTCGTTTCGAGTTCATGTCCGTGTTGAAGAAGCTTCGACGGGTGCTGGTGCGAGCCACGCTGGCTCCTAACCTATCTGTCACCTCCATCGCTGATGTCTCCATGGACACTGCTGCGGAGACATACGACACTAGTCTACCTGTCGCTACAGGTGTTGAGGTAGGTTTTGGCTTCAACCCAATAGAGGATTGGAAGGCCTTGAGCATACTTCGTCACGCTGCACCAGAAAGGATTTGTGGAGTTCGTGGCCAATCCAAGGGTTGGAAGATTTAATGCCGCCCGAAGGTCTTTAATGTGGCTTAACCACTGTTAACTCACGGTAATAAATAAAAATAATTAAATTCACAACCGGAATAGACTGCTTATGGTGCGTGAAAATGGGAAGGGCTGAAATTATTTTAGGCATTTTTGCAAATTTTCAGTCTACTTCGTGAAATAATTTGAATATTTAAAACCTCACTTTACGTGATGAGCAACGAATACAAATATAATTGAATATCAGCAGAAGTATATTCTCATTCCCAGGTTTGTATATGCCCTGAAGGGTACAGTGGAACAAGCTGCGAGATCTGTGCAACCGGGTACTACGAAGACCAATCAGGGTATTGCCGCAAATGCAACTGCAATGGTCATGACTGTCAACTGGGACCCTCGGATGAGGTCATCTGTGACTGCCGACCGCCCTACACTGGTTCCGACTGTTCCTCTATCGGTAGGTTTTAATCATATTAAACTAGTCAAAGATATATACTAATTTATTTGAATAGATCTTAACGCAATAAAGTTCGTTTATAGTGTAAAGAACTATAAATTAATATGTGGTGCTTGTTCAATGTCTATAAAGCCCCTTTGACGCCAACACCACGTTATAGTCCAATTGTTATAATCGCAGACAAAAGTTTGCAGAACCAATATGTATAGTAATAGCGCAGCTTGGGTATCTATTCTATGCTAAGTATACCTACTTACTACCAAGAAACAAAAATGTTTGGTCTATTCTTTATTTATCTACATGTAACTTTCTCAAAAGATGTCTGAAGATCTTGAAATAAAAGTATTTGTAACATAAATAGGTTTAATCATGGAACTTCACCCAACCATACACGAGCCTGCATATCCTAACTCCACTGTCGTTGGAGTGACTTTCAAATGCAAGTACAGGGCGCCAGAGCCTCTTACGATAAAGTTTTATTTCGAGGGAAAGGAAATCCCGCCACCTCAATATTATTACCAGTCGACGAACCATATCGACGGTTGGAGGGGCGAACATGTCTGGAAGACTGTTTGGAACACGAAGCATCAGGGCGAAGTATACGAGTGCCGCACAATCACAGAATCAGGATTTACTTTAGGGGTACTGACTACCACCTTGCCAGAGAAAGGTAGATCTTGATTCGTATCAACGCCCAAAGCATTAATTGTGCCCATCGTTCCCCTCGCTTTAGCTTTGCTGTTCTGTAGTCTTGTGTCAGTACTAAGGTCTCGTCCCGTGTCTTCTAGACTATGAATAGTTTGTATCACATCCTATTGTTACATCACTGCTAAAACATTGTGATAAATATCATTCATCACAATTTATTAACCCAAAATCATTGATGTGGTCTCCAGTTGCTAAAAGTGTCATACGTCCGCAAACATTGTCTTCATCAAGAATATTATTTCCTAGTATTGTATTGTACCTCCTATTCGTTTATCAATATCCATTAATATATCCTGTGTAGATGTGATAGTCATATGTTGGTCCTTGGCGTTACATTGTTGTTTGTTAGGTTAGGTTAGGTTACGTTGTGTTGTACCCTTAGTGTATTCTGTAAAAGATGAAGTATTTCTATGTGATGTAGTAGCCCTATAAAATGGATTTGTTTTTGAAATTCAATTCATACCTAGACACACAGCAGCGTATCCAGCCAAGTTCAAAGCAAAAGAAAGAAAGGTGACGTAGAAACGAGTGTAATATTACACGAACCATTACAAGCTCCTTTTGACCCCATCGTAACTCGAGTCATATTTAATGTAAATACATGAAATTTGGCACATTTAGTAAGGCCTCTTAGTTTATTTAGAACTCAAAATTTCGTAAATGTATCTCAAACTGTTATTAATATAATATTAACGTTTAAAAATCGGCTTTTGAAATAACTGACTCACTGACTGAGGATTAAAAACCTAATCTACTTCCAGATGCTCTATAAACTTGATATTTGGCATCAAGTGACTCAATTTTTAGGATTTTCTACACAGAACTTGGCACCCATTTAGATCTCAGTTTTTTTTTAACTTGGCTCTCATATTTTCACATTTATATTTTTGATGAGATTTTATCCTAGCGGCTTAGTGGGACTTGCAAACAGTCACCTAAGACTCATGACTGACTGGATATTCGAATGCATATTTACGTAAAATTAGGTAAAAATTACGTCATGAAAGCAACTTTTTAAAATTTTAATTTAAAATTTAATCACGCATTAACATTTAATTTTAGGTAAAGAAATAAGCACGACAAACCGCCCAGTACCGCCACCATACAGCACTGTAGAGGTCAGGATCATTAACAAAAACCTGTCGATCCATCAGAAAGTCGGTAGCACTGTCAACTTTACTTGCCAAGCTGAAAGCCCTATGACCACCAATCCACTTAACGTCACGTGGTACAAGGAGGATGGATACTTGCCACAGGATAGGGCACAGATAGATCAAAGGACCGGTACGCTGTTGATAACCAACCTCCAAGTGTCAGACAGTGGAGTGTACATTTGCCAGACTACCGACCGCATTTTCACTGGACAAGACAGAGTGACTCTCAAAGTGCCCGGTTAGTATTAATAAAAAAAATGTTTTTGCCCAACTAATTTTTTTTAAATATTAGCTCTGTTTGTACTAAAACTGATTAAATAATTTTTATGCTTACCCTCTGGAACAGTTGTCCCAATATCGGTGTTGTATGCAAAGAGTAAGTGTTAGATATAACGTATCATCTATATCAATGCAGTATCACGTTATAACCTGTATTTTTTTTATAAAATTCGCATTTTCCAGGTAACGAAATGACCTTGCCTTCCGTATCAATATCGCCGCCCACAAGGGACGCCTATGAAGGAGACAGGATTGAACTCGTGTGCGATACATCAGGAAACCCAGCTCCTGCCATCTCGTGGCAAAGAGGTTCCAACCAGCCGTTGCCACAATCTGCTGTAGTCTACGAAGCACTGTTCATTATCCAAGACGCTCAAGTCGAGGACTCGGGAGAATACAGGTAGTTATATGGATTAAAAATGTAATGTCTTCTCGATAATCAGACAATTTAAAATCGAAAGCGGTGATCTGTGTCTATAATATTTAACATTTTTCTTATTTTTGCCATAGTTAATAGAAATGCCTCAACTGCAAAAAATATCTTCATGATCCAAAACAAAATTCTAATATCATCAACATATTTGTTTCCTGTCCTAAACAAAAATATCGATACTATTGAATGGTAAACGAAAATCCAAACTTGCCTTTAACGTTATTATATCTTAACAGATGTATAGCATACAACACGGCGGGCAGCACCGATAGAACAGCAATTGTCAGCATTCGACCGAGACCATCGCGGCCGCAGAGAGAGAAACTGAAGGTGTATCCTCAAGCACCCAATGTTTACGAAGGCCAGAGCACGCGCGTCGTTTGTACAGGCACCCCCAACATCCCACCGGGTACCATCCAGTGGGTCAGGTAAGAAATTTATGTTCAAGGACATTTCGTAGGTCCTATTGAAACGTTCAAGCGGCATATGAAAGAACAGTTGTACGTAAAGGTTACTACCAGTATAGTCTATATTCTATGGTCTATACTAAAGACGAATATGAATGACAAGATTGCCTGGAAAGCAACTAATAAAGGATGAGATAAGCCTTGTTATTTTTTTAGACAAATTACGTTAGTTTTAATAAACAATTGACTTATAATATTATTTTTCATTTCAAAATCTTCGACAATGTTTTTCGATATATTTGAAATCCCAACCTTTATGCGGTGGGTGCACGGGTATACACGAATTACCCGTGCAACCACCAGTGGGTTATGCCAGTGGATGCACGGCCCAAATAATAAAAATAACCTACGCGGGGTAGGTCAAAAGTTTATTATGTAACAATTTCAAAGATATGCTAAGGAGTTCCTTGCTCCATTTTTTCTCCTTTATGATAAAGCGCCTTTCCGAAAATGTGGTGGATTAAAAAAGTGGTTTTCATAAGTGTATTGACAAAATACCCGCATGATTAAATGAGTTTGAATTTTGACAAACGCACAAAACTCAGGGGTGCTGGTCGGGAACAGAAATTTAAAGTCATTATTCACACTTCCCATCTGGGAATCGAACCCAGGACCCTTATTACGGCGGACCAGATAGCTGTATTGTGTGGGATAAAAAAAATGTGAAAATGTTTATATCAATTGTATAATAATTTGTTACAGAATTGATGGGGTTGAATTTTTGCCGAACATGCGCGATGACAATGGTGTTTTGAACATCGAATCAGCTGTTCCCGAGAACCAAGGAGTTTACGTCTGCCAGGCGATGTCATATGACATTAGTCCGGTACAGATTACGGTCACTGTTACATCGAGGAACACTCCTTCCCCCGAAGAAAGGTCCAAAATAGTGGCTTCAGTTAGCAGCCTCAAGATACCGACTGGTGAAACTGGAATGGTAGACTGCAACCCGCAAGGTTACCCGCGACCTTTGATCAAATGGTCCAAAGTAAGTTTTGTCTAACTTAACATGCGATTAATCGAGAAATTAATAGATTTTCTAAAAAAAATAAACAAATTTAAATTTTTCGATTAAAGTTATACTTACATTTCCCTTCATTCACAGTACGAAGGACAGTTCGGGCCAGGTACTAGTCAACGTGACAACACGCTGATCATTTCCAACGCTCAGGAGAGCGACCAAGGCTACTATACCTGCGAGGGTATCGTCGACGGAGAAACTATCGACAATATCTACGTATTAGTAGAGATCGAACGTGAGTATACACGAAATTATTATATTTAAAAAAACTAAATGCATCTCTTTAATGCCATCAAACTCTGAATAAGAATGACTTTGCGCCATGTATGTATATTATATTATGTAGAGGCCCATAAGTCCTCCTAACACAGTTGTATTGTAACGTAAGCTTGTATAGCGTAGTAGATAGAGAGCAATACTGGAACGAAAATTTTCAAACAAATCTGTACATTTGTGTGTCGTTGATTAAGTAGCTATTATATTTTACTTATTGAAACAATAGTCTTAATAAAATATGTTTATTACATACTTCTAATCATAATAAAATCATAGCAGACAATATAGATTTCTTGATTTTTCACAACATTTTCATCGTTCAATCGCAGGTCGTGAAGCGCCCCGCGTTCAGATTTGGCCCACGACCCAACGACACATCGTGACCCTCGGCAGCCCGTACGACTTGCATTGTAGAGTGGAAGGCGGTATCCCGGAGCCCACCGTCACTTGGGACCGGAACGGCGGCAGAGCATTATCACCACATGTTCAAATACAGAAGCACAACGTTTTGAGGTAAATGATTATCAAATAAGTTTTATTTCATTTACCCACATACGTATAAAATGAAGTAAACGTTTGCATTTTAATATTATGTTTTTCAATGTTTAAGATAATTATCAAAAATAAAACAATTGTTAATAAATGCTGCGAAAAATTGTCACCTAGAAAAAAATAATTTGTAAATAGACGACCCACGCTAAATTAGAACTTCAGCATTTATTATCAACATAAGATTTTTATATCATTCAAGCATTAGATAAAGTTAATTTTTAATTCCAGATTCGAAAGAATAGATGTGAACGACGAAGGCGAATACACATGTACAGCATCGAATGCAGCGGGATCGGACAGCGCTAAAGCACTAATTAAGGTGGTGTCTATGCCGGAGATCACCATCACACCCAGTCAGTACATCCAGACCGTTATTGGGGACCCCCTCACGATCGAATGCCGCGCCCAAGGATACCCTGACCCAGAAGTTTCCATCAGTAAGTTACGATTATAAGTAAGAGATTCCTTAGATTGTTAGCGAAGCAATATAGTGAAGGTTTTAGTAGAAGGAGAACGCATAAGTAGGTACTACAAGTTTTTGATGTTACGTGTTTTGGTTAAGGAAAACAATATTCAAACAAGATCCAATCTAGAGCATAACTCTCAATTCTTATAGTTGCCCGGCTGTAGGTACTTATCGTAGTCTAATCCCAATGCAAAATTCATAATAAACAACTTCAAACAGGGGACAAAAACAACTACGAAATTGTGAGAGCATCTCCCAGAATAGCGGTACTGAGGATTCCATCAGCTCGCTTCGAGAACGAGGGCGAATACTCCTGCAACGCTAAGTCCCTGGCTGGCAACGCTGAAGAGCGTTTCGTCATTCAAGTAGATCGTGGAGACGGCGCTGGTACTGATGGGGACGTGGACATCAATAATGGCAACGAAGGTCTGTACGGTATCCATCCTTCACTGCAATTCGTTTCTTCGTAGTAGTCGTTTTGATAAACAATTTCGTGAAAGATTTTAGTCTTGTATAACTATACCAATTTTTATCGAGATCCGGTCGCGAGTTTTCATGTGAAGTCCGAACAGAAAATAATCATAAAAATGTTTTTGAGTTCTAACTCGTCATTTAAATAATCTAAAATTTTAAATAATTATTCAATGGACTATGCGATAATTGATTTATCTGATTAGTCAGATAAATGTTTCTTATTTATATGTGAAATTTCAATATAATTTTATAATATTGTGCAGAGGGCAGCGGTGAAGAAACCATTGACACGGATTTCGAGTACCCTACGTATGAAAACTACTTACCATTAACTGCCATCGAAGGCCAGAGGACTGTTCTTGGGTAAGTTTGTACCTATATAATTTTTCGTTTTTTTCGGAAATCGAATAGCAATGGTATAATTCTCTCGTCATATAAACAATTTAAATATCATATTTTATCAATCGCGATATATATAATTTAATTTACTATAATTTTTTACCTTTAAGTGTTTAGTACGAGGTTTGATTTACAAAAGATACTAAGTATACGAATACGAGTACTATAAAGTATTCTGAAAAATTAAAGTTATCTGCATGGTTCACTTTATATCATGACTTTTCTTCACAGTTGCAATGTGTCTGGCGAGTACCAAGCAAATTGGACCAGAGGCGATAGGCAACCTCTACAAAACAATGCACGCCAATATGGTTCAGATTTGATTATTTTCAACGTAAGTATAGCATTTAAAGTATTTAACTATTCGTAAATCCTTTCCATTCTGTACGTGGTTCTAACAAATCGAGACCAATGATATTAGCTTAAAGCTGGTCATACACGATCAAGTGAACTTGTCAAGTTTGCAGCTTGATATATGGCTAGATAGCCATACTGTGGCCATATACCGTCAAGTTTACTGAATGCCGCGTCAAGTCCTCTGCAAACTTGACAAGTATACTTGATCGTGTATGGCCAGCGCTGAGCGACACACTCCAGCGATAGCCACTACTAGGTACCTTTTACTATTACTAGAAGGCGTCACTAGTAGGCACCAGACGCCATACTTTGTCTGTCGTTTAGAAGTACCAGGCAAGTTCAGCTTGGATTTAACCTAAATTAGGTTAGATTACCAAACCATGATCTAAAAGTCAACCTTTCGGTATATTTAGCCCTCACAATTACCACAGTCTTCTTTACATCTTTTTGCCACTGTGTTAAGCCCACATTTTTCTACCCCAGATATCAAACAATTATCGCTTTTCTTCTTTATATCTTTATGCCTTTTTCTACCCCAGATATCAAAAAGCGACGCCGGCCAATACGTGTGCACTCTGATCAACCGCTACACCCAGGAGGCCAAGCGTGCAGCGTACACTAGACTAGACGTAGTAGCCGCGCCAAGCATCACCCTGATACCGGCCAAACAAGTGGCCCGGCCTGGAGAGTCACCCATGGTAGAATGTGTGGTCCAGGGAGACGATGTTACGGTGTCATGGAATCTACCCAATAGAGAACCATCGAGGTAAGCCACTAATTTTATAATTAAAATGTCCTTCATTTATTTATTTATTTATTTATTAAGGTTCACCAACAGTTTCTACATGAATAACAATGTGTAGGTACAAAACAAAATGTCTTATGCTACATGCGAAACCAATGACAGGTAAACACAGCTCTCACCAAAATAAAGTATGAAGTGTGGGTAACAAAACATTAAATCTTCGAGTAGGTTCATACAAAAACAAATACAATATAAAGAACGCGGTCTTTAGAAAATCGACTATTAATTAATCATTTTTAACTAAGCTTTTATAGTTTTAGTTGGTTTAACAAATCAGAGATCATTAATATCGGTACAGCCGTTCTTAGCCTCTCCTCCCTCTAACTCTCCTCCGTCTCCCTTACATTTAGCTTACTTACATAATATAATTATCACAATTCTTAAGCATAGATATGGTATAAAAATACCTATTACAGTTAATTTTTTCTAACTATAAACTACATATGAATTTTGTATCTAATTTTGAGCCAATATATATACATATATCAATTTACATGTTCTCAACATCAACAATGACGAAATTGCGCACCAAGTTTCATCCCCTAAATTAACCCTTGAAGAAATTTCCAAAAAATGTTTTAAAATCAACTTTTGTTAACAAATAAAAACTTACATAAATATTCATGACTTCAAATCCCAAACTAACAAAGTTGGTTTGTATAAAAATGACTACCAACCTCCACTTCAACCCTAATTCGCTTATTACATTATTCAACCAAACAAACAAACTATTTAACTTTATAATATTAGTTCGGATAATACGTTAACTTAAGGGTTTATTTTCAGAAATTTTATTCATTGAGATGAAGATGCATTTCGTTGGCAGATGAACTTAATAAGAGAACGAAATTTATAAATGCTGGTATTGTTAATATCCAATTCCTCAAACCTATTGTATAGCTTGCTGAGGCGATGTATTGGTGAATTTGAGCCTAAAACTGTTCTCCTTAACGGAGGAACCAAAGGAGTAACTTTGCGACGAGGATATTGATATGGCACTCTAAAGTTTATAATTTGTAAGAGTTGTGGGCAATCAAGGTTGCCTCTTAAAAGTTTATAAAGAAACATTAGGTCAGTTTGATCCCTACGATCCTCTAGAGAGGCAACCCTAAATTCTCTTAGTCTCTCCTTGTAGGATACCGATTTCCTTGCAAAAGTAGTTCCACGAGCTATGTGCCATAGGAATCTTTTTTGGATACGCTCCATTCTTAAAATATGGACTGAAAAATGAGGACGCCAAACAGTGCTACAATATTCAAGTATGCTGCGAACTAGTGAGTAGTAGAGGGTTTTTTTTGTTACAAGGCTTTTAAATACTTTTCCTTGACGTATGACAAATCCAAGCATGTTTGAAGCTTTTTTGATAATATAGTTCATGTGTGGAACAAATGTTAGTTTACGATCAACTATTACACCTAGATCTCGGATTGTTTCAACTTCCTGAAATGCGATACGAAGTAGCAATAAAATTTATTTTTCTTGTAATTTTTATATGAAAACATTTTTTGGCATTTAATATCATTTTATTGTATTGGCACCAATCAGTTAATCTATTTATATCATCTTGTAATAGATTCGCATCATCAATTGATTCTATACATCTAGCTAATTTGAGATCGTCAGCGTAAAGGAAGGGTGTCGAATAAAGAAAACAATTAGTAATATCATTTACGAATATATTGAATAATACTGGTCCTAACTGTGAACCTTGCGGTACGCCAGATTTTATATCCCTAAGTCCTGAGTCAAATCCGCCTAAAACAACATAAAATGATCGTCCAGTTACGTAAGATTGCAGCCATTTTAAGAAGTGCCCATGGAAACCATATTTCGATAATTTACTTATTAACAATTGATGTGAAACGCGATCGAATGCTTTCGAAAAGTCGGTATATAAAACGTCTACTTGCTTCTTTGAGTCGACAGCATCGGTCAGGAACTCGAGAAAAGATACCAGATTAGTATTTGTTGAACGTGATGCAATGAAACCATGTTGGTGGATAGAGAAATGCTGCTTCATATGTGACTGTATAAGAGGACAGATAAGAGATTCAAAAATTTTTGCAAACGTCGACAATATAGAAATAGGTCTATAGTTAGAAACTAGACATTCATCCCCATCTTTGAATAGCGGAATAACTTTAGCTGATTTCCAACATTGAGGAAAGGTACCCGAAATTAAAGATTTATTAAATATATAAAACAGAGGCTTAGCAAGGTTGTGCATACAATTGGTTACAAAAATCGCTGGTATCCCGTCTGGACCAGCTCCCTTGTTACTATCCAGGCTTTTCATTTTCATGATTATTTCATCTATAGTCATTTCTACTGAGGATAAACAACTGCCCATGAAGTCCATCTTGAACTGAATGAATTGATCATCGGTGCACGAAACATCATTAGTGCTGTACATAGAAGAAAAGTAATCAGCGAAGAGGTTACAAATCTCTTCACCAACAGTGAAATCGACGTTGCCATCAGTGAATTTTGAGGGATATGTACTGAAACCTTTCCGCTTGGCTTTCATATAGGACCAAAAACCCTTTATGTTTTTACCTATCATGTCCTCCACGCTGACTATATAAGAGTTATAACAATCTAATAATAATTTCATTGACGTAGATTACCGGTTTTTTAACCGACTTCTAAAAAAGGAGGAGGTTCTCAATTCGATTCAATTCAGTTGGGTCGGTGTACAATATATTGATCAATAAGTATTCTGAAACCTAGTACATGTACCTTCGGCTTTTGCAGCTAGTTATTGCAAATAAGCTGTTGAGGAAGTAGTCCATGATTTCTGTGCCTCATATAATCTGTGCTCATATCACAATGTTCGTACAAGTTGCAAAGTAGGCATATTGTCACACACAGCCGTGACAATTTTTATATTATACTCTTTTTATAACATCCTGTCATTGTTACAGCCGCATCCAAGTCCGTGGCAACTTCTTGCAGTTCCGTCAAATCGAAATCGAAGACGCCGGGGAATACGTTTGTTTCGCCAGGAACAGGGTAGGCAATGCAACAGCTGTTGCCGAAGTGGTCGTCAGCGGTATGTAACATACTTTATAATACCTAATAATATGCTTTGCAATATGTCACCAAAAATACACGTAGAAATAAACAAAATGCATTACTGTTAAAGCACCAAAGTAAAACAAAATGTATGTATGTATAGTGTATGACGTCACCGATATACAGGATGCACCATAATTTGTTAAGGCACCTGTCCAAAGCAGTATTGCGTGTTACACCGTATTTAAGAAGCATTCTGACTCGATGCATACAATAAACACTTAATCGTACGCCAGTACGCTCATTCACATTTGCTTGTTTATGGGTACCTTTGATTGCATGTCCCAATAACCAATAGAAGACAACGATCGCACGACCTGGGAGTCTCATGATAACGACCAGTTCGCACACGTGGGCGCGACGGTACATCTCAGCTGTAAGGTGACGCAGCCGGACTTACACATTCGATGGTTGAAAGACGGAAAGGTCCTGCCCCGATCCGTCACTATGAAGCGGGACGGATCCCTCTTCATCCGCTATGCCCAGAAATCTGACAGCGGACGCTATGTTTGTGTCATGTCGGACGCATACGGCGGCAAATCTAGCAATTACATCAACCTGCACATTGAGGGTCAGTGAGAGCTGTCGTAGCGTCTTTCACTTGTCAGTAGTTGGCGCTTTTGGTTTCGGTATTCGTGATAGCCCCTTCTGTCATCTCTTCGCTTCGACTACTCCCCCGAATCTGATTAACCCGGCATGCTTAGCCAGTAACCAAATTCCTCATCTTAACATCATCCTTTTTATGAGAATTGGCAGCAATAACATAGTTCTGTGTCTGTTAATGTGCTATAATAGTAAGTACTGTAATATTAGCTAGGTATTGTTTTGTTGTAATAATATTACAGCTATGTTTTCTGATCTACCCGTGAAGGTGTAAAGTGCTTGAACACGCAGTTTCTTTGTAACAATGGCGGTTGCATAGACGAAGAGTTCCTATGCGATGGATACAAGGATTGTCTGGACGGTAGCGATGAAGCGAACTGTCTGACGAGGGACAAGCGCCTCTCACGGCCAGTCAGCCACGCGCACAACGCTGGTAAATCCGGGTCGGGTTGTATGAGGTCCTTGTGCAGTCGCTATGGGTCTTGGGCTATTATTCATGTTGTAAACTACAGATCCTTCTCCACGCGGCATATTCACTGAGTTCACTTATTTAAAACAATTATTTATTTGTGACAAATCGCGTGTTTAAAGGCCGACCGGTAGGTAAGCATAATTTGATGAAGCAATACATTGTATAATTTGATTTAGTATATAATTTTTTTTTAATTCAATAGTGTGTGATAATATTAATAAGAAAATTGGATCACTACAATGAATTGCGCAAAGAGTTGGATCTTAGTGATGAATATACCGTAAAAGCGGAAATGAAATTGTATGCCATATAAAATTCTTAAATTATATTTGTTATTATTTCAACAGGTAAAGAGTTTGCGGGATGATGTAGTTTTTGTCCTCTTCTTTGTGTCTATAATATGATTGTGTCGTGTATAATGCTCTAACAAAGTGTGCTTTGCATGAGTAGTTAGTCTGTAGTGTCTGTACTGTTATCATAGCATATTCATTATGTGTTAGTTATAGCATTTATAATGTTTTTTATACGTCATTGCTGAATTACTATCATGATTAATATTTTGATGTATTTTAGGTCCACGCGAGGAGGCAGCGCCGCTTGTAGCTATTGATCAACCACGCAGAGCGTTCAGGGTTCGCGAGAAAGTTGAGATCTTATGCAGAGCCAGCTCGAAGGACACCCAAGTTACATGGGAGAGATACGACACTAACCAATACGTTGACTCCAAGGTAAAATCGTGTTATTTATAAAGTCACTTAGTTTTTCACACACCTTTGCTAGTAGGTATTATTTCTAGTTTGAATAAAAATATAGATCAAACAGCTGGTGCTATAATAAATACAAAGGTACAATAAACTTCATGCAAACCAAATGAAAGATCGGAAAATGTCATTTTTCCATCAGCTTTCTATCAGCGCTGTGCTTTCACGGCTTATGTTGTGCAACACGGCTTATGCTGAGTCTGGGCCTGTTCGGGGGTCACGCTGCAGCACAGGCACCCATAAAAGAGATTTTGTTACTTATTAATTTTACATATAGGTAACTATATAATTTTTGTTAAGTATCTTCTTTTTAGTTAAGTATTCTATTAAGTTTCTTTAATATGTGCTGAAATTGGTACCCTCGAAAAAAATAACACTATTAATCTCTAAATCCTTGGTACAGACGTATGGCGATGGTGCTGTGCTTATCATCCCCGGTGTGGAGCAGTCAGACACCGGCGTGTACCGATGCATCGGACGTGACCGCTATGGACGCATCAGCTATGACAATTTCACCCTGGAAGTTGACCCAGGTACTTCTTCATTTCCAGGATATGTACGCACTATACGCACGCAGTCTTTCACATTGTACAAACATGCAAGAATCTATGCAAAATAGTACCTAATGTCTTACTTTTTTAAAAAGTGTAAAGCTTCAACTCAATCACTTAACGGTTACTTAAATCGTAACTCTCCTTAGTACAGAATTTGTATGGTGATTTTTTAACAAGGAGCGATTAAAGTAACCGTTAGTGACTTTGAGTTGCGGCGTAAGTGTTTCTTGGATGGTTCCAAACACAGATATTATGTATTCCAAAGTCTATAAAGGACATCCGTACAAACATTTCTGGTGTTTTATGTGTGTGATTATTATATTTATACTAAAGATACTTTATATTTACAGGATCTGGTGGTGGTCCGTCGTACCCGACCATAGATAAAGACCAGATATACAAAGCTTCATTAGGAGACACCGTGGATCTGCCATGTCTACACAATCTGGAAGAACCAGTGTCATTTGAATGGAGGAGAGAATACTCTCAGCTGCCTCCGGAAGTCAGACCTAACGAGGTAATTCAACAGGTTATTTGACTTAATTTCACGTCAGGTTATAAGTAACTATTATTAGTACCTATTATTTATTAGTACTTATTATATAGTATTTGTTCTGTACTAAGGAGCGATTAAAGTAACCGTTAGTGACTTTGAGTTAAGGCATATAGTAGATAAAATAAAAGCAAAATATAAGTTACGGTCCCAAGGTGAGGAACCCTTAAAAATCAAAAGTCTTTAAGATTAGCCCTGACTGACGGAGTGAAGTGGCCATTTGTTAAGACTAAAGATCGCTGCATACGTAACGTGGACGGGACGGAGATGGGACGTGGATGGGGCGTAAATATACGTGCGTGCCCGTTCCCGCCCCGTATGTACCTCCGTGACGTATGCGCTATCGCTTACATTTTCTATGAAACGATGTTTCCAAAATTTCACGTCCCGTCCCGTCCGGGGTAAAAACACGTTACGTATGCATCGACCTTAAGAAACATGTTCCCGTATTTTTAGAACAATCTCATTTGTTACATGTTCCCATTCTAGAGCAATCTCCACCTGGAGAGAGTGTCGGAGGACGACGCCGGCACATATGTGTGTAGAGCCAGCAACAGTCGGACGGCGGTTGAGGCGCGCGCAGTGTTGCGAGTCATCGGAGTCATCCCAAGGTTCAATGGCCGTGCGTGGATCGCCCTACCTACCATGAAAGACGCTTACGAACAATTCGATATCGAAATATCCTTCAAACCAACGGGTAATTAGCTTTAGCAAGTTCTTCTTCTCCTTAACATAGCTCTTCGAAATGGTGGTAGAATTTAAAAAAATACGTTCCTAAGTGTATTGAAAAATACCTGCATGAATAAATTAAAGAAAAAAATTTTTTTGAGTGTGCTTTTTAACTGGAAATAGATCTTGTGTTAGCGATATCTTAATAACCAAATTCCAGGCACGAAAGCTCTATTACAAATTGATGCTTGTAAATGACCAATCTAAATGTCAGTTTTATTTCAAAATATGCTTGCCAATAAAATTCCATAATAACACAAGCAGCGGTCTTGATAATGCCCTTTGAAGGCTGAAGTCACCAGTGCAGGTCACGATAATTATTATACCTATCTCATATTGATAAATTACCAATAGTATCTATTACTATACAATAAGTATTTCTTTCTTTCAGATGACAATGGTTTAATTCTATACAACAGCCAGTATCAAGACAATTCGAGGCAGAGTGGAGATTTCTTAGCTCTCCAGCTCGTTAATGGAGTACCAAGGTTCACACTGGATACTGGAGACGGTGCTCTCGTGGTCAACGGAGACAGACCTCTTCAGCTCAACAAATGGCACACGATCCGACTTACCAGGACCGACGTTAAAGGTAAAACCCTCGGTTTTGGTACAGGAGCAATCGGGTTTTGGTATCCATAGATATTCATAGAAGTCTATCAAAACATTTAGCTATAATGAATTACAAAAAAAAGAAATCTACAAAAAAGGAAAACCAACTGCAGTACATATTTTACGAACAATGTCCTGTAACATTCGTTATACTACTTAATTAACGTATTATACAAATTCTAACTGACTCGACAAACGTTGTTCTGCGAAAAAATTCTGGATAGGGACAACCTAATCACTAATTCTCATATCTACCAAATATACACAAAAAAAATCGGTGGAGCCGTTTCAGAGAAGTACGAACACAAAACACCGTGACACAACATTTTTATATTAGATGAAAATATAAGTGGCTTGATTACTGAATCCAGAATTATATTTTAACGCCACATGAGTTTTTTGATGGCAAATGGTTATCACTGCCCATGAACACAGATAATACTCAAGATAATTTCGATTCAATATTATTAAGTTTTCCACAAAACTTGCTTCTATATTATATGTCTGACATCTGCACGCAGTAATGATGGACGTGGACAACACTGGGCCATTCGTCGAGCAGGCGACCACCAAGAACAGCTTGATCGAACTCCAGGAGCCGCTGTACGTGGGAGGAGTGCCCGACTATAACGAACTACCCTACCAAATCCAAAGTACTAGCGGGTAGGTGAACGTTTTATTGTGGTTTGAAGTGCGATTATAATTTGTCATGTAAATTATAATAAAATTACTAAGCTATGGATTATTATGTCCAGTAATAAACTCTGTTATATACAATATATCTATTAACAAACTAAGTTATATTCAAATTTCACCGAATTTAAAATTCAATAACGTGATTATTTTTAAATTAAATAATTTGAAATAAAAAGTTAATAGTAAAAATTTTAACATTTAACAGAGTTGTATCTGAGTTGTATTATGTAAGTTTAATTTTAAAAAGCCGCTTTCATAATTTTACAGCCAAAACTTAACACCAGTAGCTATGTATCGGAATATCCTGTGTCTACTTTATTGTAGTCTCGTATAATTTAATCGTAATATTTGTTTGTTACACAGATTCATTGGTTGCGTGAGCGTGCTGGTGTTGGGCAGAGAAACCCAGAACCTAATGGTTAACAACCAAGGGACGTACAACGTTGAGAAATGCGACACTTGCACACCGAACCAGTGCCTCAACAACGGAGTTTGCCAGGTCACAATTTGTTAATATTTTGGAAGATATTTTATCGTATAAAATTTATTATAATTTAAAAAGTATCCGATATAAAAATATCATAAAACATCAGCATATCAATTTATACTTTATTGATAATTATTACGAGTTTTTTTATTAAGTATTTTTTTTTGTTTTGTTATTTTTAAAATATTCTCTAAAATTCATTCTATACTTCACACTCACTTAGAAGCAACTGATTAAATAACAAAAAAAATGTAAAAATACCTACATAGTGATTTTGGTTCAGACGCTCTGTCACAAACGTAATCCTGTTACGCTGTATGTCACATTACGTCGTATGTCACGTACGCAATTCATCACATACGATATTCATGAACACTTAGGAGGCGCGCGTTGAAAGTGGGTACGTGTGTCACTGTGCGTCGGGCTTCGCGGGTCGCAAGTGTGACCGCACCGGGGACGCGTGCCGGCCAGGCCTCTGCGGTCCCGGCCGGTGTGTCGACGCCAACGAGGGCTACAAGTGCTATTGCCCCATCTCTTACACGGGAAAACAGTGAGTTATACGAACTTATTACTATTTTCTTTCTCTTTTTTTTACTTAAAATAAATTAATGCTTGAGCACAATCCCACCTGCTGGTAAGTGGAGATGTGGTCCAAGGTGGTGAGCACATTAACTTAATAAAAACCTATGAATAGGTGAATTCACTCTTTTATTGAAGTCATCCACGTAATAGGTAGGCGGGAACGCAGACGTAGACAAGCTGTTCTCTTTCTCTCCTTTCTTGGTATTTCCTTAGACTTAGATGACCACCTACCGTCAGTGACTAATTATCAGGTGGATCGTCAGCGCTTTTGCTGGCTAGTTACAAAAAAACTTTAAGTAACTTATCCGTAACGTATCCAAAGTATTACTTTTGAAAAGTTGTGCTGATGAGTTGATTATGTCGTTTCTTATTTATGTGTGTAAGTATACTATGAAAATATGAACATAGTTAAATGATTTTGAATTTGATATTGATCGCTAGATACAGGGTGGTTTGAAGTTTGACTTCATTACCTTATTGACCTACTATGCATCATTGGATTGACGACAAAATAAGTCTCAGATAAGTAACCTGAGAGTAACGTCCAAACTCTTTCCCAGCTGCGACGTAAAACAATCGATCGCGTATCCCGCGTTCACCGGCAGCGCGTACCTGGCAGTCAAGGCACCAGAAACGGCGAGGTTCATCAGCATGTCCATGAAGATCAAGCCGACCGCTCCAGTCACTGACGGTATCATCATGTACTGCGCCCAGTCTCCTAGAGGCTATGGTGGATTTACATCTCTCGTTGTGCGCGACGGCAAACTGGAGTTCCGATATGACTTTGGCGATGGTAAGTTTTGGGATGAGTGAAATTTTCTAATATTGTGTGTAATGAATATATGTGTGTATGTGAGTGTGTTTTCTATTGTTTGTTCAATTGTTCTGATCAATAGAGAGATGTTTTTACCTCCTCAGTGCATGTGATTATACTCAATAATCCCCGACGCAAAAAGAGGGGTGTTATAAGTCTGAAGTGTCAGGCATTGCAGCTCCTAAACGAATGGACCGATTTTGATGTGGTTTTTTTGTTTGAAAGCTGACGTGATCAAGATTGTTATTATTTGTTAGCTATGTTTTTTAAAAATAAAACTGTCGGGGGTTTATCTATTACTAATATTATAAAGCTGAAGAATTTGTTTGGTTGAACGCGCTAATCTCAGGAACTACTGCTTCGAATTGAAAAATTATTGTTGTGTTTCATAGTCCATTTATCGAGGAAGGCTATAAGCTATATAAGTAGTTAGTTTTTTCCACAAATAAACGTGGGTGAAATCGCGCGGCACAGCTAGTAAAATTATAAAATTTATAGTGATTTATAATGTGAATTATTAATTTCATTCTTCACTAATTTATCGTTCACCCTGTATATGTTTAAAGTGTAACAATGTAATGTTTTAGTACATTGTATTATAACTTGTATTTATACGATGCAGGAAGCGCTCCAGTGGTCCTCAGGAGTAACACCACACTGCGGGCAGACGACTGGACAGACGTGAGAGTGTCCCGCGTGGGCGTTGGGGTGACCATGAGGATCGCTCTCGTTAACGAATACAAGGGCATGCTTCAGTCTACAAAGGTACATCTCAATATTTTTCACTTTTAATGTTCGCGGAGGACAAAAGTGCAGAAGCAGTAAAAATAAGTCATATCATAATTTTACCTATTATGTATATCAAGTAACCTTTACCTAATAAGTATGCAACCATTTTCAATGAGATTATCATTCTGTCTATCGATGAACTGTGATGGGGTATGGTATGAGAGTAAGGCCGTCAAATTGATAAGATAAGTCGTAAGATAATACGTCAAATTGGTAAGATAAAAGTGGAAGACTTTTCACAAAAGAAGCTCAATTTACGGCACTATAATATATATGTAATTAACGATTTTCGTCGTTTTAGAGCTCAAAATAAAAGATTATTACTTTCTAAATAATCTGTCGATCAAAGCAAGGATGATTAGTAAGTAAGTAGTTTAAGTCACATAATACTTTTTGAAGTTGAAGGACACTGTCCTTTATCAAAATAAGCATTTTTTGGCGACCTCACCCATGATATTGAATCCGTATGGCCTACGGGGTACTTTCAGCTTTTTGTATGCGTTAGTCAATACAGTTGTAAGCGTTTTATTATTAGTGGAGTGCCTGGGGCGTCAAAAACATGAAAACCTCGGATTCCTGTTACCTACAGTGAATGAAATTTTGTAATTTAAAGTGGAATGTATAGCTTTTATTATATACAATAAGTTAACCTATTTAAAAACTATGATCTACATTTTAAAAAATATTTAAAAGAAAATTGGGTCTACTTCCTTTTAAATCACACCTTCGATTCATCTTAATTTTGGAATACCTATGTATTTCGATGCGCTGGTATCGAATATCATAGGTAAAATACCCGCACATTTCATATTCAAGGTCACCTTGAAAAAAACGTTAGTTTTAATTTTTCGCGTTTATTTGTCAAAATATTGATTTAACAGAAAAAAAAATCTAATAAAAGTTGTAGCCCCAAAGGAGACTAACATTTTACGTCAAATACATTTTTCTTCAAAAATTAACGTAAATATTTTATATCTGTTCAGTTCGACATATTTGTGGTAAAAAATTAATAAGTAATTGTTTATCAGGAGCTGACATTCGACACTCCACTGTTCGTTGGCGGTGTGGATGATTCCATTGTTCCCAACCCCAATACTGGAGTGACCGCAGGATTCAGTGGTTGCATCAAAGAAGTGAGTACAGAACTTGGCTTTAATTTTTACTTATTTTTACACTCATCCCACACACACATAGACAAGAACACACATCCAGAACAAGAACAGAAATTCAAACTTGAATGATGTTTCAAAATTGATTGATTTATGATTGATTCAAAATTGAATGATGATGAATGTCAAATTTCCACCTCGCTGGGAATCGAACCCAGGACCATTGGGCAGTCTGGCATGGTAATTAGTACCCCGGGTCGTTAAATATTATTAAATACAGAATACGATCGAGTAGATACTTTTATAAATGTGAAAGTGTACGAGCTCATGTTAGCTATGTATATTAGTAGAAGATAAAACTTTTTGTATTACTGGAAATCGGTATTTAAATCTATATGAAATTTAATGAAACTTGACAATAACGTGATAAAAGATGAGTACGCGCGACCTTTGACGGTTGATTGCGAACTAACTAAAAAATATATTAATTGTAATTAAATTGTGTCGTACGCGCTCGCGTAAATGCTGACCCCAGCAGATGCACGGTTGCACCGTACAGAAAGTTTGTAAGGATGATGTTTGTTACTCTGTCACGAAAAAACTACTGAACAGATTTTCATAAAATTTGGCACGCAGCTACACCATGATCTAGACTAGGACAAACAGTACTTATTATCCCGTACAACGGGTAAAGCCGCAGGCAAAGTGGTAGTTTAAAATATATTCAATATCCTTATTCCACAGGTAATGCTGAATAGCGTTTCACTGGACTTGGTAAACTCGACAATCCAATCGGCTAATGTTCAAGAATGCGTTAACTACGACCGCGGAGATATTCCTGAGGTAATTCATGTGTATTTTACTATTTATAAAATTAATATAATTTTTGGTTTCCCATGCTCAACCTTTATGGTTGGTATATTTCCGAAGCTCCCACCCTGAAACCCTTAGGGAAAAGGAGATTCTTTTTCCCCAGCAAATATGACGTTACCTAGAACTTTTGATAGTATGGTACTTGTATGTATGGCAGCTTGCTTTTGCATTATATGGATGTTTTGTTTGAATTTAAGTTATTGCATTATCTGTGTAAACTTTTAGCTATCACTCCAGTTGCTCCTATCACTATTGGGATTACAGTAGTAGGTATTTTCCAGAGTCTATTTATTTCTTTTTTGAGCAAATGTTATTTACTTAGTGTTTCTAATTCTTTTGCATCTATGTTATAGTCAGATGGGATAGTAATATAATACTTTATTATAATAACATTATTAAACATGCTCTATAAACATAACACCCGACTGAGTGAGTTGTTAAGAAGGACCTTTAAAGTTAAAATAAAATTGGTAACTCGTTAATTCTTCCAATTGAGATAAGTCCCCAATTATATGAAACCATAATCCATAGCCATGAAATATTATCTATTGGCCTTTACAGCTTCACGCGGGCTGTGTGATACTTAAGTATTTTATATACTTACTCAAGATTTTTAAGATGATACCTTGGCAATTTTTTTTTATTTTCTATACTAGCTGGTATACTAGCTGTTAGCCGTGAATTTGTCCGAGTGGTATTTAACAAAATGATCCTATTATTTGTCTAAAACAATTTTTTTTTCTAAAATAAAAGTAGCCTAAGTTACTTCTTGTTATATGGAAGTCCCGTCAAAATTGGTCCAGCCATTTCAGAGATTAGCCGAAACAAACAGACAGACAGACAGACAGACAGACAGATAGGCAACAAAAATTGTAAAAAATGTTTTGGAATACATATAAAAGCGGTTATCACTTAGTCAAATACTGACGTCCTAACTAACATAAAATATAAAACAAAGTTCTCACAGAGTGACCTATCTGTTTCACATGATTAGAAGTAAATAAATATATACCTTAGAGCTTTAAGACTACTACTGACTTAAAGAGTAAGCTAAATATTGTAGTAAATCTTAATCATTTCACTAATGAAGTCAAAGCTAAGTTAAGCACAGTAACATGATTGTAGCGCCAAACCGAAAAACGGTTGCCCTGGAAAAATATCAATTGTTAGTTAGGACAGTTAGCGGGGAGGGTGACGTATAGTCCCTTTATTGAGGAAGGTTATAGGCTATATGACATCATATATTTTAGTAGTTAGTTTTTTCCACAAATTAACGCGGGTGAAACCGCGGGGCACAGCTGGTAAGAAATAAAAATGTTGTTTGGCACTTATGTTGTTCACTTTTAAGAGCACGTTCAGATAGAGCGGTCTCATTTTCATACAAGAAGTCATTTCATCACTATAGTTCGATCCCGCTCGCTCCAAACTTTGAATTTGCTTCGAGGTATCATTTACATATACACCATTTCATGACTACCAATATAGAGAAAATCTCTGATAATTTATAAGCATTCAGTAAATAAAATTAATGTCATTGCAGCGCTCAAAATATGGAAGAAAGCCAGTAAGTAATAATTAGTCTTAGTACAAACTATGTTGTATAAAGTACTATTATTTCTTCTGTACATGTCTTCTTATATGAAGACATGTTATACCACATGAAAGTATATAATTTCTTGCCCACAATAAATGGGTAAATTACGTCATATGTAGTCTCGTAGAACAAC
Source organism: Thymelicus lineola (assembly GCA_963932265.1). Classification (NCBI taxonomy): domain Eukaryota; kingdom Metazoa; phylum Arthropoda; class Insecta; order Lepidoptera; family Hesperiidae; genus Thymelicus; species Thymelicus lineola. Next base: position 23,315,921 of record OZ010680.1, read on the forward strand.
ATGATGTTCTTTACTATGCTCACAAAGTAATATGTAATGTGATAAAAACAGGGATTATATCTTATTTATTGGAGTATTATCCTAATGAAATGAATATCACTATAGAATTTATAGAAGAGACTTTTGTAAATCATTTATGAGCCCGTTGTACAGTTTTAAACCCTGTCACTAGTATCCAAACTATTAGAGACTTCCACTCAAATTCGACCGTAATCCGTACTGGGAAAGGATTACTTCCCAGCGAGATGATTATATACACGTAATAGTTTTTGGCTATTAGCTTTCTGTACCTGTTTATTTATTCTCTATGAAAACTTTTTTACGAATCCGTATTTTATGGAGTATAAAATATTTGCGAGATGTACGTTGTTACTCGTGGGTATCATGTTGGAAAAATGGGATATCAGTTGTTTATTTTCTAGAGGTACATTAAGTTATCAATAAATGGATTAAAAAATAATATTTCACTATGTATTCTGACATAAAAACACGTTCAAGTCTCCACGTACGTACATGCTCGACAATTGTTAATTCTAGCAAGTTTCAAGGTGTACACTAAAAAGTTTTAATGTTTGAAATAATCGGCCGACCCTTTGGTCTTTGTACCCTTTTGGTATACCTTTATATACCAGGTTATGTTCGGTAAACCTGTAGATTAACATCTTATACTGTGCCCACCAGATGGACAGCGTGTGCAGTCAATGCCGCAACGGTGGCTACTGTCTCAGCGGAGACGCTACCGTCTGCACGTGCCCTTCAGGGTACACAGGCGTGTACTGCGAGAACCGCGTGCCCGTCCGCGACAATCCTAGGTTCCCTAGAGAGGACCCCTGCTCCTACCGCCCTTGTCGCAACCAGGGCATCTGCAAAATAGACCGCTCTAAGAGCATGAATTACTCCTGCGACTGTCCACTTGGATTCTCCGGACTTAACTGCCACGTTTGTAAGTATTCCGAGTTATGCTGTGTGTTTTTGCAAGCTTTTATTTAACTTTCTTTTTTCGTTAGTTTGTTAAGGAATATAGGGTCTTTGGAGTCATACCTTGCAAGCTTAATTAGAACTATTTCCTCCATCCTACTTTATTTGATTCTGATGACAGTGCATTTTTATGATAATGGTGACCTGCTCACCTCAGGGTCACCTCTGGCTCGAGACGAGGGTCCTCAACGATCATCAAATCTCATAAAAAGTATTGCTTCAATTAATTTATTCTTTGACTCGTTTCAATTTTCCATTAAATGTACTGGGTAATTAATACTCTTTTAGCAGAGCAAAATGCCCGAGCGGTAGAATTTACCTATTCTCTTTTAAAACTCAGGAGTTCAGGACACACAAAGAACTCGCTGGGAGTCGTACCCAGGACCCTTACGCGGTCCAGCATGGTAACCGTGGGTCCCCATTATGACTCTGTTCTCTTAGTACCGTTCTACATCCCATTAAATATTTCAGCTGAAATCCTGGGGAACAGCGTGAGCTTCGCTGGCAATGGGTACTTGGAGCTGCGGTCCAGTCTGCTCAACTACGAGACCCTGAACCTGTCGCCGGCGCTGGTCGCGATGTCCTTCGTCGCCAACAGCGATGGCGTGTTGCTGTACCAGCGCGAGGCCAGGGTCCCGCCCGATAACCTCAGCGACTACATTCTGTTACTAGGTAAATCATAATAATGTAATCATATCGTACCCTCAATGGAAAAAAGCATAAGTCGTGTTACTTTGAATTTTAGTTACTAATATGATTGGAAAGAGGGACAAAAGCTGCATTTTACTCATTTTTTTAAAATGTTTATCATTGATCTTGACGGTTTTGTGCAAAAAATCGTAATGTAAATAAATTCCTTTGACTACTTAATTTTATTTTAACAGTTTTTTGCTCTCCTGTAAAATTGCAATTTTCATCTTATGCCATTTTTCCACTGAGGGTGCGATATAATAAAATCATTTCAAGTCATTATAATTCAGTCATTATAATAAAATCATTTGTATATCGATAAATTTTATCCACAAATTAAATGTTGTATCGAAAATGAAATGTATCATTATAATTGTGGTTGGCTGGATGCACAAAGGAATATTAGCCAGCGTTCACGGTATGATACTTCACATTTACGTCGAGAGCTCTTAATATCATTATTATTCGCATTCGCATTTTGCAATAACTGATATTTATTTATAAATTGAAATTGAAGTGATTCGGATTCCAAAATTATTAATTTATAATTAGTTTCCTTTGTTGATTGTGTTATTGTGTTTCATAAACACTTTTTAATTAAGTTGGTCCTTGCTACTTCCCTCACTAATTACGTCAAGATTGTAAAGCAGTCTTAGTTCTAAACAAGGGCCTAGGTTCTAAATAACATGTATCGAAAGAGTGAAAAAGTATTTACGAAAAACGCCTTACAATCCGTATCGTTACTATGATATTGTTAATACGATACAATTTCTATAATAACAACTTGTATTTTAGTGGAAAATGGCGTCGTAGTACTGGAATGGAACTTGGGTAGCGGCGCATCTCGAGTCTCCGTCGACAACATCAGGGTTACTGACGGCTATCATCATCTGGTAAGACTAACTTTATTGTGCTTATTATAGCTTCAACCCTCTAGTGGTCCTCAGCAGAGCATGGGTTAACACTTTACGAACTGTTAATTCAAAGGCTAACAATAACAATTTTAATCAACTACAAAATTAGTCGTGTGATGGAGTGTTCCGTATTTATTAAATTAATTGAATCTAGCATTTCAGTGAAAATAATATCGTTTCAGTCCAAGATTGTAGCAACCATAGACCATGTTCGAAGATTTCAAATGGACGGATAGGCTGGTTGGAATGTTCATCATACAAGCAAAAAAGTGTTCAAGTGCGAGTCGGCCTCGCCCATGAAGGTTTCCGTAGTAAAAAGAGCGAAAATATTAGGTCTTTACCTATGAATTTTCAGTTTATCCATGGCACCACAAACTATTTATTTATTTAGGTACACTTTATTGACCACAATATAAAATACTGAAGTACAAATGGCGAGCTTAATGCTATTGCATTCTCTACCAGCTAACCATTAGGCCAAACAGTCAAACTCGATGAGCGGTATATAAAAAAGTATAGATATATAAATATATAATAAAAGGAATATATTATATAAAACATATATTTATACATATTAGAATAAATACACATATACAACATATATACATATAAAATATATTTACATGAATAAATAATATAATAAATAAACTATACCTACTTGCATAAAATACAATTACAAAAAAAAACTTGATAATACAAAACATAAAAATGATGATATTATGTTAAGAGCGACGTTCTAGCAGGTACGCCTGTAATCTTTTTTTGAATACGAATTTACTAGCGGGCCCTCTAATTTCATTAGGAAGTGCATTCCAAAAGCGAATGGTTTGTACAACAAAGGAATTGGAGACAAAGCCGGAACAATGTAAAGGAAAGGATAAAGGGTGAGATTCGGAGGAGCGAAGTTGACGGTCGTGGGAAGAACATAGGAATTGGAATTTGGATTCTAAATAGTCAGGTACAAGAGGATCGAAAAGAATAGAGAAGAGTAAGCAGAGGGATCTAAGGTGCCGTCGTTCGCGGATCGAAAGCCATTTAAGCTTAGAACGGTAGCTGGAAATATGATCATACTTACGTAAGCAGAAAACAAAACGAACGGCACTATTTATTAGTCGGTCCAGCTTGTTAAGTTAGGCTTCAGTAAGATCCAAATAGCACACGTCACCGTTTTCGATGATTGGAAATATTAATGTTTGCACCAGATGAACCTAGTTGCGACGGGAAATAAGTTTTTCAAGCGGTTGAGGAAAGTGAGCTTGGCAATGACACTACGACAGATTTCAGCGACCTGAGTGCTCCAACCGAGATCGCTATCAATATAGAGTCCGAGATCTCAGACGCTTGGAGAGTAAGGAATTATCGAACCCTCAAACGTAACAGGGGGCATTGACGTAACATCTAATTTAGCTAATTGCCGTGAGCTACCAACGATAACAGCTTGGCATTTAGACGAGTTAACTTTTATACCAAAATCACAATCACAATTTCAATATCACAATAACAACACACTAACCAAAAATAAGTACCTGAATTTGAAATTAAAATAACACGGCTTTCGAATAAAATTTATTAAAATTTTGTATTGTTGTGTGCCAATAAAATATCCACTTTCGTAAATGAAGATCTATTACTACCACTATAATTTTTGTTACCAGTACATTGTTTTTCATAGTTTTTGTATAAATTACAAAGTTATTTGCGGTTTTTGAATTTTTTTTTAATTAAATGAAAAATTTTGCTATATCTCAAAAAGTATTAACTATATTATCTCATTCAAATCAATTTACGTTAAAAGTGTTGGTTGAGATCTACAGAATATATTTTTTTTAGATTTTTACATAACTTCTCCTATATGTACCTATATGCAATATATATAAGTTGACCATGTGTTATTATACATATAATTTCCTCGTGTGTAGGTGGTGGTGAAACTGTTCTCCGACAATCACGTGGAGCTGGAAGTGGACAGGGAAGTGCAGTCCAAGACGAGCGTCGGCATCTCCAACATAATGAACGCGGACTCTAATATTTATATTGGTAAGATATGTTTCCTACTAATAATCTATAGTAATATTATAAATCTGAAGAGTTTGTTTGGTTGAACGCGCTAATCTCAGGAACTACCGCTTTGAATTGAAAAATTATTTTTGTATTTGATAGTCCATTTATCGAGGAAGGATAACATCATATATTTAAGTAGTTTTTTCTACAAATTAACGCGGGTGAAACCGCGAGGCACAGCTAATAATCTATACTAATATTATAAAGAGGAAAGATTTGATTGTTGTTTGCATTGAATAGGCTCCGAAACTACCGAACCGATTTGAAAAATTCTTTCACTGTTGGGAAGCTACACTATCCGCGGGTGACATAGGCTATATTATATATTTTTTTATTATTTTTCCCGAAGTGAAACGAGGGCCATTTCCTAGTATTATATAAATTTAAAAGTTTGGTGTTTGTCCTTTCGTGCTATACCAAAAAAATACCTAATTCGTAATTATGCATAAACAATTTTTTAATGATAATTTGACTTCCTCTCTCCCTATCTCTCGCTATATCTCTCTATCCAACCCTCTTTTTCCCTATATCTCCCTCTCTCACACACGATACAATATTCAACATGTTGTATATCCCCAGGTGGCATTCCGGACCGTCTAAACTACATCAACAGCTACCCAGGACTCACGGGCTGCATCCACCAGATCGAGTTCATGGACTTGGGCCGCGCGCTCAAGCTAAGAGACTACGCCGTCGACGGCAAGAACGCACAGCGGTGTAATAAGTAAGTGTCGTTGTATGTTTGTTTATTTAAGATCCACGTATAGTCAGCTGCAGAGAAAAGTATCCCATCTGTTTATAAATGTACGAACAGCAACGTTTCTGTTGCCTTTAACAGATGGTTGACTTTTCTCTGCAGGTGACTGTACAGTCCACAAAGTTCCAAATACAACGATAAGTACTCGAAAATTTCTTATTATCTAACCAATTATTTAAAATAGTTTTCCTGCAATGATGGGTGGATACAGCATGCATTAAATTAAATTATTCTTAAAATTCTCAATATTATTTTAAGTTGATAAGTGCGTCGGGTAAAATGCAAATAAATACATGTCAAATTTTAATAAACATTTTAATAAATTTGATAGGGCAACACTCTTATCTGAAATAAAGTAATAATATTATTATGACAAGATAATATAAACACGGATGCAACTGTAAAATTGTCATATAGCGGTTGTATTGTACAAGGGAGATCGGTGGGCCCCACAACACTAAAACGAGAAGGTAAACGGTTGTATGTGAATACTTAATGAAGACCATCGACTTACTTGCGCCATACTACGTTTGCTAAAGGAGTCACTCATCTGTCTGTATAGTCTAGGGATTATTTAACCCCGAAAACTCTATGAAAACAGATTATTTTTCCACCCATTTTTCCGTATGTATTTTTTCTGACAGCTTTTTCTCATCCCCGTTTTTGCCTGCCAGCCTCACATACCGTACTATTGGCCTGTTGCATCTACCTATTCCGAACAATGGTGAACGCACCTAACAATGACATAAAGTGTGCAAGAAGGGCGCGTTTGTCGCGCCGAATCCAACAATAGATCGAAAAGCAAACGAATTCTTTCGAATGCGACCGAACGGGATTTTGGAAATCCTTTTCCTTCCTTGGAAATGCTTTTGTCGGGTCGCGGGCCACCTCCATTGTCGAGCTGACAGGCTCGGAGACAAAATAACACGACTCCGATATTGGGGATAGATGTATAAAACAACCGATCGCATTCATAATGCCAGTGCGGAATAGGTGAGAGTGCTGCATTACGCTCATTGCTCATGCGTCCGGATTCAATCATTCGATGAATACTCACTACGCCGTTTATTGTCTGGTGACATCTCTAAACAATAATTTTAATTAATCCAAACTTTTTACAAATCTTTATCAAACAGCGAGGTCTTATGTTGAACGCACATGTACAGAGCCCGACGCGGAAGACATTTGCGGCCCACTATTCGCATATGCCCCCATGCCCATTAAGAGTGTAATACTCGATTAAGAGTTTGTTAAAATAGCTTAAAACTATCTATTTTTGTATAAAGGAGAACCCCAATTTTCGGCCTCGAACCATATGTTATCTGTGCTAGAACATCGGACCAGACAAGTGTAAACTATATACCAAAAAAATCGTCTTATTTATAAGATAAACATATTTAAATCTTAGCTTCAGCTGCTCTTGCCAAATGAACTAAATAATGCAAAAAAGTTTTCACAGTATTTACCTCATTACATACGATTTTATAGTCAATTGAATCGATTGATATTGATCGATTGATGGAACATAATAATATATTTTATCTATTATTTATTGATTATAATTATAATATTAATTAATTTTTTACATATTTTCGTATTCTATATAAATCAATACTATGTAATATATTATAATTACCATTTAATCGTTACGCTAATTTTATTAAATTACATTTTGATATTTTGACATCGATGAATCGATTGACAACAAAGATGATGTAATCCCTAATAATGTCATTTTGGTAACCATAGTATTTATAAATAACACCACTGTATTGTCATATTTCTCATCGATCTTTCATCTTTCTACGCGTGTTTTGTATATTTTTACTATCAAATATTTTCAGCGTATTTGGAGTCCTATTTACTATTGAAACTCATCGACACGCACACAGTGATTTTAATTTTCTATTGTATTCGCTTTCGTACTTGTGTTTTGGTGAATGTGTTTCGCAGTTTCGCTACAGTTTCTTGCAAACCAATACTACATATATGAATATGGACTCCTTAATCGCCTGTTTTGTGACTGACAAAGGTTCATAATAAGTCCTGAACACTGGATAACGTACCCTATACATCTTTAGAAGATCAGGAGGTTGCTGTGGCCATACTTACAATGAGTATATTAAGGTATCTTGATTGGGCAAGGTACTAACGAAATATAGCGCCTCCTGCACAACTAGACGAAATGTTAATATATTATAATGACAACTAATAAAATCTCTTGAAATATGCAATAGCTTTTATTATACAACCTTTTTATGTCATTCGTTTTGGGTGAAAACTATTGAAGTAGTAGATAGTATAATAGACACCCGCCAACTTAGTTTTAGCCATTAAACTCGTAGTTTAAGTGTTAGTATTTGTGAGAAGAGGTATATAGTAAGTGTAACATACATATTAAATAGCACTGTGACACGATTATGACATAATCATAACCTATAATTAAGGTGATTCATTCTAGGATTTCCTTAGTTGGCCATTGCTGGCAGCCGTGAAAATTGGAGAAATTGAACCTTTTGCAATAATCTAATTAACAGCCAATTTCCAGTCTTGTCTACTTAGGCCTGAGTTTCTATGGAAACTGGGGTTCTCCTTTTCATTACTAATATACCTTAATGTTACTTACCCACTAACAAATGCTTTAATGTTAACGCTGCCTGGACACATAGTTTGCTGCACCTTGACGTATACCCTTACTTTGACGAATTGGAAGTCTTCGAACCCCCTCCTCCTCGCTATTTCCTCAACTCTAGTCCGAAGACCCGACTCTCCTGTTCCTTCTACTATGCTCTAATACCGTCCTTTTTCCTTCTAGTCGACACATAAATAAGGATATCGTTTTATAGACTGTCAGGTATGTACTTATCATGTAACGGAACTTTTTAGTTTCATTTTGACCCTTATCACTAAATCATAAAACGATAAAGATAAAACATGGCTAACTGGCTGGCTTAAAGTCAAAACATAGTACCTGTAACTAAATACCTAAAAAAAGGTAAATTTAGCGTTCGAGAATAACGCCGAGAGGCCGAGAGACTATATTTAACTAATTTCTTATACGTTACTGTATAGCCTATAAAAACGTACGATTTCTTCGTGTAATCCAAGAATAATATGTAAAACCTTTCTACTTTCTAAGATCATTGATAACTCCCTGAATTTTATAAAATGGAAAGCCTTTTACTCGGTGCTACGTCGAGGCGAAACGGTTAATAATGCTACGGCAAGAGATTAGTACGAGTAACATAATATATGTATGTAGGTTCATACAGACTATAGTTAAAAAATTATACGTTATTAACTTATAGGTGCAGCCACAGACATGAATAGTGCAGCAGTAAATGATGTACATACAAAATTGTAGTTGTACCTACCTACATTATAAGCACTAGTTATATCTGTTCGTGGCATTTCATTTATAAATAATTAATGAAACTCAAACCAATCGTCTGTTTTTCTCATCTAAAATGCAAATAATAATTATTTATTTGATATGATGATGATATTTGATATTAGTAGTAAAAACCCCGTTATGAAAATCTATTTCATTTTGAGCATGTCCCAATCATAAATAACGAGTTACGTAAATTAATATATTTTTTCGTTTTTCAGTTAACTCCGAGGGGCATCTACTTAAGTAGTCCACGCAGCAACAACGTCAATTCTTCGATGTATAGTAACGCTGATCTACGTCATATATGTTATATCGTCATATCATAATTATAAAAGTAAAAAAATGTCAATTGTCAAACGTAGCATATATTCTGTAAAGAACGGCTTTGTGTATCGCCTCTCTCCGAATGTTAAAATGTTACGATTTTAAGTAGAAATAAATTTGTGACTTAGGTCCCGTCGTGTAGTATTAAGTTAGCTTCAACTCTGTGGACAATACTGCTTAGTGTTTAGAAAAAGATAAATTCTATATAATTGTTGGTACAGTCTGATGTTGGACGTCTCCCCTGTGCCGCGTGGAGCCCGCTAAATGCGATTTTGGTGCCATAACAGTCTAATAATTCGTAATTGTTGTAGATAGGAAACTATTTTATTATTATTTTTTTATATCTTTTTACATCTTGGTTCCGTCATGCTAGAAGGGCGCTCTCCTTAGATAACTCGATGAATGGTCCAAAGATTCTCGCTCGATGTAGCCCATTATCGCTGTATGGTTTTCATTCTGATTACGTAATGTGCCAAACGTGGGAAGAGTTTAAATATTTTTATTTCAGATTTAAAACACTGCCATTTATTTTGCTTTTTATATGTCAATTGCGTACTTATGTAATGTTCCCTTCAGTTCTAAGGCAACGAATACTATTTTTAAGTAGTTAGATTTACTTATGTCTAATGAGAATCTTCAATAAAAAATGTTTGTAAGTGAGAACATCCCCAGTGGCAAAAACTTTTCAACTATCGCCAGTTATTTTTTTATTTCGTTACATTTTATGATAGATAGAAATAAATATAATAAAGCACTCGTTGAAAGGATATTAGCTTTGCTAAGAATAAAAACTTCTATTCTAGGAATGAAATGTTTATACATGTACCTATATGATGAGTTTATACGTATCTACTCATTACTATTTCAATTGAACCTGCCTATAATATATCTGTCTACAAGTGTATTTCCGCGAAGTGAACAAATGCAACTAACATTAAGAAATAAATACTATACGTATAAAAACTTTGTTTGTTTTCCACACATTAACCTATCTTCCTAATTTGCTGGTTTTTTTTTCATTTATTTAAGGCTAGCTTTTGCTTGTAACTTCGTCTGCGTACATAGTATATTAGTTCATTGGTCTGCGCTTATATTATGTAATAAGACCCACAGGTGATTTATTAATTTAAAAACTACAGTTTTGTGGAAGGTACATGACAAAACCACTAGCAACACTAGCACGATGACGTCACAAGAGTAAAATAAAGGTCAAATCAAAAAATATATTAGTTGTGCCAGTGGGAACACTTAGTTGTGCAATACAATCATGGAGCATAGAGGTAGAAGGAGAGCCAACTCATATGAGGGGAAAGTTGAAAAAGTGTCCAGCTGTTTACTGAAAATAGAGGTTCCAACAATGGCCATTCCAGAATGACGCTAATGTCTGAGAAATAAATAAATAACGCTTTACACTCATAGCCCCACACTAGGATCCCCTGTGTCGTGGGTGCAATGGACAACACACAAGACAAGGACATTCACACCCAGACCGAGAACAGAAATTCAAACTCATCATTCAAATTTCCGCCTCGCTGGGAATCGAACCCAGGACCCTTGGCGTGACGATCCGGCATGGTAACCATTGCGCCACGCGGGTCGTCATAGAGCGATACAAACATAGCAGATGTAGATGGATTGAAGTTTGCTGAGTTATGCTACTCGTAATGAATGGCGCTAGTGTCTGAGAAATAGATATTCGAACATAGCTGTTGTAGACCGCACTGTAGCGCCATCTGTAATTGGACGCGTTTTTACGGACACTTTTCATACACAGACAGAGATGGCCCTCACTCAATCTTCCATGCATACATCTAAATAGTTGTGCATACGTAGTTGGTCCATCAGGAAACCGTGTCCATGAGTACCTCAAATGCTCTTAGGGCATTAGTTATAAGCAATTGAAACAACAAAGCGAAAATGTTTACCTAAAACCAAATTAAAATGAATATATTAATATGTCGGAGAAGTGGGTAGTTCGAAAAATAATAACACAGTGGACGTTTATATCGTTTTAGTCAGAAACTAATTAACAACATGTACACTCGTTGCAAAATATAATACGCGATACACTGATATACAGGACTCTAAACAGATTATTATGCGACTCTAATGATATAACCAACCAATGAAACGCGGTAAAGTCGAACAGCACGGTACGGCACTTCGGATAACCAACAATGTACTCTAGGCATAGGCTCAGCTTGGAGGTTATCTAAAGAGTGACCGTTGGTGGCTGGTAAGTCAAATAGCTCTCCTCAGTTATACCGCGTGTACTCTAAAATGGCAGTCGACAATTTGCATAGTATTGCCATCTTCAAAAAAAAAGCTTGGCCCGGCTTGGCCTTCCATTTTATGATCTCCGACAAATATATATTATTATAAATTATGGGGTAAAATTATATTAAATATCAGTCAATAATTAAAAGCACTGTAGAAAAATATTTCATATGTGAAATGAAATAATTGCAGTGACCAATCACCTGTATGGAGATTGCACCCGCTGTAGTAACCTCGCACGAATTCCGCGTTCGTTGCAATCTTCTAACCAATTCACACATCGTTTCTCCACATTATAGTAAATGTCATTGGGGACTACCGTCACAAACGGATCCTTGACACCGGCTTTAAAGACCAAGAAGTCGTTTTTACCTTTGTGCTGGATGTAGGGCTTATCTTGTAATGCTGACGATTTCTTTGCAAGAGAGTCTTCTAGTTCGTGCTCAACGAGTGTGGCATCGTCATTCTTGGTATCTGCTTCTGGCTGTTGAGCTGACTCTTCCTCGTCTTGCCTCAGAATCTTTTTAGTTAAAGCATGGTACAAAATCTTTGCTCTCGCCAGCGCTTTTGCATTGATAGATTTCCGGCCGTTTCCAAATCCTCCCAACAATAATACTAATCCCTGGTTTCCGATATCAACTTGGTCAGCGTCTTGAACTCTAGATTTAAAATGTTCTTCTCTTGACTGAACCAAAATCACTGCAAATGAGCATATCAAAATAATCTGAAAATTAAGATTATGTTAATTTTCAGATGTGTAATGTTTTGGGTACCGTTTTATTAATTTGGTTTAAACATTCACTTACATATTTTATGAAAATTAAATCCATCCTTTTATGACAGTCCCAGAATTTTAGCTTAATATTTTACATACATAATACCTTTCTTTCATTTATCAAAATTTTAATAGAAAGTCGCAGATGTAAGTAATCCTTCCGTGAGATTAATAAGTTATAAAAAAGCCATAAAACGCTTCATTGGAAAATTACTTATGGATTTGAAATACCTTTCACGACTGAGGTTAGTAGGTATGTTTTAGTTTTTTCTCAAAAATATGTAGGACCGAGGAGATTACAGATAAAGTTTTTTAGTTTTTAAGTTTCCATAATCAAAACGGAACATCGATATCGAATGGACACACCAAAATATGTCATAAAATACTTATAGAAATCTATACATGTATACAAAAATGAATCCATATTTCCCTTGTTCATGGCGTTTTGCTAATTCTTTTTGTTGTGTTCGGTATTGTCTGTAGAAGGTTCTTATGTAAGAAAACAAGAAGAAAGATGCGCAGAAAATTAGAAAATTTAACCATTATTAACTTTTCTAACGTAATTTTGCAATTTTATGTCATGGCATCACGCGTGAATGGCTGGACCGATTTCGCTAATTCTTTTTTGTTGTATTTTGTATTGACAGAAGGATCATAAGCAAGAAAAAATTTTTCTTTCTCTATTTTAAAACTGTCAGTCGATGAACAGTTGGCGCGATTGACAGAATATGAAAAGGAGAGGACGAGGGAAAGGGAGAGGGGGAGGAAGAGGGAGAGGTAGATGGAGACGGACAGGGGATTTTGAGGGGACAGCATGAGATATGGGTCAATATACTCATCCGATCCAATACAGACAAAAAAAAATATTATTATTGTAAGAAATAAATTGTGTTTTGAAAGTCCCTACTAAGGTACTTAGAATGGAATATTATAAATTGTAAACACTTAAAAGGAAAAATGGCAGTGAACTTAGCAGATCATTTCCCAGCAGATCAAAAAAAAATTAGAGTTCTCTTCGCATGCACAAGAGTTCTAGAGTTCCTGATGCTTTTGGGGAATAGTTCTGGCGATTTAACCTAAAAAAAGTAAATCGATGAAATGCTCTGCTAACTTCCTGACGTAGCAGATCATTTTATAGGAGCTCAAAAATAAAAAAGAGTTCTGTTCACATTCAATGAGTTCTACAGTTCCTAATAATTTTGAGTAATAGTTCTATCGATTAAACAAAAAAAAAATCATCAAAAAACACAAAAAAATAAAAATTGGAAAATTTTAAAAATTATGTAAAAAAAAATATTTTCATTCTAGAAGCCAGAACTCTCGAGTTTCTCGTTCAACAGTAGAACGGCAATAATTGAGATTAATAAAAATTTCCGGAACTCACGCCAAACTGCCAGCAGAGCATAGGTGAAAAGTAAAAATTTTAAAATTTCGAAAGTTATGAAAAAAAATAGTTATTTTCATTCTAGAAGCCAGAACTCTCGAGTTTCTCGTTCAACAGTAGAAGAGCAATAATCGAGAATAACAAACATTTCCGGAACTCACGCCAAACTGCCAGCAGAGCATAGGTGAAAAGTAAAAATTTTAAAATTTCGAAAGTTATGAAAAAAAAATAGTTGCTTTCTTTCTAGAAGCCAGAACTCTCGAGTTTTTCGTTCATCAGTAGAACGGCAATAATTGAGATTAATAAAAATTTCCGGAACTCACGCCAAACTGCCAGCAGAGCATAGGTGAAAAGTAAAAATTTTAAAATTTCGAAAGTTATGAAAAAAAATAGTTGTTTTCTTTCTAGAAGCCAGAACTCTCGAGTTTTTTGTTCATCAGTAGAAGAGCAATAATCGAGAATAACAAACATTTCCAAAACTCACGCCAAAATGCCAGCAGAGCATAGGTGAAAAGTAAAACTTTTAAAATTTCGAAAGTTATGAAAAAAAAATTAGTTGTTTTCTTTCTAGAAGCCAGAACTTTCGAGTTTTTCGTTCATCAGTAGAAAAGCAATAATCAAGAATAACAAAAGAAAGAAAACTACTATTTTTTTTCATAACTTTCGAAATTTTAAAATTTTTACTTTTCACCTATGCTCTGCTGGCAGTTTGGCGTGAGTTCCGGAAATGTTTGTTACATATTCTTGATTATTGCTCTTCTACTGATGAACAAAAAACTCGAGAGTTCTGGCTTCTAGAAAGAAAACAACTATTTTTTTTTCATAACTTTCGAAATTTTAAAATTTTTACTTTTCACCTATGCTCTGCTGGCAGTTTGGCGTGAGTTCCGGAAATGTTTGTTATTCACGATTATTGCATTTTTACTGTTTAGCGAGAATCTCGAGAGTTCTGGCTTCTAGAAAGAAAGCAACTATTTTTTTTTCATAACTTTCGAAATTTTAAAATTTTTACTTTTCACCTATGCTCTGCTGGCAGTTTGGCGTGAGTTCCGGAAATTTTTATTAATCTCAATTATTGCCGTTCTACAGATGAACGAAAAACTCGAGAGTTCTGGCTTCTAGAAAGAAAACAACTATTTTTTTTCATAACTATCGAAATTTTAAAATTTTTACTTTTCACCTATGCTCTGCTGGCAGTTTGGCGTGAGTTCCGGAAATTTTTATTAATCTCAATTATTGCCGTTCTACTGATGAACGAAATACTCGAGAGTTCTGGCTTCTAGAAAGAAAGCAACTATTTTTTTTTCATAACTTTCGAAATTTTAAAATTTTTACTTTTCACCTATGCTCTGCTGGCAGTTTGGCGTGAGTTCCGGAAATGTTTGTTATTCTCGATTATTGCTCTTCTACTGTTGAACGAGAAACTCGAGAGTTCTGGCTTCTAAAAAGAAAACAACTATTTTTTTTTCATAACTTTCGAAATTTTAAAATTTTTACTTTTCACCTATGCTCTGCTGGCAGTTTGGCGTGAGTTCCGGAAATGTTTGTTATTCTCGATTATTGCTCTTCTACTGTTGAACGAGAAACTCGAGAGTTCTGGCTTCTAGAATGAAAACAACTATTTTTTTTTCATAACTTTCGAAATTTTAAAATTTTTACTTTTCACCTATGCTCTGCTGGCAGTTTGGCGTGAGTTCCGGAAATTTTTATTAATCTCGATTATTGCCGTTCTACAGATGAACGAAAAACTCGAGAGTTCTGGCTTCTAGAAAGAAAACAACAATTTTTTTTTCATAACTTTCGAAATTTTAAAATTTTTACTTTTTACCTATGCTCTGCTGGCAGTTTGGCGTGAGTTCCGGAAATGTTTGTTATTCTCGATTATTTCTCTTCTACTGATGAACAAAAAACTCGAGAGTTCTGGCTTCTAGAAAGAAAACAACTATTTTTTTTCATAACTTTCGAAATTTTAAAATTTTTACTTTTCACCTATGCTCTGCTGGCAGTTTGGCGTGAGTTCCGGAAATTTTTATTAATCTCGATTATTGCCGTTCTACAGATGAACGAAAAACTCGAGAGTTCTGGCTTCTAGAAAGAAAACAACTATTTTTTTTTCATAACTTTCGAAATTTTAAAATTTTTACTTTTCACCTATGCTCTGCTGGCAGTTTGGCGTGAGTTCCGGAAATGTTTGTTATTCTCGATTATTTCTCTTCTACTGATGAACAAAAAACTCGAGAGTTCTGGCTTCTAGAAAGAAAACAACTATTTTTTTTTCATAACTTTCGAAATTTAAAAATTTTTACTTTTCACCTATGCTCTGCTGGCAGTTTGGCGTGAGTTCCGGAAATTTTTGTTATTCTCGATTATTGCTCTTCTACTGATGAAAGAAAAACTCGAAAGTTCTGGCTTCTAGAAAGAAAACAACTTTTTTTTTTTCATAATTTTCGAAATTTTAAAATTTTTACTTTTCACCTATGCTCTGCTGGCAGTTTGGCGTGAGTTCCGGAAATTTTTATTAATCTCGATTATTGCCGTTCTACAGATGAACGAAAAACTCGAGAGTTCTGGCTTCTAGAAAGAAAACAACTATTTTTTTTTCATAACTTTCGAAATTTTATAATTTTTACTTTTCACCTATGCTCTGCTGGCAGTTTGGCGTGAGTTCCGGAAATGTTTGTTATTCTCGATTATTGCTCTTCTACTGATGAACAAAAAACTCGAGAGTTCTGGCTTCTAGAAAGAAAACAACTATTTTTTTTTCATAACTTTCGAAATTTTAAAATTTTTACTTTTCACCTATGCTCTGCTGGCAGTTTGGCGTGAGTTCCGGAAATGTTTGTTATTCACGATTATTGCATTTTTACTGGTTAACGAGAATCTCGAGAGTTCTGGCTTCTAGAAAGAAAGCAACTATTTTTTTTTCATAACTTTCGAAATTTTAAAATTTTTACTTTTCACCTATGCTCTGCTGGCAGTTTGGCGTGAGTTCCGGAAATGTTTGTTATTCTCGATTATTTCTCTTCTACTGATGAACAAAAAACTCGAGAGTTCTGGCTTCTAGAAAGAAAACAACAATTTTTTTTTCATAACTTTCGAATATTTTAAAATTTTTACTTTTCACCTATGCTCTGCTGGCAGTTTGGCGTGAGTTCCGGAAATTTTTGTTATTCTCGATTATTGCTCTTCTACTGATGAAAGAAAAACTCGAAAGTTCTGGCTTCTAGAAAGAAAACAACTATTTTTTTTTCATAATTTTCGAAATTTTAAAATTTTTACTTTTCACCTATGCTCTGCTGGCAGTTTGGCGTGAGTTCCGGAAATTTTTATTAATCTCGATTATTGCCGTTCTACTGATGAACGAAATACTCGAGAGTTCTGGCTTCTAGAAAGAAAGCAACTATTTTTTTTTCATAACTTTCGAAATTTTAAAATTTTTACTTTTCACCTATGCTCTGCTGGCAGTTTGGCGTGAGTTCCGGAAATGTTTGTTATTCTCGATTATTGCTCTTCTACTGTTGAACGAGAAACTCGAGAGTTCTGGCTTCTAAAAAGAAAACAACTATTTTTTTTTCATAACTTTCGAAATTTTAAAATTTTTACTTTTCACCTATGCTCTGCTGGCAGTTTGGCGTGAGTTCCGGAAATGTTTGTTATTCACGATTATTGCATTCTTACTGGTTAACGAGAATCTCGAGAGTTCTGGCTTCTAGAAAGAAAGCAACTATTTTTTTTTCATAACTTTCGAAATTTTAAAATTTTTACTTTTCACCTATGCTCTGCTGGCAGTTTGGCGTGAGTTCCGGAAATTTTTATTAATCTCAATTATTGCCGTTCTACTGATGAACGAAAAACTCGAGAGTTCTGGCTTCTAGAAAGAAAGCAACTATTTTTTTTCATAACTTTCGAAATTTTAAAATTTTTACTTTTCACCTATGCTCTGCTGGCAGTTTGGCGTGAGTTCCGGAAATTTTTATTAATCTCGATTATTGCCGTTCTACAGATGAACGAAAAACTCGAGAGTTCTGGCTTCTAGAAAGAAAACAACTATTTTTTTTCATAACTTTCGAAATTTTAAAATTTTTACTTTTCAGCTATGCTCTGCTGGCAGTTTGGCGTGAGTTCCGGAAATTTTTATTAATCTCAATTATTGCCGTTCTACTGATGAACGAAAAACTCGAGAGTTCTGGCTTCTAGAAAGAAAACAACTATTTTTTTCATAACTATCGAAATTTTAAAATTTTTACTTTTCACCTATGCTCTGCTGGCAGTTTGGCGTGAGTTCCGGAAATTTTTATTAATCTCAATTATTGCCGTTCTACTGATGAACGAAATACTCGAGAGTTCTGGTTTCTAGAAAGAAAGCAACTATTTTTTTTTCATAACTTTCGAAATTTTAAAATTTTTACTTTTCACCTATGCTCTGCTGGCAGTTTGGCGTGAGTTCCGGAAATGTTTGTTATTCTCGATTATTGGTCTTCTACTGTTGAACGAGAAACTCGAGAGTTCTGGCTTCTAGAATGAAAACAACTATTTTTTTTTCATAACTTTCGAAATTTTAAAATTTTTACTTTTCACCTATGCTCTGCTGGCAGTTTGGCGTGAGTTCCGGAAATTTTTATTAATCTCGATTATTGCCGTTCTACAGATGAACGAAAAACTCGAGAGTTCTGGCTTCTAGAAAGAAAACAACAATTTTTTTTTCATAACTTTCGAAATTTTAAAATTTTTACTTTTTACCTATGCTCTGCTGGCAGTTTGGCGTGAGTTCCGGAAATGTTTGTTATTCTCGATTATTTCTCTTCTACTGATGAACAAAAAACTCGAGAGTTCTGGCTTCTAGAAAGAAAACAACTATTTTTTTTCATAACTTTCGAAATTTTAAAATTTTTACTTTTCACCTATGCTCTGCTGGCAGTTTGGCGTGAGTTCCGGAAATTTTTATTAATCTCGATTATTGCCGTTCTACAGATGAACGAAAAACTCGAGAGTTCTGGCTTCTAGAAAGAAAACAACTATTTTTTTTTCATAACTTTCGAAATTTTAAAATTTTTACTTTTCACCTATGCTCTGCTGGCAGTTTGGCGTGAGTTCCGGAAATGTTTGTTATTCTCGATTATTTCTCTTCTACTGATGAACAAAAAACTCGAGAGTTCTGGCTTCTAGAAAGAAAACAACTATTTTTTTTTCATAACTTTCGAAATTTTAAAATTTTTACTTTTCACCTATGCTCTGCTGGCAGTTTGGCGTGAGTTCCGGAAATTTTTGTTATTCTCGATTATTGCTCTTCTACTGATGAAAGAAAAACTCGAAAGTTCTGGCTTCTAGAAAGAAAACAACTATTTTTTTTTCATAATTTTCGAAATTTTAAAATTTTTACTTTTCACCTATGCTCTGCTGGCAGTTTGGCGTGAGTTCCGGAAATTTTTATTAATCTCAATTATTGCCGTTCTACAGATGAACGAAAAACTCGAGAGTTCTGGCTTCTAGAAAGAAAACAACTATTTTTTTTTCATAACTTTCGAAATTTTATAATTTTTACTTTTCACCTATGCTCTGCTGGCAGTTTGGCGTGAGTTCCGGAAATGTTTGTTATTCTCGATTATTGCTCTTCTACTGATGAACAAAAAACTCGAGAGTTCTGGCTTCTAGAAAGAAAACAACTATTTTTTTTTCATAACTTTCGAAATTTTAAAATTTTTACTTTTCACCTATGCTCTGCTGGCAGTTTGGCGTGAGTTCCGGAAATGTTTGTTATTCACGATTATTGCATTTTTACTGGTTAACGAGAATCTCGAGAGTTCTGGCTTCTAGAAAGAAAGCAACTATTTTTTTTTCATAACTTTCGAAATTTTAAAATTTTTACTTTTCACCTATGCTCTGCTGGCAGTTTGGCGTGAGTTCCGGAAATTTTTATTAATCTCAATTATTGCCGTTCTACTGATGAACGAAAAACTCGAGAGTTCTGGCTTCTAGAAAGAAAGCAACTATTTTTTTTTCATAACTTTCGAAATTTTAAAATTTTTACTTTTCACCTATGCTCTGCTGGCAGTTTGGCGTGAGTTCCGGAAATTTTTATTAATCTCGATTATTGCCGTTCTACAGATGAATGAAAAACTCGAGAGTTCTGGCTTCTAGAAAGAAAACAACTATTTTTTTTCATAACTTTCGAAATTTTAAAATTTTTACTTTTCACCTATGCTCTGCTGGCAGTTTGGCGTGAGTTCCGGAAATTTTTATTAATCTCAATTATTGCCGTTCTACTGATGAACGAAAAACTCGAGAGTTCTGGCTTCTAGAAAGAAAGCAACTATTTTTTTTTCATAACATTCGAAATTTTAAAATTTTTACTTTTCACCTATGCTCTGCTGGCAGTTTGGCGTGAGTTCCGGAAATGTTTGTTATTCTCGATTATTGCTCTTCTATTGTTGAACGAGAAACTCGAGAGTTCTGGCTTCTAAAAAGAAAACAACTATTTTTTTTTCATAACTTTCGAAATTTTAAAATTTTTACTTTTCACCTATGCTCTGCTGGCAGTTTGGCGTGAGTTCCGGAAATGTTTGTTATTCACGATTATTGCATTTTTACTGGTTAACGAGAATCTCGAGAGTTCTGGCTTCTAGAAAGAAAGCAACTATTTTTTTTTCATAACTTTCGAAATTTTAAAATTTTTACTTTTCACCTATGCTCTGCTGGCAGTTTGGCGTGAGTTCCGGAAATGTTTGTTATTCACGATTATTGCATTTTTACTGGTTAACGAGAATCTCGAGAGTTCTGGCTTCTAGAAAGAAAGCAACTATTTTTTTTTCATAACTTTCGAAATTTTAAAATTTTTACTTTTCACCTATGCTCTGCTGGCAGTTTGGCGTGAGTTCCGGAAATTTTTATTAATCTCAATTATTGCCGTTCTACTGATGAACGAAAAACTCGAGAGTTCTGGCTTCTAGAAAGAAAGCAACTATTTTTTTTCATAACTTTCGAAATTTTAAAATTTTTACTTTTCACCTATGCTCTGCTGGCAGTTTGGCGTGAGTTCCGGAAATTTTTATTAATCTCGATTATTGCCGTTCTACAGATGAACGAAAAACTCGAGAGTTCTGGCTTCTAGAAAGAAAGCAACTATTTTTTTTTCATAACTTTCGAAATTTTAAAATTTTTACTTTTCACCTATGCTCTGCTGGCAGTTTGGCGTGAGTTCCGGAAATTTTTATTAATCTCAATTATTGCCGTTCTACTGATGAACGAAAAACTCGAGAGTTCTGGCTTCTAGAAAGAAAGCAACTATTTTTTTTCATAACTTTCGAAATTTTAAAATTTTTACTTTTCACCTATGCTCTGCTGGCAGTTTGGCGTGAGTTCCGGAAATTTTTATTAATCTCGATTATTGCCGTTCTACAGATGAACGAAAAACTCGAGAGTTCTGGCTTCTAGAAAGAAAACAACTATTTTTTTTCATAACTTTCAAAATTTTAAAATTTTTACTTTTCAGCTATGCTCTGCTGGCAGTTTGGCGTGAGTTCCGGAAATTTTTATTAATCTCAATTATTGCCGTTCTACTGATGAACGAAAAACTCGAGAGTTCTGGCTTCTAGAAAGAAAGCAACTATTTTTTTTTCATAACATTCGAAATTTTAAAATTTTTACTTTTCACCTATGCTCTGCTGGCAGTTTGGCGTGAGTTCCGGAAATGTTTGTTATTCTCGATTATTGCTCTTCTACTGTTGAACGAGAAACTCGAGAGTTCTGGCTTCTAGAATGAAAATAATTTTTTTTACATAATTTTTAAAATTTTCCAATTTTTATTTTTTTTGTGTTTTTTGATGATTTTTTTTTTGTTTAATCGATAGAACTATTACTCAAAATTATTAGGAACTGTAGAACTCATTGAATGTGAACAGAACTCTTTTTTATTTTTGAGCTCCTATAAAATGATCTGCTACGTCAGGAAGTTAGCAGAGCATTTCATCGATTTACTTTTTTTAGGTTAAATCGCCAGAACTATTCCCCAAAAGCATCAGGAACTCTAGAACTCTTGTGCATGCGAAGAGAACTCTAATTTTTTTTTGATCTGCTGGGAAATGATCTGCTAAGTTCACTGCCATAAAGGAAAACCACCTTAGGATTGTCTCCGATAGAAACTTCTGAAATGGATTCATCTGACGTGTATCCACAATGTAAATACAGGAAAATACATAGCCTTTGGTTGCGTAATAAGGCGAGGCACATTTCTCGCGGGTACGCCCACTGTCCTACTTTTTCACAAATTCGCCTTCAGTTGGTATTTGCAGTGTCTTAAAAAGTTAAATCAAAGCTCTCGTTATTCTATATACTTCAACAACCGTTTCACAAGTCATTAACTTAATTTTAAACAAAGGAATTTAGGTATAAAAACCTCATTCCATCCGAAACAACCCCGCCTTGACAAACTCCGCCCTCTGCTCTACGAAATACACCTTTAGCTTTCTCATTGTTTATGTTAATAGATACAGTTACATTGCTTGTGTTACATTTACAAGCATTGAGGAAAACAGCTCGTGACTACGCTTGTAAGGATTTGTTTAAGCGCTGTCCTATTGCACTCTTTCTAATTTGTCTCTCCATAACCTCTTTTTAACAGATATTTTATAATAATAATAATAACGCTTCACACTCATAGCCCCACACTAGGATTCCCTGTGTTGTGGGTTCCATGGACAACACACAAGACAAGGACATTCACACCCAGACCAAGAACAGAAATTCATTTTATTTAATTTTATTTAATTATTAAAAAATTTGGTTGATTAAAAACAAATTAATCGCTGATATATTCAGTGTTTACTTATACTTATCAGATGCAATTTGTTTAAGCAAATTAATATGTTTCTAAATTAAGTATATCACGACAGGAGCAGGTTGGCTTAGATTGATGTTGGTGTATCTTTAATATTTTGAATTATTTCAGTAGTTTCAGTAGTATCAGTTGCAATTTAATGAATTAAAGTAGGTAATTAAAGTTTTAATTTAAGTAAATAAAAATCTACGAATGATGAAGGATACGATATTGAAACCAAAAGTATCGATACCTTCGTAGTATCGGAGTCGAAATAAAAGTATCAAATTGGTAGAAGTATCAAAACGAAAGTAGCGATATGAGTATCGAATATTCATAAAGATCTCATAGAAAGGCTTACCTACTGGATCTCCTGACAGTTACAGGGGCACTTACTTTTAGTTGTATGATAATGTTTTTTAATATTGAACTACAGAAAACAACAATAAAACATTAATGTTAAACATAATCAAGCAATATTTATTAAAGATAATCAAAATTTATGTTCACTCTTCATCTATGCAGTCGCCTAGAAATAAAAGTTTATTTATAATATTTATTTATTTAACTCTTTATTGCACACCAAGAATAAGACAACAACAATGTATAAAGTAAGCAAGTATACAGAGTGGTACAAAAGGCGGTCTTATCGCTACACAGCGATCTCTTACAGACAATTTTAAGATGCGGAGTTTATTTATCCTTTTTCCCTTATGTCGGTTTCTCGCTCTGCTTACTGTAATCCCTGCCTTTGAGAATAATCTCTCTAAAGAAACAGATGTTGCAGCTAGTCTCGGAGCTCTCTTTCTATGGCAAGGGAGAGAATCAAATACGCGTCTATTACCGTAAATCAGTGATAGGTAATGATAGATAGTCTGATTTGGTCGCGTTCAGAACACGGCATTCTGTCTGTCTGGCTGCATACGGTTTTAAGGTAAATCGCTTACTGAAATCGATTCAATCGATACTTGATGCAAAGTACTCATTAAAGTACAGATTATCGATTAAAAGTATCGTAATTTTAAATTCTAGTGTCGAATGTAAATATATGAGTAAAGCATCGAATTCACACAGGGCATTGCAACAGATACAATAATCTGCTTAAATCTAATGCTAAAAGGTCACATTCAGCGAGGTATCGCGCGTATTCTATTTGTAATATATTTACTTATTCGATGTGATGTTAAAATCAAGCAAGGTAGGTACCCGTTTGAAAAAGTTTTTCACCATTATTCCTGATGTAGGAGGTAAAGTATTTCGATGACATCAGCTAGTATATTATATACTGCTACATAGTATAAACCTCGTATATTATGAACAGTAGAATAATCTGTGCTAAATTAGTGTGTAATAACAATTAGCACGCAACTTACTTAACTAGCGTAAACCGAGTATTTGACCCGTCTCTAATGATCTAATAACGTACGCTGATCGGATATCACGAAAATGGAAGCCGCAAACAATAATTCGCAACAAACCACAAATCAATAATCAATAAGGCATGGCAATCCTAAGGCGCCGGCCACACAGAAAAGACGCAAAACACGGACCCGTCGCAGTCGCGGCGCCCGTTTAATCTACTTTCATACAAAATGTATGCAGCCGTCGCGACGTAAAACATACAGAAAAGACGGGACGCCGACACGACGCTTTCTCGTCGGCGCCCTATTGGAAAGCATACAGAAAGGACAGGACGCGGGCCTGCTTAGGCGCCAGCGGGGGAGCGGAAAGGACGCGGAGAGCAGGTCTCTTAAAGCCGGTCACTCACATTCGTGCGAATACGCGAACCCGCATGTGTAGGACGACCTTCGCGAATGACTTTGCGAAGTTTTCGATACATTCGTGGTTTTCCAAACTGTGTCGGTTTTTTGTCGCACATCAAAGCGCGCGAACCTCGAACCTTCGCGTAGCCTCCCACACATTCGTGCGACCAACTAGCAAGACCAGTGTTGCCAACTCGGTATCAGGTTTTCGGGCTAAACAGAGTTTTAAAAGGGCTAAATTGGCAACACTGAACATTCGTGAACGAAGTGTAGGAGAGCGCGCAAATGGGTTTGCATACTCATTCGCGAACCCATTTGCATATCAGCTGAGTTACGAATGACAGCCCTTCACATACGTGCAAACATTCGTAAAAATCTCAAACCTTTGTGCGCATGTGAGTGACCGGGGTAAAACGTAGTGATTAAGTACTCTGTGGCCGGGAAAAGCCCAGTGTGCACCGACCGTCACGCCCGTTCCTTGTCTTTTCTATATGTTTTAACGGCGCCCTGTCTGCGACGGGTCCGAGCCCCGTCTTCGTCTTACGTCTTTTCTGTGTGGCCCGCGCCTAAGCCAATCATACTGCTTCGCTAAGTGCTTATTTAGATTAATTCCGAAGATAATTGTCAACTTGATTGTGATTTTTAATTGCTTTAAACGTCGACGATGAGACTTATAGCGTGAGTCTTGAAGTGTATAATAACATCACTGAAATCACGTCTCACACCTGCCTTTGGAAAGAGAACACTAGAAACATAATCTATTTCACGATGCATTTTAATGTAAAATAATATGAAATCAGTTTGGGCTTCGTACATCCTATGAACAAACGGAATCGTTTGTTATATAAAATATACGCTGTATTTTACACAATAACAAGAAGTCATTTATACCAAAGATCTAACCGCCGACATGTTATATTCACGTATTACACATCTGTATTATACACACGGATACAGATCTATAGTACTAGTCTAAAGCACAGATCAATAAATGAGGTAGATAACTAACTGCCTTGTACTTGACTGAGGTAGTAAAATACCGTGCTGGATTACGTAAAATAAATAATTAAGTTGTAAATTATCTTCAACTTTGGATTGTACTGCTTCTAAAATAATATTAATATACAATATTAATAAGATTGACATCACATGTGAAACTACGCGAAAAAAAGGACTATACTGTAAACCAGCAGCCGTGGTTCCTAGCTGCTCCATGGCACAGGCTGAGGGTAGTCCTTTTTCGTCATGTGACATGGTACCCGCTAAATTTTTTTTTTATGTTTCATGTCACGCAATAATTTAGTAAGGTTACATTTTGTTAGTACTTTTTCTTTCACCGTTGTTTAACCTTGTACCCCATGTACCATGTTATATTCATGACGGAATAAATGTTTCTTTCTTTCTTTCTTCCTTTCTTTCTACCACGTTCATCCACGTCAAAAACCATGCCGTTTTTGTTTTTCTGTCCGGAAGTTATTGGCAGAAATCAGCATGGTTTTTGACGTATGGATGGGGGTGGTAGCTTGTAAATAGAGGAATTACGTAATCCAGCACGGTATTTCATTCCTCAGTCAAATACAAGGCCGTGAGTTATCTATCTGTCTAAAGTAACAATAAATTATTTTTGAAATTAAACTAAATAAGCGGCATCCGGTCGTATATTATGTAAGCTCGTTTATTGCCCGTGGACCACTGCGTAGACCAAGATGGTCTTCGGGCAAAAAAAAATTGGTTCTAATCTAATTATGTTCAAATAAAGAACACTGCATCGGCATTAAATAGAAAATACAATTTGGACGGTGAGATTTCCTTGTAGCAAAATATGGCAAAACCTAAAAATTATCAAGTGTAAAAAAAGTAATTTACAACTTTTCATTCGACGCCGAAACTACGAAAATTCGATTATATTATCGCTTCTATAGGGTTCCTACTCTGCGGTAATGCTACTCTTGTCTACGTTAATTGTACGTTAGTGTATTAGTCCATTGACGTTAATGCGTTACTACATTATTAAGTCTACGCTACTTCGGCAGCTTACACTAAGAGCTGTTATATCATTAATTTACAATCAAATATAATGGGTATTGTAATTATAAGTTTTTCCATCAATATACTCGAAAGCAATGAATTCTTAAAAATTATAAAAAATATTATTATAATATTAGCTTTTCTTAATTACAAAAAAAAAATTGCTTACTGCACTCTTCGATGTAAAATTTTAATGTGTCAAACATACTCCTCCGTCCGCGAATTGTCGTTGAATGGATACAAAGTTTTACTTCTCATATTGTAATATATAATAACGGGTTTAATGAGGAATCCTTTACACGTAAGAGTTCTTCGTAATATTCGGTTTCATCTACATCTCAAGCGAGTTTAATTC
Organism: Thymelicus lineola; assembly: GCA_963932265.1. Classification (NCBI taxonomy): domain Eukaryota; kingdom Metazoa; phylum Arthropoda; class Insecta; order Lepidoptera; family Hesperiidae; genus Thymelicus; species Thymelicus lineola. Next base: position 23,342,433 of record OZ010680.1, read on the forward strand.
TGTAGACCACATCTGCGGCTTAACGCACTACCAAAGGCGCATTCGACGTTACCCGTTACCGCAAATATAGACGGTGCATTACTATAATATATAACATTACTTTGAAACCGTGTCACTGTCGAATAAACAGTAGCTGCCATACATTGACTTGTGGTAAGGCTGTCTTACCTGCCTACCTTACCTTGAGTTCGACAGTTGAGCAATACGTCGCTCCACATCCGAAATACACACGACCTCTTTCAACGTGAAAGCACATTAAGATTCAATCTGGTATTTGTAATTACGAAAAAAAAAATAATGACGTGCATAAGTGTATCAGTGATACCTATATGAATAAAATATTTTAACTTTTGACTTTTTTTTGACTTTTCGAAAAATCATATATCAGTAGGCTTAGGTATTTGAATGGAATCTTAATTATTGAGGTAGGTAAATTAATGATTATTATAAGTAGGTCTGCGTCTACTGTGAAAAAAACTTCGTTAAGTATACCGTATTCAGCTTTTCTCGATATATTTGCTTTCGATCCGTTCTGGTAGATTTGTGATACCTACATAGAAAATTATGAGAAATTAATTAAAATATTTAAAGTATATTATATTTGGTATGTTGCTTCTCATCTATAGCTAGTTTTGCATTCGGAGTAGTTTAATACAATTTTAATCCTGTATAAAGTTAAATTGTAACATTATCGGAATGATTGAAAACATCTTTTCCAACAGACACCATTGCAAGAAGCTACGGAACACAAATTAAAATGTGAAAGGTTTACAGAGGTTTAAATTTTATTTCTATGCTTATTTAATCTTTAATCTCGTTACTATTTTATGCCATGAAGAACAATTATTATTTTTTTGTAGAAATTTTTTTTTGTAAAATCATTTTGTAAAATAAACGTGAAAAACAAAAATAATGTTTTTACAAAGTGACCTTTAAAATGAAATATGTATGTGGGTATTTTGCCTATGATATTCGTCATCAGTGCACTGAAACACATAGGTATACCAAAATTCAGATCAATCGGGCTAAAAGGAAGTCTATCCGTCAAAGGTTTTAGTCCATGATTTTTTACAAAGAGTGCATTCGACCAATTTGCTCGCTACTGAAAGGTTTCCAGGGTCCACTGAGGGGCCTGCTATTTAGATGGTGACGCGAAATATAACACACTACATTTACCTACTATTTTACTCGTATATTGCTATTGTATTTGAGAAGTAACTGTTCAAAACGATCAGTAGGTACCTATCATATTATATTCATATAATATTATTGAAATTTTGACAATTCATAATTCAAAATTTTGCATATTTTGCGCGTAAAATAAAATCATTCAACCTAACCTAACCTGACATTTGAGTTCAGTGTTTTTCTAGGGCGGGAACTTCGCTTTAAGTAAGTTCACTTTCGGCAGTAAATTATCCTTTTTCTTGTGTTTATGAATGAACACTCACTATCGCCGGTTACGATATATTTTCGCAAATACATAATTTCGCCGCTTGGTTGAGAGTACTTTTAAGAGTCGCCCTTTTAATTTATTATTCGCCCAGTGTACATAATGTTTCAAGAGAAAACATATTGAACATGACCTACGTGGGCCTGTGTTTAAATATGTGAAAAATGATGTTCAGGAAGCCTCTAAAAGCCCAACACAAACTAAAAATGACACATTGCAATCTAATCCTCACTAAATCCACGAGCGTGCGGGGTTTGAAAAAGCATTTACACAGTAGTACCTAATGTGAGCGAATATCGCGGCAGGTACTCGCTCGTTCGTGCACTGTTTTCTATCAGGGTATAGAACAGTCATTGTAATTGGCCACAATAAAAAAAAACGCTTTCAAATCAAATCTAAACACACATTTAACGGAACACTCAAGGGCCTCGCAAGGATCTGCCGCCCTAAGTGTCGCAATGGCTAAGGCCTGTATGTCAAAGTTAATCTTATAGCGTCAATCTCGTAATCCAAAAAACAAGCCAGGTGACTTTAAATATGAAAATAGTTTAACATTTCTGAAAGCAGTTCAAAAAGCACGGTCGCAAATCGGACAAACTTTACAGAGTGAAAGAAACCATAGTACATACTTAAAGAAACGGGCTGCAGCCGCACTAAGATTTTTTTCTGACACGGTTTTAACCGCGTAATTTTGTAATACAAACTATCTCATTCATACAAGCGGCCGAATTGGCGGTTTTTCCCGCTCGCGGTTTCCATAAAAGTTGACAGGTAGTAGTGTAGCAGGTACTAGCTTCCACCCGCGGTTCTGCTTGCCGAAAAGTGTAGAGCTATACAGTTTTTGATTGGCAGCCTCTAAACTCATGAACTTTGTCTTGTTTTCTATTTCTATACTTTGCGCGGCGTGCTCCGATCTTGTTTTATCGAGCTCAACATAAATTTCGAGATTGGAGATTCGCCTTTTGAACCTCTAATAATTGCGGTTGAAACATACATGTGCAAAATTTACCTAAACGTCCGATCCCGGAACTGGACTTTGCGCTAATGTGGCAGGCTACGCAAACATTTGAACACACTCCAACTTTGAACGCTTTGATGAGATAGAAGCGTAATCAAAATCGTTCAGTGAAACGCGAATGTCGCTAAATAAATGTGCGTTGACCCTAAAGCGGTTAAACCCCCTAGCGCACTTTATTAGTATTTGCCATGACTGTACCACCTGTAGATACTACTGCTATTATATGTTAGCGAGGAGGTAATTGAAGAACAACTCGGCTGGTCGGTCCGTATTATATTGCTGGGAGACTCCGTGCAATACGCGTCGCTTACGCGTATACTTGATCGTTTATAGATCACTCGACCAAATGTAAAATACACTTTTCACTGTTTACAATCAATACAATTTTACTGATTGTGAGTCTGCACAACACTAATCACTGTGAAACACTACTTTGAACCAATATTAACGGTTGATTTATATTTTTTTTATTAAATATGTACAACTGAATTTTTTAACGTATTCAATTGATAAAATACGTCCAGTAGTCTTCTTTACACCTGTCGTCTTTTAGAAATCAAAAAAATTTGTAGTGAAGCAAAATTTGTATGACGTTCTTTTAGATTTTAGAGTATGTATGTCCAATATCACTAGTTTCATTCGGGAAAATAACTTTTGTTTACAGGGCGCATCGAATGACAATGCAAACCGAGTCGTCCGTACCGGTATCGCGGCAAGATGTTCACGACGAAAGTGTGGATACCCGCCGTACATCGTGTCGTTCGATATTAAAATTTTTTTGTACACATCAAGGAGTAATAAAAACTATGTATCGAACTATCCAAGGTACACATATAGCCCGGCTGCCATTTCATTTTTATAACTATAGATTTTATATACATAACTTGTGAATATCAAACAAAAGTATTGGCAGGGCCGGCTCGTTCATATAGGCGAACTAGGCGACCGCCTACGGCGCTGGGATTCGGGGGGCGCAAATCGGCGGGACCGATACTAATAAATTTTTAAAGTGAAACTTTTATTACATCGTCTCAAACTTTTTGGTATGTGTGTCGCATGTCGCGTGACGGTCGGTTCTTAACTTATCGGTTCTCAGTAACGGAAGTACTTTAGGATGACCTAGCTTTCAACATTTATCTGATTGAGTACGGGTGCTACTACATGATACATTCTGAAGGTCTGATGATGACCAGGTATATACTTATCGGTTCTCAGTAACGGAAGTACTTAGGATGACCTAGCTTTCAACATTTATCTGATTGAGTAGGGGAAGTAAGCCCAAGACGGGTACCCAGCCTAAAAAGGGTAGGCAATGCGACATCGTCAGATTGAACGCTGGACTCGCTGCGAACAGTGCAACAGTCGCTCCGCATCCCGCTCCATCTGAGGCAGTCACTAAAAAACGAAGCTAGTAGAAACACGTGCGCAGTGACCATAAATATTTTTTCGTCTGTTTCGATAAAAAATTGCAAGGTAAATTCAGATTGATTTTTGCTTTGGCTTAAATGTCTGTCTAATAGTGTTGATTCAGTATCGAAATAAACTTATTCAAGTATATTTTCATACTCAACACACGGATTTAGAGTTAATATTTGAAGGTTATTTTTCGAATAATGCAAACTTCTAGCTAAAAGGCAAAATGGGTAGGGCAAAATGAGTACCTACTCGTTTTGCCCCTTTTTTACGTGGGGAAATCTTCATGGATGCCATGAAGACTATTGGCTATGCCGGACTCCTACCGGCTAAAACCACTACGGGTGTACTCCTCTACACCGTCGGTCAGGATCACGGGTACGCTCTCGCATTCTTCCGCGAGCCTGACAGCGCTGGTCCTTTTTGAGATCCCTTTCTCAGCATGGATCTGGAGTTTAACCATCCCTTTTTCACTACAAGACACGCGGCTCATACATCGCGCGCACATTCTCGAGGCTTTATTTTACTGACGGCTGACACCGTGTCCACCGTCACGACATCAATTCATGGAGAACGGAGAAGGGCCTGGTAGGCCCTCTTCCGACGTCCTACTCTCCGGCTGCAGATTGGGAGGTTAGATGATATCTCCCTCTCCCTCTCCGCAGCTTCTTTTTGCGACATAACCTCCTCACAGAAGGAAAGTCCCACATCCCAAGACCTCTCGGTTCTGACCATTGCTCTTATTATGGTCGAAAGCGAGAGATCGTCCCCCATTTCTGCGACGAGTTCACGGCGCTCATCCTCCCAGGCTGGGCACACTAACAATGTGTGTTGCGCCGTATCCTCGACGCATCTGCAATGGTGGCACCTGGTGGTCGGTTCTCTTACTTAGGTATTTTCCGAAACAACCATGTCCGGTGAGCACCTGTATGAGCCGGAAGGTAAACAACCCATGCCGCCTGTTTAACCAATCCTCCAGGATCGGACGGACAGCCTCGACAGTCCAGCATCCGGCTCTGAGTTCAGCCAGCTGCTTTTTCCACCTTTCAGTCATCGACTGTTGAGCGTGGAACTTCCACTCTTCCATTTCTCTTGGCGAGGGTACAATACACTGGGCCCGGATCCGATCGCCAATCATATAACGAAGCTTAAGCATCCCGCCAAGACGCACGCTGCCTCGAAGGAGATGGTGCGATATCCTCGAATGACTCCGATAGCCATCACCCTCTGAGGTTTTCTTAAAAGGGCGATGGTTCTATCAGTCAGCTCTTCTTCCCATACGGGAGCTCCGTATAAGGCCATAGACCGCAACACTCCTAAATAGAGGCGTCTGCTACTTTCTTTAGGCCCCCCGAGGTTTGAATAGAAAAGAATAAAAATAGAAGCAAAGAAAGTAAGTATGAATGAAATTAATCAATGAATGAATGAAAATTTATTTTAATATAGTAGCAATGGTGCCTGGCTACAGAAAAGGCTAATTACTACAACTGACTTCAGTGTTATTGGACATTGTTATATTCCTACCCATCTTAGGCCGGCCTTCCGTTTTGCCCGAGGCCAGTACCCATTTTAGGCCCCCCCTACGGGCAAAATGAGTTTTTGGAAGGTTTATGTTATTTGCTCATAATAATTTTGCTGGTGTAGTTTTAAGTAATATGACCTAATTTTATCAAACTAAGTATATTAAACTCCCTTACACGCATCAACTTAAGTCTTTAGAAATTATGTTATTAACATGCTCAAACTTTAATTTTGCCTTAAGGTACCCTTCTTGGGCTTACTTCCCCTACGGGTGCTACTACATGATACATTCTGAAGGTCTGATGATGACCAGGTATATACTTATCGGTTCTCAGTAACGGAAGTACTTAGGATGACCTAGCTTTCAACATTTATCTGATTGAGTACGGGTGCTACTACATGATACATTCTGAAGGTCTGATGATGACCAGGTATATACTTATCGGTTCTCAGTAACGGAAGTACTTAGGATGACCTAGCTTTCAACATTTATCTGATTGAGTACGGGTGCTACTACATGATACATTCTGAAGGTCTGATGATGACTAGGTATATACTTATGTTGCTATTTCTTGCTTTTGATAAACAACGACACAGCTAGTCAGTCCGAAAAACTGATCAACGAGGACGATGCCATTTTAATACCCTAAATCGAATATTTATCCAACAATTTTTAGTTAAATGTCTACAATACGAAAAAAAGTTTCACTTATACCGTGGTTTCATAAAACCACACAATCTTTTTTTTATTTTTATCTTTTACAATTTTCCGACAAAAGTCTACCCGAGCCGAGGCGCAGCCGAAGGTGAGGGTTAACAGTCGGAACAAGGTGCAATGACGGTTCCGCACGTGTACTGAACAACTATTTTTAATACAGTTGCGAAAAAATTAAGCAATTTAATAGAATAATAAAAACACAATCGTTTTGGAAAATGGCGCCAACCGTAAAAGAATATAAGCAGAAGCAGAGATTTTTTTTGTTTTTTTCAGCCATTCTGGGTAGGCAAAAGGAACTATGCCCATACAGCCAAGTCTTCAGTACATTTTTTTTATTAATATGAAATGAAATGAAACCTAACCTAAGTCATTGAATCAAATCATAAATTCTGATATTGAAACAAATTAGTAACTTCTTTTTAGAAATATTTGCATGAATCATAAAAAATTCTGTGATTTTTTTTTGTAAAAACTTCGTGGTTGGTTTTTTCTTTTTTATTAGACATTATTTTGACAGTTGGGAAAGAGACGATTGAGACACAGTTGAGACGATATTTTGACGAGTTCGGAAAAGGTAAAGAAAAAGCACGAGTATGTAATAGCCCACATACCGAACGCTATACGTCCCTGCAATACGCCACTTTTTGAGCAAATGTATTACAAATATATTACCTTTGTTTTTCCCAAATAACTAACTACATTGTAATTTTTTAGATTTAGAATATTTCTTTTTTTACCTTATTTTCAATTAATATCGAAAAGCACCCTAATTTTCAATCCAAAATTCTCACGTCAAAATATCTGCTTTTATAAAAAATTCGGTACGCTTTTTGTTCGTTGAAAATTCTACTTTCTGATGGTATAAAAATATATGACTACATTATTTGGTTTCAAAAATTATCGACTCTTTGATGAAGTTGAGAACTTCACTAGACTTTCTTGTAGAATATTGTCATAATTTATAATAGAAAAATTACGGTCACAAGACAGTAAGCTAATTGTAATTAGGTAGAAAATTAGATATTTTCACAGATGTAATTAATTTTTATGCGGTATTATTCTTTTTCTTATAGGCAATAGTCGGTAGTTTGTAATTTTCCATATACTCTGTTGCATTAAATTATAAATTCTCTATGACAAAAAACTATTTCAGCTAGGTATATACAGGGTTCTGGAGCAGCTTTGGTAGTTTTATTCGGCATGTATTTAATATTTTTGTCTGTGTAAATCTTTCATCGATTAAAGTAAAAATAAAAAAAGATTGTGTGGTTTTATGACACCACGGTATAAGTGAAACTTTTTTTCGTATTGTAGACATTTAACTAAAAATTGTTGGATAAATATTCGATTTAGGGTATTAAAATGGCATCGTCCTCGTTGATCAGTTTTTCGGACTGACTAGCTGTGTCGTTGTTTATCAAAAGCAAGAAATAGCAACATAAGTATATACCTGGTCATCATCAGACCTTCAGAATGTATCATGTAGTAGCACCCGTACTCAATCAGATAAATTTTGATAGCTAGGTCATCCTAAGTACTTCCGTTACTGAGAACCGTTAAGTATATACCTGGTCATCGTCAGACCTTCAGAATGTATCATGTAGTAGCACCCGTACTCAATCAGATAAATGTTGAAAGCTAGGCCATCCTAAGTACTTCCGTTACTGAGAACCGATAAGTATATACCTGGTCATCATCAGACCTTCAGAATGTATCATGTAGTAGCACCCGTACTCAATCAGATAAATGTTGAAAGCTAGGTCATTGTAATTACTTCCGTTACTGAGAACTGATAAGTATATATCTGGTCATCATCAGACCTTCAGAATGTATCATGTAGTAGCACCCGTACTCAATCAGATAAATGTTGAAAGCTAGGTCATCCTAAGTACTTCCGTTACTGAGAACCGATAAGTATATACCTGGTCATCATCAGACCTTCAGAATATATCATGTAGTAGCACCCGTACTCAATCAGATAAATGTTGAAAGCTAGGTCATCCTAAGTACTTTCGTTACTGAGAACCGATAAGTTAAGAACCGACCGTCACGCGACATGCGACACACATACCAAAAAGTTTGAGACGATGTAATAAAAGTTTCACTTTAAAAACGGAAAACTTGGATATTTGTATTTTTCACATAAATTTTTAAGGTAGGTACGTGAAAAAGGTGTAATTACAAAAGTTGTAGATCTTTTTATTACCTACAACTTTGCCATTTAACTTATTCCATAGGACTTGTAGTTTTGCCGGAAATCGAGATAAACCGTTTTTTACGCACTCACCCCCTCCACTTCCCGATCTCTGATCGCCCGTAAATTACTTTTAATTTCATTTTTGTTATATTCTCTTCCTTTCCCAATGGGTTTCATCCTACTATTATTTTTTTCACATTTTACCGTTTTCAAAGGCTTCTGGCGTTGTCTATACAGTAAGGATTGAGGAGATTGATTCCATTCTTGCCAAAATTAAGGCAAGAAAAATAAATTTTAGCAACTTTATGATCCGTGAAAATGTATTTTTTTTAAGTTTTAGCCTTTAATACAGCAAAAAAGGTATACTTAAATATGTAACAGCCAGTAGTATATTAGTTCATTGGTAACAGCGCAAACCCATTTATAGCTTTAGTATTTCAATAATATTATTTTTAACGCCACACATACCTTTGAAGACCTAGAATTTCCTTGTATTTGAAAAGGAATATTTATTTAATTATTAATATTTAAGTTAAAATTAGTCTGCACTAGATGAAACGCGTTTGACAAAATATCTTAATTTTTTTAATAATTTTATTTCAAAAGTTTTATTTTATTTAAAATGGCCAGAATGAGAATTCCACAGATTTGTTCTAGTTCTAACAAAGGCACGCAGTCATCACAACCTAGCCTTAACTGGTGAAAACACATTCTAGTTAAAATCTGTTTATTAGGTAAATTATCTTGTTTATGGTAATAATTTTTTATAAAAAAAATTAAAATGTGTGCAATTCACACGCGGTAGAAGTGAAACTTTCCAAAATTTTGGTTTCAAGATAATGAGATGAAAAAGCAATAAATCGAATCTTCTACCTTGTTCCTCGCGCCATCTATGAATACAACTTAGCACTTTTTAAAAGATAACCACGAACATAAGAAAAAGAAAACAGTGGTAACTAACGCCATCTCTTAACATAATATGAAGAGTAAAATGAGCAGCTAGCGCCATCTATCTAGCAATAAAACGAATCTTCTATCTTATTCCTCGCGCCATCTATGAATACAACTTAGCATTTTTACTGTCGCGATGTCGTTTTTATTTATTTTAACTGACGAATATTTCTGTCTCATTCTTTCCTGGCTTCATCCTACACATTTTTGTATTTGTGTCTCTTACCTGTCGTTTTTTCCGTTGTATCCGGTTTGAAATCACAACGATTCTAAAGAAGTTTCACTTCAATAAAACTAAAACAACACGTAAATTATTAAGTGCCATCTAGCAGCCGTCTTACACAAAATTACTGTAGCGCGCCATCTAGCGACTAACTAAGAAACAACAATCGGTCGCTCGATCGACAGATATTAAACAACGAAAATGAAATTCTTATTTTTTGTTGATAAATTCTTTGAAAATATCTAAAAGATCATTTGAAAGTATTTAAAAACAGTATAAAAATAAAACTAAAAAAAAAGAAATACTGAGAGACGCGAACCTGCGCATCAGGTATTGTGTATCTACGTCCTGACCATTGAGCTACGGAGAAGTTAGATTCAACGACGAAATTAGCAGTTATATTATATGCATGCTTGCCGAGTATATTTCTGTCTCATTCTTTCCTACACATTTTTGTATTTGTGTCTCTTACCGGTCGTTTTTTCCGTTGCATCCGGTTTGAAATCACAACGATTCTAAAGAAGTTTCACTTCAAAAATTACACACTTTATTTGTTTACTTTATTGTTTTGTTACAAAATTTTTCTTAAGGGGCGCCGTTTTAGTTTTTCGCCTAGGGCGCCAGAAATGCTCGGGCCGGCACTGAGTATTGGATAGCACAAGTTTCAATCCAGTCTGTTCAATCATGTAATGGAAGAAGCGAATATTAATACTATTGTACTCGTCCATCCGATACTTTAACAGAGTATTTACCGGTACGTTACTCTAATAGGAGACCAATTTGCAAAGTCCCGAGCACAGACGCAGTGTAGACAGCTTCTCGGTTTTCTATAAGGTACATTGGAGAGTGTGGAGCAATTATTACTATATATTACTAGCTGACCCGGCGAACTACGTATCGCCTTACAATAAATAAATGTAGTTTTTTTATTTATATTAAACTTTATTTATTTAATCTTTTAGAGTTTTGGTAGGTTTAAAAAATCAGAGAACATAATATTCCCTCTCCCTATTCCTCACCCTCTCCGTCTCCGTCTCCCTTTTCCTCTCCCTCTCTCTCTCCCTCTCCCTCTCGCTCTCCCTCTTCCTCTACCTGTATCTCTCCCTCTCCCATTCCCATTCCCACTCCCACTCCCTCTCTATTGTTTCTAACCATGAGCTAATCTATTATAATCGATTCGGTAGTTTTTGTCTTACGTCGTGAATATCTCGCCGGTACGGACGACGCGGTTTGCATCGTCATTTATTATGTGCACCGCTAAGGATTGGAAGAGCTTGCCTGCGTCTGCGTTCCACCCACCTATGACGTGGATGACTTCAAAAAAAGAGTGAATCTGAATAGGCTTTTTTTAAGTTTGTGCGCTAATCATCCTGGACCACATCTCCACTTACCGTCAGGTGGGATTGTGGTCAAGCATTAACTTATTTTAAGTAAAAAAAAAGTATCAGTGAAATGCATAGGTAAAGATTTACTGATGACAAGGATTATTTAGTTATGTATACAGGGTGTTACAAAACTACCCGTAAAGCCGAAAGGAGATTAAATGGGGCTTTATAACTAGTCCATTCACAATATTTAAGAACCGTAGTAACGCTGTATAACATACCCCAAAAAATAAAAATAAAATATTATTATTTTCACTGATATGCAAACCCTATTTCAGTAAAATTAAAGAGTAGACTACGCAGAATGTACCTACATGCATTTGTACCTAATTTGCGGAACGGCAAAAATTTTAAAAGACCTAACCTAACGAAACAACCTAAACGAACACTTACTTTTTCATAATACATAAACGGCACAAGATGTGCTCCGCCTTGCTCAATACACAACCTCGCTCGTCGGGATATGACATATTATTATGTGGCATTTCGCACCATCGTCGGTGTTTTGACGCGAAAACCGATCTAACACGCTGTCCCATCTCGGCAACTGTTGCGGCAATCGGAGAAATACACTCTGTCCTTCGCATAACTCCACAAAATAAGTCCAAGGGTGTGAGGTCCGAAGAACGAGCAGGCCATAGCACCGGTCCCCCGCAGCCGATCCATCTCCGCGGAAAGCGAACATTAAGATGTAGGTACTCGTACATTGCGAGCAAAATGTGCCAGAGCTTCATCATGCTGAAACACCATGTTTCTTTGGTTCTCAAAGTAATCCCACTCAACCACATGAGAGTCGTCAATCGCCTCTTTGAATTCCGTTTAACAAAAAAAACTATATTAGGTAAAATATGTATATTTCATATAAATTGTATCATCTGTGTATATTTTTTACTTAAAATAAGTTTATTTTAATAACTAGTAACCGTCCTCGCTTTGCTTCGGTTTTCGTATAGAACTAGTGTTGCCAACCCTAATCTAGATTAAAACTGGTAAGAAGCTTTCAAAAAGCTGTACAAAACTGTAAAACTCTACTTAGAGAACTGTGAATCTACAGCTTTTCTTAAATACCACTTAAAATAGTAAGAAAATTATACCTACTTGTATTCGTAAACTTTAAATGTTTAAAAATTTACACAATTTCTACTAAAAGTCGTTTTCAATTTGCACATTGTATATATAGTATTGATTTTCAGTTTCATCTTTATTTTTAAAATCGTAAATATTTTTATAAAATCTCTTTAAATGGTCATCGGTAGCACTGAACTCATAACAATTTTAATGACTTTGTAAAGTGTCTTTTATGGTGGTGTTTGACTATTTATTCCTAAGTAAAGAAAAAACTGTTGATTTGGTGGTTTGAACTAAAAACTGTGAAGGTAACGAAAAAACTGTAAATGTACAGTTAAAACTGTAGAGTTGGCAACTCTGATTACTCTCAATACTCTTAATAAAATATAACCTATGTTATATACTCGGAAAGAAAAGAGCTTATTAATGAAATAATTTTTCCAATCGGTCCAATCGTTTTTGAGCTTATTCATTACATACAAACAAACAAACAAACAAAGAAAAATCAAAAATCAAAATGATACAATGATACAAGTTTTTAATGAAAAATAATTAGTGTCGAGGCCGACTGATTCTAATGTGAATAATTCATTCCTTGTGATTCGAAGAAAATGGAGAAGTTTCATGATGTAAAAAATACTATTTAATAAAGTGAAATTAAAATATAGATCAAATTTAATAATTACCAAAATATTTTTTAAGTCTATTATTACATACATAGCTAAGATTTGACGTCATCGCTATTTTCCGAGATCGTCGCTTGTATAATTTATTTTATTGAAGCGCTCATAGTCCGGCGGCTTGCGTCGATCCTAAGTGATCGACAAAGTTAAGCAACAACGGGCGCGGTCGGTAGGTGGGTGACCGCTAGTGGCAAAAAATTCTTGAGCGTTTCAGTGCTTCGGAGGGCACGTAAAGCCGTCGGTCCCGGTTGTTATTTATCGTTATTACTGATTTCCATGGACGATGACAGCTACTTACATTGTTATCGCAAGTTCAACTAGTCTTACGGCCTTATCTCATTGACGGTTTCCGAGCGGATTCAAAGCGGAACGGGTGCGCAGCGAATACGCCGCGGACATAATTTTGTTGTGTGCGTTCAGAGAGCGTATTGTACATTGCAACCACGCCACGCACAAGCGTCGAAAGCGCTGTGTATTCGCTTCACGTCCGCGACGTTTTCGCCGCGAACGCGCGGCGGATTCGCTGGGCACCCGTTGCGCTTTGAATCCGCTCGGAAACCGTCAGTGTGATAAGGCCACCGCAACGTAATCCCGTCTGAAAAAGTAAGTGCAAATAGTTTTTTTTTTGTGTAAACTACATAATAAGTAGTTACCGCGTGTTTTGAGAAAACAAAACCAAGCACGGCGATTACAATTATGAAAAAAATCTGATTATTGTAATTGTCACGTTATTGAAGCAAAGAGGCGATATTATAAAATGTAAATGTTTGTCTTTTCATCGGGCTAATCGGTGTACGAATTAAGATGAAACTAGGCACACAGTCATGTCCAGGACAAGAAAACATTTTATCTCGGTTGTAAGTTCCCATTGACGTTTATGTGTTTGTGATTTCGTTATGCGAAACTACTTAGAGCATAACCGTGAGCGGGAACTATTTATTACGAATTAAGTACATAAGATTTACGTATTTTTAATTCATCAACTAATATACTACTGCCTGATAAGTTACTTGATTAACTATTTATCGTAAGTACGTTTATAACTTGGAATTAAATCAAAAAACTTTAGTAATTTTATAGTTATGAGGATAATATTTTTATTTTGTTAAAAAAAAAGGTAAAGGACCTAGCAGGAATATCCATTTTAATGCCTTTGGAATTTTTCGATGTTTTTTTAGGTATAATTAAAACCTAAATTAGATACAACATCTCTCGTGTCACAATATAATATGTCCGAGTAAGATTATGATCTTAGAAATAACAAATTGTAATATATCAGCATTTTATTCTAATAAAAAATTATAAATAACGTAAAGTATGAAATGAAACATTTGAAAATGCAGTAGCTGATCCAGAATCACGCTATATTTGTGTTAGGACATGCGCTTTACGGAGCGATATGGATAAATCCTAGGATACCTAAACCTGGACCGTCACTTCACAGCGAGTTTCCGGTCTGAAAACACGTGTCTATTAATAAAATTATAGCTCGCGAAGAAAGTATCTTAACGCAACTATCGTCAATTATTGCGTTGAATAAAATTTCGGCTGCTCTAGCGCCCGATTCGGTACCGAAAAGGTTTTTCGCGTAAATTACTTGACTTACAAGTTCAGTTCGAGTCCGGTTACTTTTAAAATTTGAAAATGAGTATCATTGCGTATATAATAGTAATCATTTTAGCGGTGAAGGCGTTTGACCGAGTTTATACTTCATTCCGGGATTTGCGCAGTAAGTACCTAATATTAAAATTATTTTTAGTATGTTACTACTAATTAACCGATTTCAGTGATATACGCCCCAACTCAGAGTAACTAATGATTACTTAAATCGCCTCTTAGTGAAGAAACTCCATGTACAAATTCTGTACTAAAGAGTGATTTAAATAACCGTTAGTGACTGAGTTGGGGCGTAAGAGACAAAATTTGTAACTCTTCAACGGCTGAGAATAACCACACATTCTCATCATAACCAACTTTACTGACTAATAGGTTGACTGGTAGAGAATGCCATTAGGCATTAAGTCCGCCCATTGTATTAAATTTACAATATAGGATTAAACAAATAAATAAATTACTAAACCGTGTTCTAATTTATATTTGTCGCAAATAACATTAACTTTGCAAATCCTAAACATCATTGACCATTTCAGGGTCTGAATTTTGGAAACAAATTAGGTATGTGTAACTTCTTAATTTACACTAAAAAGTTAAACCGCCTTCAAAATGAAAACAAAGAATGAAAACAAAGTTAATTTGAAAACTGAAAAATAATATAACGTGAACTATTGAATTTTTTAAACAATTAGCGATATGAAAATAAAGTACCAAAATATTTTGTACATGAAAATTACCAGAGCTTTTTTTCACTTTGTAATCTATACTAATATTATAAAGAGGAAAGATTTGATTGTTTGCATTGAATAGGCTCCGAAACTACCGAACCGATTTGAAAAATTCTTTTACAGTTAGGAAGCTACACTATCCCCGGGTAACATAGGCTATAATACATATTTACTTATATTACTATTTTTCCCGAAGCGCAGCAAGGGCGACTTCCTAGTATAATATAAATTGATAATAAAAGGCAAGACACTAGATTTAATAAAATGTTTTCTATTCTATTTCTATTTAGGACTCAGATCACACAAATAGAATGCATTTTTCCAAAAACTAAAAATGAATGTGTCTACTTATCTTGTCCCTTTAAATCAAACTTTGGTGTTCCACAAGGAAGTGTTCTTGGCTCTCGTAATTACTGTTAGGTCAGTAATTCATATAAATGAAGGTTTGAGTACAAAATTTTCATTGATACTATCGCTGACGACAGTTTACTTGTAATGACGTAAATAATTATGAAACTGTGACAATCTTAAAAATATTATTATTGCATGGCTGAAAGTAAATAAATATATCACTTTATCTTAAAAAGCCAACAATAATGAACTTTAAACGATGCAAATGTTTAATTTCCTCGAGTTTCAATTCCTCAGAGGTAGAGCTACAAGAATTGTGACATATTTATTGTAAATATTCTCAAAATATTATATTCATATAGGTATCATTGATACACTTATGCACGATATTAACCAAAACCTAAATGCCTTCGTTTGTTTGTCTTTGTTTGTTATTATATATATTATCTAACAATTGCATAAGTTTATGTGCTGTTAAATAATTCTGCTACATTTTTCTACTATTCACTCTGAATCCAATGAGGTATCGTATATTTTTGGGAGCTTTACTGCTATTTTGCTCAAATTTGAACTTGTTGACAAGACTAGTGAAGATAATTATGTTCAAAGTTAAAAAAAGTGTATTCGTAACATTACCAAGATACCTACATATCTAGTAAGTACCGACTGTTGCAGACTACATTTTAACAGTTTAACATTATTAACATTAGCATCATCTATAAACAGGGTTATTGGTTATTATTTAATGTTAAATACATATATTTTGCATACTTTCATAATTTTATCTCTATATTGATGTGGGGTTCAGCGGCTGACATTGATGCGAAGCAGATTAGTTATACACATAATCATTTAACTAGAAACAGACACAATTTGGTTAGGTCCTATTTTCGCCTAAGTAGGGTACAACGTCCTTATATGGGGCTCGGTGAACGTTTTTTCATTAAGTTACCTAAGTCACTTGATTGATTTGAAGTCAAGTGATTTGCTTATTCAAATATTTAAGAGATCTGTGAAATCTCAGCTAGTATGCAAAGGATAAATTAATAAAAAGCCGGTACATCACCTACAATAATTTTTTTTATAGTATGAAATAACTATTTAAGAATTTGAATAAATTATGGTGTAATCTAAATAATAAACTTTAATATTTTTTTTGCATAACTTATTTTTGGCCCATATATTTAAACTTTTATGCCGTAATTTTTAAAAACAGAGATTGGAAAAAAAATAGATAATTAACAATGGTGTAACTTTTTGAAAAATCGACATAAAATTTTTTTGCACCGAGGTTTTGTTCGGTCAAGTGTCTAGATTACACCATAATTTATTAAAATTTTTAAATAGTTATTTAATACTAGATATAAAAAAAATATTTTAGTTGATATACCGGTTTTTTAGGCAGCGCTCCTAAGCCGTAACGACCTCGCGGAGCCCTATTTTCAACGTTAAATAAAATATAAATAATAAAGATAGAGTTCCGGGAGATGGGACATTTTTATTGGAAAGGAGAATGCCCATAGCCAGTACTCTCAAAAAAAATATTGTGTCACAATGAATTTTGGACAAAAATTAAATTAAAATATTTTAAGTATATACCCTATTTCCTAGAAAAATCCTCTTTGTGAATAATTTTCTGTAATTAATAAGTAACTTTACTTCCGTTTTACAAAAGAAAACCATTGGGCCATCTATGTTTGGATAAGGGCCAATCAGAAATCTTTTAAGATCCTTCGGGCCAATAGGTTCCATTATGATTATGATACAACCACTACAAACTAGATGACGTAAGGGGACTGTCAAATGAATTAGAAAATTATTATAATCAGCCAGGACTCAGGAGTAATAGTGTTCTGTGATTATACGAGTAACTAGGTTTTCGCGTGGGGCGCGCGCTGCTAAAGCAGCGCGCGTGCCTTTCTCTTTAGCAAAAGACAAAATAAATAAATAGTTTTTTTTTCAAAAATATAATTGGTCTTTGAAATTTATTTTTCGATTCAGAGGTATCTTTGCGAAATGTTTGGCTTCAAACTACTACTTTTGGTTTGTCTATTTTTTTGGCATGATTAACAGAATACGAGAGGGAGAGGTTGAGGAAGAGGGAGAGGGAGAGGGTGAAGGAGAGGGAGGGAGTGAAGGAGAGGGAGAGGGAAAGGGAGGGAGTGAAGGAGAGGGAGAGGGAAAGGGAGAGGTAGACGTAGAGAGAGTGGGCGGGAGAGGGAGGGAGAGTGAGAGGGAGGAAGATGGAGAGAGAGAGGGAGGGGGAGGGGGAGGAAGAGGGAGAAGGAGAGGGAGAGAGAGGAAGAGGGAGGGGGTGACGGAGAGGTAGGGAGAGGGGAGGGAAAAGGAGGAGGAGAGGTAGCGGGAGAGGGAAGGCAAGGGTGGGAGAAGGAGAATATGATAGGTGGTACAAAGTTTGCTGGGTCAGCTAGTTGATAATTAATAGTAACCCTTAATACTAATAAACGCCTCATACTTTGTATTGACATTCAATGGACAAACAATCTGAAATATTCGACACAAAATACATTTGTATGAAAATTAATATTTTTATATGGCAACACTGCAACATTTTTCCTCCGATGTGTAAGATCTATAAGCACCAACAACCTCCTGATAAATTGTAATGACATAAGATTGATGAAATAGCATGAAATATTACATAAAAAAGTGCATTTGTATGAAAACTTTTATTTTTTGTATGGCAACCCTTAAATATTTTTTCACCGTCTTATACAAACTATTGGAACCTACAATCGCCCCATACATTATAAGGCCATCAAATGAAGATAACCGCCTCAAATATTCGAAAAAAGAATACATTTGTATGAAAACTTTTATTTTTTGTATGGCAACCCTAAAATATTTTTTCACCGTCTTATACGGACTATTGAAACCTACAATCGCCCCATACATTATAAGGCCATCAAATGAAGACAACCACCTCAAATATTTGAAGAAAGAAAACATTTGTATGAAAATTATTATTTTTTGTATGGCAACACTGAAATTTTTTTTCACCAAAATTTACAAAATATCAGTACCTACAAATGCCTCATACATTATATTAGCGAAATATTCAATCCAAAAATAAATTTGTATGAAAATTATTATTTTTTGTATGGCAACACTGAAATTTTATAGTTTTTACACAACGAATAATTTAATTAGGAAATATCTCCCATACATTTCTTATACTCCTGATCTATAGTTTAGGCTCAACTACTCGAAAACTGAAAAAAATTCTGGACTCCAGTGTTGCCAGTTAAATAAGATGAAAATGGTCAAATGTCATTACGACTACCACAAGAAATCTTTTTGTTTGATTTTTTTATCAAAAATGTTTTTCCTTCTAATTTTCATATTTTTGAATGGAAAGTCCAAAAAATTGTATGAACGAAGAATAGAAAAACCAAACATGGCAACACTTTCGGTCAAGTTACACAACCGCCTCATACAAAGTAACCCCCTCAAGTGTTGCCAACCTACTAATTTTTTCCCTCAAAAAATGCAATTTTTTGTATATTTTACAAAATGGCCGCCATGGGGTCCGCCATCTTGTTGAAAAAAAAATATCCCCAAAATATGAAAATTAAGGACACTTTCAAGGGAAAACAAAAAGAATATTATAAAAAAGTTGAAAAATCACCCCGATGCGACCCCACAAAGTCACCTCTAAAATTTCAAAACTTTAAAGAAAAATATCTCGGCGGCCATCTTGATTTTAAATTTTTTTCTAATTTAATCGTATTAGTCGTCCCAAAATTATTCGAAAATGACACCAATATTGGGTAGGTGCTCACATAAATAAAAAAGTTGACAACCGCCGAGCGGCCGCCATCTTGAATTTTCGAACGCTCGGATTTTTCCCATAGTGACCATAAGTAGTCAAGCAACTTTTCCATACATCATTATAACCCCCCACCAATACTTTCGGCTGGGCTACTCGAAATGTGAAAAAACGGGAAAAAAAAATCTAGCTCCCAGTGTTGCCAGTTAATTTAGATGAAAATGGTCAAATGTCATTACGACAATCACTAAAATTTTTTTGGCTAAATTTTTTGATTAAAAATGTTTCTCCTTCTACTTTTCATATTTTTGAATAGAAAGTTCACAAAAATATATGAACGAAAAAAAAATCAACGTACCCTGGCAACACTTCAGACCAAGATCCACAACCGCCCCATACAAAGTGAACCCCTCAAATGTTGCCAACCTAAAAAAATTTTCCTTCAAAAAATGAAGTTTTTCGATCATTTTACAACATGGCCGCCACGGGGTCCGCCATCTTGGAGAAAAAAAAAATATACCCCAAACGTCAAAATTAAGGATAGATGCAAGGCAACAAAGCAAAAAAATAGCAAAAAAGTTTAAAACCCAACGCAATCCGACCCCGCAAAGTCACCTCGAAAATTGAAAAATTTTAAATCAAAATATCTCGGCGGCCATCTTGTTTTTTCAAATTTTTCCAAATTCATCATAACACTTTTCCCACCATTAGCCGAAAACGACACCAATCTCGGGTAGCTGCATAAGAAAAAAAAAAGTTGGTCATTTCATCTCGGCCGCCATCTTGGATTTTCGAAAAGTCGGATTTTTCCCATAGATCCGGGGGTAAACCAAAAATTCCCCTATACATAGTATCTACCCCCCACTACTCCTTCTGGGAGATCAATTCGGGTTTTCGTAAAACGAAAAAAAAATTCCAGCAGTCAGTGTTGCCAGTCGATATCGACGAAAATGATCAAATGTCATTATGACGACCACGACACGGTTGCCAGTGTTACATTGTTATCAAAAATATTGCTCCTTCTACTTTTCATGTTTTTGAATAGAAAGTCCAAAAAAATATATGAACGAAGATAAAAAAAATGAAACCTGGCAACACTTTGAGTCAAGTTACACAACCGCCCGGAACAAAGGGACCCGCTCAAATGTTGCCAACCAGACGAAAAATGCACCCAAAAAATGTCGTTTTTTGTACATTTTTCAAAATGGCCGCCACCGCGTCCGCCATCTTGTCGAAAAAATAAATATCCCCAAAATATAAAAGTCGAGGATACCTTCAAGCGAATGCAAAAAAAATATTGCAAAAAAGTTGAAAAACCTCCCCGATGCGACCCCTCAAAGTCACCTCTAAAATGGAAAAAATTCAAACCAAAATAACTCGGCGGCCATCTTGTTTTTTCATTTTTTTCTCATTATTTCGTAATTCCCTCCCTAAACTTTACGAAAACCCCCAAAAACGTTTTGCAAAAAGCTATAAACAAAAAAGTTGACAATCGCCGCGCAGCCGCCATCTTGAAAATGGGAAATGTCAGATTTTTCCCGAGGTGTCGGGAGGAGATGGAGAACTTTCGCCATAGACAACAAAATCCCATCTCGCCTCCTTCTGGGAGATCAATTATATAGTTCACTCCCCGTAAGTCTAGGATTATATAATATAATAATACATTACAAACTACATGGCGTTTTGGGACTGTCATATTAATTTGAAACTTAAAAGATCGACATTACATACGCAATCGACTTTAATTCACCTGCATAGAGTCCATATTACTCTGAGTATACTATAACCTAAATTGTAACTAATTTTATTGAAAATCTCGTATTTCCTACTATTAACATTGACCAAAGTTAGTATGTGTAATTTATTAAGATAACATAATCAAATAAAGGTATTTTTATCAGGACACAAAAATGTTAAAGTCCTCATGTACTTATTTCTCCATACTAAATGGGCATTCTTCTTTTCTCTTCTTTCAGGATGTATTTTCAAAATTTCTTAAATATCATTATTTTAGAAATTATAAACAAATAACTAAATTTGTTATTTTAATGTTATTTTGTTAATAACAATCGTAATTTTTTATGTGCCGTAATAAACTGTCGAAAAACATTTTTCTAAACATCATTTCGAATCGAATGAAGTATCGCACATATTTTTAGGAGCTTTATATCTATTTAACACGTTTTTGAACTTATTGACACGATAATTTTATATTATTAGAGAAGAGATATTAATTATTTAATTGAACGTGACGTTTTTACACGCTTTATATTAGCTTCACCTGTATGTTTGTGTGTTTGTCTGTTTGTTTGTAACTTCTCTTTGGACTTGATCTCCCCACCCCTCTTCACCAAACTAAAAAGTAGAAAATAAATAATAGTTTAAAAAACTAAAAAACACGCTTTTTATAGAAAAACAAACTAAAAAATAGGAAATAAATTATAATATATTTGAATTCGGAAAAGAAATATATTTCATTTTAAATAAATTTTAATAAATGTGAATTTAGAATCGTGTAATTGTAATAAATTGTGTAAGCTTGGGGTTCTTCTTAAGATATTATCCCTTCTACTCATTGACACCATACACCCCACGCTTTTATTAAAATTACACGATTCTAAATTCAAATTTATTAAAATTTATTTAAAATGAAATAAATATATTTCTTTTCTCAATTCAAATTTATTATAATTTATTTTCTATTTTTTAGTTTGTTTTAATATAAAAAGCGTGTTTTTTAAACTATTATTTATTATTTACACAAAGAACAATGCCCAAAAATTATTTTTTATTTTTTGTAGCGTCTTAAAACGTCAGTTATACCGAAGCAATTCAATTATTTTTTTACGTATTTTAAAATTAATACCTGTGCCCGTATTACCCAGCGTAAAATAATTTTATTAATAAGTCTTGTGATGAATTGACTATAATAACAGTTATGTCAACAATATCCATTTTCATTCAGGCACTCACTTCCATACATAGCTTGTATCAAGCAAGATATAGGGAGACTTCAGGCCCCCAATTCTCATTTCGTAGAGATACATCTCTAACAGAGATATCTCTAAAAAACATGGCGGATCTCTAATGAAACCTAATTTCCTTATTCTCAGGATGTCACATTAGAGATATCTCTGAGCCTTTTCGTGCGACATGCAACGTATGGTCCGGAGCGTTCGAGATTGAAATGTCACGCGTTTTGACCAATCACGGCGTTGTAAAGCGTTCGGGATTGAAATGTTTGACCAATCACAGCGTCGTAAAGCGTCCTTTAGAGATATCTCTGAGCCTTTTCGTGCGACATGCAACGTATGGTCCGGAGCGTTCGAGATTGAAATGTCACGCGTTTTGACCAATCACGGCGTTTTAAAGCGTTCGGGATTGAAATGTTTGACCAATCACAGCGTCGTAAAGCGTCCTTGATTTAAATGTTCACAATCTTATTGACAGTTCGTTTTCGTATTGTGCTTTCGGATACTATCATGAATGTTTCGTTATACGGCATGCGACGGCTAGTCTTTTTGTAATAATGGTTTTTAACTGCAATATCCCAGTAAATAAATTATAACTATTCAAATATAGTTTATAATGGATACTACAGTGATTGTTTTGTACTTTTATATGATTTGAGTATTTTAAAACTTTTTTTACGTGTAGCTGAGTTTTGTTGACTTGACGTTACTGTAGTTTAGAAATCGGAACGTTTATTTTATATGTCTAACGGTAATGTCGAAAGATAAAATCTCGAATGTGCCCCAGAATAACTTTTTTGGATACATTCGAGATTTTGCCGACATGTCTCGTCGAGATTTAAAGATTAGTGATATGTCTAACTTCGAGATTATCTCTACAAAATGAGAATTGGGGGCCTGGCCAATATTACACACAGAATTTCGTTATAAATGTTGGTAACAAATGTAATGATGTCAAATTTCCATTTCCGGTTGTCAATCAAAAAAAAGTCAGAATAAAAAATAATGGTAAAAATTACATTCTCCCCTACTCTATGACTCAATGGTTATAAGAATTCAATCTCAAAATACTTTGGTTCTGGGGTGTGTCTGCTGAAAATTCTTATATATCTAAGCTCAGAAATTAAAGCGGCGATTTTTAGATTTTTTTTTATTTTAAGACGCTGAAGTTGAAAATGAAATAAAACGATGTATGGCAGTTGGGCATTGTTCTTTACAATAATAGACTGTGTTATGAATTACAAACATAACGCATAACGTAACGGAGAAAGTTTTATTTTACTCCTCATAAAGGAGAACCCCAGTTTCCATAGAAACTCAGGCCTAAGTAGACAAGACTGGAAATTGGCTGTTAATTAGATTATTGCAAAAGGTTCAATTTCTCCAATTTTCACGGCTGCCAGCAATGGCCAACTAAGGAAATCCTAGAATGAATCACCTTAATTATAGGTTATGATTATGTCATACTCGTGTCACAGTGCTATTTAATATGTATGTAACACTTACTATAAACCTCTTCTCACAAATACTAACACTTAAACTACGAGTTTAATGGCTAAAACTAAGTTGGCGGGTGTCTATTATACTATCTACTACTTTAATGGTTTTCACCCAAAACGAATGACATAAAAAGGTTTTATAATAAAAGCTATTGCATATTTCAAGAGATTTTATTAGTTATCATTATAATATATTACCATTTCGTCTAGTTGTGCAGGAGGCGCTATATTTCGTTAGTACCTTGCCCAATCAAGATACTATAATATACTCATTGTAAGTATGGCCACAGCAACTTCCTGATCTTCTAAAGATGTATAGGGTACGTTATCCAGTGTTCAGGACTTATTCTGAACCTTTGTCAGTCACAAAACAGGCGATTAAGGAGTCCATATTCATATAGTATTAGTTTGCAAGAAATTGTAGCGAAACTGCGAAACACATTCACCAAAACACATGTACGAAAGCGAATACAATAGAAAATTAAAATCACTGTGTGCGTGTCGATGAGTTTCAATAGTAAATAGGACTCCAAATACGCTGAAAATATTTGATAGTAAAAATATACAAAACACGCGTAGAAAGATGAAAGATCGATAAGAAATATGACAATACAGTGGTGTTATTTATAAATACTATGGTTACCAAAATGACATTATTAGGGATTACATCATCTTTGTTGTCAATCGATTAATCGATGTCAAAATATTCGAAATGTAATTTAATAAAATTAGCGTAACGATTAAATGGTAATTATAATATATTACATAGTTTTGATTTATATGGAATACGAAAATATGTAAAAAATAAATTAATATTATAATTATAATCAATAAATAATACGAAAAATATATTATTATGTTCCATCAATCGATCAATATCAATCGATTCAATCGATTATAAAATCGTATGTAATAAGGTAAATACTGTGAAAACTTTTTTGCATTATTTAGTTAATTTGGCAAGAGCAGCTGAAGCTAAGATTTAAATATGTTTATCTTATAAATAAGACGATTTTTTTGGTATATAGTTTACACTTGTCTAGTCCGATGTTCTTGCACAGATAACATATGGTTCGAGGCCTAAAATTGGGGTTCTCCTTTTCGTACCGCGGGCTTCAATATGAAAATCAATTCAAAGGAGTTAAACTCCAAAAGCATATTAAGGTTCACATGGTAACTCGATTTATGTCAAACGAATTTCCTGCATTGAGGTGGGATAGGGCATCCACTCGCAGACATATCAAATTAACAACAGTACACGTAATGAGTTAGGAATGAATGCAAACTAAAATTTAATACATATGAAATTGGAGATATTATAACGAGCATTTTCATATTTAATTATTGGCGTGCAACTCGAAATTTAAATTATGTTTATTCGAAAGCAGTGTTATTTTAGTTTCAAAGAACAACGGCGAACTCCCATACAAGATTTTAGTTGAATTGTAACTTTGACGTCTATGAGTGAAAATATTTCCAAAAATTCTGTATTTATTTCTGAGTTCAGTTCAATAAGAATTTTTGTTTTAGTTAATGGAGAATTTGAGATATTAAAGTTTAAACATATTCAGATTATGTAAAATTCCGAGACTTTTGAACCATCTTTGAACAAAATTAATATTATGTCATCTGTCTCTTGTTAGTTACTGACATTTTGTGAAATAAATTATGTAGGTACCTATCAATTCATAATTATTATATGACTCGATTGCCCTGTATTCAATGAGCAGAAAAAGCAGAACTTTACTTTGCCATTCACAGACATTACATTTTGCATTTATCATGTTTCCTCAAGATACTTAACTGGTAGAATTCAATATGGTTAACAGGTTTACCTAGCATAGAATGTTTGTATAATTTTTTTTAATAATCACACTTCCTCTAAGGACCCAAATCTAGAGTCCACACAGACGAAGTTGCGGGTAGAAACTAGAATAATATAGAAATTTAGAATGATGCGGATTTCAGTATAACTGAATTTACTACGAGTGTCCAAAGTCGAGCCAATTTCCGAATTGAGTTTCAATGCAGAAACTAACCTAATAATGCATCCTAAATCAATAAGAAGGTATCCGAGATAAAGCGGCTACAAATAGTTTTAACTAATTGAATAGTAGTACGTTCCCGGCGTCCACTTATGACGTAGATGACTTCAAACAAAGAGTAAATAGGCTTTTATTAAGTTAGTGCGCTCACCATCCTGGACCCAGTGTTGCCAGGTGCCACATATTTAATTACGGTATATCTACCATATTCAGCTCCGATTTACCGTCTACCGTAACAATGTAATTACGGTGTCAAAATCTACCGTATTTTAGACAAGGCATATTTTCAGGCAAATTTTCTACATTAATTCGATATAACACACAAAAAACCTTTATGATTAAATGAGCAGGATTCCGTAATTTATGGCTACATCTGATTTACGTCAAATTCGAACGAAGATACTTAATTTCATAGACATTGAGACCACTCTACTCCATTTTATCTCCCTACTTCCAAACAACAAACTCTATGGCTTATCTTATCTACTCTAAATTTTAATACTTATTTTTCTTTAATCATTGCCGATATAGTGCTCTTCAACATAGACTTCAACTAAATCTGCACATGTAATGTTGATAGCATTTGAAATAAGAATATAAAAATTAAAATGTTATATTAAATGTAATGATTTATATTATCTCGTAATAAATATCGTTATTACCCTTGTTTAACCAATTATTTGATTAACTTAATAACAACGCTATTATTATGTCCATAAAATGGTTTTTGAAATATTATATAAAAGACACTTATTTCAATGCTGCCAACATTACACCCAAGTGAAGATTTAGTTGAAAAGCACTATATAAATTTAGGTACTATATAAAGAGGGGTGGCGCTGCGGTGCGCTAGGATAAATTTTATTGACCTCAGCAAACTCCACTCTGCTGCTCCGTCTACATAACAACAGCGTCAACAGCTACGAGTATGTTCATTTCGTACTTATTGCGACGCCAGCTCTATAGTCGTAGGGTGGTGGTAGGTACTGAAACTAATTGTATTTTCAGTACCTAACCAGTGGACACTTTTTCAACTTTCCCCTCATATTATGAAATGGCTCTCCTTTTCTATATACTCCATGATTTTATTAAGATTATTAAGAAAATTAACAATGATATTTACAAAAACATTGAAGACGAGGAGGTTTTGTCTGATTCCAATTGTATAGGAATTAACTATTAACTAAGTTATATAAAATTAAAAAATTTTTTTTTTACATATTGTTGTACTTCAAATTATTTACCGTATTTCTACCCTATCTTAATTTCTACGGACCACATAATTTCAAAGAATCTACCGTATTTTATGAGAAAATATACCGTAATCTAATTTTTGGATCAGGCAACACTGCCGGACCACATCTCCATTTACTATCAGGTGGGATTGTGGTCAAGCATTAAGTTATTATAGTAAAACAATAATTCTTCACTGAACACTTGGAATGATACACAGAACACAGTGAACACTTTAAATGTTAATTAAATAATATTATACCGATGCGTCGCAAATCTAGATACCAATTGTCTATTTTAGCATTTAAAAATAACTACACCTTTCTGTATCAATTGTCTTGTAATTTATAATGATTAAATACAACTATGACCTATTATTCGATAATATAAATTATTTACTTTTTAAAGAGTTATAAATGAAATAAATAAAACTTACCGGCATAGGAAAATAGCGGGTGATCCAGAGAATGCTTGTGGTACTTGCTCCACAGACATAGGGTAAATTCCTTGTTTGGCAAATGCTTCCCGTATTCCAAATATTAGTTTGGTATTTCTTGATTCAACGAAACTTTGTGTGTACACTGCACGAGTTCGACGTGGGTGCAGGGGTGGTGCCGCGATGTGGTAAAGACTCATGTCCTTATCGACGTACCTATTGGCTAACGGGTCGCCTGTTGAGAATCTTAAATTATGATTAGCAACAATAAATATAAATAAGAACATTTTGAACTTTATGCAGTTATTGAAGTGAAACTTCTAAGTTGACGTTGAGGATTGTGGAGATGGGGTCAGAAAACCAAAACGTTTTGGGAGGATTTTCACAAAAACATGTTACTACACATTTTCACATTTATAACTTCAAAAATAATGAAAAATCCCTCTGTCTCTCCTTCTCCCTCTTCCTCTTTGATCATAAATGTGTTCCGGATCTTAACATTTCCTAAGATTTAATGTACCTAGTAAGACAAACTTAATCGATGACAAAACATATATTAAAATAATTTTTATAAGCGTAGCAATTCCTTTCAAATAAGTTTCACGAAACTGCATTATATAATAGTTTTTTTTATTTGTCTATCCGAAGACACATGTAGTGTACCTAACATAAATTAGCTCCAAAATTTCGTCATAAAGAGGTGCCAGATGACAAGCAATAACTAATTTCAATAAGCTCTATAATCAAAATTTTGCAGTATTGAGTTGCCAAATTCTAAGATTGATTTGTATTTGATCGGCAACACGTTGACGTTGTAATTATGGATTTTCTCCGAGTAATTATCAAGTTCTAGAACTGCGTTTCCATCAAATTAAGTGACTTACGTACAAGTTACGTACAGGTATGCGAGAGAACCATACACTCGATGGAACAATCAGTACGAGGAGGAGAAATGACAAAGGACTCTCTCGCGACAGCTGACTTGTGAAACGCGGTAAAATGAAGAAGTTTCACAAGGCTTTTACACGAAAAATGTTTTCAAAGTGAATGCAGCGCCCAACTTTAATATCATATAATATTTTATTTGTATTATTATAGGTATACTAGCTGTACCTCAAGGTTTCACCCGCGATAATTTGTGGAAAAAAACTAACTACTGAAATACCTACTCTTGCCATAAATACTGAAACAAAGAAAAAAAATTCTATTGCAAATAAATGGGAAAATTCTTCACTGCCAATCGTACGGATTGTTTTAGGGACTCCAAATTATCATGGCGTTTAGAGCAAGCCGTACTCTCTAAAACTGACCATAAATCAAGATCCAGCGGATTAAGATCGGGACTAGACGACGGCCAGTCTTCAGCTCTGATGAATTCCGAAACGTTCGTTTCCAAACAAGACTGCGTAGACCGAGCTTCATGACCCGGCGCAGCGGCGCCGAGTCTTGCTGAAAGGACCATTCTTGGTTATTGAACATTTTGTTGTTAAGGGGTTTCACTACCTTCTCAAGAATGGTATCTTGATACACTTGTGACGATGTTTTGATACTTTTTTCACAAAACTGTGGCTGTCACTCCTTCATAGCTAATACCCCACCAAACCATCACTGAATTTGAATAGTGCCCACGTTGCACTCTGTCGACTGTTGCTTAGAGCTTTGAGCATAAATACGGTCATTTTGTTTGTTAAAATGTTGCTCAAATGAAAAAAATTTCTCATCGGTAAACAAAATTTTTCTGTGACCTCCATTTACGTACCGTTTCAGTAGTTGTTTTAATTTTACCACCCTATTCTTTTTCAAATTATCAATTAAGAAATGACCAGTACATCTCTTATAGGCTGCAAGTCCTAAGTCATCTTTTAAAATACGCGACATGGTTCTAGGTGCTATATTCATCTCTCGAGATAAAATCTTTTGCTTTCGGACAGGATTTCATCGAATTCTTTCCCTTACTGCTTTGACCACCTTTTTTGTACGAACGCTACGTGGACGGCCAGATCTTTTTCTGTCACAAACAGAGGAGTTTTCATTGTATCTATTAATAGCCCGGTACACAAACATTTACATAAACAATACCAAGCGTATGGAGAGTTTTAAAAATTGCATTTGGCTCCATATCTACTTTGTGAAATGCAATCACAGCAATTCGGTTCTATCACCCCACTCAATTTTAATATCGCAAAATATTGTACAATGTATTGGCGCCAAAAAGAGAAAACTCAATGAACAATCATATAAAAATGAGAGATTCCAAACTCAAATGTAATATTTTGTTAATTTTTAATTGTAACAGTATTTATGGCACAAAGTATATGATTTTCTACAGCCTATAGCCTTCCTCGATAAATGGACTATCAAAGACAAAAATAATATTTTTCATTTCGAACCAGCGCTGAGATTAGCGCGACAAAGATAAGACAATAAATTGTCTTTTAAAAATAAAAGAAGATAAATATTTTTTACTTGTTACAACACGGAGAGCTATTGTAGTATTTAGAATTACAAAGATAGTCTAGTCCAGGGACACAGAGACAACAGTGGAAATGGTACAAGTGTTGTTTAGCATGGGAACCGTTCTAGCCAAATAAACACAAGTGAATCCATGATCGTATTATTTACAACTAACGCCCCCACTCAGAAGCACATAACATTTACTTAAATCGCTCCTTAGTACAGAATCATAAAAATTCACCCTCAGTTAATAGGCCGTTACAGTCCATTTTTTAAAGGCAATTAAATTAATTATACAAATACCTTTACTTATTTATTCAATAAGTATTTAAGTTTTTGAATGAAAAATCAAATAAATCAAATAAATAACCCCGAAAATAGGTCCGCGCTCCTCGTTTACGATTATCTTATTTTTTATAAATGTTGAAATGAGTATAAATTTTTGTGTATTCTGAACACAGCAGGGAAATGCAGACTGCCTATTTTTCAACATTTACCGTGTCTCTGAGGTAAAACCTAAAATTTACAGACTGTATGATGGTAAAAGTTCGAAATTAGCAATAATCACAGACACTTCGGACTTTTCCATTAAAAGTTGGTAAATCTTAGGTTTTACTGGTAAATGTTAAGATTTACCGTAGTTCGGGGTCTTACAGTAATCATAATAATAATCGTAACCGTTTATTTGTTATAAATGTGGTAGTACAATGGTGATATTTTAATAGAATATAGTTTTCACACATTTAGCTTGTCCAAGCATGCAAATATTTCAAGTACCTACCTATTATAATTTTTTCATAACTAACATAGCCTTAATTAATGATTTTCTTCAAATAATAATTTAAATAAAATTGTAATTAATTTATAGGTTTATTAAATGTCAAATTAATAATCCATTAAATAGTGTTGATGTCTTAAATAATAATAATTCGTATTACAAATAAAATTGTAATAATGTATATTTTATTTATTTTATTTACACTTTATTATACCCTTAAACTAAGTGGTACAAAAGGTGGACTTAATGATAGCATTAAGCATTCTCTGCCAGTTGACCTTTGGATTAAACAGAGAACTGTGAAGGCGGTACAAAATGGAATGTAAAAGTAGAAATAAAAGAAGGACACGGACTATGGAAAATACTACGGAAAATACTTTATAATGTATAGTGATCCTAATTAAATAGTATATAAGTACAAATAATAATATATGCGCGTGAAAATAAATACAAATTTATTTTGCAAATATTATTCTGCAAAATTTTAAGGTAAGGTAAATACATAAAATGCAAATCTACTAATATACTTCATAAGATATGTTAGCCTAATCAATGTAAATTGACGAGACCTACAGGAAGTTTACACCCTAATTCTTGATGTAGTGTTCACTTGAGTTCAGTGTTCAGTGATTTATATACATATCGGTGCAGTCTAAAATAAGTTCGTAATAACCTATGAAATTAAGAAAAAGGGAACTGTCAAGATGGCAGACAGATTGAGAGTATCGCGAATCAAAGTAACAACTAAATAACGTTGAATTGATAAAATTGTGTGTTATCAGGCAATAAAAGAACAGTATCCTTGTGCCTGTCGAATTGTGTGTTTTATTTAGTATCCTGGCAGTCCTGACATATAACTACGCCCACAGAGAGAGATCCACGTTCATAGTACTGAAGTAATCTTTGATACATGGTTTGCAGAGATGATCTGAGTTCATACGAATGAATACCTCCACAGAGCCTTGTGCTATATACATATAATGCAATCTCTATCACAGAGAGTTTATTACCTTTGTAGCTTTGTAGCATTCCATAGCTGAATTCCTATTGTTCCGTCTGTCATCAAATAGAGACCGCCGCAAGCGCTGTGAGAACTCGCAACTCAATACCGAGTTAGCGTAGGACTAGGTAATTTAATTACTGATTTCATCTGTTATGTTAGCGTTGCTATTCGTATTCCATATGCTATCCGAATTCCATAAAATCATTTTACCATACACTTTCGTTCTAAAATTCAATGTAAATATTTTCATTAAATTTATTTTTAAACCACACCAGATTCGTTCACGATTCGTTGGTAATTTATTTCTTTAGATTATTTGGTGGTTACTTCATAAACTGTCTTAAAATCTGTACCAACGCCTATATGTTGTTGTGGAGTTGAATTATGCCAAGAATACACACGATTTGCCGAGAATACCTAGTTGATAATGTTGGAATCTTTGTTTGTAGAATTAGAAAATTAAACTGAAATGACTCAGTCAGTAGGTACCTACTACGTACGGGCTGCAATGCATTCAAATTAGTTACTTGTGTGCCACGAAGACAAAATTATTGAAATAGAATTACAGGTTTTTATACCTACGGTTGGTATGTCAGTATACGGCCACTTACAGGAGTTTCGCACTTGCCGCACTTTGGGCTAGTGACAATGTATATATATGTTATCTACACGCAAAATAGTCAGTAGGTACAATTACATTTGATTTAAGTACTAAATGTTAATCTCGCAAAATAACAATAAATCGCTAACTGTATGCGGAGGCCTTAGAGTATAATATTACAGTAGTAATTATTACTCTAAAGCGGAGGCCTACTAATACAGCCCGTCTTTATGTCTATAATCCGATATCCGGCCACTTGATTTTTGTATAACATGTTATAATTGAAGAAATTACACCTAAATAACAAAAACCTGTCAATAACGAAAGAAACACAACAAACTAAAGTAAACAACTAATACTAAGAAATAAAACTGGCGTCAAAGCAGGCCGTTAAGCGGGCGGGCGCACGAAGTTTTGTACTTTGAAATTACTAAGTTCTGCGTGATTTTTAGGTTTCCTTATCAAAAGTAGTAGTTCTGTAAAAGTTTCCTCATGTATGTCCGTGGCTTCTTTTAGAGACCCTTAGTACTTAAGAGTACTACTGTAATTCATTTTTACATGATCTAAAATATCTACAGTTCCATACTTACAGGTAAAGTTTTTTTCACATCTATTCAACATTGCAAGGATTCGTTGGATAGGTCATTTAAAAATCCAGTCGAGAAATATTAAGCTTTAAGTTGGTAATTTTTGTGAGAGTCTCATTAGCCATTTCGGTTGGGTCTAGAAATGTCAAATATAGTAGCGAATAATTAAGTTTAATGATTTTAAAAGGAAATCTGTAACGGGCTTTACGGAACCCTGTAGGGCGCAATGTATTGCGCGGTGCCTGCACTTTGCCGGTTTTTTTATTTATTCAAAAAGATAGTTCAGCAGATGGTTAATGATTTACGGGTTTGTTTGCGATTCTAATGTGAAACAGATGCATCAGCAAAATGTCATAACAAAAGTTATTTATTCAATGTGATGAGATGCTATACTCGTAATAGTTTGTTGTAAAATTATTAAATATATTGAAAATTCTCCGAAAAAGGTTTAAAACCACACATTACTATTATTTCATAGAAAAATCTTATTATCTTTAGTTTAAGAAACGTAGTCCAACAGGTGTCCGGATACCAGCATATGGCCGGCTATCAGCATATCGATCGACCCTATACTTAAATCACCTGGGTGCACATTGTGAACTAAAAGGTCTACTAAAAGTAGATTGAAGACATCTGGGTGAAATAACTCGGGCGAATAAAGTCGACGGCAACTATTTTTCTTGGTTTTTCAGAATTCAACATTATTCCAGTAAAAGTTAATAAAGTGAAAAATAAGTCGTCAACAGAAACTGTAGTATAGTGCAAAAGAGACAAAAGCTGCCTTCGGCGGTTATTTGGTAAACTTTTTATTTCTGAACGGTATAGTCACGCCGCGGTGAAGCTCGTATAATAGTTAACTAAAAATATTAGCTTATCAATCATTCAATTCTTTACAACAGATGCCTATCAGCTTTTAACTCCAAAACCAAGCTGCCGAGGTTAGTTAGAATGATTAGTTAGCTTAGGGCGAAACTTGTGACAACATACTTTGGAAACTATTCGTTTGAGCGTACTTCCTTCCTACTGCAATTAGTAGCATATATAAAAATGGAGTGTCAGAAAATACGTGAACGTAACTCATTATTTTGGCAGGTTCAAGGTGTCTGTAAAGCAAAATGGCCCACGGAATGTGTCTGGGAGTATTGACGACTTATCTCTAATTATATTATCTAGAACATACGTGAAAATCAGCCATGAGAAAATACGTGAACTTAGTAATGATTTTTTGTACCTTGATCACCTGTTATCTGGAAATTGGCCGTTTTTCCAAGCTAGCAAGTAGGCATACGATCATAGTACATACTAACGCTACTCAATCGTCCACATTTCATCCGTCAGAAAATAAGTGATGTCTGGCGGCCCTGGGCTCTTAATCTAAATTGGACGAATGCCTCCATCTTATTAGTAAAATAAATTATTCTTAGTTACAGCTGACATTGTACCATTATATTTGTCAGGGTGTAAGAAAATACTATATTAGAGTTATAATGGGGAGTATGACCACCAATACAAACTATTCTTCTTATTCATATCAGTATGACATGCTAGTATGACCACCAATAAACACCCTTTTTTCTTCAGTGTTGTAAGATTAACACCGTACAGGATAAGAGTTATTGTTTCTAGATATTATTATTTGCATCTACGGGAACATACCAAAACCACGTGCCTCATTTAGGGGGGGAGGGGGGTCTTCAAAACACCACGATTGGTCACAGAGGGGAGGGGGGGGTTTAGGTTTTTGTCACGTAGTCAATATTTTAGCAACCATTGCGCCACACAAGTCGTCAAATATAAGTAAAATTATTATTTTTAACTATGTTTTTGCAAAAAAGTATTGAAAACCGTATTTAAAATTAGGGGGGAGGGGGGGGCTTCTCATATACTACGGATGGTCACGAAGGGGCGGGGAGGGGGGTAAAAAGTTGGAATAAATGGGTTACGTGGTTTTGGTATGTTCCCTAAGCTGGTAGCTTTACAGTGACATTAGGAAATGTACTAATTGCATTTAATACACCGCCCTCACTTACCGTTAGAGGCGGATTCTGAGAGAAATTCTGATTGTCAAAAGGCTGTGTATTATTAATTTATTATTAATTGTGGGATGTTTAGTACTAAGAACTGATTTGATGTCGGTGCATCTAATGAGTCTTCTTAAAATTACAGATAAGCCATATTTTTCCAGTTGCCTTCTGAAATTCTGTTTTCAATGTTTGTAATTAAATAATATTTTATTTTAGAGTGCTTAATTGAGTATTTGAATGAAATTAACCTAAAATCTTGATATTATCGTCAGTATATTGATAAATATATCAAAAATGCTAAACCTTAAAGTTATCGTGCTTGCTTAGTACACCTCGCATCGAATTGAACCCATGACCCTTATAAACGCGTGGCAACCAATTGCCACAGGGAACGTGATCATTGACCAACTTGGTGTATTTCTGAGACAAAAAAAAATATATATTGTACCTTTTTAACAATTTAACTGTTTTATGTATAAAGCGCATATTATACCCATCACTAACATAATTAACACATCACTATTACACGCAAGACCCGAGTACAAATATTTATTTGTCACATATTAATTACATATGGCCGGGAATTGAACCTGGGACCCTCGCACCGAGGCTGGGTCGAATCGCTATCAACTAGGCTATAGGGTCATCATATTCTATTCAACCAATCACAGTCCGGCTTGAAGTTATCCTTCATAATTGTAGGGTGTCCACACTTAGAAAAATTATGTCCTATTTTGATATGTTTCTTTAAAATTTTTTCTATTGGTAATTTTTCTCCTGGTAAAAATTATATTGAAATAAAACAGTTTATTAAAATTTCTCCAAAATTACTTAATTTAAAATATTATAATTTTCTTACACTACTAGCATAGAATTTCTGTAGCGTTGTATTGTGCATTTTTTTATTGATCACATTCTTCATTTCTCTAAGGATCCATATTATCTGAAAACGCAGACAAAGTTGCGGGTAGAAGCTAGTTGTATAATAAATGAATTTAGTGTGTACAATCAATGAAGAGTTTTATTATATTTAATGAAGAATAAACCATTTAATATAATTTTTACAATAAAAAATACGTTGTTTAGAATATTTTTTTTGCACTATATTTCGGATATTTTTACTAAATTCACCTAGAAGCCTTTGACACTGTAGGTACTATAGTCACAAAAGAAATAATATTATAGTATAAAATTAATAGTACTGTAGTGAAATTGCTTTAACAAAATGATGTCACCAGCATGGTGACCAAACTTGGGGCGTTGGTAGTCAAGTGATTCTTTTTGAACTTTTATTAATTTTGAATTATTATTTTAGAAATATTTTTAAGAGATATCGCAAGGACAATTAATATAATTTGGATATCTCTCCCTCTCCCTCTCTCTCTTCCTTACGTTAAGCTTACATATTATTTTCACATTTCTAAATTCTGCCAAGAGTTTGTTACTCTTTAGAATATGCAAGAAAGTCTACTAATCTTATAAACTTCATTGCTAACCAGCGAATACCACATTAAAACCATAGGAATTTAAATTACATTACATTTAATATATAAGTTACATATTTAAATATTACACGTTACTTTTAAAAGTCAAAAATAAATATCATTGTTGTTTCAGGACATCGAAAAACAACCAAGATCTGCATAGCTATATTAATAATGTACGCCTTCATTCTTGCCGTTTACGACAGACGTAAGTATTGAAGATTCAATACCTTGGTTTAAATATTTGGTCAAGAATTTATTCATTCCATAGATGTTTTTAATCAATCAAAATATTTTTTAATCATAAGCTGAGCCAGGGATAACTATATTACTTATTTTTCTTGGAATCTTCACAGGTATTGGTACTGGTATAAATCTTAAATTTACATTCATCCTTAGATATACTTATTTCAATCAATACATAAGGTATAATATGCGACTTACTACATCTTAAGTTTTTAAGATTCCTGTTACGTTTATTGCATTCCTTCATAATTTTGACACAAAGACAATAACACATTATACAATATACACAACATACACAATAACAATAACACGTTACACGACACAATATCG
The DNA here is from genome assembly GCA_963932265.1 of Thymelicus lineola. Lineage (NCBI taxonomy): Eukaryota > Metazoa > Arthropoda > Insecta > Lepidoptera > Hesperiidae > Thymelicus > Thymelicus lineola. The sequence continues at coordinate 23,379,238 of OZ010680.1, forward strand.
TTGCCTTCATACTGCCTAAAGGTTGACTTGGAGAGAATGCTTTTAGCATTAAGTCCGCCTTTGTCATCTGTACTCATGTATAGGGCATAAAGTTTTAAATAAAAAAATAAAAACATTACCTGTCTACGCCACTGACTTTTATAGTTTATAGGTACACTAGGATTCCCTATGTCGTAGGTTCCATGGACAGCACGCAAAGATTCAAATTCGTCTTTCAAATTTCCGCCTCGCTGGGAATCGAACCCAGTAACCTTGGCACGGCGATGCGGCATGGTAATCATCGCCACAGGGGTTGTCAAACACAAATTACTTAAACACTACGAGTATGTTGTCGAATTGAAAATATGATTTGCCAAATAATATTTGAAGGGCTCAGGGGAAAAATGACCTTAGTCCAGAGAAAATCAGCAATTCATAGTTTTCCTACTCTTAACATAGTTCCAGTAGGAAAACAATATCTAAAAATCAGTACCTGTATTAATTCAGGAACCTGTGTATTTGTGTGTCGTAAAGCTTTTTTTAATAAAGATCACACTTCAGTTTTTTTATCACACTCACGTAATTTTTCCCTAGCATGCTAATTTGTTTTTACTGTATTTTCGAGGACTCAAGTCGTTTTCGCCTTTTCTTGATTAACGCATGTTATAGTACTCTCAAACTGCTACTAGATGGCATCTCAAGCTCATTTTGAGGTAAAACTAGACTGAGGTCGTTTCTCCTCTGAGCCATTCATTTGTCTTTTACCAACAGAACTAATATACGATGAAGAACTATACAAGGACCATAAGCACTCCAACGAAACAAGCACGGACCCCTCCATTGACGCAAAAGATTTATATCGGCAAGCAAAATATTGCGAATCGATGTACGCATCGTCTCAAAGAAATCAATGTAAGTATATTACATAATATAACACCACATATAGTATGTAAAATAAACATTTAATAAGTACATACTCTTCTCTACAACTGATAAATAATACAAAAGTAAAATTTAATTCATTAATTTCATGATGGGAATAATATTTTTATTTCTGATGACGTCTTTTTCCAATAAAACACTTATTTTCAATTAAAAGAATTAATCTCCTAATTCTTTTATCTTGTGCATAGGTGTGGCTAATACTAAAAGTGCCGACGTTTAGTAGTCGCATGATTTAAAATAAAATAATAAGATCTTGAATATTTTTACATGTTTAAGTAAAAAGTAAGTAAAATATTTTTTAAATCTGTTTTTACACATTATGAAGTATTATTTAATCAGTTGTAGATAAACGGACACTAGACAGTCATTTTATTGGAAAAAGCGAGCAAGTGCGTGTCAGACCACGCGCAATATAGGGTTCCGAAGTAGTAAGTTTATTGACTACTAGCTGTTGCCCGCAGCTTCGCATACGGAAATTATGTTCACCTTATTTATTATACTTCTTGAATGAGAAAATTTAAAAAACGGTGAATATATACAGAAGTGAATATTTAGTAATTTATATACTGAAACCCACGATACAATCACAAAGGATTCCTTCATTAGAGGGTTTGAATAATCTAAAATTTTAACAAAAAAGAACCGACTTCAAATGAGTACATCCAATAAAAAAAAGAATCATCGAAATCGGTTGGCGTGATATTGAGTTATTCGTCCATTTATCGCGCACACACTTAATGCTTTAGGACTTATATGTTTTTGTCATGGATTCCAGTGTCAGATCTCGTTCAATTTATGTGGGACCACACGACAAGCACCAGCTTTCTATTAAAAAAAGAGTCATCAAAATCGGTTCACCCACTTCAAAGTTCTGAGGTAACAAACAAAAAAATACAGTTGAATTGAACCTCCTCCTAATTTGGAAGTTTGAATTTGAATAAGTGTTCAATGTATTTTTGTAATTACAATGGTCAACAAAGATTCTTTTTTGATTTGACAACTATTTTGGAATCTCTAGGGGGGGCAGCTGCCCCTCCCTGCCCCCCCCCCCCCTTGGTGACGCCCTTGTCTATACTCCTTTTAATCTGTTATTTTACTTTTAAAGCCGGGTATGTTTTTAGATTTAGACTTATTGTGTTATTTTTAATCGATTTTAAAACTCGTTCATAATCAAAACCGATTGGCAAAAGTTTAACTACAAATTGGACGGTGCATAGTCTAACCCCCAAGTACGTATTGTATACTACGTTTTCTGAACCTCAGATTATAGAGGTTTAAGTACTCTGTGAGAGAATTCATGTGTCTAAACCATGTCTATACACTTGTCACTCTTGTCAGTGTGCAACTGTCTATCAGTAATGGAGTCACATAGGAATTATACATAACGTTTTAGTATAGAGTTACCAGTGCATGGAGGATAGCACAGACATAGATAGTGAGGATAGTGTCTTCCTTTTGTTCTGTCATCTGAGTTCTGACTTCTGATAGGTGCTATTATGTATTCTGTTATCTATACTAATATTATAAAGAGGAAATATTTGATTGTTTGTTTGCATTGAATAGGCTCCGAAACTACTGAACCGATTTAAAAAATTCTTTCACTGTTGGGAAGCTATACTATCCCCGGGTAACATAGGCTATATTATATATTTTTTTACTATTTTTCCTGAAGCGAAGCGAGGCACAGTGTTTTTTTTGCCCTAAAAAAGTGACATCCATTACTAACTGCATATTTCTAATCAGTAGTTCATTACAAATGCTAGAGTAGAACACCCGCGTGTCAATTATGTATACTTTTTTTTTTAAAAATGTTTAAAGTTTTCAAAGGTCAAACGGTCAAAATACTAAAAATAATTCGTAAAAAAAAACTAAACACAATAGAGATTCGCTTGTATTGCAGGTTTATGAAGCAATTTTAAATGCATACTTTTCCGTTTTTATTTTATCAATAATGATAATAGAAGCCGCAATAAAAAATATTTTACCGAAATCAGTATTTATTTTTTTATAATTTTTCTGTCTCGAAGTAGAACCTCTGTTTAGTATAAATAGATTCCTTATAGTAGGGTTTATCACTCACAAAAAAATTACTTTCAACTCAGGCCTACTTTTTGAGAAAACGATTTTAATGTACTGAGGTCAAAAATGTAAATTTAGGGTTGTCACAAAAAGGTCAAATCAGATTCACTTTAAGAAGCGACGGTAAATTCTCATTTAAACGTAATGTAATGCTGATGATGGATGGATTGAATATATATTTCCGAGACAGGCTTTTCACCGACTTTAAAAAAGGAGGTTACCAATTAGATACGTAATTCTTTTTTTGAAACCAAAAACCATAAAAAACATTGATCCAAATCTTGAATAATCTTTCAATCTACTCCTTAAACATAATTTGGAATTTTAGATCAACACTATGTCCATATTTTTAAAAAACTTGAAGTGCGAGTTAATCTCGCTTGGAGAGTGTTCCGTACGTTGATTATTACCGTTATTTTTCTATTTTATTTACTTATGCCGCTTGTTTAAGACCATAGAATTCTTATATGTTTTCCTGTAATATTTAAGTAAACGTCTTTGTATTTCATTCAAAATTCTAGCTTTAGTAGTTTCAGAGAGGGGGGGGATGGTCAATTTTTGGCTTTAATTTTCATTCTTTTTTGAATTTAAAACTATCCATTGTAGAACTATAACAAAAATATATATGAGATCCTTACAAATAGCCCTTTCATTTGACATGGCACACAATACGGTTTGCAAAACAGTTCTTGATTAATTTTGATTTGGTTAAAAAAAAAAACAAAATTCCGTTGTTTACTTTATACTTTCGTCTTTGGGTTACAGAAAAGTACATAAGTACCAAATTTGAACTCATTTATGCCCGGTTTCTGAGGTCTATTTGTCGAGAGATTATCTATTCAATAACGCTAACGGATCGATAACTTCCGAAAAAGCGTTTCCTAGCACTGCGATAATAGATAAACTCCGTTAAAACTAAGATTAACATCTAACCCAAGATTGCCGTTTATAGGTTCCATAACTTTATTTGACGTTTCATTTTAACATTTCGTGGACATAATATCACAAATTACAAGTTACAACAATTTTGAGATCATTGATTGATTGAAAAGTACAATGATGACAAACAAAAAATTTCAAGTCTGTAGACCACACCCACAATGAGTATTGGACGTTTTAAGAGTCATTTTTGTGTCCCCCCTCCCCCCCGCAAATATTAAATGTAATAATTACGAAATAATGGTTGTTTCATTTAATTATGACGATTTTTTCTTTTTATTTATTTATTTATTTCGCATTTTTTTTTCGCATTAAAATTATGAATACAATAAAAAACAATACGGGACTAATATTTGTTTTAATGATTAGCTTGTTTCATAATGATTCCAACGACATAAGTATTACATATAGCTCTCATATTATAATTTTGAGATAGTCATATTATAAAACGCTCCCGAGTACCGCTCCCCGCCCCCCGCCGCGGCGTCACAGGTCCGAGGCAAGCTTTAGAAGCGCGCGTCACAGTTGTCGTCCTGCGACCTCTCTTCTGCTTCTTTATTCTTATCTGCATGCCAGATACTTTCTTCATTAACAGTGTTCAATAAATCTCGGACAGCGGGTGAGAGGAAGAACTTTAGAAACTCATCGTGTGTTTCTGTTTGGCCTAATGGTTAGCTGGCAGAGAATGCATTAAGCATTAAACTCGCCATTTGTACCTTAATCCTGTATTGTGGTCAATAAAGATTAAATAAATAAATAAATAAATATACACAGTAGTCACTGTATTTAACAATTTCAGCTAATAATGATTAAATATTAATCGTTAGTATTATTTGACATAAAAAGCTGCTTATTTTAGGTAATAAAAACTTAAGGTCAAAAAAGTGACAACCCTAATTGAAACTTTTGAAAATCGTTTTCTCAAAAAGTAGGCCTAAGTTGAAAGTAATTTTTTTGTGAGTGATAAACCTTAGTATAAGGAATCTATTTGTACCAAACAGAGGTTCTACTTCGAGACAGAAAAATTATAAAAAAATAATTACTGATTTCGGTAAAACATTTTTTATTGCGGCTTCTATTATCATTATTTATAAAATAAAAACGGAAAAGTATGCATCTAAAATTGCTTCATAAACCTGCAATACAAGCAAATCTCTATTGTGTTTAGTTTTTTTTTTACGAATTATTTTTAGTATTTTGACCGTTTGACCTTTGAAAACTTTAAACATTTTAAAAAAAAAAAGTATACATAATTGACACGCGGGTGTTTTACTCTAGCATTTGTAATGAACTACTGATTAGAAATATGCAGTTAGTAATGGATGTCACTTTTTTAGGGCAAAAAAAACACTGTGCGAGGGCGATTTCCTAGTTGTGTATATGAATCAGAGATGGTACGCTATGGTTTTGATTATGGAATGATATTCCTTTTATTTTGTTCCATGATATATTTCCAGTTCTCCTACAATAACAATCTCTACAACTCCATGATCAATAATACAATCCCATAGCATGTCCCATGTCCCACACGTATTGTTCCATATAGATTGACGTATTCCTTATTCTAAATATTTAGTTTTTCTACAATGAGTTCTTGTATGACAGCATCTGCATCGGCGAATCGTTGTTGAACCAAAGACGTCGCTCGCCGATATTATTATGTCATCGTAAAATTGTAAATACTTGATTAATTGTTAATTGTTAGGCCCGCTGTAATTCTTTTATAACTCTATGGTAAATTCATCCTGCCATTTCACAATTTGACGGTGGCACTTCTATAATTAAGTACTCTGTGCTTCTATAGATTATAATCTACCGAAAAATAATGCGTTAAATTGTAAGCAGAATGTACGTTTCACAATCGGTATTTACAATTTTTGTGTTTGCTGTGTTTGGTGTTTGCGGCAAACACCAAGCGTGTAGATCCGGCATATAAAGCAGATGCGTACAAACCTTTGCGCAGTTTAAGTTTCCAGTAGCAACTAAAAACAAGCTGTCAAAAAATAAATCATTCACCGCTTGTCTCCTTAAACTTTGCAAAGAAATAAAACGCAGTATTTACTCTGTGATAATAAAAAAAGATGGGTGAAGACGAACCGGCTACACTAGAAGGGCAGTTTTACGAATTCGCGAGGTTGATGGACAACAAGCGGGACGGTACCACCATCACGCTGTACCGTTCTGACTTCTGGTTCCGACAGGCCAAGCTCATTGACGATAGGAAACTGACCATGACCGACACAGGAATTTTATTTAACAAGTTCAAGTGAGTTTATTTGGAGAAATACGCGTGGTAGAAATAAGCAGTACCTAACTCATGTTCATTCTAAACGTCCTAAAGTCTCTGCCACCAAGCGTGTATTTGAATACCTCTCTCTTTATTGTAAAAATATAGGTAACAGACGCCAAAATAAACACCATGCGTATAGTATAGAAGTTATCTATTTCGGGCTTAGGCAAAGCATGTCTACACATCTTAAGTGGTCGAATCATCTAATTTTAAGTGGTCTATCCATCGTTAAAGTAGCTTAGGGAGCATTCATTAATTACGTGAGGCTTTCAGAAGGGAGAATCTTACGTTGGGAAGAGGGGGTCTCAGTACAACAGTGCAACAGAATCAGTATGAATAGACGCTTCTAAGAACAACAGTTTATCATTAGAACCAAAATTTTCAATACAATGGCAATAAAAATTTATTCCAGTAAATCTGAATTGGATTGGGAGGAATGGTCAGAATTTTTGTCGGACGTGTGCGAGCTGAAAGGCCTTGATGAGGAAAAAATTAAAGAAACATTAACAAATTGCGGCCTGCCCGGACAGACACCTGTGGTCGTGCCTCAATACAGAGACTTCTTTTTAACATATAAACCTAAGGAAAAAGCTTTGTTTTAGTTTATGCTTGTTATTTTTGACGCTAAGTACATTGTTTTTGTTAAGTCTGCCTTTCATTGCTTAGATAATCTCCTACAAGGGTAACCTACGTTTTAAAATTGTCTATCACCTCATCCACTCAAAATAGGTTCAGATAATTTTTCATGATACTTGAACAAAAACTTAGAATTTATATAAATGTTGAAGATTAACTAAAGGCAAAATGAAATATCCTGAGACTAAGGGAGCAGTCAAACAGAACTATTACACATATTAAATTAAAATACCGCAGAATATCTGCTAGGTTGAATAGTAATGTTATTTATAATAAGATATCGCACACTCAGAGGAAAAAAGCATTAGTCGTGTTACTTTGATATTTAGTTATTAATATGATTGGAAAGAGTGACAAAAGCTGTATATGCTCTATTTTTTTCATGACGGTTTTGTGCATGAAGCCGTAATGTAAATTCCTTTGACTACGTAAAATTGCAATTTTCGTCTTATGCCTTTTTTCTACTGAGGGTACGATATATTTCCAGTTAGTACGTCAGCATACTATAATACATTTCGATTATACTGTAAGTACTGCAAGGCGTAAACCGCTTGAGGTAGCCCCAGGCCTGTTTATAAAACTCAACGCAATAAACAACGAGCTCCAAAATTAGTTTGTTGCAGGGCCAAAAATATGTAAGGATGTAGGTTGGAAAGTTTGGCTGCTAAAACACGTGCCCCCACTTAATATTATTTCTACTTATTTAATACAACTTTGAAGAGGTCTTTATTTAAATTTATTTAATACTAGGAAATCGCCCTCCCTTCGCTTCGGGAAAAATAGTAAAAAAAATAATAATATAGCCTATATCACCCGGGGATAGTGTAGCTTCCCAACAGTGAAAGAATTTTTCAAATCGGTTCGGTAGTTTCGGAGCCTATTCAATGCAAACAAACAATCAAATATTTCCTCTTTATAATATTAGTATACATAAAATTATTTCCTAAATGTTGTCATTGTTGCCACACATGACTCGCATTTTATAACAATATACTCGTAACGTGCCCCCACGTTCGTTTTTAAAGTGACGATACCTGGCAGTATTCTAAAAATGTTGTAGTTTTCTTTTTAAATTGACAAGTTCTTATGTGGTGAAAGATATTATAAGTTTTATTTTTAAAAGATGTGCTGAGGAGTTTCTTTACGGATTTTCTTCTCCTGCATGACAAAGCACCTTTCCGAAAAGCTGGTAGATTAAAAAAAATGACGTGCATAAGAGTATCAGTGATACCTACATGAATAAAAGATTATTTCATTTCATTTCATTTCATTTCATTTCGATGTCATATTTTGTCTGACTTTTAGAATGCTCTGGAATAAATCTGAAAACGTAATGTTTTTGTTTCGAAGTAAAATCCCTTATAGTTTCGTCATGTCCGTCCGTCTGTCCGTCTGTCTGCCTGTCTGAAGCAAAGCGCCGAGACCCTTAGTGCTAGAAAGTTGTAATTTGGCATGTATATAAATATTTATTAAAACTCCAGAATCATAAAACAAAATTTTGAAAAAGATTTTCAGGGTACCTACAGATAACGTGAGGATGAATTTTTTATTCATCGCGTACCCTATAGCGTAGGGTATCGTTGAAAAGGTCTTTCAAAAATATTATGGGTCTTTTAAGACTGTTTTTGGAATTAGGGATCCATTTTCGAAATATTTGGCTTTAAAGTGCTAATTTTGGTTAGAGTCAAGTTCTAGATACATGTCTGTGTTCCCCCCCTGCTGGCTAAACGGTTGGAGTTGAACAAGTGAAAAAATTCTCAAAAATAGGTTTTATGGTATAATATCCGGATGACCGAGCTTTGCTCGGTTTAGTGTTGCTTAACAACGCCATTTACTGAAGTAGCTTTAGTATTGCTACTTGCCAATAGATGTCAGGAAGAGTATATTATTGTAGAAGTTTATCATTGCCGGACACACCGATAAAACGACATTTTCTAAAATTGAATCCTAGCTAGATCGATTTATCGCCCCCGAAACCCCTTATATACTAAATTTCATGAAAATCGTTGGAGCCGATTCCGAGATTCCAATTATAGTATATACAAGAATTGCTCGTTTAAAGGTATTAGATTTACAAGGAAAACTATCCCGGTCATGTTAGCGTAAGTACAATTGCTAATGAGTAATAGTCGATAAACTTACTACTTCGGAACCCAATACATTGCACAGGACCTGACACGCACTTGCCTGGTTTTTATATTTTGTGGTTTAATTTCAACATTTAGTGAACTAGTATACCTACTTTTACTCATGGAATGAGTGGGTATAAAATCTAGATATTCACAACGAGGACGACAAGTTGATGTCATCTTGGGGCCACATCTAAGATGACGAACAGCTGCCAGTACACCCGAGAGAACGTCTCCAGGAGTCTTCCGTAACCAATCCTTATCCAATACCAATCATTCTAAAAATAAAAACTACTAAGTACTAAGTTCGTTTAAAAACTTAATAGGACCGAGTTGGGAACAACAGGACGAGTGTCACGAGTGATTGTATGAATTATTTATAGCTAAATAAATGACTTTGAGCCTTTCCTCCATTGTACGTCATATAAAAATATTTCCTTTGCGCTGCAGAACCCACATGTGTCGTTGATGTTCTGTAATTTTTTCCCTAAGGAACTTTGGCAATGGACTTTTCAGCGGAATTGTACTGTAACGCAACATTTGACCAATTCCTGTGCTGGGGTTACACTAAGGCAGGTACCACTGTGACCCAGAACTGCCCAGCTGACCTGCCCTTTATTGACCCCAGTAGTAAGAAGTAAACCTCTTAATAAATGTATGCATCAAAATGTTTACAGCTTAAACTGTAATTGCCTACAAGATGTTGCAATTATTAAAACATGAATAACACATTAATTTTGTTGATAAGCTGCGTTTTTTCAAGAGTTTAATTAAAAATACTAACAACATACTAATGCTTATGAATAAAATATTAACAAGCTTCACCCTGTAGCCTAGTCAATAATACCAATGTGTGCCTAACCGCAGGATCATTACTTAAATTCCTAACCACTTAATTAAATATTGTTGTTTGTAATTACATAAGTATTAAAATCTACTATATCTATATATTACCGCCCAAACCCGATTTCAGGCCTGACTAATTTCACCTAGGCCATACGAAAAGTAAGGTAGGAAATCAAGATTTTCAAGTGTTACCTAACTTCTAAAATGTATCGAAACATTTGTTTAACTTTTGCAATTTCCCGTTTGAACTCACGACCGACTGTGTTGCTTACAATTCGGAATGTTATTTAAATTAGATTCACAAACGATCTTGTTGGACGTAGGCCTTCTTTACGATGAACAAACGTAAACATACCGTGAAATTCCGCCGCGCCCGTCGGGTAAACTTCGTTTCCTCTACTCCTATGCTATGTTCTTCGCATTAACAGCCCACTGAAAACCATTATCAGAAGCGTACTCCCTACACTACGAGTATTAGAGTATGAATTTATCGGTTATTTATCGGGGATATTTTCATAGTGGATACCTAATAATCTAATTTTATTATCAATTCTACAAAACAGCTATATGTATAGAAAATAAATTAATGTGAAATTGTAATGATTACAGGTTTTGAACGCCTGTTAATAGATATCAAAGAAAATTCGGACCTTCCGGGTATGTGAAACAGAATAAACTACGTAGAAAGATACTTTTGTCATTTTTTTACTTTTTTATCCCTCTTTTTTTTGCTGCTTTGGTATCAGTATTAAGTGCTTAACAATGATCCTTAGAATCTTTATTGAAATCGAAAATCACAATCGAGAAATTATAATTTGCTTTCTATAATCTCCTCAAGAAATACTTAAAAATTCTGCCATAGACAGTAGACGATTTTTCCCATTTCACTCCTGCTGCGAATCGTGTTCCTCGGAATTTCGTTCCAAAATGGATTACATCATCAAGTTATTCACAACTATAGTTATGTACAACTGTGTACTTAGTTTATAAACAATCTAATGTTCTCCCATTTTATTTAGCTCTACGCTGTTTTTGCATGCATGGCGTGATTGTTTGTCAAGAATAAGTTTTTAATGTATATTTTTTTTATTTTTAGTCCTTGAGCCAGGAAAAGATTTTCATGTCTATGTTCACGTTTGGGAGGCTACCACTACTAAGTGATAACTCAATCCACCGACGGAGCCGCAGCTGACGTTCACTAGACTTCATGAGACAACTCTCGGAAGAGTCCGAGTCGGAAACGTCACGTTTTGAATTATCGACCCAGAGGAATAATTGCCATTTGCGCCTGGCTTAAGGACTTAATAATTATTAGTGTTAATAATTAATTTATGAATAAATATTTTATGTTTTATGTTAAGCACGTGGTGCTGGTATGTATGTTGGTATATACAAATACTTTTAATTATTGTAGTGCATGTTTCCGCTGAGGGAAAGAGGTCCCGCGCATGTCTTAAAGTAGACTAATACTAACTTTAGTACCTGGTAAATATTAGTTTAAATTATAATGATCCTTTCCTTATGCTAAAAGTAGTATTTACAAAACAAGTCCAAGGATTTTTTCTGAAGTACATTTTTTCTTTTTAATGTATTTATCATTTTAATTAAATAATTACTTTACTTATATATTATTTTAGAACAAGCATATCGCCACTGTGGCCTTGACGGAAACTGGTTGGACCGGAGTAACAAAAGCAGTCTAATTGGATGGACTGACTTCATCAAATGCTTCCCCACTTACATGCAAGATCTTCTGGAAAATGTCTCGGAGTCTAGCGATGGCTTCAGTGTAAGTACGATAGGGATATGATTTGTTAATATAGGTACACACTGTAAGAAAATTGTAACTGGTCGGTCTTTTGGAATAATAACCGTTTTCAGAATTTAATCCTGTTTATATTTATTTATTTATATCACTGAACTATTATTAATAGCGTATAGAACCGACGACACCGCGAACCCAACGTTTGCGCAATTAACCATAGCCAATTGGCTACAGTTTTCGGTAGATTTAAATGATTTTTTAAAAAGATATAGATATATTTTTTTTTACAAATTTTGAATACTTCATTGGTCTTTATGTATGCAGAGCGCATAAATACTTCACGCAAATGCTACTGGATCAAATTGAATTCATCACAGATGACAATTTTCACAATCATTGCTGGAAGTCTAACCACAGAATAGATAGAGCATTAGAATAATCTAAAATTTTAACAAAAAAAAACGACTTCAAATGAAGTACATCCTTTCCAATAACAATAAAAAAGAATCATCGAAATTGGCTGGCGTGATATTGAGTTATTCGTCCATTTGTCGTGCACATACTTAAAGAAAATTTAAGACTTATATTGTTTTCTCATGGATGTCATTATCAGATCTCGATAAATTTTAAGTGGGACCACACGACAAGCACCAGCTTTCGATTAAGAAAAGAATCATCAAAATCGGTTCACCCAGTCGAAAGTTCTGATGAAACAAACATAAAAAAATACAGACGAATTGAGAACCTCCTCCTTTTTTGAAGTCGGTTAAAAAACCCTGTGCATCAGGTCTTCTTTACAGGAAACCTACATGAGGCCGACGAGATCTATCATTTTATAATAATTATGTATTGATTAAAATAATAATTCATAATGTATAACTTCAGTTGTGTATGTTTGTTTGTTGCAGGCCAAAATAAAAGTAGCTGTCTGGGTTCGAGGAATAGAATTATTCGGACTTACTACAAGCACAGTAGCACTCATAATGGCTCTTATAATTTTTACTTTTAATCCGTAAGTAAAGCATAATTTTTTATATTATATTTCCTAAATACCCGATAACCGAACACATAACCTCTTGATGGTCAGTGGATACCGTCGCCTATGGACATCAGTAACACCTTAGGCTTCACAGGAGTTGACAATTAGGAGAAAAGAAAAGAAAAAGAAAGAAAGAACTATCTCTCAAGCCCCCAGCCGCACACGAAGTCGTTTGGCGGCTGACTCGACAAGAGACTAGTTAGCTATCCACGCAGACCCCAAAAAGAAGAAAAAAGAAATAATAATAGTAAAAAAGTCATTAATAAACTAATAAAATCAATATTACCAGTCTACCAGTTTGTGCCAAGGATGTGTTTTTTTAACGAATATACAAACTTTATCTTTTTAGAAAATTACTGAATGACCGTACAAGGATACATCGACATCTCTTCACTTCTTTGCTCGGCCGAACCCTGACTATGTTATTCATTTACATTGACCAAGAGATATTTGAAATACTACCGCACCACGTGAGTGATATTTTATACTTATTATTTTGTTATATATAATATATTTTATACGTTACATACGTTGCCATTGCGACAGAGACAAGCAGAGTGAAAAGCTTAAACGTACCTAAGTCTCCTCTCCGTGTCCGCTCAACTTTACAACTTTGCACCTCTGTGAAAATGTTCCTTTTTTGTTATTCGAAAAATAATTAATCTGAGATCTCTTCGCTAAATTGTCTATTTTTGCCATGTAACATGCGTCATGCGATTTAAAATTAGTTAGTTACAAAGATCCGTGACTGTAGATATGTGACTAGCGGACCCGGCAAACTTTGTACCGCCTATCCCTCTCTCTGTTTATTTTATACCCTTAAAAACAATGACAATATATTTGCGAATGTCTATTTACCTGCCGGTGCTATATATAATACTTATTAGAAAGCAATCTGCTATGCCTATGTGGAAAGTAGTTATAATACTGATGTTGGGCATTTTATGCTGGGTGCGTATTTTTATGTCTTTTAATTTTTATGATACCAACCACCTAGTAGAACACAATTGCATAATTATTTACATACAAACACAAACGCAGAGCTTGCGAAGAAGGGGTCCACCCGCAGTACCCATGCCATAAACCGCACCTATAACATACATAATTATGTTAATAGTACATACTATTATATTATTTCTTCTGTGCGTATACTATAATCGCCTTGCAGCCAAAATGTTTACCAACAAACCGTTGCCTAGCAACCACTGACAATCAGAGGCATAAAACTTTTTGTGGTTATATGAGTATATTTTTTTCCTTTATTTCTTAATCTTTGCTACTAAAAAATCGAGTGACTAATTTAATAATAAGTTAATGCATAAAATGTACAATATTAAAAGTAATAGTAACATAAATATTTATCTCATATTTAAACCTATAAACCCTAACCTTAAAATAGCTTACGTGCGTAATGACATTGTTTTACTTTCAAAGATAAAGTATAATATTTATCTTTTATGTGCTTTGGTAGACTAATGTTGTAAATCAGGACCACGATAGCTACAGGTGGCGAGTTCCAAAATTGCTATGGCATGGCTGGCAGTTGGAATGATGAATATATACGACTGTAGTGGAAAAAAAAACTTCTTGGTCGACTTCATGGACTGTATATACTCGTTAATTAAATAGTCGACATTATTAAAGCTTGAAGATTGACTACTAACCTTCATCCTCAGTGGAGGTACTCCATACTGTAGCAGCATTAACGTGTACGCATAGGTCTTACCTATGAGGAGATCTGTTCCCTGTTGTGAACCACAGATTACTAAATTTCGTACTTCGGAAAATAATATGACCAATTTGCAAAGTAAGTTAGCACCATTAACTCTATAAAGATTCTCGTCAATTCTATTTATTACACGCTTTATAGGCATACGCTTTTGCGTAGTATTTTTACTACATTATTTTAAAAGGTTTCAAATCGCTTCATGAAAATAAGGTTATCACAGCAAAGTGTTTGAATGATGACAGTGTTGTTTCATTTTATTTGTTTCCACAACTAGTACTAGTAGAACGAAAACTAGTAATTTAACAATTAATTAGTAGTTTGTTTTAATTTAATTAACAATTTTAATTTCGATATTAGAAATCACATTGTTAAAATATTTATAACTAGGGTGATTACGGTCGATGTTTTTATCGGAATGGTCCTAAAGCTTAGGTGTTTAGGTTCCCTGGCTAGTTTCCGTGAACCGTTATAATATGTTATCTTGACTATACAAGACAAGTGATGGATGCGGCGATGTCCGCTTTATTAATTAATTATTTATCCATGGATCTTGTATATTATATGCATGTATGTATGTGTATTGTACATGGGTGATCGGTATAGACCCCACAAGACAAACCCTAAAACGGGCACGTAAACGGCATGGTCATCTGAATGCTCCAGCTATGATGAGTATGCTGAAGAAGTCACTAGTCAGTCTGTACAGTCTAGGGATTTAGGGTTCCCCAAGGGGTGGAAAACTAAAATACTATAATCACCAAAGGGGATTTTCAATCAATGGGTAAAAGGATACGTGTGTTCCGTCGCGTGACCTCTGTTACAAAGCACACAGCGAGCGGTAGGCAGCACTGGATTCGTCACTGCAGCCAATTCTACCACTTCCACTCACAACCATAAGTTATAACTATTTAACTAACCCCGTAAATTCTATAAATCCATTTTATTTTCGACCAACTTTTCCCTTTTCCGTATATAATTTTTCCCTGACAGATTAAGAATTATTTATGAACTCAGAAATACCAAAAATAGGTGACACGTTAATAGGTGTCACCAACTCTTGAGTCCAAGTCTGTGTTACTCTCAACTCAAGTTGCGCCTAAAGAAGTTTTTAAGTATTATGTCTTTTGTGGCTTTACTTCAAAAGTTTTTCAACTAACTTATATTATATGTGGTGTAAGGTGTTATATACTATGTTGTTGATCAGAAATTAATCCTTATGAATGATCCTTTCGGTAGGCATTTAAGTATTATGTCTTTTGTGGCTTTATTTCAAAAATTTTTCAACTAACTTATTTTCTATGTGGTGTTATATACCTACTATGTTGTTGATCAGAAATTAATCCTTATGAATTATTCTTTCGGTAGGCACAATGGTAGGCATCATAAAAATGCTGCATGTTTTTTCACATCAGCCAGCTCTGAAAAGAAAAGGAATGTCCTTTCAGTAAAATTTGCCATCATCAATATTCAGAGTACTTTTCCTCCAACTACCATCTTTTTTCCATCCTGTATAACGACAGTTAAGAACTATTATAAGAATTAATAATGTGTATCTCTAAAATTTCAACTTTTCAGAGAGAGAAAAAAGTTATAATATATAAATATAAAGAGATATTTCTCATAATTTAGTAGGTATATTTTCTTTCAACAACCTTAATAATAAACACTGAAGTATTATTCATGATTTTAAACTTAACTCATCGCGGACTAAATACATTTTTAGTATAATACGGGTACCTACTTACTGACGATATATATTTTATACGCCGATATTTCGACCCAGTTACAGGGATCGTGATAATATCGGCGTATAATATATATATCGTGAGTACCCGTATTATACTAAAAATGAATTATTATTACTATAGTAATAAATTAATAAACGTATAAAATATATATCGTAAGTACCCGTATTATACTAAAAATGAAGTATTAGGTATTACTAGAGTAATAATTTAATAAACAGTAAAAATGATTTATATTTCATTTCCTGTGAATACAGACTTAAAAAAGAACCAGGCGGATTGTCAGTAACAAATTCAGTGAAGCTACCGCGTCGGATTGGTCGGACCGCACTAAAAATTACGCACACACGGGCGGCGTCACTTAATAAGACAAGGTGACGTCTGATTCTTTTTTAAGTCTGTGCCTGTGAAGTAGACTTATTTGAGATACCGAACATGATTAATTGTACACGTTTAATTTTTTTCTTTGTTTCAGAATCTCGCCTGCATCATAGTGTACTCATTATTAGAAGTCTTGACTTCAATTAGCTTTTCGTTTATGTTTATTGAAGGAATAAACCTGTATAGGACTATAAGTCCTAAAGCGCTTCGCCAAGGATACTCGTATTCTGTTATTATTGCATCTGGGTACATTTGTCCGATTATCAACACGGTCACGTGGTTCACAACTGCGTCTTTTAAATATGGTTGGGATAACCATACGTAAGTATCTAAACTTAATCTATACTATAATATTGTAAAGCTGAAGAGTTTTTTTTTAGTTGAACGCACTAATCTCAGGAACTGGTTTAACTGAAAAATTATTTTTGTGTTGGACAGTTCATTTATCCAGGAAGGCTTTAGGCTATATAGCATCACGCTGCGCCCAATAGGAACGAAGCATCAATGGAAAATATTGCAAAAACGGAAAAAAATATTCCTTTTTGAGAGCTTCCATTGCGTGCGCTGACGAAGAAATATTTTTTTATGGAAATAGCCGGCAAACGAGCTGACAATCCACCTGATGGTAAGTGGCTATCGCCGCCCATGAAAATTAGAGGCACCACTGATGCGTTGCCGGCCAAGAAAGAAAGGAGAAAAAGAAAGACAGAACTGGCTCTCAAGCCCCCAGCCGGAACACGACGAGTCGTTTGGGGGCTGACTCATGCTGAATAATAATACTTAGTTAATGTATGATTAATGTTAAATAAAGAAACAAACTCATTCCTCGATAACTTAACGGAAGGGCGTTAAACACTCGTCTCCGTCCATACTACTCAACTTTCATTTTAAAGATAAACCACAAGTAACAATAATCACCTTCAATATATTTTAAACCGCTTTTACTAACCAGTATTTATCATTGAAGTGTAATCTCGACATCTCGAACAAAATGTGTGTTCCGCCCGGGAGGTTCGATTTTCAAAATTGAGCCCCGGTTCTCCTTTCAAAATGGAACGAATCCATTGAAGATTGCAGCCACGTGGCGCTAATGCATTGGAACATACATGGTGTTCGCGGTGTCGGTTCTATACGCTAGTAATAATACTTCAATGGTATTTATGTACACAGTTTATTCCACTATCCAACCCGGATGTGTTAACTTGATGCGTTTCAGACAGAAAATGGCTGAAGATCATTATCATCATCATAAGTCAACAATGCATGTACATAACATCAACCACCATTAACGTCTCAATCGAGCGTCGTCACACCCCACGGGATACGCCAATACCAAGCGTTCCACCGCATGTGTCACTAAGCATTATGTTGGCCCAACTGCCTCATCACCATCATGCGAAAGGCCACATTGATCTCTACTATGATAATTTGACCAGTAGCGTTAGGGTAGGGTGCGGTAGAGCGACCGCCAAGAGCGTCATGTTTAAAGGGGCGCCGCAGGTAGTCATAACGGAACCCTTACAGTTTTGTCATGTCCGTAAATCCGTCCGTCCGTCCATCCGCAGCATAGCGTCAAGAGCCTTAGTGCTGGATAGCTATAACTTGACATGCATTTACATATATGTAGCAAATATGACTGGTTGGTGGGTGGTTCGGGAAATAATAACAACAGTGGGCGTTTACATCACTTTAGTCAAAACTCATTTTAACACAGGTTTTACACTAGTTATAATTAAATACGCGATTAGGACTGATTGTCTTCAATTATCCGAGTAACAACCAACAAATATGGCCCGACGGCCCAGTGATCTCCAACCACCCCTTCCAATCACCCCAAGCCTCGCAATATCGTCTGATTCTGTTACTCAATCTGTTATCTGATTCCGAATATTGTTTGCGCCGACACAACCGAACAATTCACACGTCGCGTTCCGTCTTAAAAGTAACTACGTTCTACTCTAGGCGTCTACTCGGCTCGAAGGCTGTCTCAGAAGTAACGATATTCTTCTCTAGGTGTCCGTTCAGCCCGAAGGCTGGTTTCGAAGTGTCCGTTCGTCGCTGGTAAGTTAATAGCTTTCCTCGGTTCTCCCACCACCACGTGTCCAAATGACAGTAGACAATTCGCATAGTGTTGCCATCTTCAAAATAAAATACATCCAAGCCTAGCTCGGCTCGACGTTCCATATAATATGATCTCCGACATTATATATTATTTTAATGGGTTTCAATGGCAGATAGAGGCGCCGTAGAAATCTCGCCCAGGGCGCTGGTAATGCTAAAAGCAGCACTGAATTTGACCTTCCGACAATTTTAACAGTCACGGCTGTCACAGATAAGGAGCCCTTATTAAGCCAAGCTTAATACGAAGTCAACTAAGTACCTACATATACTAGTTAATTTATCTCTTAACATAACAGATTATAACTATATAACTCATTAGTCCGCAGTGGTTTGGAGTACTACAGTGTTGCTTGGAATCTATATTATGATGTGTATACCAAGAGACTCGAAAGTGTTCAGAAACGTTTTTTATGGCATCTTAAATTCTCATGCAATTTGGGTAAAACTATTCCATGATACGCAGTTAGATTAAAGATGTTATCACTATCGAATCGAAGACGAATGCTTGACCACTTGTTTCTCTACAAACTTGCTAATGGATTACTTGACGCTCCAAATCTTCTCTCTGAACTCAACGTTCCCGTTCCGTTACCTAGAGCATAACGGTTCAGAATTCTCTATGACAATGTATTTCTAACCTCGGAAAAATGCACCACTTATTTAAAACACACCTGTAACTATAATAACACTTGCTTAAGTAAGTTCTTACCTATTGTTTCTTTGCTGTAAATGGTGTACGTATTAGGTTGGTGTTCAGTAAATAAAATAATAAAATTAAAAAGATTAGCATGGGCAATTTGTCGAACGCTCGTCGTAAACATCGCTTGCATCTTAAGCTGGCCATACACGGCATTCAGTTTGCACGAGACTCAGATTAAAGAAATAAAAGGACCTATTGTTAAATATACCTGTCTAAATATATTTAATAATTAAGTATAATTTTATATCTCTACTAGCTGTGCCTCGCAGTTTCACCCGCGTTAATTTGTGGAAAAAACTAACTACTAAAATATATGATGTTATTATAATAGCCTATAGCCTTCCTCGATAAATGGACTATCAAACACAAAAATATTTTTTCAATTCGAACCAGTAGTTCCTGAAGCGCTCATAGCCCTGCGGCTTGCGTCGATCTTAAGTGATCGACAAAGTTAAGCAACAGCGGGCGCGGTCGGTAGTTGGATGGGTGACCGCCAGTGGCAAAAAATTCTTGAGCGTTTCCGTGCTTCGGCGGCCACGTAAAGCTGTCGGCCCCGGTTGTTATCATATGATAACATTCGTTAAGTCATGTTGGAGGCCGTCGGGCGGTTTGAAAACTTGCGACACTCGGATTGGCCACTAACCCCTCCACCAATCCGCACTGGAGCAACGTGGTGGAGTATGCTCTAGGCCTCCTCAACTAGAGAGACCCGTGCCCAGTAGTGGGCCATTAATGGGTTAAAGCCAGTTCCTGAGATTAGCGCGTTCAACCAAAGTCTTCAGCTTTATAATATTAGTATAGATATAGTATGATATAATTAATGATTTAAAACAGTATAAAGATGTAACAATTATAAATTTTATTTCAGCTGCTGGTTTGGTTACAATATGGACCCGCTTTATTTCTTACTACAAATCCCCCGGCTATTTGTTATATTCGTAAGTATTCTTTAATCAGTCAGTAACTTAACTCGAAAAAATTAAAAAAAAAAACAATTTATTCTGGGTAAGTATTTTATCAATACTTTCACCTGCTGCACTTCGTTTTTTAGGGTTCCGAAGTAAAATCATAACCCTTATAGTTTCGTCAAGTCCGTCCGTCCGTCCGTCAGTTCGTCCGATCGCCCGTCCGTCCGTCCGTCTAACCGTCTGTCCGAAGCAAAGCGCCGAGACCCTTAATACTAGAAAGCTGTAATTTGACAAGGATATACATATTTATTAAGACTCCAAAACCGTGGAATAAAATATTGAAAAAAAAAACATGAGAGGTGTCAAGGGACACCCGGATGGAACGAAGTTCCTAAAAGTTGTACCGTACAGCGCCATGAGTTTTACAGAGATGGCGCTGTACTGTAAAACTCACTGAATCACTTCAATAAAAGTGTCGTCATTCGTAAAATCAAAAAGTGTCGTAATTTTCCGTCTAGCCCCCTTTCACAACGCGCGATAAGGAACTTCGTTCCAAAAATATTCAAAATATTTTTCAAGGAACGGCCTCCACTACCTACATCTGGTAATGTGAGGAGGTATCGTTGAAAAAGTCTTTGAAAAATACTATCGATCTTGCAGGCCATTTTTGAAATTAGAGGTCCATTTGCAAAATATTAGGCTTAAAAGTGCTAATTTTGGTTAGAGTCAAGTGCCCCCCCCCCCTGCTGGCTAAACGGTTGGAGTTGGACAAGTGAAAAAATTCTCAAAAATAGGTTAAATGATGAATTTACCTACAAGGAAAAGTATCACGGCTATGTTAGCGTTGTTAATCAGTAATAGTCCCACTTGCCCGGTTTCTCTTTTATTCCACTACTGTTTTGGAGAGGTGTTTTGGCCTTGAGGAGAAGAAAGGACTTTTTCGATGTTAAGGTTTTAAATTGATGAACAGTGATGAATAGTAGGCTTAACTAATAATACTAACCTACGAAAAACTGGATGAATCTCATGCGTCACTAGCACTATAATTTCCAGGCGTCCTTGTCGTTTAAACATTCGTCGAGTTATAGGTACCTACTATGACATCCAGTGCTGGATTTAGGCCTAGGCCCGTGAGGCCCGGGCCTAGGGGCGCCATGATTTTGGGGGCGGCAAAATTTTCAGAACCCCAAAAACTTACGAGCGGTAAAATATCAGAATTATTTGTGCTAAAAATATTTTTGTGGATTATTGTCACTTCAAATTAATAAAAATTTATAAATTATTTTAAATGTTGAGTTCACCTTTTAATTTGTCGGTGCATTAAGAATTATGTTTAATCTATACTACTTTGAAAACAACAATACTAATTTTTATAGTGGATGCAAATTATTATTTTTTGTGAATTTAACCCATTAATGGCCCCCTAATGGGCTCGGGTCTCTCCCATGAGAAGGCCTAGAGTTTACTCCACCACGCTGCTCCAGTGAGGATTAGTAGTGGACAGTTAGACTTTCATTTCAAAAGTCTAACTATACGCTTCTTTTATTGTCCACCTACCCGAGATTGGTCTCGTTTTCGGCTAATATTGGGATAAGTGTTACGATAAAATTGTAAAAAATAAAAAAAAATAAGATGGCCGCTGAGATATTTTAATTTCAAATTTTTCAATTTAAGAGGTGACTTTAAGGGTTTGCATTGCATTGGGGTTTTAACTTTTTTTCGATTTTTTTTTTCTTTATTTCCTCGGGTCAATCCCCAATTTTGACGTTTGGGGTATATTTTATTTATTATTTATTATTGTTGAACGTTTAACGTAACCTTGTTGGAAGTTTCACTTCAAAAAAGCACTAAAAATGTTTCGTGGTCGTCGTAATGACATTTGACCATTTTCATCAAATTTAACTGGCAATATTTTGGCTCCTGGATATTTTTTTTGGTTTTTTCACATTTCGAATAGCCCAGCCAAAACTATTGCTGGGGGTATTAATGGTACATAAGAAAGTTGTTTGACTGTACATGGTGGGTATGGGAAAAATATAAACTTCCAAAAATTCAAGATGGCGGCCACTCTGCAATTGTGGTATTTTTTCATACTTTAATTTTAGGTTGAATGTCACAATAAAATAAAATAAAAATTGGAAAAACAAGATGGCTGCCAAGATATTTGAGTTTGAAGTTTTTAAGTTTTCGAGGTGACTGCGGAATCGGATTGCAGTGGTTTTTTAACGTTTTTGCGATATATTTTTTTATTGGTTTGGGTCGATCCTCAATTTTGCCGATTGGGGTATATTTTATTTGTTAACAAGGTGGCTGACGCCATGGCGGCCATTTTGTGAAATGTATGAAAATTTACATTTTTTGAGTAAATTTTTGTTTTGTTTTGTTGGCGACATTTGAGCGGTTCCTTTTGTTTCAGCCGTTTGTGTAATTTGATTTACAGCATTGTCAGGTTTGGTTTTTTTCTTTGTTCATACAATTTTTTTGGACTTTCTATTCAAAAATATGAACGTAGAAGGAAAATTAATTTTTAATAAAATTTGATAAAATTTTTCGTGGTTTTCATAATGACACTTGAACATTTTCGTCTAAATCACCTGGCAACACTGGGAGCCAGAAATTATGTAACTTTTCGAGAAGTTGAGCAAAATCTATAGATTTTATAGATCAGGGATACGAAAAAGTATGAAAAATATTTCTGCATTAAAATAGTAATTTTCAAAAAACTATAAAATGTTGCTGTTGCTATACAAAAAAATAAAATTTTTCATAAATATTATTTTTAGATTAAATATTTCCTCATTATAATGTGTAGGACGTTTGCAGGTACTGATAATTTGTGAATTTTGGCGAAATAAATTTTGTGTTGCCATATTTGCCATACAAAAAATAATAATTTTCATCAAAATGTGTTAGTTTTTCGAATTTTGAGGCTGTTGTGACTTGATAGTTTGTTAAAAAATATTTTGATGTTTCCATACGAAAAATAATATTTTTCATAGAAATATATTTTTGCATGATGTATTTCAGGCCGTGTTGTCTCCTTTTGACGTCAGTTAAATGTAAACGGCGCTTGTTGGTACATACACATTGGAGGAAAAATGTTTCAATGTTTCCATATAAAAATATTAATTCTCATATCTTTGGTTTTATCTTCATATTTTTAGTTTAAATATGTATTTTGTGTCGAATATTTCAAACTGTTCCCATTGAATGGCATTACAATGTAGGAGGCGTTTGTTAGTATTAACGGTTATTAAAATATATCAATGAAAAATTTTTCAGTGTTGCCCTACAAAAAACAATAAACAAACCAAAAGTACCTTGAAGCCGAATATATCGCAAACAGACCCCTGAATCGAAAAATAAATTTCACAGACCAATGATATTTTTGAAAGAACTATTTATATATTTATTCTGCAGTTCGCGCCCCACGAAAAAGTAGTATAGTATATTGAAATAAATAATTTTATTTAAAACTATAAACGATTATTATATAAACTAATAAAACGTTGTATTTAAGTTAGTAAAATTTGATACATAATAATTCAAATTTAAAAAAATTGCATGTTTATTTTTGATAGTCACCTCCTCTTATAGCAAAAAGGGCGGCATATCTTATGGGGCCTAGGGCGACATCAAACATAAATCCGCCACTGATGACATCCTAAAAGATAGTTCTTTGTGTTTTTACATGCTTCTTAAACATTTTAATAATTGTTAATTTATATTACATTCTTATATTATATTTTCAGTTTAATACATTATTTATGGGATGCATCGTGAACGCCGTATTGAGGAAACTAAAAGGAGATGTTATGAACGAGGTGAATCGTTTGAAGTGAGTATAATATATAACTCTGAAGTATGCCGCTGTAAGTACTTAATTAAAAATTCTAGAAAGAGTTTATAAGCTCATTTATAAGCTCAGCTTTGTTCCTACTCGTACTTGTAATGGTAAGGAGAACCGTCTCTTATGTGGGCATGGGGAAGTTGAAAAAGTGTCCAGCTATAAGCAGAAATGCTCCTGAAATGACTACCATCTCTGAGATATTTGTTATTCAATCAAATATACAACAAACTAATTATGAAATTACTATAATACTTTGTCAATTTTACCCGATTAAAAAATATTTTGATTCGATGTACAATTTAGTTATTTAACGCACCTACCCGTATTAACGTAAATTGTCAAAATCAATTAGGGCATTATTATAGTCTTATTTCGTGACTAAATTATATAAGGATCGATGAAAGAAACTTCATAACGTCATATTATAACCTATAAAAATAAGTAAATTTTTTAACGTTTTTATTTGTTGGATACAGGAAAGCGCTGCGGGCAATTGCTATTCTAATGCCACTACTCGGAATAACTAATGTTATCAGCATGCTAAGTCCACCACTGCGGGACACAACAGAGTTATTTGCAGTATGGGCGTTCGTGGCTTTTTTCCTGAGATCCATTCAAGGATTCCTTTTATCTTACATATACTGCTTCAGGAACAACGAGGTAAGGTTTTATTTTTATGTACCTACTTATTTTCAAAAAATGTATAATATACCCCATGACTATACCTGACATCACTATACCTACATAGGGTCGATGCGATGGGTCCATAGCTAGTCCTTTATTTTCTATGGAAATAGCCGGCAAACGAGCTTACGATTCACGGTAAGTGGCTATCGTCGCCCATGGACATCAGCAACCTTTGGTAGGCATCTCTGATGCGTTGCCGGCCAAGAAAGAGACAAGAAAACGAAAGAAAGAACTGGCTCTCAAGCCCTCAGGCGGAACACGACGATTCGTTTGGCGGCTGACTCATGCTCAAGGGTGGTAGCTATCCAGGAGAACCCCATGAAGAAATAATAATAGTAATACCTAGTGGTATTAATTGACAATTAAAATCAATATTACCAATATAATCCCTACCATCAGCGGGCACGATTTAGTCGCCTCTTACGACACCCATCCGACATCTGATTGGGGTTAGTATGCGAAGCCGCCCCTATACAGCTAAAGTCATCCTGATAATAAATCAGTAGGTATCAACCTAATTAATAGTGTGAATGTCCGACTTAAGTGAATTAAGATTCACCGGTGAATGTCGGATATCACCATTTCGATGGTATTAGTCCATTTTATATAAACATCCAAACTTGTGCACCAACTTTTTCATTCATAATACCTATTTATATACGTATCTAGTAGGATTCGAAAAAAGGTCGTTTCAACATTTCTGTCAACAGGTCCTGGAGGTTTTATGTGGACGACCAAACAGCAACATACTTGGAGTGAACGATCTAGCAGTTCATTTCCGAGCGTGAGTATCTAAATGACGACTAATAATAGGAAAGATATAACGATTTTTATTTATTTTTGTTTGTTCCTTTGTAATGGATAAACTCAAGAATTGCTGAAACAATTTACAAAATATTTCACCAATAGAATGCTTAGAAATGTAAAAATACGTAAACGTTGTATAATTTTGTTACAGATATCATTCTAAGTGCCAAATAATCCGGCGAGAAGATGAGGCCAGGTATGAATATTTCCTTATCCTTAAGTAGTAAGTAGGTACTAAAGTAGGTAAGTACCTATCGCTCTTGCTTGCCTCGTCATTAGGATTTGAGCAGTTTTGGCAGAAATAAATAGGATTCATTTCTGAAATCCCCACCAAGAACCACACCAGTGTGGACTTTCCCACGAGGAAGAAGTACCTACCTACTATTTTTTTTCAACTGAGAAACAAAAAAAGTCGACAACCAGTTATTTTTTTAAGATTTTTACGTTTGCGAAAAGTAAAGTTTTGAGTTAAAATTTTCAAATTATTTTATAGGAATAATTGCCATACTATGCCATAGTTGCCATTTCATAGTACTTATAGGTAATCACCTCTTTCGACACTGTGGTCTGGTTGGCATAGTTTAACTACAAGTCAATTGCTATTTAGGTACGTACCTACTAGCGGAAAGACTTCGGAGATCTATTTCCGCATTTTCTATTTAAGTCAGTTATAGCTATTCATTGCATTATTAAGCCATCGATAATCATTCTTTCAGAGTGAACATTCCAGAGGCTGACCCACCCATGGATGAAGAGTTGGAGGACGTGCCGTTGAAGTAATAACTATACCTACCTACAACATTATTAAATTAAAACAAGCTACTAAATGCTAATAACGAGAATAATTCACGATATGAAAATAATCACCTCACCCCATATCTATGTCGTCTGCGTCATTGCTGGACTAAAGATTCTCACAATGTGAGGGTATAAGTATAGTCCACGACGCTGGCCAAGTGTGGATTGACAGACTTCACTCAACTTTGAGAAAATTATGGAGAACTATTTTTTGCAGGTTTCTTTGCAATGTTTCCCTCACTGAAGCGAGTGACAATTAACTTTTAAAATTGACTCGAATTAGACTTATGCAAGAGATGATCATTTGTCCTCAGGGGTAGCAACCCTATCTGAAAAAAACTTCAAATGGGACAAATTCTAACGATTACTAACTGGATAATCTATACTAATATTATAAAGATGAAAGAAATTGTTTGCATTGAATAGGCTCCGAAACTACTGAACCAATTTGAAAAACTCTTTCACTGTTGGGAAGCTACACTGTCCCCGGGTGATATAGGCTATATTATATTTTTTTTACAATTTTTCCCGAAGCGAAGCGAGGGCGATTTCCTAGTTACTAATATTTACTAACAGGACTAACCTACACTAGCCGTCCTAACTTCCAGTCTTAACTAAAAATGATTTATTAACCATTAACATTCTCAGTAAACACACTAGGTACCTATCTACTAACTGACAATAGTCCCTCCTACAGTCCTATTCGAGGTTTATCATAAATGTCCATGTCACGGAATGGTGGCAGTGCAAGTTCGATTGCTATCCTTTTGGATAAAAAAATATCCTATCACAAAGAATGAATATCTTAGAATGTTATATTATACTTTTCAGTGATAACAACAGCGTTGAGGCAGAGGCTGGAGCCCCGAGTATTGTCACTGAGGTGACAGTCCATCAAGACCCTGAAGGTGATCAGTAAACATCTTCAATCATATCGTCACCCATAACTCGCTTTGTAACTAGAAGTAACTCCCTTGGTAATAGACTACACACAGCACGTCTTTGCATTTGGGGTAGCACTAGCGAACGGGCTAATGACTTTAGAAAATCTCCTCTGTCTGTAATCTTGGGCTAATGCATATTATATAGTATATAAGCAGTCATGCCGCTCAAGTCCACAATGCGATAGAATACTACTCGTTAATATCACATTGTAAGTGTAATCTATAATAATAATAATAATATTTTTCTTTATTTATCTCCACAAAATGTAAATTTTTCTCTTTTACAATATGGAATGTTCAATTTGTGGGAGATCTGGTGCCTAAGCGAAGCCGGAGCCTGTAATATAGCACACCAGGTCCCCCTCCCATTAAACTTATAAGAGTGTTACAATCTATGTATAAATTTATCAAGTTTTAAAATTATTTTAAGTTACAAAAGTTTTTTAAATTAACTTAAAAGCTAATTTACAGAAAAAAGTTGTTATATTAGTTACATGTTTCATTTTAGCCGTAAAGATGCATATGTATAAGATAATTTTCAATTTATCATCTTAAGTATAATGTGTGTGTATGTGTCAGTCTTAATATGTACGAGTAAGTGTTTTTGTGGATGTGTGTGTGTGTGTGTGTGTGTGTGCGCGTGTGTGTGTAGATGCGTGGGTGATATAGTGTTATTGCATGAGTGTACGTGTGTGGGAGTGTATGTGGGTGCCAGATATTTGAAAAAAGGAAAAGTCTTTGTTTCATCCTATGAAAATTATTTATCATATTTTATATACTTGTAAGTATATTTATAAATTTATTTTTACTATGTATGTATATATATATTATTTAATTATATTAGGAATTTTTGTTAAATATTTTTCCGTATTTGAGTAGGTAATCCAAATTTAGAAGCCATTTAGATATTATTTTTTTACATACATGTTTACTGTGATTCACTAACTGTAGAGATTTGTTTAAATTGTTATATACTATTCCACTTTTATAAATAAAGAAATTTTGAGCAAATTTTGTTTTTACTTGCACTGTCTCACATACAGCATAATGTCGTCTAGTGTTATTAATATCCCTAATAGAAGTTAGAGATATTGAGGAATGCTTCTGGAGTGAAATCCGCAATATGTATAACTGGCGAACCGTGAGTGTTGCTGCTTCTTGATATAGTTGTGTAGTAGGGAAACGACGAGGTTTAGATAGAATTATTTTAAGTATCATTCTTTGCGCTCTTTCCAATTCTATGAGGATAGATTTACTCGCGCCCCCCCAGGTAGTTATACCATAGCTAATAATTGATTGGACTAGAGAATCATATACCATTTTTATCGTTTTGTTGTCTGCAATATTGTTGAGACGTTTAAAAATGAATCCTAGTTTACGAACTCTTTGAGATACAGTATGAATATGTTTTTTAAAGTTTAGGTTTTTATCCAATATTATTCCTAAATATTTTATGTGATCTGTTCTTGTGATTTGAGGACAATTACAAGTTGGTTTTGGGGGAAATGAACAATTATGCGCGATAATATTTTTGTTAATAGTATTTAGTATATTTTTAGTCTGTATTTCAAAAATGATATAATTAGTTTTATTATTATTAAGTGTAAGAGAATTATATGCCAACCAGTGGCATACTTTATTAAAGCCTGCTTGCGCTACGTTGAAAAGTTCTTCCCAAGAGTCAGCGAAGAAGGTTAGTGTTGTATCGTCTGCATATGAGGATATACGACAGTTTTCTAATTTTAACTCGCATAATTCAATTCTATACATCTATACATATTAATATAATTGAAGAGTCTGTCTGTGATTTTGAGATAAATGATTTTTTCAAGTTGCAAATCGTTACTTGCACGATACCAACACCGAAAAATTAGTTTTTAAAATTTTTGTCTGTCTGTCTGTTTGTTTGTCTCCGCTAATCTCCGAAACCACTGAACGAATTTTAACAACACTTTTACTAGGATATTGCAAAGTGTTCAACTTAACAACTAAGCAATTTTTTAGGGTTTAGGGAAGTGGTAGAAAAACGCAAATTAATTCTATATGAGTAACCGATATCCAATAAATAATCGATTACTATCTTTGCAACTAGATGGCTCTGTATTTGTTGATTCACGCCAACGAATTTAATACATACACCTTTAATACATAATAATTATGTCTGTGTGTGATTTCTAAATAACTGCATTTTTCATGTTATAAATTGTTACTAGCACGATATCAAAACCGAAAAATTAGCTTTTTAATTTTTGTTTGTTTGTTTGTTTGTCTTCATTAATCTTTGAAGCTACTTTACTGCAATATCGAGTCTTCAACTAAAATTAAAGGCAATTTTTTAGGGTTCCATAACAAAGCGAGAAAATAAAATATGAGTCGATTTGTTTTAAACATCCAAAAACCTTTTCTTCACACAAATTGAGGCATGGGTACATATATTTCTTAGTTTTTTTTTATGTTTTGCAAGGTGGAGACAAAGCGTGGCACTGGAGTACTTATTTTTTACAAAACAATAATTCAAATACACATAAATATTATAATTGAAGTGTATGTCTGTGATTTCGAAATAAATATTTTTTTAAATTGTAAATCGATACTTGCACGATACGAAAACCGAGAAACGAGTTTTTAATTTGTTTTAAACTTAAAAACCTTTTCTTCACACAAATTAAGGCATACATGCATTTCTTAGTTTATTTATATTTCGCAAGATGGAGCTAGAATATGGCACTGAAGTATTTTTTTACTAAATATCTATTTTTATATTCACTTTTTTAAATCCTTAATTGCGTATTTATGGCCTCCAACGTAAAAGCATTTTTTTATATTTCTCTCTGGAAGGGGTTGAAAATCGTAATTTAGTGTTGTACAAATAGTAGACATTGAACAAATTGAATAATTGATAATAAAATACATAACTCCACTAAACAAAACGTATTGCGGCGTGTTAAATCAAGCTTAAGATTGTTCTTTGAAATAACTAAGTGTTCCGTGATTTTTAGAGTTCCGTAAAAGTGATGTTGTAGGTATTTCTGTTATAATGCAGTTCTGAGGAACATAGTGTGCAGAGTGCTGAATTTTCTCATTTTCTGTGAAGCAATATCTTCCCTTTGCCGAATTATTGATTTGCCAAAACTACAATGTAATAAATGCGAAAATGTGTTGTCGAATTAACCTTAACTCACTCTCATCGCTGAACCAACCTTGATGTGTTTTGGTATAGACATAGATTGTACCTTGGAGAACGATATAATTAAGACAACTTTTTTTAAAGTCTGGGTACCTAATGTGAAATACTGATGGATCAGCAAACGTCATCATACCTACAATTTATTTATTCAATGTTATTTAAGTACTAAGGGAAAAGGGAAGGGTATCGTAGGAAACACAAAATTTAGAAAATACTACGATGAAATAATAATAATAAGTAAAAGCAACCGGCTCAGTGCGAGCTAGGGTTGTTGAACCTAACTATTTAGTAAAACCTAACATATCTGTATACCGAAAATATAAACGGAACAAACTTAACTTTGCCGTTGAAAAACTGTTGTCCCCATATAATATGTATCGACATGGGTCCCGATCAAATTACCAAGTTCTGCAAATAGGTTAAAATTTTTTTTTGTGATACTTAAGGGAAGGGGGGGCAAAACGGGGTCACGGGGCAAGACGGGGTCACCCAAAAAAACAAGTAACGATGCACACTACACGTTTGTTGTTTTCACTAATAAATGACCATTTTGTATCAGTATTTAATCCGACAGTGACCGGCGACTAGTCTGCAGTCGTTTGGTTTTTACGAAAATAAATATTTTTTGATGTGATTTCATCTAATTTTGAGTGAATACGGAAACACATTTAAAAAGCTAAGTGTTTTCATTACTATTATTGTTTATTTGTTGTGTTTTTGTAGAGATATTATTTATTGATATGTTTTAAACAAAATCACTCTAACTATAGATTTGTTTTTTTTGTCAATTATTTCACATAATGTTACCAGTGGGGGCATGACGGGGTACCCCTATTATGTATGGTGGCCTAAAGGAATGATGTGAATGTTTGATATTGGAATTTTAATTTTGTTTTAGGTATTAAATATGGTACGAACGTACAAAAAGAAAAGTTCGAGAGGCAATACATACATTGTACAAAACGTAGACGAGGATACTTTATGCCTGTATTGCCTTGATGAGAAACATACATATTTAAAGTCTGCGGAGGTTTGGGTGGCCTGCCAGCTGTACAGACGATGGTGTCATACAGCCTGTGCTGGTATTGACGACGAGAACCCAGAAGAAATTCACATCTGCACATATTGTGAATAAAATAACCATGTACCCCATACTGCCCCTACCACGGGGCACAATGGGGTTTTCATGAGGGTTTCGTAAAATTAAAATTTAAGCAATAATTGATTAGTTACTTCGCCAAACTCTATGCCAAATGATAACCCTAATATGTAACGAAAGTGCTATGATTATAATAATTACTTAATATATTTTGTTTATTCTGTTATTGGCTATTTCCCTTAACGTCCCCGTTATGCCCCCCCTTCCCCTACAAATTCACAGTTTTAAGATTTTTTATTTAACCTATGTTTTACCTAAGACATACCTATCTTCTAGCCGAATGTTTTTTGATTGCGTTGACGATACAGAATATTATATGTTTTCACAGCTCCTAGGGATTGCAGACCTGAGTGTAGGATTAATTTTAATTTGTTACCTTCACGCGTTCCTGAGAAAAAAGGTCTTGAAATAAAACAGACAGATGGGCAATGGAGTAAGTGATCTTAAGGGAACCGTGTTTTTTCTTTTGAGGTAATGAACCCTAAAAATATGGAATCGTTATTTCGAGTATTGAACTTTCATAGTAACGTGGTTCTAATGAGCGATCATGCTGCTTTAAGAGTATGTTATGTAAGTTAACTAAAGCACCTAAGATTTTTTCCGAAGCGAAGCGAGGGCAATTGCTAGTAATTTAAATAAAAAATTACTGGTGTAAATAAGTAGTTATAGTTAAGAATATGCATAGGTATAAGTGTTTCACGAAAACACTACCTAAAAATGTAACTTGAGTAAAAACTTTAATAAAAAATTACTGGTGTATATAAGTAGTTATAGTTAAGAATATGCATAGGTAATAAGTGTTTCACGAAAACACTACCTAAAAATGTAAGAGTAAAAATTTAAATAAAAAATTACTGGTGTACATAAGTAGTTATAGTTAAGAATATGCATATGTATAAGTATTTCACGAAAACACTACCTAAAAATGTAAGTTTTTTTTTTACTTAAAATAAGTTAATGCTTGACCACAAGTGTAGATAATAATTTAAATAAAAAATTACTGGTGTATTCGATCTTTTATTCATTGTTTATTAAACCCATTCAAAAAGGAACAACATATAAATACGTAAATAAAGTAACATATTTTAGTTAAAACATTTATTTTATTTATATTAACTGTATTTGGTTGACATCGTTTCTTACTGTATACAAATTAAAAAATACAGTCGAATTGAGAACCTCCTCTTTTTTTGAAGTCGGTTAAAAATGTAGATACTATGTAGGTATCTTATACAGAATTACTTACAAAACAATCTATTTAAGAACACACAAACATCCGATTGAAGAATATAAATCGTTTACTTTAACCGCTCCCTAGAAAAGAAGAGCGATTTAAGTAACCGTCAGTG
Source organism: Thymelicus lineola (assembly GCA_963932265.1). Classification (NCBI taxonomy): domain Eukaryota; kingdom Metazoa; phylum Arthropoda; class Insecta; order Lepidoptera; family Hesperiidae; genus Thymelicus; species Thymelicus lineola. The sequence continues at coordinate 23,412,250 of OZ010680.1, forward strand.
ACTCTGAGTTGGGACGTTAGGTTCTTATGAACTTAAAGTTAACTCGATACATGGGAACATTGGCTTGAAATAACATACAAGTTTATGTTACCATTTAGGTAATATAGAACAAGGTAACATAAAAGTAAAATACTTTGAATGACGCTAATTCAAGAGCTATAATGTATAACTAAATACTTTCGTAGAGCCTCCATTAAAAGACTATCTGTCGATGACAGCAGCATTAGTCAGTGTATAGATTAAACTCGTACACTTTTTTGGAGTTGAAAGACACTGTTTTTCATTATCAAAATAAGCATTTCGGTGGCTTCACCCACATACATTTTGTACATGTAAATAGGTCAAAGTGGGGTGTCATGGGTGGGTGGGGTGGGGTGTCAAAGTGGGGTGTCTAATATTATAAAGAGGAAAGATTTGATTGTTTGTTTGCATTGAACAGGCTCCGAAACTACCGAACCGTTTTGAAAAATTCTTTCACTGTAGGGAAGCTACACTATCCCTGGGTGACATAGGCTATATATATATATTTTTTTTTTACTATTTTTCCCGAAGCGTAGCGAGGGCAATTTCCTAGTCATTTATAATCTAATACACACGTATTCAATTTCCAAAAAATCTCAAGTCATTTTAATAATAATACATCTTTATTCAATAAATACATCTTTATACTTCCGTGTATCAATTATAAATCAATTATTTTCTAATACATCATTATGATTCATTTTTCTTTTTAAGCATGTTCTTCCCCAATTCTATAAGAAAACTGTAACGAGAGATCGGATCGAAATTAATAATGATAAATAAGAAAAAACAGTAAAATAGTTAAATAGAAACGGATTCAGTGATTTTCAATTTATACCTATGTATATAATTACGGTCTCTGATTTACATTCGTCTAATGGTAATCTTGGCTACGTGTTAGGAACATTTTTGTAAATACGGTTAAGTAACGCATAAAGAAATTGTACATAAGTACCCACATATGAAATACACAGATCAGTTTCGTAAAATGCATACGATATCTGTTTTTTCATTAACTACAATTTTAATACCTACTAAACATTTCTTAATAAATATATTTCCAAACATTAGGTTATAATATCTCTCTATTTCATACATCAATGGCAATCAAAATTTAAGTGTAAAATTGTAAATTGTAAATTATACAAAATAAACACAGTGGTATTTACAATTAAAATATTCATACCTAAAATATTGATAAGGAAGCTTATTTTTTATTGTAATAATGATGATGCATGATTTTGCTGTATATTTAATTCACAATAATGTATAATATTATGATATGAAATAATAGTTGAAAAATTATGGAATACATAAATAAATAAATACATAAATAAGAAACATCGGCGGAAGAGACGGATTTTATTATTAAAGAAATAGGGACTATGGGGAGACACTAAAAGTGACATAAGAACTATAATACCGAAAAGTAATTTATATTTCCACGCACACGACGTTACTCCCAACATAAAATAGTCACAGTCTTTCTTAAGTTAAAGATTTCAGCAGAATGTGAATATTATGTATCATGCCAATTTTAATACCCTTTGCAGTCCGACAAATTCGAAAAACATAACATAATTTTTAAGTAAAAAGTGCTGTTTATCACAAGTAACAAGTGTGTAATAACCCCAAGTAAATTACTATCACTAAATAAATGCTGACCAATAAAATTATGGTTCATTCCATTTAGTCCAATCGTTAGTCCTATCGTAGAATGCAAAAGAACTTCGTGGTATGAATGTTGGAATACCACCGGTTGGAATTGTATACCTACTACCATGAAAAATGTATTACCGACAAATGTGATTCATTTCATAAGTAATATAAATAAAAAAATGAGACAAGGGACACCCGGATGGAACGAAGTTCCTTTCGATTTAAGTATTGTTTTTTGAAGTGATTCAGAAAGTTAGCGTGATTCAGAAAGTTGTACAGCGCCATCTCTGTAAAACTCTCTGAATCACTTCAAAAAATATCGTACCAACATTTCGTAAGAAAATTTTCCTTCTAGCCCCCTTTCATAACGCGCGATAAGGAACTTCGTTCCAAAAAACGTAAAAAAATAACAATTAGGTATGTATTGTAAGTTCCATCGTTCATTTTGGTGCTTTTATTTTAACCTCAATTACTTTAGATTTTAAGAATAAAGCACGCCCGCTAACACTGGCATCTAACTGTAATTAGGATGCTACAATCTTAATTAGTACATTAGTACATTATCGGTACATAAAATTTAACATTTCACAAGTCAATAACAGTAGTGCTATGGGAAATGCACTGAATAAACGACAGATTTTTTTACACAATAATATTGTATTAAAATTAATGCTTATTCTTCATTTACTTTGAATCTTTATTTTGACCCACTTGGCCTTCAAGAATTAAAACCAAAAACACAGTATATTATTTTAAAGCGTACTACATATTTTTGTACATTATCGCTATATACATGAACTAGTACATTCTCGAGCACTTTGCCACACTACGACTCGCGAGTGACTGTCGGTTACTTCAGCAATGTAGTGTGAGGTTTCATAGGTCACAGTGTATATTGGAAGGTAAATGGAAAGAAATCTACTATTTTATGATGATCTTGCGGAATGTAAGTACCTAAATTATTAACTAAACTACAGACAATATTAAACAAGTAATAGCGAGAGAAGACATGAGCGTCATGACTCCCACTCGTAGGGTCAAAGACGCTTACTGAACCTACTTCTCAAAATCTCATTGATAAATACATAAATACACAAATAATAACATCATACTTACTCCTATACCTATATTACAATATAATAATTATACAATACACATTGAAGTGACCCCTTCAGATTCTCCTCATCACCAAAGAGTGAATAAGTGAGTTAATCTCTCTCTGAAACTGCCAGTCCGTTTTGAAATTTGTGCTTAATAACATTCATGAGAAAGACTATATAATAGGCTATATGGACAACAAATTGTTGCTTCAGGAATAAATCATGGTGTTGGAGTGTTTCTGAGGATTTGAAGAATCTCTCAGAGACGCTTTTCATGACTTGTTGGATTGTGGGGAGATCTAAGTCCCGTTGTAGATCGGCGTTTCTGACGCACCAGTGTGCGTCGGTCGCCCTGCGACAGAACAAGTTTTGAAGCTTGTGGGTAATATCCTTTTCTTTGGCAGAATATTTTAAATACGTTCTTTTGAACAGGAATACTTTTTTTATGGAAATAACCGGCAAACGAGCTGACGATCCACCTGATGGTAAGTGGCTCTCGTCGCCCATGAACATCAGCAACACCCAAGGCATCACTGATGCGTTGCAGACCAAGAAAGAGAGAAGAAAAAGAAAGCAAGAACTGGCTCTTAAGCCCCCAGCCGGAACACGACGAGTCGTTTGGCGGCAATTTAGCCAGATCTTCAATATCGCAGTAAATAGCTTGTGCAGTGACTGTATTATAGTATCTATTCCATTTATAGTTGTAAGAGAACTATCCATTATAGAAAGTTATACCTAATACTGATGGCGAATTTAGAATAATCCTTTGTATACTGTTATAGGGATCGCAACTTATGATTTTTAAATTACTGTTATAGGTAATTATTTTGTATTTAAATAGTAAAATGTAGATGAGTATTTGTGTTTATGTTATTGTGTGGTAAGTGTATTTGTTAGTGTATATAGGTTCAATTGTGTAAAGAGTGTAAGACATGAAGTAAAACAATGATATTATGAAATTAATAGCGATGATGTAAAGAGAAAAGAAGTATTTTCAAATGTCAACCATACTAATAAAATAGCAGTGACCAAAGATAATGTATAGCCAAGAAAAGGAAAAAAGCGGGCAAGTACGTATCAGTAGTAGGTTTCCGAAGTAGTAAGTTTATCGACTATTACTCATTAACTACTTATGCTAACGTACCCGTGATAGTTTTCCTTGTATAGTCATGTTATAACCTATTTTGAGAATTTTTTCACTTGTCCAACTCCAACCGTTTAGCCAGCAGGGGGGGGACACTTGACTCTAACCAAAATTAGCACTTTAAAGCCAAGTATTTCAAAAATAGTCTTAGAAGACCCATAATATTTTTGGAAGACCATTTCAACTACCGTTGAAATACCGTACCCCACACTATAGGGTACGCGACGAATAAAAAACTGAAAAAATGTTTTTCAATATTTTATTCTACGATTCTGGTGTTCTAATAAAAGGTCTTTACCTATGAACTTTTTATTCGAAAGCCGTATTATTTTAATTTCAAATTTAGTCATTTGTATTTAGATATATTTTTTTTTGTGAAATTGTGGTAGTGTTTGGCGCTTGGATAAACTGAAAATTCGTGCAATTTTCGAATATGCCTACGTGGTAATACCGCTGCGCAAACAACACGAAAAATTTATACGATAAGGGTTCCGATTTTACTTAGGAACCCTAATAAGGAAAGGAAGATGACAAATTAGGTTAATTTTAGCATGTTGTGTTCAGAACACTTTTATATTATGCAGATTTGGTATTCTTAGCAATCGAATTACCATAGAAATTCCTAGTTACTACGTCACGTTTGACAGTGTCATGAAAATAATGATACACTAATAACGTGAATGATGACAAAAGAGAGACCTAGTTAATAACCATACCTAAAATACAGGTAATTATCATTAATTCAAAGTATTAAGAATGTATAAAGTATTACTAAATAACTTAAAAAACTTGGTTGTACCAAAAAAGTTTCGCTACATCATAGTGTAATAAAAATTGTCATAAAATTTTCTACTTAATGCTATTAACATCTATCATTTAGTCGGCACCCTCTTCGGCTGACCTTTTCCCTTGCTGTAGAACATATCCAGGAATAAACCTGAAAATATACATTAAAAGCAATTAAACACATGCAGAATAATTTCCTTAATTTTTTTAATACATAACGTATTATATTAATTTAAGTGTCAAAGAGATGTTTATGAATAAAAATACAGTAATCCCCCCTATAACGCGGTACCCTTATAACGCGTTTTCATATTACGCGATTTCAATCCCACATATAACGCGGAAATTTCACACATACATATTCCTGTACTGTGAAATTTATAATGATTTATACAGTTCATAATTAGCTTCGCGTACCTTCGTATATGTGTCAATTATGTTATTACAAAATTAAATTATTTTATTTGTTAAATGTTAAAAGTAAATGTGATGAATCATTTATACGTAACGCGTTATACGAGGTCGTAAAAACGCGTTATATGGGAATACCCTGATAACGTGTTTACCTACCGATTTCGAAGCAATCTACCGCGATAAAGGGGGGATGTATATAGATGTACTGTATTTGAAAACAAGCTGTTGATAAAACAGCATTTGGTCATTAAAATAAACCCATATTGTGTGGATTGTTTTTGTCGCATTATTTCTCTAACAATGCGACCGTAATACGGGAAAAAATTTTTGGCACTTGCTTTTACAGAGGATGGTAAGAAACCTTTACCACAGTTCATTTTTTTAATGAGTTCTATTCCGTAACATAGACTAGGCTATTCGGTAATAGGCTGACACAAAACGAGAATAACAAAGACAAATAATCATTTAATACCAAAACTAATTTCTGTTTACTATTCATTATTTTTTAAACTAATTTAAATTAATGTTTCAATAAGAAGTAATGCCAAGTTTGTTTACCAAAGAAACGTCTAAAAAACGGACTGTACCGGACCTAGCGATTTGCATCAGAAGGTTCTCGTATGCTCGTCCGTTTTTCAGAAGGATAACCAGGAGGAGGCTGACTTGGACTCATACGAAGCCAGTTTCATCCCAAAAAAATCTTGACTATGCCTTGATAAGCGGTTTTACCTATCCTCTAATATCAGTATAAACAGCCCTCTTAGAATCTTCCCTCCCTCGAAGACCAGTAGAAAAAAGCGCAATAACGTTCTTATTATGTCCATGAGGAACGTGGATTACCATTAGGTGATTTTTTTAAATTACGATTACACACAAAATATGGTACCCAGCCGACGAAGAGGTAAAACAATGGCAGATCTCATAGGAAGAGAGCAACTGTTTCGTCATTACCGACAGACTGACGCGTGAGATGCGAGAAATGTTAGTCAGTGATCGTAGTTGTAGGAGTTTCTATACAAATGATGCTAAATCCGTTGAAAGGATTATTTTACAGATGAGAGCGCTTAGACATGAGTTTCATAAATATACATAGTTGTAATAAGCTATCTGTAACTATGTATGAGTAGAAAAAAGAACTCTGCAGTTTCTTGCTGCTTCTCCACCGGGGTTCACTCACGGTAGCGGGGTACGCTGAAGCAACGGAGTAAATTTACTTTCAAAAAGTAATAAAACTAATTTGGAATAAAAATATTTGAATTTCATGAGTTTTCGAGTGGAATAAAACTTGTGGGTTGGCTTACACAACAATTTGAGACCTGTGCTCTGATAAAGGTATCTAGGGTCAATAGTTCAATACACTTACCGCTAAACACCAATAATGCACCCAACCACTGGCGGACAATCAAAACATTGCCGAAGATGACCACTGAAGCCAGGACTGTGAAGAACTTGCGCGTGGTAGTCACCACCGAGCATGGCAGAGGTCCGAACTCAGCAACCTGCAGTCAAATAAAGGTTAGTTAAAGACATGAGTATATTAGTAGCCCGTACCCTCAGCCGTACCTTAGTTGGTAGTGGCAATGACTGCAAATCGAAGGGTTTGGGTTCGATTTCCAGCCAAAACAGACATGTCACGGATAAATGTTAATTGTTCTCGGGGCTTGAGTTTTAGTGATGCCTTAGGTGGGTTTTCCATACCACCAGCAACACAGGGAATCCCAGTAAGTTAGCATTTAACTAAAAAATCATTTTTAAAAATAATACTCTCAGCAGAGTCGATATTTATAATGCCTCATTGCATCTGTATAAGATCATAATTTCTCATAAGCCTTGGCTTACGATTTCTGATAATCTATACTTAATATTATAAAGAGGAAAGATTTGATTGTTTGCATTGAATAGGCTCCGAAACTACCAAACCGATTTGAAAAATTATTTCACTGTTGGGAAGCTACACTATCCCCGCCGGGTGACATAGGCTATATTGTATTTTTTTTTACTATTTTTTCCGAAGCGAAGCGAGGGCGATTTCCTAGTATTACATAATTATAATGTATTTGATAACCTCTTGCACCGTATGTGATGATAAAAATAAATGCATACCATGTAGAAGATAAAGAGTTGTCCGAGCGCGCCAGTCAATGCAAATGCAGCAATGTACAGCAACACATCAGGATAGTTGGATACAAATGTCACAAACTTGAATATTTCCCCGCTGACAACGACACCTATAGAAAGGATTATTGTTGACCTAAAACAGTAAAACAAGTAAAATTAAGCATGAAATAATCAAGCAACCAACAATACAGCAATGTTCTTATTATTCTTTGCACTTTCCAACGTAGAGTATTGTGGGGTATAAAATATTAATAACATTATTTTATTATTCTACCAATCATATAATGGCTGGCTACAAACCATTATCGACCGACTACTAAGCACAGGTCTCTCGTCTTGAAGGTGGCCTAGAGCATACTCCATCATGCTACTCCTGTGCGGATTAGTGGGAGGGTCAGTGGCCAACCCGAGTGTCGGAAGTTTGCATGCCTCCCGAAGGCCTAACGACAACAACCGGGATCGACGGCTTTACGTTCCCTTTGAAGCATGGAAGTGCTCAAGAAACTTTTGCCACTAGCGGTCACTCATTTAACTACCGACCGCGCCCGCTGTTGCTTAACTTTGTCGAACGCTTAGGATTGACGAAAGCCATTGGCTATGAGCGCTTCGCCACCAAATAAAATAAACTATGCAGTATATTTTTATTAGAAGAGTTATATACTCTTCTAATAAAAATCCTCAATCTAACTTTGCTACGCACTACCCATGAAACGATTACAACAATTTTTTTTTACCTAAATGATTTGAGACATTAATTAAGCATATTTTTTAGACAGCAGACGACAAATAGACGATGTGATTAAGTGTGTGTGAACTTGATATTATATTCGTAACTCTCAACACTTTTGGCAAAAGTTAAAGGCTTAACTAATATTATATTAGATATTCGCCACTTAACATATAGTATTATAAAAAGCTTTAAAACGCAATAATAATAATAATAATTTATTGACCATAAATGAGAGTACATTTAAACGAAGAGCCCTGACTCCCAGAAAAGCGTGAGCTGTGGACTGGGAGACAGTTCCTTCCCAATTCTTATGTTACAATTTTATTATAGTCTTAAAATGTAAATAAAGGTAAGAGAGAAAAAAACACTTAGTTTCTATTAAATATTAAATAATTAAACAGTAGTACCTATTTATAAAGATCTAATAACTACCTGTGTGTGTGTTTATGCAAGTTGTGAGTGTGTGTGTGTGTGTGTGTGTGTGCGCGCATGTGTGTGTGTGTGTGTGTGTGTGTTTGTTTGTTTGTGTACATATAAATAGACATTTTAAGCACAAACAATATTTTTTCGCCATAAATCGCAATAAATAAAATCGCTAGCACATATACGTAATTTCATCGTAACAAATATGAAATCAAAATGCAACTTGCAATGCTAAACTAGCCAGCCTTAATCAAAATATATTGCAAAAAAATCAATATCACATATCTGATAAAGGTAAATAAACACACAGGCATTTTTTAAACAATACAATATACATACAATACTCTATAATAATAAAATATCTTTTAATATACAGTGGACCCCCGGTAATCCGGCCCCTGTCTAATCCGGCACCCCCTGTAATCCGACATGGTCTAATTATTTATTATTGAATATTTTTTTGACAATCTTCGCTAATGCATGATTGAACAAGTTATAACTTGTAGGTACGCCACTACTCACCACTATTGTGCTCGACACGTAGGGTATTGTTTTGATTCTGATTGCTTAGTTTGAATTTGACTAATTACGTCACTTTAATGACGTTAATTTTATAATAAAACTATTGTGTTGTTTAATTTACTAAATTGGACATACTTATTGAAGTATGATTTGTACTTCAGAGTACAATATAACATATAGAATCTTATCATTGGATCTGTAATTTGTCGGATTACAAGGTACTCTTTTGTAAAAAATTCCGGACTATAGGGGGGTCTTAGGCAGTACTCTATAATCCGACAAATTCGATAGTCCGACACTGCCCTGCAAAATGTTTGTCGGATTACCGGGGGTCCACTGTACTATAAAAACATAGACATATAAAATATAAACTACTCATTTAACTTACCATCTATTAGTATTTAACATCATTGAATAAGCAGTAGGTGAAGATTCACTCTTGATACGTTCCTGAAACATACAGATAGTAAAATTAGAATTAGAACTAAGTCTCCATAAATACATAATTAAAAAGTAATTATTATATAACTGGTTTAAAAGTTGCATGCAGGATATACCTCCAAGCAATTTACCCTCCATTTAAAAAATGTGACATTTAAATGTCTTGAAATGGTAATCGCAATTTGACATCAAGCATTATATAAACCATCCGGGCCTTATCATACTGGCGGTTTGCGAGCGTTTTGAAAGCGGAACGGGCGCGCAACGAACACGCCACGTGTGCGCAGCGAAGACGACGCGGATGCATAGCGCAGACATCGCAGACGCGCGGCGAACTCGCCGTGGACACCATTTTGTTGTGTGCGTTCAGAGAGCGTATTGTACATTGCAATCACGCCACGCACAAGCGTCAAAAGCGCTGCGTATTCGCTTCACGTCCGCGACGGCGACGTCTTCGCTACGCACACGCGGCATGTATGCTGCGCGCCCATTCCGCTTTCAAAACGCTCGCAAACCGCCAGTATGATAAGGCACAAAAAGTATATCATTGTAACCAAAATAAAGCTGTTTTCTCAAAATCTAATTATTACGACGCTTACCTGAACAGCTCCCGTAAGACCATCCATAGACAATGAAAGTATTAGCATTAATTCCCCGATGCCAAAGCTCTGAGATTCATCAGTACTTTTCTTGCCTTGATCCTTGTACATAAAGAGTACCACTCCAAGGACTATAAGGAATACAAATAAATACTTCTTAACGGGATATACTTTGCGTCCAAGAAGGACTCCAAGAATCAGAACTGGTATGGGCTTAGCTGCTTTGCCGACAACCTGTAACATTTAATTACTTGTTATGTAATTTTATGTATATACTAGCAATTGCCCTCGCTTCGCTTCGGAAAAAATCTTAGGTGCTTTAGTTAACTTACATAACATACTCTTAAAGCAGCATGATCGCTCATTAGAACCACGTTACTATGAAAGGTCAATACTCGAAATAATAACAATTCGAAATTTTTAGGGTTCATACCTCAAAAGAAAAAACACGGTTCCCTTAAGATCCCTTATTAAGTTAGTGCGTTCACCATCTTGGACTTCATCGCCACTTACTATCAGGTGGGGTCGTTGTCAAGCATTAACTTATTTCATATAAAAAAAAGATCATTTACTCTATTGCCCGTCTGTTTGTTTGTATTTCAAGACCTTTTTTCTCAGGAACGCGTGAAGGTAACAAATTAAAATTAATCCAACACTCAGGTCTGCAATCCCTAGGAGCCGTGATAACGTATAATATTCTGTATCGTCAACGCCATCAAAAAACATTCGGCTAGAAGATAATTATGTCTTAGGTAAAACATAGGTTAAATAAAAAATCTTAAAACTGTGAAATTGTAAGTACCTATCACAAAAAAAAATTAAACCTATTTGCAGAACTTGATAATTTGATCGAGACCCATGTCGATACATATTACATGGAAACAACAATTTTTCAACGGCAAAGTTAAGTTTGTTCCGTTTATCTTTTCGTTATACAGCTATGTTAGGTTTTACTAAATAGTTAAGTTAGGTTCAACAACCCTAGCTCGCACTGAGCCGGTTGCTTTTACATAATAATATTATTTCATCACAGTATTTTCTAAATTTTGTGTTTCCTACGATACCCTTCTTTTTCCCATTAGTACTTAAATAACATTGAATAAATAAATTTTATGATGACGTTTGCTGATCCATCAGTATTTCACATTAGGTACCCAGACTTTAAATAATCTTAAATCAAAATTTAAAAAATTTTTTAGGAAACGCTTTTATTTCAATAATGTTTAGTTTATAAAATTAGCTACAAGTTGTGAAAATTTCAAGTCTCTACGTAAAATAGAACATAGAGAATTATGCGTCTAAAGTCTGAAAATCGTTTTTTTTTAATTTAACAACAAATAAACAATGAAAATTAGTTTAAAATATGATTTTCGTGTATTGTCATCGGAAATACACATGTCTGCCAAATTTCATCAATTTTCATTAAAGGGAAGTCATTCAAATTAACGTTACAAGATTTGATGCTCCGAAGTGAAGCTAAATAAAAGCGTTTAAAAAAGAAGTATGTAGTCTTAATTATATCGTTCCCCAAGGTACAATCTATGTCTATACCAAAACACATCAAGATTGATTCAACGATGAGAGAGAGTTAAGGTTAATTCGATGAGTTATAGTGATACCTAATGGTAATAAAGGTGCAACACATTTTCGCATTTATTACCATTGTATTGCATTGTAGTTTTGGCATATCAATAATTCGGCAAAGGGAAGATATTGCTTCACAGAAAATGAGAAAATTCAGCACTCTGCACTCTCAACACGATGTTCCTCAGGACTGCATTATAGCAGAACTACTACATCACTACTACGGAATTCTAAAAATCACGGAACACTTAGTTATTTCAAAGAACAATCCTAAGCTTGATTTAACACGCCGGAAAACGTTTTGTTTAGTGGAGTTATGTATTTTATTATCAATTATTCAATTTGTTCAATGTCTAATATTCGTACAATACTAAATTACGATTTTCAACCCCTTCCAGGGTGAAATATAAAAAATGCTAAGTTTACGTTGGACGCCATAAATAGGAAATTCATTATTTTAAAAAAGTGAATATAAAAATAGATATTGAGTTAAAAAAATACTTCAGTACCATATTCTAGCTCCATCTTGCGAAATATAAATAAACTAAGAAATGCATGTATGCCTTATTTTGTGTGAAAAAAAGGTTTTTGTAAGTTTAAAACAAATTAAAAAACTCGTTTCTCGTTTTGGTATCGTGCAAGTATCGATTTACAACTTAAAAAATCATTTATTTCGAAATCACAGACATATACTTCAATTATATTTATGTGTATTTGGATTATTGTAAATTTGTAAAAAATAACTACTCCAATGCCACACTTTGGCTCCACCTTGCAAAATATAAAAAAAAAACTAAGAAATGTATACAATGTACGTATGCCTCAATTTGTGTGAAGAAAAGGTTTTTGTATGTTTAAAACAAATCGACTCATATTTTATTTTCTCGCTTTGTTATGGAACTCTAAAAAATTGCCTTTAATTTAAGTTGAAGACTGGATATTGTAGTAAAATCCTGTTAAAATCCGTTTAGTAGCTTCAAAGATTAATGAAGACAAACAAACAGACAAACAAAAATTAAAAAGCAAATTTTTCGGTTTTGATATCGTGCTATTTATTATCGTGTGATTTATAACATGAAAAATGCAGTTATTTAGAAATCACAAACAGACATAATTATATTATGTATTAAAGGTGTATGTATTAAAGTCGTTGGTGTGAATCAACAAATACAGAGCCATCTAGTGGCCAAGATAGTACTCGATTATTTATTGCATATCGGTTACTCATACAGACTTAATTTGCGTTTTTCTACCACTTCCCAGGTGAAATTTATAAAATGCTGAAATGATATTGGAGAACATAGATACGCAAGCAATATGCTCTTAAAAACAAATTAAAAAAATAGATATCCACTCAGTAATAGGGATTTAAATTAATGAAAAAAATAACCTTTAAATGCATTTTATAGCCTTTCCATACAATATAAGTAAAATCTAAGAAATGCATGTATATCTCTTTTTGTACGGAGAATACGCTTTTAATAGTTTAAAACAAATCAGCTGATATTTTTTTATTTTTCCATACAAACCATCCCTAAGAAACCCTTTAGAATGGAACCCTAAGTCAAAGTCAAAGTCAAAGTCAAAATATTTTATTCATATAGGTATCATTGATACACTTATGCACGTCATTTTTTGGCTTTTCGGAAGGTGCTTTGTCATGGAGGAGAAGAAAAGCCTAAAGAAACTCCTCAGCACATCTTTTAAAAAAATATTACAAAAAAGATATTATCATACAAAAATTTACTATTCTGAGTGGAACTGGTTGCAGAGCTAATCATTTCCATGCGTCTTTGTCATTTAAATACTCGTTTACACTATAATATCCCTTGCCTAACAATTGTATTTTTACACGTTTTTTGAAAGATTCAATTGGCAAGTCACGTATTATTTTTGGAATTTTACTTTATTTTATTTTAGGCGGAACGAAGGCGTAACTAATTGATACATTCTTTTTGTTTGGCGATTATTAATATCAAAATTTTGTTTATACGCGTTTATATTCTTCCTTATAAAAACTACATTATTGAAGATATACTGGGAAGCTACTGTAAGTATACCTATTACCTTGAACTTTTCACGCAAAGATTCCCGAGACTTAAGTTTATAGATAGCCCTAACAGCCCTTTTTTGGAGAATGAAAATTTGTTCTATATTGGCTGCCTTGCCCCACAGCAAGATGGCATATGACATAACACTGTGGAAATAAGCAAAATTTAAAAAATTGCTTAGTTGTTAAGTTGAACACTTTGCAATATCCTAGTAAAAGTGTTGTTAAAATTCGTTCAGTGGTTTTGGAGATTAGCGGAGACAAACAAACAGACAGACAGACAAAAATTTTAAAAACTCATTTTTCGGTGTTGGTATCGTGCAAGTAACGATTTGCAACTTGAAAAAATCATTTATCTCGAAATCACAGACAGACTCTTCAATTTTATTAATATGTACCTATAGATGTATATTTTTTTTTACTGTAAAGAATAGACACTCCAGTGGTACGCTTTGGCTCCATCTTGTAAAATATAAAAAAAAACTAAGAAATGTATTTACCTATGCCTTAATTTGTGTGAAGAAAAGGAATCGATTATTTGTTGGATGTCGGTTACTACTACAGACTTAATTTGCGTTTTTTTACCACTTCCAAGGTGAAATTTATAAAATTCTGAAATTATATTGGAGGATATAGATACGCAAATAATATGCTTTTAAAAACAAAATTAAAAAATAGATATCCACTCAGTAATAGGGATTTGAATCAATGAAAAAAAGAACCTTTAAAGGCATTTTATGGCCTTTCCAAGCAATATAAGTAAAATCTAAGAAATGCATGTATAACTCTTTTTGTACGGAAAATACGTTTTTAATAGTTTAAAACAAATCAGCTGATATTTTTTTATTTTTCCATACAAACCATCCCTAAGGAACCCTTTAGTATAGAACCCTAAAATATTGCTTAGTTGTTAAGTTGAACACTTTGCAATATCCTAGTAAAAGTGTTGTTTAAATTCGTTCAGTGGTTTCGGAGATTAGCGGAGACAAACAAACAGACAGACAGACAAAAATTTTAAAAACTTATTTTTCGGTGTTGGTATCGTGCAAGTAACGATTTGCAACTTGAAAAAATCATTTATCTTGAAATCACAGACAGACTCTTCAATTTTATTAATATGTATAGATAAAGAAAATGTATTTTCTTTTTAGTTTTTTGAACACATTGACGTCTCGATCCGAACACGGAAGAAAAAGAGCAATGACGTGAATGGCGTCAAATAGAAAAGATTTTTATTATTATGTAATTGTATAATATAAGTCGTTAGAAGAGAATAAACTTTAAATGTCGTTTTTCTGATTACAGGTGAGTATTTTTAGTTATTGTAATATAGGTTTTTTTTAATTAATGTAAAGTGTATCATATGTAAAATTTAAAAAACAAATATATTTTCTGATTACAGAGAAACACATCTTTGATATATTCCTTTTATATGTATATGGCCATGGTACACTTTTGCAATATGATCGAAGGGTTTCATTGGATCGGGATCGAAGGGTGAATTAACTGTATTTACCGATCATAAACCGCTATTATTAATGAAACTTATAGGTGTACAAAGAATCAGAACTACCTTACCACCTACAAAGTAATGGCATGATAGAAAGGTGGCATCGTTCGTAAAAGAATGCATTAACGTCACATTTAATAAGTGGTCCGAATTGGGCTGATGAGCTACGGTTATTTTAGGTTTGCGAGCCGTTTGTAGAACCGACAGTTAATTGCTGCTGAGTTAGTATATGGACACACCTTTATATTACCAGGTGAATTTTTACATGCACAGAATCAGCAGGTTATTGATCAACATGTTTTTATAGAACAGTTGCGTAAAGTTATGACCAGCAAGCGACCTAAGTCACGAGCGATTAGCGATTCTCGTAAAATATTTTTTAGTAAAGATCTTATGACATGTTCTCACGTCTTTTTAAGAAATGGTGTTTAAAAAATTGCTCAGTCCTAGTACCTTTGTGCTTCAAATTGTAACATTTAAATTTTATAACTTTGTATTAAAGACTGATAAAAAATTTTTTTCAAGAAGGGGATGATTCTTGGGATGTGCCCTATTTGGTCTCTGCAGTTGCCTCCTAACACCCGTGTCTAAATTATATCTAAATCGTACCTGTACCATATAATGTAATTGGCAAAGTAAAATAGTAAAGACGACTCAACACGTTCGGACTTTAATTTCAAACTCAACACAACCTTCTGAAGAAACAGTACACATCAGTATATCAGTCTTGCATCAAGATTTTATACTGGTGACCCATAAAATCAGTACATCATAACATTGTGACCCTCAATACTTCATATAATAACAATGCATGAGCATAAAATTATTTATAAGAAATTAAACAAAGCCAAACAACATTTTATTTATGTTAATGTATTTCAAAACAGAATATAATGAATTCTGTGTTATTTTAAACCACTGCAAAATAAATAATAAAGAATTTGAAAGATCACATTTATAAAGAGTGGAATGGAACTTAGCTTGCCGGTCTTGATCTTGCCAGGTGGTCTTATTTCAATGCTACCAACATTATACCGAACTGCAGATTTAGTTCAAATATGACAATACGAGTATTACGACAAAAAGTTTCATACACCTGTTTTTTTGTGCTTGCGAGGCAACAGTTTGTTTATATCGAGTCCAAACCGAATGTACCTAGAGTATAGAGACCCGCTCTGGAGTAAAAATTTTACTGAAACTTATTTACTAATTATCTATCTTCTACAATATTGTCTCAAGTTAAAATAGCTAGTATTTAAAAAATTTGAGGAATATTTTTACCTGTGTAGGATAATTTATCCATTGTAGAGCCATATTTGATGATACCATTCCCAACAGGTATGTAAGGGCAGAAGAGAAATAGTAAATTTTCCTTGTGGTGTCTTTTTCATGTTTCCAGGATAACTGAAGTAAAATAAAAATAACAACTTTAATGATGAAAAATTAAATATGCTATAAATATAGTTGACAATGTCATGTTTATGTTATTCATAAATATTGTTAGGTAGGAAAATAAATTAAGTTCAGACAAACATACAAACATAACGTAAACATATTGCTTGAGTGATGTTATGATGATCACTGAAGTAGATAATTAGTGTGGTTAGATAGGAAGCTGTCGGTGGCAAATTTTATTGTACCTGCTTATAGTACAGAACTCAAAATTACTATCATAGATGGATAAAAATTGAAACCATAGGTAATATCAATATCATTTACGCAGTATGCTGAAATTATACATTAAAATTAGGCAACTAATAGGTTATATACAGCCAACTTGAAGTCAAAATCCTCCTTATGGCATCTTAAATCAAATCAAATCAAAATCTTTTATTCATATAGGTATCACTGATGCACTTATGCACGTCATTTTTTTAATCCACCAGCTTTTCGGAAGGGTCCTTTGTCATGGAGAAGAAGAAAAGACGTAAATAAACTCCTCAAAAACTCTTAGGCCGAAAAAGACAAGAAGTTATTATTGTTCAACAGAACTGAAATGTGTTAACCAATATTACTTAATATAGTATATGTACTTCCATATTACAGATATTATCTTACCATCAATATTTGAGCGAACACGTAGTTGACGAAACATTGAACTAGCACCAGAGACAGTGTACACGTGAATCTATCGTTGTCTCCATATTTTCCTCTAGTTATTTTCTCTTGTAACATGCCATAAATGAAATAACATACAAATATTGCACTAGCATAAAATATAAATCTAATTTCACCAGTAGTTTTAGTCATTATTGCAGATTATAGCTTCAATTCTTCTCCTAACCTTCTAGCGTATGATTTTGTTATGAAATCTAATAAATGTACGAAGTCTCAAACTAGCTCAATTTCTGTCCGTGTGTCTCACGTTAGAAAAACTTTAAATGTGCTTGGACCTAATAACGACACGTAATACTTAGGTTACAAATTGAAAGCAACTTTCAGCAACATCAGCAAATAATATTGCAACACGTAGTACCTACTAGATCATTTATCATCATTTAGGAAATCAGAGAAACAAGAACACAGATTACAGAAAGTGACAGAAACTTTGTTTACTTGACACTTGACATTGACACATTAACATGACATGACGGCGACCATGGATACATTACTCTATCTGGATCATTAACATTTTAGAGGTACCTGAAAACCTATGACGTCATATCGAAAGGATCATTTTTGTATTTTGTCCATGTTATTTATAGTCCCAGGATATACCATTCAATTGTGATTTTTATAGTGATATAAAAACATCTAAGATGAATAATTATAATTGTAATATGGATGTATCGTAATTGTGTACCTTAATTTTTAATTACTCGAAATGCAATCAATTTAATTCGGTAATTATAAAAAAATTCTAATAAAATGTACCATTTCAATATTATAATTTTTATCACCAGAAAATAGGACACAACTTTTCTAAATGTGGTCACCCTATAATTGTGAAGGACAACCGGCCTGTGATTGGTTAAATAGTCCTTCTGATGTCATCGGACGACCGCGACATGAACTTTGTCGAGGTACCTCGACAAAGTCCATCTACATAGAGTAATATATTCATGATGGCGACGCATATCTTTTATTATTTAGCATTTAGGTACACGTCAATGTTCCCGAAATTGAATGGCGAAAGATACAGTATACACGCATGATTGTCAATTTTATTAACAATGAACAATAGTTATGAAATTTTTTCATAATGATGGCACGTGTATCCTAGCTGATTGACGATTGAATGAGGAACTTCATCATAACCTACGGAGTTGTAATTTTTATTTACTCACATACCTACTTAATTACTTTACTTAAATTGTATTATATTATTTTTCAAAAGGATTACGAATCCTTTCAGTGTGCTTAGATAGAAACAGGTTATCTGCTTCACTTGCCCCGTTGCCCGTAAGCCATAACGTCGCGGCCTCGGCGAAGCGACGCGTTGTCGTGTAACGCAATGAAATAGTATGTTTTAGCGTAAAGTTATTAAATGAGCGCCATCTGTATCATTTCTGTTCAGGTACAGAATTCCGAATCGTTTCAATGTGTCTACATTGATGTGACACCAAGTTATCCACTTCACTTGTCCTGTTGCCCGTAGACCGTAACGTCGCTATCGTCATGCGAAAATGAGCCTCTTTTTATTACAATATATTTAGCGCCATCTATATTATTTTTGTTCAGCTTTGTATTCGTTGAACACATGAATAGCTGTAATTTGTGAATTATGAAATTCATTTCACACTAGGAGTCAATGACATAATAGACTTTATTATTTAGGGTGAATTGTTCAAGTGAGCGTGAAGCGTGAGCGCTAAGCCCGAAACTAGGGTTCGAAGTATCGGCCTCTGGTATCGATACTGAGTACTCGTGTGGTATCGACGGGTAAGGTATCGATACCAAGAAAGTATCGGTCCTGAAGTATCGATACTACTCAGTATCGAGTATCGAGTACTCGCGAGGATCACAGTCAGATCAGAGCTAAAAAAAAAAAAAAAGGTCGTCGACATGGCCCCATGTAAAGGTGCGCGACTTCGAATGATCTCACCATTCGAATAATCTACAACTACTAATGCACACATTCGACTTTAATATTAGTAATATACTAATGTTCATATTCGAATGACGACTACTAAATTAGTAACTAATCTAATGTTCCGTTAACACGCATTAAATACTTGACTAAGTAGTTAACTGAATTTTAAGTAAATTAATACGTGTAAGCGGACAATTTAGTAGTTAAAATTTATTAAACAAGTAATTTAGAATTCTTTCTATTTTCTCTTAAGAAAATAGAAAAAAATTTTTAAAAAAATGGAAAATAATAAAAATGTGGTTATCACTTAATACGTTTGGACAGGCACTTTTTAGTTAAAATTTATTTAAAATGTAGCAAAATGCTTAATTAATTAAGTAAGTATATTGTGAAGAATTGTATGAATTAAAGAGCTTTACTAAATTATTACTACTACTTTAAAAATTATTACTTTTAATTCAAAAATTGTTCACTTAAAATTCAGCTATCCACCTAACCACTTAACATGTATAATCGGGACTAATTGGAGTTTCGACTCGCGACGCGAGAATGAAAGGTTACTAATCATATTACTAATCCACGATTAGTACTCTGTCGAATCAAGTCAAAGCGTTTCGACTCGCGACGCGAGAATGAAAGGTTACTAATCATATTACTAACCCACGATTAGTACTCTGTGTCGAATCAAGTCAAATTAGTTACTAATTTTTATAAATCATTCGAATGAGTCGAATGATTTACTAAGTCGAATAATTCGACTGGAATCATTCAGAGTCGCGCATCGCTAGCCCCATGACACTTTCTGTTTAGTCCGAGCGCTAACACGGGCCACAGTTGATCTTTTTCCATATGAAAATACTGAAAAATACTCAGTATTTTAAAAGTACTCGATACCGACGTTTCGCATGAGTACTTGCGAGTAATTACCAGGTACGAGTATCGAGTACTCAGTATCGAGTATCGTGATCAAAAGTATCGATACCTACTCAGTATCGAAAGTATCGTTCGAACCCTACCCGAAACTATGAAGAATAACGAAAAATGCTCAAAGAAGTCTCGGGGTCGAATATTGAAAACTAAAACTGCATCATTGTACTTTTGAAAAATCAATATCTAGCCAGGATTGAACCCGTTGATTTTGAAAATAAAAATGTGTGTGTACTGTCTGACTCTTATGTACGCAAGTAAGAAGTTATACTTATATACCTCTTACTTAAAAATCTTTGCATTCGCACCTACGACCCGGCGAGCGCTAGCAATCCAAGACAACTCATAGCGAGTGTTGTGCGCCTAGTATCCCGCACCTTCATTATGTTGCTTTTTGGCTGTCGCATTGAAAATAATTTTCAAATACACCCTGTATTATTACGCCATTTGACAATGTCGATAACAAGGATCGAATTCTGGAAAGTAATGACATGGTAAAATCGATATTCCTGGCCTGGAATCAAACCCACTGAATTTGAAAAAAAAAATCCCGTATTATTACACCATTAATTCATAGTATTGCTTACAAGGATTAAATTCTGTAAATGAAAGAGCTCATTTTTTATAAAACACGTTTTAACGTGATAACGTTTATAAAGACGATGAGCCTGGGAGGCATTCACGAAAACCGAGTAACGTCACGGAAGCGCGCGCAGCATTAGAGAGAGAGGCACGCTAGACCGGCCGTCTCTCTCCCACTCAAGCGTAATCGGTCCGCTTGGAAGGTCACGAGCCACAACGCGCGCAAAGTATCGAGAAAGAGATACGCTGAATAATAATAAAACGAAATATATATCTGTAATTTAATATGTAAAATTGTAATTTTTATTTTATTTTACAATCTTTTGAAAAGAAATGATTTCTCGTAGCTCGTACGTATTATTATTATATGAAAACGAAAATCTACAATAGCGTCATCTCTGTTTATAGGTATGAACTACTTGAAAGAACTTTACACAGTACATCGACTCCGACTTTAGTTGTAGTCAAGAAAATCACAGATGTCGCGCAGCTCCTGATATTTAAAACGATTTAAACCAAATTTTCAACTCAAATATGTTTAAAATCGTATAGTTAGTATGAAATTTAATATTATAATCTAGCTAGATACGCGGGTCGCGATGGCGCGTCAAGCCATGTTCAAGCTGACACAACTGGCGAGTAGCACCGCGGCTCCGTGCGTAGGGCTTCCATTACGTTCTTACATTACATTATTTATATCATAAATTATTCTTCTACGAAATAGACGTTATCACGTAAAACCATTGTCCGTAAACCGACTTTACAGACAACCAATTTTTTTTTTATCTATTGATCCCATAACAGGCTAAATTAAAATAGAAAAGTTTAAAGTGCAGCAGTTTCTTAAAATTCACCATTTTTTGTAGGTTGGCCGTATCAGATAATTCGTCATCGGTCGCAAATAACAAAGATTTAGCAAGAAAGAACAATTAAAATTTTATTATCATTTCCAAAGGCAAAATATTTTAATATAGCAACACACGTACTTAAATGTCTCAGTCTCAAGAGTCAATCAAGTCTGTCAATAAAGCGACATAGACGATTCATTATACGTAAACTTTGTAATTTTTTTTTCCAATATGATAATTAATATACTTTACTAGACTCTACATTCTAATTTGAATATTACGATTGATATTAGATTCAATTAATTGAAACGTAAAAATATGACAATACTGAAAAATATATGATACTTATTTCAACCTTTGAAATGCCTATGAATTAAAAGTAATAAACTAAAAGTAAGGTGTTGAAAATATTTCTTTATATGCCTTGTATTATGTATCGTTTTTATGTGTCGTATCAATTTAAAGTTTTAAAGCAAATGGAACGTTACAGGACAATAATCATAATTATTGTTATAAATTGGACTCTATTATGTTTAGCAAAGGCTTTAATTCAACTTTATTAAGATTGTGACGATGCTGGCCTTGCCTTACAGCTAAGTAGGTAGTTAGTAGAGCTATGATGCAAATATGCACGAGAGAGAAGGTTATAAGTTATTTCATGTTGTTATGTATAACCTTACTCTGTCGGACTATTTCTGACTTAAGTTTACATTTCGCAAGGATATTATTATTATTGTCATCATTTTAGTAATCCGATTCTCGCTTTAATAAATAACAGTAATACTACGTTATGCATGATGTTGAAGTAACTTTGCTACCACGGTGTTGTTTTTGTGAAATTAAAGTTTAATACCGAACTTGTGAAGTTTTGAGTTTAGTGAATTTAGTAGGTAAGTTTGAATTACTTATTTGTGTGCTTGCGCAGCATTAAAAGCGACTTGCATCGAATGAGAGTTACATGAACAAGAAATCGTTAGTGTTGTAATGTTATTTTGGTCTCGACAACAATGACGCTAAAAACCGAAGGTTATGTTGTCTGTCAAATGGTGACATAATGCAATAAGTGCGGCAAATTCAACGAAGAAAACTGGAAATATTGTTAATGTTGGCATGAGTCATAGAAGTGTGAGTGTTTCAACTGTTTTAAGTACCTATTCCATACTATGTATTCAGTATTATTTAATTTAATGCTATTACGATACTTACTAAAATAAATAAACTTTTTATAGCGTTATAAGTAGGTTTTTTGGTTTATTATTTATGTGTTAAATAATTTACGTAATTTCGGTCTAGGTAGGTATAACTTGGCTAACTCAGTAAAATCTGCAGTAGAGTACGGTAGGTATTTACTTATGTGTTTTACATTTCTACAATTCAGGACCTAGCTCTCAGTACCTAGGTACATTGAATCGGTTTATAGCAAGCAACGAAAGTGGGCCAACTGGGTTGCGCCAAGAATAAACGGGAAGCTTAGCACAAGATTATACAAATGAACCGGTAGAGTCGGACACCATTATCTTCTTACAATATCTACCTACTATTGCGTAGTCTTATTTGAACAATAGATATTTTCACAGTTCAAATATGTCGGAAGTTATTTCGAATATACGAGGGTAGATTGAAAAGTTCGCGGCCTCAAGAAGGAAACAAAATAAATTATATCCAAAAATATTTTTATTTTTCAACATAATCTCCACCTAAGTCAATGCATTTTTTCCATCTGTTTTGCAAAGCTTCTATACGGGTTTTAAAAAATGATTCTTGAAGGTCCGCAAAATACTGGTTCAGTGCGGATTCATCCTCTTCATTTCACAGAAATTTCTGGCCACCAAGGTGTTTTTTTAGGTTAGGAAACAGATGAAAGTCGAAAGGTGCCAAATCAGGCGAATAAGCCAGGTAGAGCAGCAGTTTAAAACCACAAACACGAATTTGAGCCACAGTTTCGACAGACGTGTGAACGCGTGCGTTATACTGGTGAAACAACACTTTCTTTCTCAGTAATCCTGGACGTTTTTCTTTCATTTCTTCACGCAAACGACGCAGTAGGGTGCAATAGTATGCTGAGTTTATTGTTTGGCCTTTTGAAAGATAGTCCACTATTGGAACGTGGAAACACCACGTGTATCCCAGAAAACTGATGCCATCACCATGCCAGCCGATAAAATTGCCTTGACTTTCTTTGGGGTCGGTTCATCAGATTTTTTCCACTGCTTGGACTGTTGTTTGGACTCTGGCGTATAGTGATGAAGCCAGGTTTCGTCCATAGTAACAAAATGGTTCAAAAAGTCCTGCAGGTCAGCTTCAAACATCTCCGAACAGTCGCGAGAAATTGTTAGACGAATTTGTTTTTGATCGACTGAAAGCAGTCTAGGCACCCACCTAGCGGATACCTTGGAAAATCCGAGTTCATTGATAATGATGTTTTGTTTTCGCTCATATGAAATGCCTATAATGTCTGCAATCTCCCTTATAGCCCATCTGCGGTTTTCCAATATGAGATTACAGACTTTGTGGATGTTTCCTCGGTCGTAGACGTGGTAGGCCACTCTCTCTCTCATCCACGTTTAAATTCTGCTACCCATTTTTTGCACTGGTATACGATGGAGTAGATTTCCCTAATGATTTTGTCATATCATCATGGATCAGTTTCGATGTTAACCCTTTTTGAAACAAATATTTGATCACCGCACGTTGCTCAATTTTGTCCATTTTTAAAAAGCTGCATGGTTGGTCTCATTTAGCACGTTATAACAAAGAAACCACAAATAAATACTAGGGCAACACAATTTTATACTGTGACAGCCAAAGAATTCATAGACCCAATGAGGGTAATATTGTAAGTATGTATTACACGTTTGTACCTATATCAGGCCGCGAACTTTCCGATCCACCCTCGTATATAACTAGTCCAGCCATAAGTTCTGTTACAAATGAAAATGCTTTTTTTTAAATTAAGTAATGTAATATTAATAAAATTTATACCTACATATTTATTAAAGTCTCAGCAAAAAATAAAAATAAAAATTCTATTCGAAATGGCCACCTTTGGCTTTTATACAGGCCTTTAATCTGTTTGACCACGAATCTATGGATTTACGCACTGTTTCCAAGGGAAATTTCGCCACTGCTTGCTCCAAAGATTTTTTAAGAGACTCAATGTCGCCGTGTCGTTTAGAGCAGGCCATGTCCTCTAAAACTGGCCATAATTTGAAGTCTAAAGGGTTGAGGTCTGGGCTAGATGAGGGCCAGTCTTCAGCTCTTATAAAGTCCGGAACATTGGTTTCAAGCCAGGCTTGGGTAGTTTGTGCCTTGTGACCAGGTGCAGAGTCCTGTTGGAAAGTCCACGGTATATTTTATGATCCAAGACTGTATCTTGATACACTTTGGCTGAAGTTTTCACTCCTTTTTCACAAAAATGCAGTTTTGTGACTCCTTGATAAGACACGTCCCACCAAACCATCACTGACGCAGGATGATGACCACGTTGTACCTTCCCGACCACTTGAGCAGCTTCTTTAGAACTGTGAGCGTACACTTTATCATTTTGCTTATTGTAGTGTTCTTCAATCGTGAAAATTTTTTCATCAGTACAGAGGATATTTCTGTGCCTTTCACCTGCGTATCGCGACAGAAGGCGTTTTGATCGATCCACTCTCTTTAATTGTAAAGATTGATTTAGGGCATGTCCTGTATATCGACGATAAGCATCGAGCTTCAGGTCTTGTTTTATAATACGCGACAGAGTCCTAGCGGGAATCTTCATTTCTCGCGATAAGATTTTTTACTTCCTAATGGGGTTTCGACGAATTCTGGCTTTAACAGCATTAACAGCCTTTGTAGTTCTAACAGCACGCGGCCACCACGATCTTTTCTGGTCTTCGACAGACGAAGTGTTGTTGTATCTGTTGATTGTACGATATACGAACATACGGCTGATACCAAGATTTTGAAGTGTCTGGAATATGACCGACGGCTCCATACCCACTTTGTGCAAGGCGATCACTGCAATCCTATTTTCTTTAACACCCCATTCCATATTGTAAATTGATAATGAACACGAAAAAGTATGTGATATGGCGCGAAATCGAAAGAAGTTTTTAAAATAATATACGTGTTCCAAATTCAAAATAATTAAAAAGCTGAAAAAAGGAAAAGTTTTTATGTAACAGTATTTATGGCCAGACTACCTAGTCTGGCCATAAATAGCCTACCTACCTAGGTAGGCTAGGTGGATACAGTAGCCAGCTAATTTAAAAGTCCTCTATAATGATACCCGTAAAATGTTTTTCGATTGCAAATGATGAATGTGTCAAGTCACTATTTATCTATAAATATTGGTTTCTTTCCATCAGCAATAATCGATCAGTTTGTTATGAATATCGATCAACAGCAACGAATCCTCGTTATCACGTTATTTTCGTGGTCATTGTAGGTGGGTACTTATTTCCAAATGTACCACCAATTCTGTTCCAGCCATTCTTGGCTTAGCTTCTTGGATTTATGCATTTGCCTAAAGCACAAAAAACGTGAACTTCTAGTCCATCAAACTGGTCGAAAAATCGTAAACGAATATTCATTTTATATAAAATATTCATTTTATTTTATTACATCCATGTATGTAAGGCGATGATAATTGTGTTTTACTGCATTTAACCCCTTACATACATAAATAAATAAGTAAATGGTATCAAATTACTTTTGTAGCTAATAAATAGATTCGACGCGCGTTGTGGTTTTGTGCAAAGTGGTTTTGTATCTGGACCATGTCGACACAGGCAATTAATTGTAACAAATGTATTTATTTTACAAAATATTGACCCGTATTATAATATTACGTCATGCAAAATGTACGACATGGATAACTAAGCCAACTATGGTACCGGGTTCTCTGTGTTCAACTCAGTAGTCTCGGTATTGTGCTTGGGGACACGAGCGGGACAAAAATAATGTTAAATGTCCATATTTTTATCACACCAGTCTGTAATTTTTGACGACGCTGTTCAAGAACTTGTAGAGTGTGTGTTCTTGGGGACCAGTTAGGTAAGACCAACTTCGAGGGCACTTGTACAGAACTTTACCATTGTCGTTCGTAATACACTGCACTGGTTCGAAGCCGCATATTTGCTGTAAGTATATTTTTCTACGTGTTCCAAAAAAATTATGAAGTTCGTCGATGAGCAAGGGATACCGACATACATAGCATACACTATAATGTAAGAAAAGAGCGTGACCGGCAAATAATGAAAACCTTAGAAATATCAAACGGTAAAATTGTTATCAATTAGTTATAACATTGCTGTTGGATGCTTTAATATTAATATGGCATGGCATCCAATCTACACTATTGTCCATAATCACTTGCCATCTTCGTGGCATACTTTCCGTAAATTTTTTGGAACGAAGTTCCTTATCGCGCGTTGTGAAAGGGGGCTAGACGGAAAAAATTCTTACGACACTTTTTGATTCTTACGAATGATGACACTTTTTTTTGAAGTGATTCAGAGAGTTTTACAGAGATGGCGCTGTAAAACGTTCTGAATCACTTCAAAAAACAATACTTAAATGGAAAGGAACTTCGTTCCATCCGGGTATCCCTTGACACCTTTTTAGCATAGCTGCGAGGTAAAGACCTCCACGCGGTGTTCAGTTTACGAGCAAGTTCAGCTACGGTCACTGTATAGTTTGCCCCTCGTTTAATCTTCATCTACGAACAAAAATTTTCAATTGGATTGGCATCAAATGACTGTATGGACCAATGCAACACGTCAATACCATGTTCCGCCTTTAAAGCCAACTTCGGTGTTTAGAGTCGTTAGTATTTAGAAAACAGAAATAGTTGCGACGTGTATGATAAAGTATGTAATGACGATCACTAATGAATATGTAGTTAAAACAGGTAAGCGTTATTAGTCAATTAGCGGCCTATCTCTTATATTATTTTATGCAATCGGTTCCAATATACCTACCCTAAGTATACTAGGTGTATTCTGTCCCACAACATCATATCAAATCAAATTCATTTTTTGCTCGAAAGTGTTAAAGTTAAGGAATTTGCTGTAATAGCACTATAATTTATTTTACAGCAGCAAGGAGGGAAAATTACTAAAGATTGTGGATGGATAGAATAACATTGGCATCAGCTATTGATCGTATCACCCGTATCGGTAGGTGAATATATGCGATACTTTAAATACCTATAGCAAAATTAGCCGCTTGACATATAATAAAGTATAAGAATAAGTCCACTTTGATAATAATAACCCTGATTACACAGTGAGAATTATTTATCCACCAATGGCCGACGGTATACAATAAGCCTTGAGTGGCGCAAGTTAGGGGATGATGGATGATGATGATGATACGATAAGCCTATATTGCTTATCGCAAATTATCTGTAATACGTAGTACGTATAATGTATGGTTGAAAGAACTTACCTGTGAGTGAATTTTAACGGGGATTATACGAGATGTTGTATCCGAAGAGATTTAGATACCATGTATTACTCGTTCAAAATATCTGTGGACCTGGCTCAATGACGTCATGCAAACTGGAGAGATAGCAAAGAAAATCGAGACGTAAAGATTAAAAATATTATTTTGATTTGTGTGTATCTACTTTTTTGCATTTTATACAACTTTTAGGTCAGTCTGTACTTTATAGGGTTCTGTACCCAAACGATGTCAACGGGACCCTATTGCTAAGCACCGGCTGTTCGTCCAACCGTCTGTCTGCAAGCTGTGTCTTATGAACCGTAATAGGTAGACAGTTGAAATTTTCACAGAGTGTATATTTCTATTGCCGCTGTAACAACAAATAAAGAAAATAAAATAAAAAAGAAAAGAAAGAAAGAGCCGTGTTTTTTTCATTTTCAAAGAATTGGATTACTTTGAGCGTAAAATTCTGCTCTGCATTATGTATCGTCACACCTATCTTACAACACTAAATAATAATAAACAACAAGAAGCAATAAAGAACAAGAAACAATAAACAATAATGCGATTACGAAGCAAGAATAATACACGTGCGTCGGCGCTTCCTTTGCAAACGGTACTGGATAGGCGAAAACAGGGTGAGGTCCGAGGAAGCGGGAGCGGCATCGAATTCCAGCGAGGTCCACAGATAGTTTGAACGTGTTGTAGTTGTCCGCCTTAGACGTACCTCGTATAAGACTTATTACATACCTAGATGAAGAATATTCAGTTACAGTAAATCCATACTATGATATATGCTATTAATGTAATAAATGCCAAGCTGTGTTTGTTTGTCCTTTTTTCAACTCGTAACTCGTAACAGAGCGATAGTTAGGAGGAGGCTGGAGAGTAACATATGCTCCTTTTTACCGCAGTAAATCACAATCCAATTACAATCCCATGGAAATCACTCCTAACTATAATTCTTGACAATAAAATAACCGACTCCAAAATTAGGTATAACTCAAAAACTACTCGTTATTCAGATCTCGCTCAAAAAGTGGGACTACACGACAAACATCAGCTTTCAAATAAAAAAGAATCATGAAAATCGGTTCACCCAGTCGAATATTCTGAGGTAACAAATATAAAAATTACAGTCGAATTGAATAAATATCTACCTCTTCCTTTTTTGAAGTCTGTTAAAAATAAACAGAGCAACCTATACATAAAAACCGTGGGTGTACTTAGGTGTAGTCATTATAGACGAGTACTATTTGGTAATAACTAATAATCTTACAGCGTATTTTTGTCTTAATTTGTAAGTTAAAAATATGCTGACAAAATGAAAAAAGTTAAAGACATAAATAATGCCAAAACAACTGTTTGCTGTATATTGAAGTATAATGTCATAGAACAGACATCTCGAACAAAACTCTGTGTGTCCCGCCGGGAGGTTCAATTTTCAAAATTGAGCCCCGGTTCTCCTTTCAAAATTGAACGAATTCATTGAAGATTGAAGCCACGTGGCGTCAATACATTGGGACATTATAAGATGTTCGCGGTGTCGGTTCTATACGCTAGTAATAATACTTCAATGTTGCTGTACTTTATTTTTTTTACCGAATTTAGGTTAATATTTAAAAGTAGTGCAAAGATTGTTTATAATAATGCCAAATAATGTTCATTGACCATATATGAAACTACATTTCAAACGAAGAGCCCTGACTCCCAGAAAAGCGTGAGCTGTGGCCTGGCAGACCCTTCCTAATTATTTTGTTACAATTTTATTATGTTACAGTCTTAAATGTAATGTTACTAATCTCCTTTATTTAAAGTAAAATGAAGAAAAATACTAATATTAAATATTAAATACTTAAGAGTAATACCTGTTCATAAATATCAAAAATTATTTTGCGTGCGTGCATTTGTCTCGTTTAAAAAAATTAATATAATTATGTAAATAGTTAAATTTCTCCGTGCTTCCAATTAAAAGGTAGGATTGTATTCTAATTAGAGACTAATTCTAAGTTGTAAGTGTTGTTTTTGAAAAAAAAACTGATTTTAATAATGGGCCCAATAAAGTAAGTAGAGAAAATACTTTATTTGTGTGGAACTGGACTGGACTTAGAATACTCTGCTATCACTAGCTATTGAGCAATTACAGGTATCGAATCCTCGTACATTCATGCCTTAGCCTTGTTACTTGTAATCAGACTCCAGTGGGCACTACGTAGAATGTTATAGTACGCCAACGTGGTTCATGTAAACGTGATGCATAATACGTGTAGAATAACGCCTCGGCTACATAAACTTACGTACACCATTCGAAATTAAAATAATAATCTAACATTTTAACAAAAAAATAACCGACTTCAAATGAAGTACATTGTACTTTTGACATGGATGCCATTGTCAGATCTCGCTCAAATTTATGTGGGACTACACGACAAGCACCAGCTTTCGATTAAAAAAAGAATCATCGAAATCGGTTCACCCAGTCCAAAGTTCTGAGGTAACAAACATAAAAAAATACAGTCGAATTGAGAACCTCCTCCTTTTTTTGAAGTCGGTTAATAAATTGTAACGGTTATCTTAAATCCTTAATTAAATTGAGACTGTGCGTAGATAATGGCCGTTTTCAATAATCTATGGACAAGTTAGTTGATAAATAACCTCAGATCAATAAAAAAAATTTAAAAGCAAAACACCCGGCGGCATAAAATGAACTAAAAAGAAAAAACTAGCCTAGTGGTTTAGTTTGGAATGTTGTTAAAAGTATGATACAACTACAAACCCATTCTTCAACCAATCAAATCTTGTTTGTTTTTTCCCTAGCAGCACCGACTGGAACAGGAACAGGAACTGGACAGGAAATAATATTAAGTGTGTATTTTGAATTAATTGTGATTATGTTATATTATATATTGTATTATTCTGTTATTATTAGTACCTATTTTATTATTAAAATTTTAAATAATTTTGACATTAATTACGTATAATTTTTATAATTTTACATTTTAAATAATATTGTTTTGACATGTTACTAAGCTATTTTGAATTATTAATTAACTATTTTTAACTAACATATTCGTATGTCAATTAAATTGACGAAGTGTACCACTAACTACTAATTAAAACATCTTGTAAAACCTACACTTATACGAATAAATGAATTGAAATTGAAAAATTGAAATTGACTGTTAATCCTTCTACGGTGTAGTTGTTCAGTATTAGGTACTTTTAACAACCTTTTAAACTACTGGGTTTATTTTTTCTTTTTAGTCCATTTTACGCAATCGTGCTTATTGTTTTTTTAATATATTTTTTTTACACTTTTTAGTTATTATTCATTGCAATATTTCTTTACTAGGATTATAGGACTGTAAAATTCGTAATGTGATCATTTCTATAAGGGAGTTAATAAATTAGCAAGAATTATTTTTTAAAACAACTTCCAATTACTTAAATAGAAAAATTATAAGAGGGAACTAACATTTTTTTCTTTAATAGGTATTTCCTCCATCTGCTTATCTTGATAAATCTTCGCTTTCTTCTCAAATACCGCAGATCAGAACAAATAGTCCTTTAGTTCACTAGAACATTTATATCAATCAATACTACAATATTATATTATACAACAGTAAAATAAACACACTGCTATAGATAGGTAGTAGCATAGACATAGAAACAAGGTTTGAGTGATGGAATATGCAATTTATGATTTTCAGAAGAATGTAGTCTGCCATGGAATCGCAACGATAGCTTCTTTACTTTTAAGGTAGAAAAGGGTAGATGAATAATTTCAAATCCAGTACAAGAAAAGTATAATTAAAAGAACTATCTTTACCCACTTTACCATGAATGGACCGAATGTGACTAATGCATTGTTTTAGTAGTCTCAAATAATCTTCGCATTATTGCCTTCAAAAAATCAAGCCATCTGGGAGATTTCTTCGAAAAGCCTGCCAAATACGTTTGAAATATCACAAAACAATGTATGGCGAGATTGTTCCTCTTTTATAGATCTACAAAAAAGTCCGCGATGACTATATATCATAGATATATAGCCATAATAATATGTAGCAATAAATAATAATTCGAAGTATTATTTAAATGTATTAAGTTTTTTCTCAAGAAAATGACCATCGCGACTAGTTTTTCTTTAGTAGGTGTAGATTGGACAACGTTAGTCTCATAAAATAATAATGAACATGTTACAACTGGTGTAATCGTTTAACTTTCATTTCACGCGGGTCCCTAACGGACCAACTACGTACGCACAACTAGTGGTACGGTACAACTAAGTATTTCATAACCTATCCGACTTCCCAGCGCTCCAAGGGGAATAAATGAATGAAGTTACCCTTTTTTTTTTTTTTTTTTTCGGGGGGAAATCCTCATGGACTACCTCCGCCTGGGGTAAGGCGGAGGGGTGTGCCGGACTCTTACCGGCTAAAACCACCCCGGTGTCTCCTCGCACGTGCGCGCGGGGCCGCGGGAATCCACATTCTTCCGCAGCCCCACCCTAGTGCTGGCCGGGTCTATCCCGGCCTCGTCTCCTGCACGAGGTAGTGAGGTGTTGAACTACCCCGTGCATCGCCTCGGAGGCGCACGCCGACACCCGCGTGCGCCTGCGACTCGGGTCCATCGAATAGGGGGTGGGGACTTCCCCAAGTCCCTCGCCCCTGGACCCATTCATGGGGGCTGGAAAAGGGCGTTATCCGCCCTTCTCCTGCGCCCGGTGCGTCTTCTACGGCCGGGGAAGGGAGTCGAGATCTCCCTCTCCCGTTCCGCAGTTTCCTTCTGCGACATCACGTCCTCGCAGAAGGATCCCACCGCGTCCCACGACTCTGCGCTACCGACCATCCTCCGCACTATGGCCTGCAGCGACAGATCGTCTCCTACTACATTTGTGAGGACACGGCGCTGCTCCTCCCAAGCTACACACTCGGCAAGCGTGTGTTGCGCCGTGTCCTCCCCGCAATGGACGCAGTGGTGGCACCGAGCGTCCGGCTCCCTGTCTATGCGGCACAGGTACTTGCCGAAGCAGCCGTGCCCCGACAGCACCTGCGTCACCCTAAACGACAGGGAGCCGTGCCTTCTCCCGAGCCAGTCGTCGAGTACTGGCCGGATCGCCTCAACGGTAGCGAGGCCGGCGGCAGGGCGCAGAAGCCTTTGCCGCCATTCCGCCACCAAGACCTGACGGAGCTCCTCTCGGCGCAG
Organism: Thymelicus lineola; assembly: GCA_963932265.1. Classification (NCBI taxonomy): domain Eukaryota; kingdom Metazoa; phylum Arthropoda; class Insecta; order Lepidoptera; family Hesperiidae; genus Thymelicus; species Thymelicus lineola. The sequence continues at coordinate 23,445,378 of OZ010680.1, forward strand.
CGCGATCTGCCGCTGCACCAGCATCGAGCCCCGTGCCCGCTCTTCCTCGCGCCATCGATATAATGACGCGAGTACTTTCGCCTCTAGGTCCCAGGGCGGGGATCCGGCCAGGACGCAAGCCGCCTCGTAGGAAATCGTGCGATACCCGCGGATGACTCTGACGGCCATCACCCTCTGCGGTTTGCGCAGAATGGCGAGAGTGTTGGCCGTCAAATCCATTGCCCACACAGGGGCCCCATACAGGGCCATGGACCGCACGATTCCCACGTACAACCGCCTACAGGCGGCGCTCGGGCCCCCCATGTTGGGAAGCAACGTTGAAAGCGCGCCCGCTGCGCCCATCAGCTTGGGGAATGAAGTTACCCAAGCTAACATTGCAGCTGAAGGCCGAACGTCCTATACTTTATTATTTATGACATAATTTATAAAACAAATTGGACTTGTGGAGAAACTTTATTGTAAACTAGCATGACCGGCCTTGCATCGTTTCGGTTATTTTAAAGAAAAAAAAAAAAAAAAAAATGTTTTACACATATCAAAATTAATTGTATCATTTTAATTATTATAAATTCACAAGTAACAGTTTAATAAAGTTATTATAGAGTATTTTATTAATGTGTATCATTTGTAATTGTTACAGGTAATCACGTATTGTCGACAAACTTCAAATAAAAATGTCCGACAAAAACAAAAAACGTACGAATAGCTTCCGGAAAATATTTCCGAGTTTGTTTTTTTCGCATAAACCTAAGGAGAAAAGTTTGAATAAAAAAACTACTTCGGACAACCATTTTTCAAGTAAAGCAAATACTTATCAAAACCCTCGCAGCATAATTTCAAAGCAAGAAAGTTATCTTACAAACGTAGATGATAACTACGATAGGATATACGAAAACTTATCAAATGCAAACCGTTCCCAAGTAGATCAGGATATGGAATCGAACGATATTCATAGCACCCATTCATCGAGTAGTACTCTAGTTTCTGAAAACATAAAAAAGTATGCGAAGCCAGAGAATCATACAGATGTCGATCGGAATTCAAATGTAGGCTACTCTGCAAGACCACAAGTGCCACCGAAACCAAATAATGAGGTTGTTCATGCAAAGATTATTCAGAATAATAGTGGTGCACATTGTGACAATTCTAAATACCCTGATGTATATTATCATTCTATGGAAAAATTGACTAACAAAATTTCACCTTTTGACGAAATCGAAATATACAAAGCGTCACAATCTCAAACTCATCCGACATCTGTTGGTGCAGAAATTAAAAAAGTGAGCACTAAAATTCTTATTTCGCCAAAAAAAGAAGCTGAAGTGAGAACCATACAACCTATTAGAGCACGGAGTTTATCGTTTGAGAAAGATAAAACTGATGACATGATTATTTATGCTAAAAGTGAAAAGAAAACAGATGTAATTAAAAAACCATACAACTATTCAGCTCCTACATCTCCAATTGCAGTGAGTCATAAAATACCAAACATGCCTACGACCGTCTCCCCCTACGAACACATAAGAAAAACTATGTTTGAAACAGAGGAAAAAAGAAATTCATTAAGCAGATCCAGTATTCACAATAAGTCTACGCCTTCACCTACTCCACAATATATGGATCTACAAAGAATATCTTCGCCTGTGGCATCGAAAGCGACAAAAAGCGACGATTCTTTTGACAGAGAGAAGACTCGTCAAAAAGTAGAGGCTTTCTACTGGCAAAAAATTAAAGAACAGAAGGATAGAGAAGATGAATATTTCCTAAGGCAGTCTTTGAATAGTTCTCTAACAGGTTCCGCCAAGTATAATTCCAGTTATTCAAATTCAAATCGTAGTACTCCAAGCTCTCTTGCTATAGAGGCTAAAACTTGCAGTTTACCTAGACAGAGAGAAGTAGGTTTTGTATTTGATCAGCCCATATATACAGCTGCACCGTTTGTTAGGGGGTCACAAGAGAGGCGGACTGATTCATACATTATGAATCGTACTTCTAAACCAGACCAGAATATACTGTACAGGAATCCGGAAAAATATATATCAAAAACCTCTCCTTTGATAACTAGACATCAGGCACCAATTATTCAAAGAGGATCTTTGACACGAGACGTTGGACATATGAGTCAACAGATGAAGCGAGTGAGTTTTGAAGAACATTTGAAAAAAAATACGGTGTACAAAGATATGTCAAATGTCCCGACCGAACTTAAAGCTTTAAGTGATTATAATCAATCGAACAATATTGATGCAAGTGGTTTGAAATTACGTGAAAGGACACAAAAGGACCCTCCGTTGCCTCCAGTACGTACAACAAGTGTCAGCAATGCGGGGAAAAGTTACAGAATCGCGGACAATAAAAGAATTACGCATTTAGCCGCCGGAGGTTATTCACTGTGCTCAGAGTCTGAAAGTGGATCAGAAGCCGGTGAAATACAAAAGATATTGCAGAACAACGTCAATAAAGGTAAGTCCTATTATATTTTGTTCAAATTGTTATATTTGTGTGATATTTTCTGTTTAAAATGCTAAGAATTAAGAACAGCCAACTAACTGTTTCTCAGAGCATCATTTGAATTGCTTTGATTGTAAACAAAATGTCATTGCTACTGTCAGTACTGAGATATCGCCGCGGGGCTGTAGATAACTAGGTATCCCTTTGCCACTGTTTTACCATTCATACAGTTAACAGTGCTGCAAACAGTTGAATTTATTAAATTGTGGTGTGTTGAAACAAAACTAAATAAGCCATTTTCTCCGGAGCCATAATAATTGAACCAAGCGTTCAAGTTTAAGCCCTTTATCGTTACAGAACCATACGGTAGTATCACGTTTAATAAAGTCATGCAGTTGCCAACGGGCATAGACAGTTAATCGGATTGTTGTGCGGGGTGAATGAGATGGAGTTGCCAGATTTGAAACCATGTTCGTTAATTCGTTAATATCATTATAAATTATACGAATGTACATAAAAGGAATAGGACATAACGCATGTCAAATTAAAAAAATGTGCGTTATAATTAAACATGTAAAACTTTATGAAGAAATCCTAACTTCTGTTGCAACACTTGAGAATAAAATCACTTGGGACTCCGCATTACTGACCCAGTAGCTGTCATCCATAATAATACCGAGCTCACCCGCAACTCAGGCCCGCAGCAAGTACTTAAACTCGGTCGATCACTTACGATTTCCATCAAATTTTGTGAAAAAAAATTGTGAAAGATAAGAATCAAAAAAGGAAACAGTGGGTTTATTTTGTATTATTTTCTCAAAAAATATTGTTAAACTTTATGAGAAAAAATAATTCTTACAACTGTCATGCAGATTTTTTAACGACATGAAGTCTAATTTCGCTGGAAATCCTGAAAAATCATTTTCCACCTCTTAAAATTTTACTCATGTGAAATGAGAATTTTAAGTAGTAAGTGAAAAGTTATGTCATATGAGCTTGTAGCGTATTTAATAATAGTGCTTTTAAATTTTGATTAAATCTTGGAAAAATAACCAAAAATAACGGTTGCTGTGTTAAAAATATTACACCTGCTTCAATTAGAGTCCAATTGTTTTGTCTTAGCTAGTATAATACTACTATACTAGTTATTAGTATGTACTAATATTATGTATTAGTATGTACTAATAACTAGTATAGGTTGTAGGTATACGAACGGTGAATGCGTCTGTAGGCATGGCTCAATTAGAAATTAATTCAAATGATAAATAGATACACATAGGTAAGCACTCATAAGAGTCATAAGACATAAACATAATATGCATATATAAGTATAAAGAAAATTAAAAAAAAACCGCCTGCTGTCAAAAAGCCTATCATGAAATCTTTATGGTAAGCTCTTTAATTTGATACCCTATATTTATTTTTGATACTTCAAACAATATCATCTCACAGCCACCATATTTTAATTTTTTTTTATTTTGCGGATCTGGGAATGTAAATCGAAAATTTAATTCGAAGAACGTTACCAGAAAATTGAATCACAATTCAAAAGTTTTACTGCTGTAAATATGGATATCGCTGCATTCCTAGTACCGTCTGAGTCAGCCAATACCAAACTTCGGGATAAATGCAGTCGATGGAAGAAATTACAAAATAAAAGTTTGAGAGGAACTTTCTGAACACGGAGTTTTATAATTGGGACTTAGGGTGGATTACAAACGAATACGCTCCTTCAGAAATGGAAGAAAAAGGAAAATTTCCTTCATTCGTGCAACATTGAGCCTTATTTACACAGGAGTGGTTTTATCCCTGGGAGAGTTGTAGTAGAAATATTTAAGTAAATACTACCGAGAATGCATTTCCGGCGTGAAAGTCAAAATGGTTTTGGAAAGAAATAATCGCATTTAAAATAAACTATTCTGAGCCGCCACTATATCCGCTTGGAAAAAGTTGGTGCAATTTGAATGGAATTAAAGAATCACCATACAAATTCTGTACTAGTAACCGTTAGTGACTCAGAGTTGGGGCGTAAATTAATTAAAACATCGTAAATTAAATGAGATAATAATTCAGTGATACTATATCATCGAGATCACGGGCTGAAGTGGATGCCCTGCCTTAATTTTAGGACCTTTTCTTTGTCTAGTTTTAATTTTTCTAATTGTTTTTTTTTTTCTAGTTGTATTTAAAATGTATGCCAGTAAAAAGTCAAATCAAGTCGTTGGTCAGCTATTTCCATAAAAATAGGGATTTAAAGGGACACATCTTGGGATTTTAAGTAATTTCGCCACTGAACTTTATATAAATGAGGTAGGTACGCCCTAACGGTAACCCAAAACTTAACCCCGACGCGTAACCCTCGCCCAAACTGACCCATTAATATTGGCGACGACCTTCCCCTATTGTACGAGTTTGCACATGCGCAGGTCATTTTATAATGAACTTTGCATAAACAAAATCAGTGAACACAGGTTTGTTTACACGTAAAATTGTAGTTCAGTTTGGTGGTAAAATAAAAAACTAAAATTTTTATGAAAATGAAATTGTCGTTTTTCCCAGATGTGTAGTGAAGATTGTATCCATCCATCCATCGATCAACCTTTGGAGGTTTACTGCTGAACATACTCGTAGGCCTCCATTAATTTAGCGTCATATAGATTGTAAATATGTCATTAATTTATCGTTAATTAGTAACAGCACGTTACATTATTTATTGTTTGAGAGTTGTTGAATAGTGTAATATTAAGGGTCAGCTACATCATCATGACACGCTGGAAGGTTCAATAATATATAAGGCACGACGTCGTCTTGTACGCGGCCTAGTTATGCTGTTTTTTCTTTATGTATCATGTTTTATTAACAAATAGTAACGAGTCGCGGCTTCGCTTGGTAGCACTAATATAAACAAAAAAATATGTTGATCTGATCGCTACCAACACTCGCTGAGCTAATCTACAAACTTCCCGAATATTGCGTGAGAATCGGTACAAAGTCAAAATATTTTATTCCTATAGGTGTCACTGATACACTTATGCACGTCATTTTTTGGCTTTTCGGAATGGTGCTTTGTCATGGAGGAGAAGAAAAGCCTAAAGAAACTTCTCAGCACATCTTTAAAAAAATATTACAAAAAATATAATGATACAGCCGTGGAAAACAAAATGTCCCGTGAGAACTTCGTAATATTAGAAATAGAATAAGTTGGACCAAGCTCACATGGAGACATAGTAAAAGAAATACGCTTCACAATTATTAACATTGATACGTTATGGCGACACGATGTGATGTGGCTGACAATGAGCTCTTACCGCGGGGTTGTAAATATACGAGGATAATCGCTACCCTATTATCGTCGTTTATCACTGGGAAGACAGCCCTGTCACTTTCTGCGATCCGATACGTAGAGACATCTCCGATACGTAGAGACATCTCCGATACGTATAGATATAGCTACTTACTTATTATCTTTTGTTTTCATTATTAAATATTAAATTGATAGATATTTTCACCATCTTTGTCAATTAGTTATGGACTCCTTACAGCTAAATAAAGGAACCTCTCTGAGTTGGGGCGTTAGACTTCATCGCCATTTACTATTACCATAGGATTGTTGTCAAGCACTATCTTATTTCATGTAAAAAAATATTTTTTTTAATAAATAAAACTCAGTTTCAAGATTGAAATCTTCGAACTTCATCATCTATATATGTAGTATAAAAATTGAAATAGTGACTGTTACTGACTGACAGACGACGCAATGTACAGAATTTTCCTTTACAATGTGAGGGAGCTCTACGAAAGGATTTTAGAAAATGGATAATGTATAATGTAAGTGTAAAATCATGAACGGCTCAAATTGGGCGTGAAAAATTATTTAATTAGGACAAAATTTAATATCGGGGGTTATTTTTAAATTTTAATTTATTTAATTAATTTATGAACTGCACCACGCTCTACGCTCAGCACAACACAAACACAAAATTTGAAATGCTTATTTTTAAAAGTATTCATAAATTATTTAACTATCTATTCTAAAACTAACAGAATATGCTTCAATTGTGGTTGAATTTTAGACAATCAATATCGAATGTATTCAAGTACATAGATAACGAATACACGATTTAAGTCTTCCAATAGGCAATAGTACAAAACGAACTCAAGTGAACTTGTCAATTTTGCTTGTTGGTTTATAAAACCGCAGATTTGCCTTAAAAATAAATTTTGCGAGTCGAGTAACATGAATTTTGATGAGGCAAATATTGTCGAACTACTATTGAAGTGGATTTAAATTTTAATGGTTGAAGTTGTTACTACGGTAATAATAAAATATTTTGCACAATTAGCCATTTTTATTCATATTTCAACAATGTTGACACACAAATTGACCTTTTGTTTCATTCAAATTAAAGAAATTATGTTCATTTGTATTATTTCCTTTTTCTTTGAGCTTATATCCATTACCTGTATCCAGCTGAGTGATATTCATCCAAAAGAAAATAATAAAAATACACAACATTTTAAACGAATGGTGCTTATATAAAACGTAGGTCGTAGATGGTATGTAGTTGAGAATACGCTGAATCCCTCTTTTGGTCGTAGTCCAAGAGACGGTTTTCTTTTTTACGATTTCACATTTTCAGTGCTATGAAGTTACGAATGTGTATGCAGTGCAGGAACTGAAATAATCCGTTTTCGGCCACTGCTAAAATCGCACTGTTGTTGTTTTGAATACCAACTTGACATATCATTAACATAGCAGTTTTATAGCTTTTGTAAATTTACATAAGTGTAAATCACAGTAGGTATGAAATATTTAAAACGTCCTGTATTTGAAGATAAATAGTTTCAGTTACTAACGGAGACTTTAAAGTATACTTACTTAAGCCCAATTCTCGATGGAAGAATTTTTGGGTGAGGCTTATTTTAAAATTTCTTAAATATTAATATGTAGTTTCGGAGTACCCAATTAACAAAAAACAAAGCATCTTTTTTCTTCCACTTTATTAAAGTGAAACTTTTATTACATCGTCTCAAACTTTTTGGTCTGTGTGTCTCATGTCGCGTGACGGTCGGCCGCGGAGTGGGGGTAAAGTGAAAGGCGCTCGACAGCTGCGCCATATTGGCCTCGGCTGCTCTGTCGAGCGCCTTTAATACCCTAAATCTTTTAATACCCTAAATCGAATATTTATCCAAAAATTTTTAGTTAAATGTCTACAATACGAAAAAAAGTTTCACTTATACCTACCGCGGTTTCATAAAACCACACAATTGCTTTTTTTGTTAATAACTTTTGCAATTTTTTACGTGCTGGTAAACGCTTCCGAAACATTTTTCTAGACATCATTCCGAACAGAAAGAGCTAAGTATCACACGTATTTTTAAGAGCAGTATCTCTATTTTTCACCATTTTGAACTTATTGCTTAGACTAGTATTGCTAAAAGCTCCAGAGGTAACTTATAACGAAGAGCGATTTCGAGACCGTCATTAATCAACATTAAATTTTGCTAGATTTTATATGACATTTAATAATATAACAGCGCGACCCGCTGAGTGAAAACTTGAACGGATATTTATTATCGGTGGATAAATCAATATTAATTAAGAATGGATCTTTCCAGATCAATTGATTTTCACTATTAGGTCAACACCGAATTGCCGCATAGGAAAACTTTGAAGGAGCATTTATCAGCGTCGAACTTATAAATTGATTGACCCATTAGCACTCTCTGTGGATGACCGGCGCTATTAATCTTCGTCGCTTTGATAATAATTTTCTAAATACTGGAGATGCTTACGTTCTGAGCATTCCAAGGACAACCAAATTAAATTCTAATGAAATTCCTGGACCATATTAATAATGGATTTCGTCCTTATTAATAGTAATTAATAAGCATGTAATCTGACCCGGCCAAATTCTGAAATACATTTTATACTTTTATAACATAATAAGTTAAGCTTTAACAATTATTACTGGCTTAAATGTGATAAATTTCAACACATTACGATCTTTTTTCCTTCTAAAAATCTCAATATTGTAATTAGGCATGACACTGAAAGTACAAACAAAGGTTGCTTGTATTGTATTTTCATTAACAGGTTATTTCCAAATGATAAGTGTTTCAATTCTTCTAGGCCATTGTTTCAATTTACCTCAGTAAGAGGAGAGTTGTCTTCAAATCAACTTTTTATTATAATATATTGTAAAAAAGAAAAAGTGGCAGTTTTTATAATACTGACTATCTCAACTCTGTCTCCCTTACTCGTTTTAGGGTAATTTATATACTCCTCCTGGTTAGAAATATTTTTTTACGGTTAAAATATTGAAAAGAAATAATAAGCGAGCCCGTCACGTTCTTGGCCGGCAACGCGTCCATGATTATTCTAATAATAATTGAAGTCTATAGGCGAAAAACACTTGTCATCGAGCTACTCTACAGTAGCTGGTATACCACAAAAATTCTGTTATAATAATAAATAGGGAACGTCTTTTGCGGACTGTACATAAAAAGTTACAGTCAACATTCTTACCCAATTGGTAACTGTCCCAATTCTGATTTCTTAGAGTACAAGGAGTGCACAACGTATTTTATCATATTGTTCCCCGAGTTTATACAAAGGTACTTAAAGCTATATGGAATTGAATATTATAGCACATAGTACTTGTTAGCATTGCTGAGATTTCAACCCCGTTCAATTGTGAAGCTCGCTTGTTAATCTTGCTATTGAATGATCCATTTGCAGTTAGCAACCTCATCACGTCGAATTAATCTCCTCGATGTGAACCTCATGTCAATCTCGAATTAATAGCACTAACGGCCAGACACGAGTTTTTTAATTCGTGCACAGAGATATTGAGACGGTATTGGATCATTACATACTAAGTAATTGAATAAATGATAGAATGACTGGTAGAAAAGATGTATAGGGATGAAGATCATAAAAATATTTTTGTGGGAAAAAGAAGTTAGTATAGGAACGTCTCCCGACCAAGTGGACTGATGACCTAAAGAAGACAGCGGACATTCGCTGTCATCAGAAGGTTCAGGACCGGTCAGAGTAGCACAAGTTAGGGAGGCCTGTCCAGCAGTGGATGTCCAAGTTACGTTACGGATTTAAGTTTGAGCGCAGCACTTGCACCACTATTTGAATCATACAGCTGTGTCGTTCTGGTGTCGTCCAATGCAAGAGCCAAAGCAAAGCAATTGCGTAATGTAACACAAATTATAGGGTTCAATTATAGAAAGCGCAAAAGGCTGCGACGGACGTGTTTTTGTGTTTCTGAAGCTTTTTACCTTTCTACATGAATGCTGATCGGAATCTTATTTAAAAGAAAGTTAATGCATTTTACCACCCATGACTACATCGCGGCATCGCCACTTACCATCAGGTGGGATTATAGTCAAGAATTAAAGAAACATCCCACCAAAAAAATTTTCATGTAAAATGTTGCCCAAACGAGACCATATGGCACTACATCAAAAAGTTCTCAGATCTCATAAAGATCCAAGCCTATAATTCTATACGCCCTAACTATACAAGTCCTATCTTCACAACCGATTTGGAAATTGCTGAAAGTAATGGAGATAGCCTTATATTTTATCCCGTAAAAGTTCAGGGTTCAATATTGATATCCACGCGCCCGAAGCCATGGGCATCATCTAATATTATGTATCGTAATCCATCATTCTAGTTATAGGTGCACTTTATTTATATATGGTTCTATAAATGTAAATTAATTAACTAAAAATTTCGTTTCAAAACCACTCCAAGCGGGCAAAGCCGCGGGCAAAAGCTAGTAATTTAATAATACGCCATTAATTTCATCTTCATTAATTTATCCTTATATATTTCTTTTAGGATTGTGTTCAACTTGAAAAATTATATTATATTATACAAAATTAAAAAAGTAAAGTAAAACGAAAGAATTGACAGGTTGTTTAGCATTTTGGTTTAATTATTAAGTAAAAGTCATAAGCAATGTTATAAATGAAAACTAAAAATGAAAAAATAGGGTGAAACTGCTGAGGAATTCCCGTACCGGGAATCGAACCCGAGCCTCCTGGGTGAAAGCCAGGTATCCTAACCACTAGACCATACGGGATTATGATGAATTAGTTGAAATTATTGTACAGTTTGAAGCAAGTCTGTGATAAATCTATATTAATGTTATAAAGAGGAAAGATTTGATTGCTTGTTTGCATTGAATAGGCTCCGAAACTACCGAACCGATTTGAAAAATTCTTTCACTGTTGGGAAGCTACACTATTCCCGGGTGACATAGGCTATACATATTATATATTTTTTTACTATTTTTCCCGAAGCGAAGCGAAGGCAATTTCCTAGTATTTAATAAATTATATCAACTAGACACCCGCCCTGCGTTCAGAATTCGACCGTATCTAATGATATAGAGTAAGAGTACTTAAACACTACGTTTTACGTAATGAGTACAAGGGTTTGTTCACATTGAGATTTGGGGACACCCAAATAGACATAAGTATTATGCGCGTGTGTGTCAAATTCATGCTAGTGTGTGTAATATCTATACTTTTTAATATTATAAACAGGCAAAAGTTTGTAGTAATATTATCTGGATCTACTGAACCGATTTTGAAAATTCTTTCGCCAATAGGTAGCTATATTATTCCTAAGTGACAAAGACTATATAAATTATGTACATAATAATATTTAAAAATTAGCCAAAGTCATGACGACATTCGTGGAGTAGGTCGGGAAAATCCGTGCATTTTGAGAGCTTTATGTTAAATGTTGCTACAATTTACGAAGTAATTGTTCTACTCTGATGGATGCCGAGACAATGGAGATGGCTTCCCGGACAAATTAGGATTCTAATTCGGATGATATTTAGTAGAACAAAAGTTACAGTTCTGCTTTTGCTGAAGCCTGTCTACCCGTGCTTACATGAGACGATAGGTTTTTTGTAAGTTATTTTATAGCCACCCAGCATTATCTTGATAGTACATCCACCATTTTGGCTAACAATCACTTTTGATAAAAATAAACGGTACGTTTCAAATATAGTTATTTTTAAATTATTAGGCTACGTTGGGACCCAAGGCAAGTTAACAAGCGTATACTCTGCTTTTTCGTCTGCAACGTACGATGATCACTTGTCATCATGGCCACATGACTTCCTTTTGACACATGACTCTGCTCCTTTTCCGGCTGTAACAACAAAAACTTAGCACTAAGTGTGAACTGACATACCATATATGACATATTTATCAACACTAGTTGAGCAGATATTTTTATCGAGGTATTCATTAAGGGATTGTTTATAGACCAGGGCTGAACTACAAAATACACACGAAGGCAATTAGTAAATGCGTGGACGACAGTCGAATCATCCTCACGTTGCAATGTTTGGACAGGGTTGACGGCTAGGGAGTTTGAGTTTATATAGGAAGGAAAATGGACCTTTATTTTACGTAGCTAGGAAGGGATTTTTATTTTTTTCATTAAACTTGAATCACAAGCGAGTACCTATTCAACAAACACAAACCATAGTACAGTTTAATAGATATTAACGTTTTAACATTTCCTTCTATTGTCCTTATTTTAAGGCTGCTTTTTGATGTGACAATACATTTCTTTAGGGTATTAGTTTTGGGGGCAATCTATGGTATTCTGTTTGATGTATCTCAACATTTTATGTAATTATTAATTGTTTCGTTTTGACTTTAAATATCCAATTCATTCAAACTTTTTATACGTTTTTCCTTCAATAGTAAAAGCAAAACTTACGTGAGTAAGCGCATTAACTTAATCTAGGTAGATTATAATAATTTACAAATAATTTATTATTATTTCAATATGAATGAGGCTGTTCCGTAGCACCCCTAAAGTGCGGAGATAATACGACTTCCCAGGGTTGTTTATGTTTAATTGACGCTTGATTGCGATCGGGGAAAACCAGATTTGTCAGCTACTGTATATTGCCAGAGGCAGTAGTGTTGTGAGATCTTACATGACTGTGTTACATCGTACTGAGTATATACATAATACTATAAAATGTCGCAGGGAAATGAAGGGATCCGTGATTTGATCAATTCCGGGATTTGATCAAATCCCGCAAGATGATAGAATGACGACTCCGTTGAGACGTTTCAATAGAGAATTTCGGTGAAAATCACTAAGCTGCGTTAGGGAAATGATTAAATAAACTGGTAACGACGAGGATTCATTGTAATTCAAATCAACTTGTTGGTATAAAAAATATAGGTAGGACCTTAAATACTTGCGAAATGGGGAAGTTTACTATTTTATTTTATTGGATGAATTAGGTACACAATTTAAGTGAAATGAAACATACGAGTAAATGTAAAAATCATTGAAATATCTCTAAAAAATAAAAAGTTATGGGACTTCAAAGTTCCACTTGCAAGAACAATTTTGTACATGTAAGGTACTTGTGACGTGTAACCTGGACGAATACGTATGATGTGGAATTATAGATTCGACTACTATGTATAGTATTTTGTATTTACAATATCACGAAACTTCTCCACTGAAGCAGTGTTTGAGTTACGTCAGGTTACGTGTTTCTGTGTATGTTGTGAATACTGGGTAAATATTGCTGGGTATGCTGGGTAACATCAACATCGCCTATAAATACACAAATTAACTGTACACAGAATTTAGAATCCAAGCCAGTCTCGGTACAATAATACTGATTATGTTAAATATTGTTTGATTGATTTTACAGTATTTCAATCACATACATTATCTCTGTGATTGCAACGATACTCGAATACTTTGATTGCTCATTTTCGAATTTTGATATTCTAAAGTTTTTTTCATAAAAGGGACGTTGATTAATTACCAGAGGCGTTTTTAACGATTTTTCCGTCCCCACCACATGTTTTACTTAATTTAACACTATTTCCTCGTAATTTTACTGTGTTACTTGCGGCAAACAATTATGTGATATTTGCCATGAACCCCCCCCCCCCTCTCCCCATAGGTAGTAAGATTTAATAATCTTACTAGATAAGATTAAGCTCGACCCCCTCCTCCTGAAAGTCACATGTAATTAATGGATAATTTATTCATGCTACCCAGAGTTATCCACGCTGTTTAAAGAACTAGATATCAACATCAAAAATTAATACAACAATAAAAAATACCTTTTACTTGTATAACTTATAAATCAAACTTATCTTAAAGTTTGATTTGATTTCATCTTGATCATGCTCGTCATAACTTCCAGAAAGTTTTCCAGACGTCCGCGCGCGTCGGTGTTATTACGTCAATCAATTACATAGTTTCTACGCTAGAGCGCGCGATCGGAGCCATTTATCATTTGCGTCGAAAGAGTTTAATGTACTGAATGAAATGGAACTGGGACCCAAATTACAGTTTTATACGGCTTGAAATGTGGTGCTAAATCTCATTTAATAAGAGTTATCTTCTTCTTCTGTGCAAATTTGAAGTAAAAATTGACATTTTTCCTTCAAATTACTTACTTACTTCGACTTACCTTTGAGTGCTTCTTCTGTGCAAATTTGAAGTAAAAATTGACATTTTTACTTTAAACTTGCTCAGAAGAAGCACTCACAGGGAAGTCTGCCTGGCGGCTTGTGGCGATCTTATATTAAGCAACAGCGAGCGCGGTCTATAGTTGGATGTATAGTCATCCAAACACAAGCAGTCGCTTGTGGCAAAATTTTCTTACATCCTACCATATTTCAGAGAGATATGCGGGATTTCCAACCGGCATTAGTAACATTAGGAATCGTATTTATCATGCACGAGAACTTGATTCCCGGTGAGACCTCATGGACGTTCAACTCATTGCGCTTCCTTTGCTAAATGTCTGATGAAGGCTACCCAGGAAACTAGGACGCGCCAAAATTATTAATAATAAAGGAACGTATAAAAAGGGGAATTATCGCAATATTCACGAGAAAACAATGTCATGGATTGAGTTGTTTGTTGGGTGCAAATTTATCAATCCCGGGGCCCTTAGGACCTCGTGCCTGCGGGAGAAGTTTTGGTTACTCAGGGAATAACTTCTTATTCAAAAAAAAAATAATGGCATTTATCCTAAAACATACACAACAACAGTAGATATACATATATGCTTTAGAAACAATTTTAACTTTTCCTTGCGTAATTACGTAAGTTCAATTGTTTAAAAAATTTCTTGTCGAAAACGTAAAATACCTGATATTGGATTACGGCGTTAGGTATAGCCACAGAATAGATAATAGTGTATGTCTAAACTAAAATATGCTGGCTGAAACGTGCGCTGGAACACGATTTCATTCTTATCAATGTTTAATAAGAACTCGAAAAGAAAATTTAATATGCAATTTAGCTGTCTTTATGCGCCCCTTCTCTGGATGGAAGATGGAAATGTCTCTATTATAATTTAAATGTACAATGTAAATTTACTGTAGTCCTTTACTGGGGATTGTTTAGTTTTGTCGGCATTTCTTAGTCTGTTAACAAGGAAAGGGATTTTTTTTTGTAAATAGCCAACAGGAGCAGTCGGGCCATATTAAGTGATTGGACTCGCTTATGGACAAAAGTAACTCCAAAAGGATCACCGATGCATTGCTGCTCAAAAAGTCCGCAGCTCCGGCTCTGTGTAAATAGGTCTTAGGTTAGTGAAATTTACCACCTTACACCACATCTTCGCTTACCTTATCTTGCGAAACTACAATCTAGAAGTACATAAGTTAAAAAAGTATACTAAAGTAAAAAAAGTTTTGATGAAAAATTTGATCCTTTGATTGATTTAACTTGAAAAATTTGCTGTAACAACGGGGATTGCGGGATTTTGGCCACTAAATAATTTAAGTTTCACCCTTTGTACATTTAAATTTAATGCTCTAAGTAAGCAAAGTTTTCTTCAAACGTCTTTTTTCAAACGTCTCGAGTTCTATTTCAAGTTTATTTATTCAGGAGATACTTTCCTCTTGAACCTTAATGTACCATGAGGAGATTTCATTCACAGTCGCCTTCGTATTCAAATCGTGAAACCTCTTCCCTCACCTACGTGTTTCTAATACAACTTATTTCGAATATATTCAATCCTTTACTTTACCCTGACACCTCCGGGTTCGTACATACTTTAATACTTCAGTAGGTGGAGATGGCTTAGCCTAGCGTAGCCTTAGTTTGGAGTAACTTTGATTTGGCCTTAAGCCTTCCCACTGAAATTTGTCGTTTTTCTCCATGCATAATATCTTACTACAAAACAATCAACATGTAGGTATTATATGTATATTGTATTGTAGGTACGATATATAATATCTACGATATCCCACGTCACGTGTGATCCAGTAATTTGTAACCACAGTTATAATTACTGGATCTTTTCAGAGTGGATTTCTTAAAAAAATAATTGGTATATTTTTGTTTTATCCAAAAATATAATTACCATACATAAAAGGAATCCACATACCATACTTCTTCAAAATATAAAACTGTTAATTTAAGTTACCTACAGAGTTCTCGTTGACGTCATTATTTTTCGCTGCGTTAATGACATTTAGATACCACAGATTACAGTAAAATTAATTCACCACATGCTGACATATCTAATCAATTCTTTGATGAACCTTTAGGATTCGAGTCAATCCAAATAACTGACTTTCTGCTTTGAATTGAAAATGATGTTCCTTTTCTCAGGGACATGGTCTCAGGAATAACGTGACTGAGTATAATGTACGTAAAGTAAATTAGATAATACGGGTTAGGGTCGGCTAAATTAAATTAAAACCCTTCCTTCTCTCGGCATTGGACACAGTTTTGTGTCGGACAAGTCGACTTCAATGCGCGTACATATTTTGAAGGGAGTGTAATTTTATGCGTGTTTTTGCTGCTGCTTCTTATTACATTGCAAAATGGCCGAACAAATTGCTACATTGTTGCATATTGCTGACGCACTACTGATTAAACAAAAAATTTCAAAAGCATCGAAGAATATGAAATTTGACAGGGAGATTATGCTAAGGAGACGTTAGCTAAGAACGTGTTGTAACAAATGTATTTTTATATTACGTAAGCATTATTATTTTGAAAAAAGTCTATTTTCTGCAATAGGTAATATCTTTTTATCCTTTCTTACTGAAACAATGAAAGCGATAACATTGTCGTGCAAGCTTTTACTACCAGTCCTGGCACACTTCGCATTTTTGGTATGATGTTACAAGTAAGTGTCGCGTTCGACTTGTCGGGCCAATTTCAGAAGGGCTGCCACGCGCTGCGTTACCACAAAAAAAAGAAGACGAAGAAGAATGAGAGGCAACGTCTAGTTGTCAACGTCTGTTGACGATTAACGCTATGCGACCTGAATTACACTTTATTGTGTATGAGCAAGAGTCGCTATTTATTTAAATGATTTGGGGTGACTCTTCTGTACAAATAGGTACTACTAAATATTATGTAGTACTACAGAATGACATCAGCCCAGCGCGGCGTGACGTCGATTCTTCGTAGTATCAAAGGACGCCCACGCCGCCCACGTCAGGGTAGTTCAATGTACGCTTTGAATTGCTCAGTCAAGTCTGAATTGAACCACTCACCTGAAAGGGTAAAAGGTGCTAATTATATCTGTCTCAGTGAACACAATATGAATTGTTCAGTCAATTAACACGGTAATTAACGTTACGTTACGAGTAAGTCAAGTAACAACAATGTTATAAATTAGGTAGGTACCTCCTCCAAATTATTGCAGTTTTGCTTAAATTGAATAAAATGAAAACACTTTATTTCACTTAAAAACCTTCTGTTAGGCGGGCTTTTAATGCTTACACAGCATTTCTTTTATCCAACCAACAGGCTATTTATCATAGGAAAAATTTATGATCATATTAAAAGCATTCATGAAATCAATAAGTATAAGTATAGTAACAAATCTATGTTGCTAGTATATCTTCTATTCCCATATCAAGGCAGGAATTAGTGCTTTGACCTGGGCGAAAGCCAGATTGAAATAACGACAATTAATTATGTTTTAATTCAACACTTAGTGCAACATCTGTTTATAAATTACACTTTCAAGCACTTTTTACCCGACTGCGCTACGCAAAGAAGGGTAATGTGTTTATCAGTCTATGTATGTTTGTTCCTATGTGGCGATGTAGAGACTAAATGCGTCGACGGATTTTGATGATTCTCACGTCAATCCATTCGTCTCCTTGCGTGTGCTACTAAAGACATGACAATAATCAAAATTCATCACAACGACAATCAGACGTCATATTATCAAAATGAAAAAAAAATCGTTGAACTAAGTCAAACAGTTTAAGATATATAACAATGTAAAGTTGTTTAAACAACCATTCTCGTTAATTTATTAACTCCCTTAATATTATAAAATGACAACATTGTGAATTTTAACGCCTTATAATCCTCATAAAGAAGTCAATGAATCCTAGCTAAAAAGTGTAAAACAAAAAAAAACACCCGACTGCGTAAAAAAAACTAAAAAGAAAAAAAACAAGCTGTTAAAGTAATTTAATACTGACTGAATTTAAATTTTACAGGGCTCTTAAGCAAAAACAAACAAGATTTGATTGGTTGAAGAATGAGTCTCAACCATAGGTCCCAACTGTTAATCCTTCTATGGTGTAGTTTTTGATAAGAAAGGCAGAATACATATAGATATTGGCCCATAGTCGTTAAGTTGCCTAGGGTTAATTGTTTTAGGAAGTGGAATTATATACGCATTACACTAGGGGCTAGGAATACTCCAGTTGACAAAGAAGAGTCGAGTCTGAACATATTTTATGCGGGTATAATAACGTAGTAGGTACTATAGTAATATTGTAAATGTAACGTAAGTTAACTACGTATTTATGTCAAATATATTTTTTCACGACTAACAAGGAATTTGATGAGAACCAAATTTCCTCCACTCGTTAGCGCTTCAATGTAGACTCCCGTATCCCCTCGTGGTTGAGGACGCTTGAGCCTTGAAGAGTACTCCACCACGCCGCGCTGCCACAGCGCGGATTGTAGGGGAGACCAAACAAAGTGTCGGAAGTTTTGTAATTAAACAACTGATATCCGTCTAATAATCGTCTTTAATACATTATCGATGACATAATGTGCTGCTCTTTGTAGCTTGCATCCTCCAAAAAATAGAAATAATCACCGATTTAACTATTGACCGCGCCTCTATTTTAGCTCTGACCTGCGATGGAAACATACTCAACTCGTAGAAAAATACTTCATACAACGGCATACATGGCTTAGACACATAACACATAAGTACCTAAAATACACATAAATAAAACCTTTTACATTCAAAGACGTAATCAAACAGAATATTCCAGAAAGTGAAGCAAAGGATACGGGACTATACATATAAATTGAGTACAGAGCAAAGGCTTAAAAGTCGGACGCATAAATAATAAGTGTTATAGCACACGTTAGAGGTGTAGCGTTTCCCAACAGGGCAGCGTGAAGTTTGAATGAAATATCTCCGGGGGGCAGGGGCGCGACGGGAGGCGGGCGCGACGGGAGAGTGGGGTACGTTGGAATCAAACTACCCACGTTTATCGCACGGCGCATGTCATATAGTACGATTGTAACCTCGTCCTGACCTTACACCGGGAAAGGGCTATGACTCCACCCTACTAATGAAACTCGAACTCGACCTCGAAATGTTAAAACTTATTGAATATACTTATAATAATATATACACTGTCTACTTTATCAATAGCCCTCCCTCCCTAATTCCTTTATCAACAAATGTTTAGAAATGCTACGATTAAAGAGATGCAGATACGACATATAAAGACTGTTTTTCTTGCACAGGAATTCCAATAAATCAAGACACGAAAAGTCTTAAATTCATGATTTTAACATTTACACGGGCATTACTCACAGAGCCCGGGCCCGGGCATTGTGAATAATGCCCAATATTAGAGGTTAATATGATAAAGACTATGAAATTATTAAATTGCCCGGGTATTAATAAATAGAGGATACTATTTATTTCTGTTCTATTTATTCGATTCTATTTACTATCTGTAACTATAACCAACTCCACATTGTCCTGTTTGCCCTACCCTTAGAACGTAATGAAAGCCCGCGTAGGCGCGTAGGGACGAGGCGACCCGCGAGCTGAGCAGCAGGTGGTTTTTTCGGTTGCTGGAGAAGCTGAGACTGGTCAGCAAACCCGGCCAGCAAGCCGGCCAGCAAGCCGTGGCTTTAACAGCCAGGCTGGACCCTTAGTCAGTCATTTCAATATCTTTTATAGTTGTATTGTATTTGATCTATTAGTGTTCCTCTTCAAGTACCTACCTCTGATCTTGAATCTCTACCTACCTTTGACTAAAATGCTTATTACATAGTATAACTTTTGCTAAGACTGCATTTGAATTTATTTCATATTTTGGTTATTTCCTTAGTGTTCCTTGTCAGATACCTTAATCCTTCATGAATTATTTGGCAAATTGTTGAATCTCTACTAAACTTTGGTAAATGCCCTATAGTACAGTCAATAAAGTAGTTGTAGAGTGCGTGAGCGGGAACCTAAGCGAATTCTTCAGAAACTTATTCAGGGTGCTTAGGGGGATAACATACTAAATATTTTGCCATTCCAATAACATCTTCGAATTGACGACCTCTTTACGTTTGTTAAAAACGGGCATGTTTATGTTTGTGCGATTCTAAATGTAAATCTAGAATCGAATTGAATAACGGAGGTAAAGCGATGCTATAAGTTTTCAGTTTGTTACCGGCGTGGTTAGGAGGGCTAACAGGCCCACTAGATAGACTTTCTGCCTCAGACATTTGCGACCGCAACTGCGAGGCATATACCCCGTGACCGTAAATAGATAACTACACCTCTTGGAACCTCATTTACTGTAAAATTAGTTTTTTGTATATTATTTATTGACATCGCTAATACTGCATGTGGGTGGTGAATTTTAGTTTTCATGATACAAAAGTTTTTATATTTATATTAGTGCTCGTATAAGTCGATTTTTTATAGCTTTTTATATTGTATATAGATTTTTTTCTGAACCGACTGCGCCAAAAGGAAGGTTATTTACAGTCTTAATTTGATAGGAATACTGTCTAATTAAGACTATTTTGATGGTAAGATTGTTAATTAAGACTATTTTGATAGGTTATTAGTTTTTTTTTGGGGTTACTAATTAAAACTTGTATATAAGGTTTAAGATTCTTTATTTCTCAGAAGATTACAAGAAAATCGCTTATTGAGAAATTAAATAACATACAAAACATCTTTCATTAGTCAACGAGATTCGATGAGCTAATAGTACAATAATTTACTTATTACATTAATGTGGGTACTTGGTGTTGGTAACTTGTATATCGTAGGTATTGTTTCATGTCGTAGGCCTGCCAAAGCTTAATGCAGGCTGGTTCATTATTTCATTAATTAATTAATTCATTCATTTCAATAACACTACCCTTGATATCACCCAGATACGACCACGTGAAAACACAGGCGATGATGCCTTGGAGTCGTGCGAATGAAATAATGTGTTGTCGTTGGAAATAAAAACTAAATTGTATAAACCCTTATGCAACAAAGATGAAAGAATGTTTCATAATCCCGGAGAAAATCGGAATCTCAAAACTCCGAGATCGCGAAATAAGACTTTTCGTAGAAAGCATACCTTTGCTGTAGCTACATAAAATTAAATTTCCTAGACGGTTTAACCAGCCTTTTTATATTGCATAGCGGAAATTTGTATTTATTTAAGGTTATGCAAAATTTCCTAGATTTCCTATTGGCGTGTTTATTCTAATATTTCCTACCCGCGCCGAACACACCAGTGTAGTGTACATTATCAGCAGAAAGTTTGCGAGGATGTATGTATGTATGCATGTTGGTTACTCTTTTACCAAAATCTATGGAACTGATTATTATGGAATTTAGCACACAGGTAGACCATCTAGATTATGAATAGTACCCTATGTAAGGTACTTTATATCCAGGAAAATACGGATAAAGCCTGTAGACTGTAGACTGTTTACTGTGTAGACTGTTTAAGAAAAACGAAATAACCTCTTCATAATTTGCGATGTCCTAGTACTCCTAGTACATTTCTTTTTGGTTAAATTATGTAAATTACACAACAATATGTTGGTACCTGTGGTTAGTACATTAGGCGCGCGAGTTCAATGCAGTCGGGCATTCACCACCCGCTACGTCTTGCCTCGAACGCCCGGAGTGTAATGTCACTAGTGTCAAAGTAGTATTGTCTTTGATAATTATCGCGCGCATTCGTTGATGTCGATTAAGTTATATTTAAGTGTGCTTAAAAATAAAGCTTAAAAACTTATGTTTTAATCAATACTGATACCTGAAACACAGTTTCGAACTAACTCGGGTATCAGAGGCTTCATACACTTTAATGTATAAAAAATATGTCAATAAAGTATTATTATTAATACTAGCCTTGCCCCGTACCTTGTGTGGTTTCAGGATTTGATTTACACATACCAAATATCAGATCAATCAGTTAAACTCATTTTAGTCGGATTTCATTTTTTTATTAAAATTGGGTTAGTAGTTACGAGGACACGTACCCACGGGGTAACAAACATTCATATGTATGATTAAATTATGTAAAATTTTTAATTCCAATTTATCGATATATCACTAATTGATTACCTATTTGATCACGACACTGGCCGCATTTCTAACCTCTGCAGTCAACTGGCGCGTCTACTGTTGATAGTTATGATTTTCTGTTAACCATAGCCACAATAAAGAAATGGCTATAAAGTTATTTTTTTAATTATTTTAAAACGAATATCATAGCTTCTCTTACTTCACACTTCCGTCATAGACGGTAGACGATTTCTAATATTTCACTCCTGCCGCAGGCCGCAACAAGGAACTTTGTTCCACAGTGTCCCATGATACCTCTCTCTATTTGTTTTGTTGGAAATTATTATTACCTACACATGAAGAACTTTCCACAACTGTACCCTGTAGTTTGTGTTTTAGGACTGGACGATAAATTAAACATTCCCGACGTGTTTGTGGATACGCTATTATGGCTCCTCTCAGTACACGTTCGTACTTACGTACGTACGTAATAAAATGCGCTGAAAACCAAGAGCACTTTCAGGAACTCATTTAGAATGCATTCACTGTAGTGTTCGGCGAATCGAATAATTACTTATTCTTGAATACAGATAGATCTACTGTTTTATTTTTGCGATTAGCGTTCCAGCTGACTATAGTAATAGTGGACAGAAACGTGGACAAAAAAATGCCACATTCCGAGAAGTAAGAGGCTCCATTCGTCATTGATTATTCTCCATAATAAAGCAATGAATATGTCGTGCATTAATAATAGTATATCAGTGATGTCTACATCTATGGATAAATTATTTCAGATTTAAAGGATTTTTCCAAATAACTATTGTGTTTAATTCCTGTCCAGGTAATGCCGTGGTTTGTCGTAGTAAATGATGCGCAACACCAATAAAATTTGTTACAGCAAATATATATAAGGTCCGTAAATGGATACAGTTTAGCATTATCCGTTTATTTATAAATGCATTATTTGTTGATCTTACAATGTACACGTAAGGTATTCAATTCTTTTCATTCTCGTATCTGATATTTCTCTTATGCAGTCGTAAAAATACCTACCCTATTGCCCTGTTCTCCCATTGTCCCACTGTCCAGTTCTTCCACAAATAGCCATACTAATTATTT
The DNA here is from genome assembly GCA_963932265.1 of Thymelicus lineola. NCBI lineage: Eukaryota > Metazoa > Arthropoda > Insecta > Lepidoptera > Hesperiidae > Thymelicus > Thymelicus lineola. The sequence continues at coordinate 23,468,522 of OZ010680.1, forward strand.
ATGTATTATTTTTATTTTATGTTGATCATTCTTATTAGAAATTCCTACTAAGGAAGTTTTTGGCATATACATAAATAAAATAGCCTTTTATTTGTTGTCCTTTCTCATATAATTTAGCAGATACCACTTTATTTTCATTATTAAGGGTAGATGGCAACCTCGCTAGAATTTTTACAATCAAGTAATAGACCTCAATTAAGTAGTTGTAGAATCGTAACAACTTTTTCTATTATACATCGCGTCTAAACGCTTCCAAGAGGTGAAGCGGACTTCTGTTAGATGCAGTTTAATTACAGTAGCAATCAGATCTCTTGTTTACCTTACAAATGTTTGTTTTATTTTAAAGTTACAGGAAAAAGAGTTTGTTCGGAACAGAACTCAGCTACAGGTTATTGACGTAGGTGTGAATGAACTCCCAGAAAACATATTTTATTTTTAAATGCACAGCAAAATTAAAGCTTTTAAAGGAGAACCCCAGTTTCCATAGAAACTCAGGCCTAAGTAGACAAGACTGGAAATTGGCTGTTAATTAGATTATTGCAAAAAGTTCAATTTCTCCAATTTTCACGGCTGCCAGCAATGGCCAACTAAGGAAATCCTAGAACGAATCACCTTAATTATAGGTTATGATTATGTCATACTCGTGTCACAGTGCTATTTAATATGTATGTTACACTTACGTTGGCGGGTGTCTATTATAATTCTACTACTTCAATGGTTTTCACCCAAAACGAATGTCATAAAAAGGTTGTATAATAAAAGCTATTGCATATTTCAAGAGATTTTATTAGTTATCATTATAATATATTAATATTTCGTGTAGTTGTGCAGGAGGCGTTATATTTCGTTAGTACCTTGCCCAATCAAGATACCATAATATACTCATTGTAAGTATGGCCACAGCAACTTCCTGATCTTCTAAAGATGTATAGGGTACGTTATCCAGTGTTCAGGACTTATTCTGAACCTTTGTCAGTCACAAAACAGGCGATTAAGGAGTCCATATTCATATAGTATTGGTTTGCAAGAAATTGTAGCGAAACTGCGAAACACATTCACCAAAACACAAGTACGAAAGCGAATACAATAGAAAATTAAAATCACTGTGTACGTGTCGATGAGTTTCAATAGTAAATAGGACTCCAAATACGCTGAAAATATTTGATAGTAAAAATATACAAGAACACGCGTAGAAAGATGAAAGATCTATGACAAATATGACAATACAGTGGTGTTATTTATAAATACTATGGTTACCAAAATGACATTATTAGGGATTACATCATCATTGTTGTCAATCGATTAATCGATGTCAAAATATTCGAAATGTAATTTAATAAAATTAGCGTAACGATTGAATGGTAATTATAATATATTACATAGTTTTGATTTATATGGAATACGAAAATATGTAAAAAATAAATTAATATTATAATTATAATCACTAAATAATACATAAAATATATTATTATGTTCCATCAATCGATCATTATCAATCGATTCAATCGATTATAAAATCGTATGTAATGAGGTAAATACTGTGAAAACTTTTTTGCATTATTTTGTTCATTTGGCAAGAGCAGCTGAAGCTAAGATTTAAATATGTTTATCTTATAAATAAGACGAATTTTTTGGTATATAGTTTACTCTTGTCTAGTCCGATGTTCTAGCACAGATATAGCATATGGTTCGGGGCCGAAAATTGGGGATCGCCTTTCATTTTTGCACTCTCATTGTTTGGCATCAATTTATTGCGAACACAATCAACGGCATTTTACTTTCATTAACATGCGAAGATTCAAGCTGTTGTATTTTTTGTTTCTTCTATTTTTAAATGTATGTTTGCAGTTTTATAGTGGATCTAACCTTACTCGAATACTATTTGTAGCTTTTATTTAGTATTGAAAAAAACTAAAAACAGGTTTCTAGGATTTTACCAACATTTAATTAAGCTTATAATCTAGGTACCTACCATACTGTTCAAAGATTAAAAAAAAATCGCGGCCACGAGACGTCTCCAAAAAAGGATCCACCTGATGGTAAGTGGCTATCGTCGCCCATGGACATCAGCAACACCAAAGGCATCACTGATGCGTTGCTGGCCAAGAAAGAAAGAAGAAAAAGAAATAAAGAACTGGCTCTCAAGCCCCCAGCCGGTACACGACGAGTCGTTTGGCGGCTGACTCATGCTCGAGGGTGGTAGCTCTCCAGGCGATCCCCATGGGGAAATACTAATAAATCAATATTACAAATATAATACCTCGAGGAGCCCTACCACTAGCGGTTTAGTTGCCTCTTACGACACTCATCCGGCGTGGGATTGGGGTTAGTATTCTAAGCCGCTATGCGCTAGGAGCGCAGGGCTATGGCTCATGCGCTCATAGCTCTGCCGCTTGCGTCGATCTTAAGTGATCGACAGCGGGCGCGGTCGGTAGTTGGATGGGTGACCGCTAGTGGCAAAAAATTCTTGAGCGTTTCCGTGCTTCGGAGGGCACGTAAAGCCGGTTGTTATCATATGATAACAGACGTTAAGCCATGTTCCGACACTCGGGTTGGCCACTAACCCCTCCACCAATCCGCACTGGAGCAGCGTGGTGGAGTACGCTAGGCCTCCTCAAGAGGATAGACCCGTGCCCAGTAGTAATGGGTTGAAGCCATTCTAAGCCGTCGCAATACGGCACAAAATTTGTGATGGCATATTTTACGTTGCATTATTATTACGACAGGACTGTCTCTAACTTCAATCTGTCTACAACTGCTACATTCATACACTTTGCCTACGCTATCGCCAATTTACTGCTTATAGCTGGACATTCAACTTTCCGCCCATATGAGTCAGTTCTCCTTTACCTCTATACCTACTACATACAAGAAAGACCAAAATAATGATGAGTTTGAATTTTAGTTCTCGGTCTGGGAATCCTAGTGTGGGGCTGTGTGTAGTATTATTTATTTATTTTTATTGCAGACGTTCATCTCCAGAATAATATTGTAAATCCGTATTATTACAGCGCCGCTAGATACGTCGACTGAATACAACAAATATTTTGTTCCGACGTTTCTTTACAGAAGTATAGAAAATAGTCGAAGCGTTTTGTACATTATTTGTGAAGGATGTTCCAAAATTGCTTTCTTAGCGCATGTGTACTCGTATTGTAAAAGACACATGCCGAAAATACAACGATTTCAGCCGTTTCGGTCGGATGGTTGAATCAGTCAATAGAGAAAATCGATTTTATATCTTCTTACTCCATAGCACCTCAGTGGCTCGTTGGGTTACTTTTCTGGAAATAACGAGATTACTTTGTTGCAGTTGTTGCTCCATTGGGGGCTACTATGTGCTGTTAGCTAATTAAAGTGAACACGAAGTTAGAAAATCTTCAAACAAGCAAAGCACGCTCTTAGATAGTTGGGTTAATGGAGAATCATATGAGTTGAGGTTTCTAGCTATTACTTAATTTAAGGTTTAATTTCGACTATAATCTAAACTTTTAACAAAAAAGAACCGACTTCAAATGAAGTACATCTAATAAAAAAAAGAATCAACCAAATCGGTTTACCCAGTCGAAAGTACGGAGGTAACAAACGTAAAAAAAATACAGTCGAATTGAGAACCTTCTCCTTTTTTTGAAATCGGTTAAAAAGATCATTTAAAGTTAAACCACAGTTAGTTTCTCAAAATTATGCATCTTAATCCTTACCTTTTTGAAAGTTAATAATTTTCTATAGACACCTTGAGTAAATAAATACAGGCTTAAATTAATATGCTAATAAAAGTTTCAATTATATCAAAGCTTATTACCTACTTTTCATTTTTTTACATGATCATCTCTTAAAGTCATTAGCGCTCTCAAGGTGGTGTTATAGCCAGATATGCTTGTCAAGCTTGCTCAATTTGGGAAAAACTGATTTAAAATGGCTGCCTGATTTACTATTACTTAATGTCTGAAAAGAACTAAGCCTGCTACCGCTGGCTTCGCCGTAACTACCAACTTCGCAACGGAGTCGTCAACTAATGCTATTTAACTGTGTATAATGCCATTTAAATGCGCATCATCGCTATTGCACGCGTAGCCTGGCGGCATGAGTTGATCCAAGTGATCGACTCAGTGAAGCAACAGCAGACACGGTCTGTATAGTTTTGTTGAATGGATGACCGCTAGTGTCTCAATTTCCTTGAGCGGATTAGTGCTTTGGAGGGCACATAAAGCCGATGGTCCCGATTTCATTATGAGATCCTCTAGGCCACCTCAAGGGAAGAGCTTCGAGTTCAGTAGTGGGCCCAGCCAAACGCCAGAAGCCAGTCTCATACAGCAGTCTCATGAAGAAATTACGGTCTATTTAGAAGCTAGCTTAATTGTATGATTGATGAGTCTTGGTATTGTTGTAGAGTCGCGAAGTTTCTTAAAGCATTAAACTCCACCAAAGATTATATTGTATACACACCACAATACGTACCTATGTAGGAGGAACCTACTTACATACATAACTATATACAAGAAAGCTGTCTTGTCAAGAAATTTGTGAGTTGTCGAGCAGGTAATTAAAAAAGTTTCCAAATTCAAATAAAACAGTCTTTAAATCAGAAGCTCATCTAGATAAAACCGTTCAGAAATGTGACTTGCAATGATTTATTTTCTCGTTTAAAAATAAATAAACCTACTTAATCAAATTTGAATATCCTAATGTGTAATTCATAATGTTGTAGCCCGCTTAAATAGCTCATAGAAATATTTAGCCCGCGATAAAAAATGTCTGAGTGTGGCATTTTCTAGATGAGCGCATTTCACCTAGCCACTGGCTCCGGAGTGTTATAATGCATTACAAAAAGTCGACATCGACCGCATCACACGTATTGGCACAAAGCTCTCCCGGCTATCTTGCAAAAAGGGTATTTGGTCTCTCGCCAAAGCGATCGAAACCGCGAACACCGAAAGCGTCGGCCACATTGCCTCTAAGTGTAAATCTAGATGACTCAATTGCAGGATACACATAGTTCACTTGTTCATAACTCTTACTTACCTTAACATAACTGTCCTTAAATGCCACCCTGCGGTACTACTAAAGAAGTTCACATCAAAAATGCGTATTCTAGTTAAGGTAAATACGTTTATTCTGCCTTTAGAATACAATTGTGGAACCTTGCCAAAATGCAGTTTATCCCCAAAACGGGCAGTCGTGCTGATTCTGATCTTAGCTATATAAGTACATAATAGATATTTTGTATTGTTACGGAGCGCATTTTCTGATTATTAATTTAGATTCATTAGTTCAAATTTGCGATTTAAACATTTAATTAAGTATTATGTATCTTCTAATACTATTACATTCAATATTATGTTGTAATTATGGTACAACAAATTAATTTTATTGCATAAGTGAGTTGTGAGGTATTTACAAGAACTTACTCTACCCTGAGATTACCTAATCTATACCTACTTGTAATGAAGGAGCTTACACCTTTAATCAGTTTCTGAATGGCGCATAATGTCTCAAGGATTCATAAGAAAATAACTACCCACGCGTACATGGGAGTCGTGGTAAGTCGGACTTAAGGAAGCTTAGAGCTAGTTCACATGAAGTCGGACCGACAGTTTTCCCGTTTGACGACTGTCCGGTCTCGCTGTTCACACTAGGAGCTGCCGACACGACCTAATGTGACCATCGCGGCGTTCATCTGTTCACCTGCTTGTCTGTTCGTCCGTTGTGAGTTGGCTTTTGTGTACAATGGATAACAACGACGTTCTGATTGTGGTATTTGAAAAAAGATACAAAAAGGAAATATTGGATGCATACAATGACTCTATCATGCAATAATTCCATAGCATTAGTTTTTACTAAATATTATACTTCTGTCTCTTACAAAATTAATTTGACACTTCTGTATTTATTTCGCCTTCCATGATTTCTGCGTACACGCCACCGATCCAACAAGTGAGAACGGTGCAATACGAGAAGTACTGTCAATATTATGTGCTGTCCGATACAATCGTGACTATACATCCCTTTTATCTGGTCAGCGTAATGTGAACACTTGAACAGCGCAATTGAAATACCTATATATGCCAATGTGCCTCTAACATTTTTGTCGTTCCGGTAAAACTGTCGGTCTATCCTAATGTGAACCAGCTCTTATTCTTGGTAATAATACAGGTATTATAACTTTCGTAACCTTACGTTCTTTGGGTCCGGCGCTGGGTCCTTTTTACATGTTTGGAATTTCTTTGTTGATTAAAATTTGTTCCTTTAAATATTTTCAGGCAGGATTTAAATAATGCAAAACAGCACAATGTAACTTGATCGTAATGCTCATGAGTCATGACCAGGACATTGCATTTAATTGAAATATGAATATTTACTTTAATGCTGACTGTTAATGTAATGCAATCAAATGCAAAGTTTTATGTACGACAATATCGTACGAAATTTTAAGAGATTAGTTTCCGAAAATACTTTCTTAATGCTTCTCCACACTATACCTGGAAGAAACTTCTGTACATTCAGTCAGCGTTTTATTACATAAAATTTAAAGCGCAGTCTAGGAGATGTAGTTAGAAACCAAACAAATGATAAGTACCTACGTAACATATGCATTAATCCTACTTATATTATAAATGCAAAAATTTGTATATAAAGGTGTTTGTTACTCGTTCACTAAAATACTAGTGAACGAATTTTCATGAAATTTAGGACACGGGTAGAAGACCATGAACATTGTAAGATACCTACTTATTATCCCGGAAAAAGCAGGCAGAGCGCCAGTAAATAAATAAAAAGGAAACCACTTTAAAAGGTTTTCTGGTATACATTAACGATTTACCACATTATGTAAAGAACCAAGCGGATATTGTACTATTTGCTGATGATACATCACTAATATTTAAGTGTGAAAGGAATAAAGTAAATTTCGACGACGTAAATAGTGCTCTTTCGCATGTATCGCGTTGGTTCACTATCAATAATTTACTATTAAATGCAAAAAAAAACGAAATGTATAGATTTTGTGCTACCTAATGTTAAAAAAGTCAGCAAATCTCTTAAACTAAATAACGAAACATTGCATATGGAGGAATCGACGGTCTTTTTAGGGGTGACCTTAGATAGTAAACTTCAATGGGGCCCACATATAACAAATCTCGCGACAAAACTCGGTAGGGCTGCTTTTGCTGTTAGGAAAATAAGGCAGTATACAGACGTCGAAACTGCTAGGATAGTCTATTTTGCTTATTTCCACAGTGTTATGTCTTATGCCATCTTGCTGTGGGGCAAAGCAGCCAATATAAAACAAATTTTCATACTCCAGAAACGGGCAGTTAGGGCTATTTATAAACTTAGGTCTCGGGAATCTTTGCGTGAAAAGTTCAAGGAAATAGGTATACTTACAGTAGCTTCCCAGTATATCTTTAACAATGTAGTTTTTATACGGAAGAATATAAACGCGTATAAACAAAATTTTGATATTAATAATCGCCATACGAAAAGAATGCATCAATTAGTTACGCCTTCGTTCCGCCTAAGTAAAGTGCAGCGATCTTTCATAGGGCTTGGTATACATTTCTATAATAAAATCCCAAAATTAATACGTGACTTGCCAATAGAAACTTTCAAAAAACGTGTAAAGACACAATTGTTAGGCAAGGGATATTATAGTGTAGACGAGTATTTAAATGACAAAGACGCATGGAAATGACCAGCTCTGCAACCAGTTCCGCTCAGAATAGTAAATACTTTTGTATTATTATCTTTTTTTTTTTTGTAATATTTTTTTAAAAGATGTGCTGAGGAGTTTCTTTAGGCTTTTCTTCTCCTCCACGACAAAGCACCTTCCGAAAAGCCAAAAAAATGACGTGCATAAGTGTATCAGTGATACCTATATGAATAAAATATTTTGACTTTGACTTTGAAATACAACAGCATGTTCACCTTGTCTTTAAATACTTCTAAGTTTGATGCCATCACGTTTTGATTAATGACCTAAGTTTGCGCAGGGAATGTTTCGGACATCAGCTGCCATTACTTAAAGCGAACACACATTTTCTCTTGGAAACTTTGCGGAGACGGGTTGCTTTGAAAGCAAGTATAATATAATATAATTAATAATAATGCTTATATACAGCTTTATCTATGTTCGAATTACTAGCACACTGCCCAAGGCTTAACACGCATTTTCGGGGAAAATAAATAAACTATATCTTATTTTAGATCGTGGTCTACCTATGTGATGAAAATCCGTCTAAGTTTTTGCGTGAAAGAATAATAGACATCCCTCAAACATCGTAAGGAGGTAACGAACATAAAAAAAAATACAGTCGAATTGAGAACCTCCTCCTTTTTTTGAAGTCGGTTAAAAATGTTCATCTTCTATTAAGTGTCTTTTAGGGAATCTTATTACTTGTATTTATTATCTTCTTGTTTGTAGGGTATTTACATAAAAAGGCAAATGATTCTCTTTTACTTCTAAATATTGTTAACTACAAATAAAATGGAAATATTAACACGCCACTTTTATATCTATCTGTAGCTATTGAAATTTCGTGTAATTAATACGGTGTTTGACACCTGTTCATAACGATATTATATATATCATTCAAAGGCCATAGTTTGTCAATTACATCCCCAGGCTAGTGTCATTATGAAAAGCCAGGGAGTCGTAAACTGGAATTTACTGCCGTTTTCCTGGATCCTGTCCAAATCTGGTATAATGTCATTTTTAAACGCGGTACAAATCCTAGATTTAGTTGAACTTTTATACACACAATATAATAAAAAGTTTGGATTATAAGCGGTACCTTATTTTATTAACGAAAATGCGAATTTTGTGAAGCAAGTATACTGTTTAATTAGAATGTAATCTATTGAAAGGCTGCAATAGGCTACGGAATAGATTAGTCTTGCGAAATTGAATTACCAAGACCCATGTATGTATGCCACTTGCAGTTTGGTACGACCAAACCGGAACTGACACGATACAATTTTTCCTGTAATTGATTTAATAAACCATATCTAGGGCTTTACTGTATACCACAGATTAACTTATTAATTTGTTTCACTTGTTTTGTTGTCTGCCAATTTGGGTTAACCCCCAAGATATTAAGGAGAAAAGCATAATCCCAACAATGCCCTGATTAATGGATGTACACGATAAAATGCGGGATAATCTAACATAATGTATCTCATTATATTTTATTAGGTTAACGATCTCCGAGGTCGTGTCTTGAGCGAGTTGACGGACGTAATGAGTTTATAAATAATGGAAGCTGCGTAGGGCCATTACAAAAGTTTCAAACATCTAAAATCAACTAAAAGGTTTTGATGTCAGAGTATGGGTGTAGCTAGTCATGGGTTTGTCCAGTGCGTTGTGTGCCAACTATTAGTTTTAGCCGTTATGTATGTTGGTCTAACTTGTGTTTAATACACGTGTTGTTTTTACATAAAATAGTAAATATTTTACCGAAATCTACCCGAATGTTAATTGCAATAAAGTCCCAGCATGGGCACATTGTGGGTAAAAGCTTATTAATTCTCCTCTGGTAGATTCCCGTGTCATAAAATCATTACCCTCAAATTCATTTTTGAAATAAAAATAACAAACTTATTTTTGCACTAATGTAACGAGCTAGATTTAATTCTGTAAAAAAGTTATGTAAAACAAGGCTTTGGCTTCGGAAACACAAACAAAAGCCCTTCAAGTTAAATAAAGCTTTGTAACAAGGATTGTTTTCATACAGTCAAGCCGAAATCCTAAAACAACTCCGGTAACCTTATAAAAATGTTACGTGTTTGTTTAAGTAAAATGTGGCTAACACGTTTATTTCATACTTCGTTTCTTCAATTTATTTTTACTTTTCCGGCAACAGCTTTGTTACACATTCTATTGAATTAATATTTCCTTTGAAAGCAATTTTTATTTATTCTAAGTACTGTAAATATTTTAAGGAGTATAAACGTTGGTAGCAGAATTTAATTTATTTTCGTTGAAAATTTTAGGATCTGCTTTTAACAGAGATGAGTGGTTTTGTGCATTTTATTGGATATCTTTTAAAGTACAGACACTCGGGTTGGCCACTAACCCCTCCACCAATCCGCACTGGAGCAGCGTGGTGGAGTATGCTCTAGGCCTCTAAGAGTAGAGACCCGTGCCCAGTAGTGGGCCATTAATGGGTTGAAGCCAATCAACTTAAATACGCTGAAATAGTTGAGGTGTAAATAAATTAAAATAATAAAAATAAACAAAGGGGATTAAAAATTACGCAGAAGTACCAGGTTGTCTGTGTGCAGGTCAAATTTTTTATTAAAAACAAATTCATTTTATTTTTCATAATGCACAAAATTAGTTACCTAATTTATGACGTCGTTTCTCAAGAGAGAGACAGACGAATGAAAAAAGTCGGATCTACAACTACAAGGTTGAGATTTTTTACCATACTAAACCATTATACTGGAACCCATGATTGATGGGTTATAATGACTATTTAAGTTTCAACTCCAGTTAGAATGTTAAAATTTTTGGATGTAAAAAATAAAATAAAGTGGATTTGTTTATTGCTAGGCACAAAACAACAATTAACATCAGAGTGCCGATTTTAAAACGAATTCCAGTTTTTCGGACAGCCGTCCTATATCAAAAAGTTTTTTGATCGACGCGGCGTCCGAAATCGCCTGTCATTTTCAGCTAACGCCATCCAAACAACAGGTTAAAGGTAATCAATTTTTCGTCGCTCCGAGGGCAGTTTTTTCTTTTTTGATTGAAATACGTTGATGTATTGTTGTGTCATTTTTCACTATGAATCTTTTGACGTCATAGTCATTGTACTTCGGGAATAATTTTCGACGCCTTCTGTATGGATGCAATCAATAATCGTCATGAATTTTCATATCTTCGTTAATTTTAATGACCTCTTGGTGTTTTAATGACCTGTACAATTATGTCTTCTGTGTCCCTGGCCGGTGTTTGATTTTTTAAACATTTATAATAAGGATTGTGCACCCATATACTTTAGTGTCATAATTTTACAACGGTATCCGTTACACATTGTATATACGAGTATCATTTCATTTAAGAACTGTGGACTATTGTGACCATAAAATAAAATACATATACATACATATACCTATTTTGTAAATACGATTCTAATCAGTCAAATCATTCAGAACCTTCAGAGCTTATTATATGTAGTACCGATTACATAAATACATAAAAATAATATGTTAATCGCAGGTAAGTTGTTCTGCGTGTGGTGTCGGGTCCACTTTCCCGTTTGGTGCCGAGTCCACTTAAGTAGAACAGCATCCTGGCATGTGGTAAATGGCGTCTAATAGGATATTCCAGGAGATCATTTTATGACATCAATCAATCAAATCGTTTAGTTATGCAATAAATGACAGACGCATCCATTTCATGATAGCTCGATTGCGTAGTGTTCGATTTATATCGGTGCTCCGTCAGTATAATAATGGGCCGTTTATTCAGGCAGGACGAATATAACGGACTATCCACGCGGCTGCCCTCACGTAGATTTCGGAATTTAATTTCACTACAAAAATATTGCTGATGCTGATAATAAAATTCGCCAATTTTGAAGAAAGCATTGTAAAAATTCGTTTATGATTTTCTGACGGGTTTTTCTTTCTGGGCAGAAAAAATGAATCCCTTTAGGGATTTATATGAGGTTGAAAATATATTTTTACATCCATAGATTTAGAAGCGAGCCGTTTGAAAATTAGCGTTTGCTTTTCTTGACAGAAATAATGAAACACTACCTTTAATAAGCCAGTCACCACTTTGTAAGAGAATTATGAGATTTATAATGAAAAAGAAAAAAAAACATAATAAATCCTATAAATATTTATATAAATGTGAAATTTTGTGAAGATGTTTGGATGTTCAATTAAAAATTTCGTTTCGAAACCACTCTACCGCGGACGAAGCCGGGGGCAAAAGCTATTACATACATATTAACTACAAAGAAATCCACTATATTCACACCGCAGTTCTGCAAAATTCCAGATGTATGCAAGAAACATCTGGAGTTAAGGAATGTTGTTTAACTTCTGGAAATAGTCAACATGTGGTTATATTTTGTTACAGCAGTTACAGAATGTTTCCGTTCCGAGATGTGTTTTAATACTTTTGTTGCTGAATGCAGTGTTGCCAATGCTACGGCAATTACTGTGCTCTACGGCTTTCAGGCCAAAAAAATCACAAAATCCACGGCCTACGGCTGCAATCCTGTGGCCGTAGCAAATTCTACGGCTTTTCGGAAATTCTGCGGTAATTAATTAATTAATTTATACTACTTTTAGAGTATTCGACTGTTTTATGTATGACGTGCATATGGTTCGACTGCGAGTGCAACATTGTATTTTAAAGTTGTCTATGGTATGTTTTTTTGTGGACATCAAATTCACTGCCGACAGACACTGACCTTTTTTATTCCCAGGGCGAGCGCTGAACCGATAGTAAATATATTGGCAGCAGGACAAGGCCCACAGTTGATTTTTTTCCATATAAACACGGCTTTTTTTGTCTAATACTAGGAAATCGCCCTCGCTTCGCTTCGGGAAAAATAGTAAAAAAAATATAGCCTATGTCACCTGGGGATAGTGTAGCTTCCCAACAGTGAAAGAATTTTTCAAATCGGTTCGGTAGTTTCGGAGCCTATTCAATGCAAACAATCAAATCTTTCCTCTTTATAATATTAGTATAGATGTACACGGCTGTTTAAAAATTTGCATTGGCAACAAAGAAGGGTTATTCGTAGAACCGAAATAATAAATCCCGCAGCTTCGACGTCAAAACCCAGTCAGTCAGTACAGTCAGTAAAAAAGGAGGAGGTTCTCAATTCGACAGTATACCTATTTATTATGTGTGTTACCTCATAAATTTTTACTGGGTGTACCGATTTTGAGCATTTTTTTATATTCGAACGTAAGAAAAGTTTTGTTATATTCCCTTTTTTCCGTAGGCATTGCACATTACAAAACCATTTTATAAAATAAAAGTATGTCAGGCCGGGGTACGGTTGCTATTCTATTGTAGTGCAAGAAAATGTATAAGGAATGATTAATGAGTGGTTGGGAATTGATTAACATTCTCGTAGCAAAGTGAAGTAGGACGCGTAGCGCCCTACACGTATTACAGTACGGTCGACGTATATTGGCGCGTCTCAACATAGACTTTGCGAACTTTAGCGCATGTAAGGCAGAGATAGCGACACGAACATGCTGACGTGTGACTGAGACATAATACGTCGCGTAGTACCGAGCATTTATTTATTTATTTATTTATTTTTATTACAAAATCCACAGCTCAGGAAATAATATAAATGCATTTTACGAACTATCTTACAGCCAATAACGGATTTACATTTTTTAGTCTACATTTATAGATTATCACTAAGTACATCAATTAAATATAATTATTCTAGTGTGTTGAGTGTAAATAAGCATTGCCGAATTATGTTACTACGTAGCCTTCTACGCGAAGTTCAGACGCGCCAAGATACGGCGGCTGTTGTACTTTTCTACTAGCAGGTACCTACTGTTTGAAAACTATATTGCCTACCAGAGGGCAAAGTTTTCAGAACTACCCGACGTTGACTCTAGGTAAGTTTCATTAACTAAGTTGTTAATTACAGACATCTTGAAATTATCTTGAGGTACAGTTCTGAAGTTTTCTATCAGGAATGCACAAATATAAATTGGAGTTTACCCGTAATTCTCTTCAAATAACTTGGGTCTTGATTTTAAACGTTGTACCGATGCAGTTGCTATTAATTTTAGGAATTTTTAATTTCAAAAACCCAATATAATTATCATTATAATTTTAGGGGTGAGTATATTATACTACATTACTATACGTACATTAAAGCATACTCCACTACGCTGCTCTAGTGCGGATTGGTAGTAACATCGTTCTACACGGAGACTTAAGTATCAGATGTTTTTATACTACTCGAATCGGTACAAAATCAGTTATATTCTTGATACATTTACAGTTTAATACTGCACCAATATGGCTTAAGCCTTAAGCGGACTACATACCATGTAGTAGGTTCGCTTGACAGTATAGGAACATGATATTCTATTTTATCTGCACGGCTTTGATGTAACCCATGCTTAAGTTAATTGAAACCCTACACATACAGGGTACGCTTAAGCGGGTCGTCGCCAGGTTAGAATTAAAACTTTGCATGGAAAACGAGTCTTGTTACATTATTTTATATTTTAAAAACAAAAACATTGTCATACTTGGTTGAATTGGAAAATAGCAACATTTTATAAGCTCACTGCCTTCAAGATTAAGCGAATGTGTTAGAATATTCCATTTGATGCAACATTTAGAAATTGTATTTATGTTATATTTCTTCGTCCACGATGAATGCCGTGGTAACCTATAATTAAGGCAACATTTAATCCTTAAAATATTTGTCTCTTGTATTTTTGTATACCTAATGTGTGTCTTGTTGGTTATCCATAAATAAATAAATAAAAAATAAAAAAAAACACAGATAGTGATATTCTAATCCATAACTGTAGTTATCCATTCCAGTGTATTTCAATTATGCCGTTACGGACTAGACCACGTGCATACTGCATTCTGAGTAGAAAGTTAATTAAAGTTTTAATCAGGTTCCAGCTATTGCTCTTTCTGGCTTTGCAACAGATAGAATACTAGAATATAATGACTACGAGCAGCTTGCTTTTTTTTTTGCCAAGACGAGCCAAACGTTGTTTCGTTGTTTTTTTGAACCCTCATAACTTGGGTTTGGATTATACCAGATAAACAAAATTGGTGGAATGTGATGTCAACAGTGGACTTATTAAACATAAAGTTTAAATTGCATAGCTCTTATAATTTAGATGTTATTGATATCTAAAACTGTAATAATATCACTGATGATTATTAAAATTCTTTTCTACTTCAAGTCCTAGAAAGCTGAAATTTGATACGTAAGCTATTATTGGTACACAAACAACAGAAACATTATAAAACCTGATATTTTTAGCCTTTGACTCCTTAAAATAGGGGGTGGAAATTTGTATGAGACTTGGCGAAAATTTTGATACTAGAGGTCTGAAAATTCATATAAAAACTCCTTGTTATAAATACTAAAATACCAATTTCACGATTTTAAGTAAATTGCCACCCACCTTTTAAATTAACGAATGGAAGTTTGCATGGATTTTTCATATCATACTTACAAAAAGAAGTGAAATCCCACCAAACACATTTTCATATCAAATGATATCAAGAGAGATATGGCTCTACATCAAAAAGTTATCAGATCTCACATAGAGCCAAGCTTCTAACTGTACACGCCCTAACTCTACAAGCCCTACCTTCACAAAATCTACACCTTAATCAAAATATGTGGCTTGGCCGGTACTATAACAACTATAATATAACAGAAGAGTAATTAACAGTGAAAACATTTTTTGACCTTACGCCCATGTGACGGAAGCGAAACGGAATTTAAAATGTAAACATTTTTTTAATTAACTCTCAATTTTTGAATGAGAATTATAATATACTTTTAGTATTTATTACCTACATAGTAGGTGTACAATTGCTATGCTGTATCGTGAAAAAAACTACGATGTATGTAATGTATAAACTATGTATGTAATGGCATGTGCAATGGTCACAAGGGCGCAAGTACGACGGCGACAATATCGCGACCGTGCGTTTGCATCGCTTCCCAGGGGATATATCTGAACACAAAAGTCAAAAATACCTACCCATTTTCGCCGTAATATCTGAAATGATAGATTATTTAATTTCACGCCGTCAGGGATGACATCAACCAAAACGTGGTACGCATCTGTTTATTAATGGATATGCTAATCGGCACGTCTGCGTCGACACCGGTGCTGCTGCTACGAATTAGGTAATTAACTTAGAGAGGAAGGAATATATCAAACAGGATTTTTTTATAATGCAAAAGCTTCAATTACTCTAATTTTTTTATAGTTACTAGAACTAGTTAATTCTAAATATGTGTAATGTATTTATTTTATGCGTCAATAAACTTTACGATGAAAAAGAGGCCACACTAGAGCGACTGGCAAAGTTGCCTATCGTGACTAAAGTACCTCTTTCCTTACTTTACTGCACTTTTATTTTTATGACCAAAGTATTCTTGTGCTTTTATTTCTTAACACTAAGGCAGTTTTCTTGAAAACGGTACTTGATTTTGTATCTCATTTTGACAATTCTGACCCTAGCAATAAAGGTTTTTCTTAACCTATATTTTCTAATTATACTACTCTCGCTTAAATTTGAATATATTTGGTCTTTTAATTCTTTTCATTTCCTTCAATAATTTTTAATGAGTCAGCCACGATAATACCAAATTGCTCCTACTCACCCTATGAAAAATTTCATTTCATTAAATCTATTGAATGATCCACGTAACGTAAAAGGAACTATCTCTATTTGGGGGTTTGAATAAACGGTTTGTGTAAATATACACGATGGTATGCTCGGTGAAATTAGGTCTCGGTTATGGCCGAATTCTCTCATTGCCACTACTAACTCGGTTACCTGTTTGTAACTAAAGTGTAGAAGTTAGCAAATTGAAGTTTATTTTAGTAGTGGTTTGTGAATACTTTTCAGATATGCAAAGGAAAATGTTTAAAAGTTATGTGCATGTTAAAAAAACAGTGTTTTATTGTTTCGGTCAGAACAAGATATTTGAAAAATGGTCAATGCAATAATGATTTTGTATTTTTTGTATTTATTTGTATTTGATGTTTTTTGTATTTAATTTAATATTAAAGACCTAAGGACTAAAGACCTAAGGAAAACATTTTAAAAACGATGACACAAATACGAGAAATAGTACTGGAAATTAAAAACGGCATGATAAAACCTCAGACCAGCTGAATGTTTCACGGTGAAAAAACATAAATCGTCGTCTTTAGTGGGAAAATCCGTAACTTTATAGCATGCAAGTACAAAGCAGGTACCACAATAGAAACTAACCAATCAATTTCAAAATGTCGCAACCAATATCAGGGAGGAAATTGAAAACATCGCATATATAAAACCTCAAAGCATCTGTTTTATGAGCCCACGTAAAATGAATCGTAAATCGCACTGTTTTCTGTCACTTTGTAACGTTACAATATCACGCATCAATTTCGAAATTCCATTACATGAAGCAGGTATATTTATTCGTCCCTATTCTGAAATATCGGACGTGACATGTGGCGTATACATGGCATTTTTATCTCCTCAACGCATTTGAACATGAACTAAACGTAACGTAAATATAATTTATAGTACCTATTGTAAAATACTTATAAAGTCTTTGAATTGATTTAAATTCAATTCACTAAACTATTAACTGCCGATTCGTTTAGACAAACTGTTTAATAATAAAAAGGATATGAAAACGTTCTGCTACGGGTTCTACCAGTTAAATTCCAACGCATATAATAGGCTAGAGTTAAGCTACATAAAAGTATAGGTGCTTAAGCTTAAGCTGGATTAATTAAACATAAGTCTTATCCAAAATATTGTATTTTGTAGCCTTCAGGATGTTACTGCTATTGGCATAGAATAGAAATCACAGTATTTCTAAAATCATGGAAACAATCAAAACACCTGAAGGCCAGCTATTTCTAGGTATTTCCCACAAAAGTATTTCCCGTCGTCCCTAACAAACTCAGAAATATTTAATGTCTTTAATTGACTACAAAAATAAAAAGGGGTAACTTTTTAATTTTTTGGAGTAACTCCTTTACAATTGATTTTCATTTAAAAGACTTGGGTATGAAAAATGAAGAGTAAAATCTAACTCTCTCCTTTACGTTAGGTGTTATGCGTTAGGTTTTTATGCTTTAGGTTTGTAATTCGTAACAAAGAATATAGATGGTGACTGAGTTGACCATCGCAAACTAGATGGCGTTGTTACTGATTTGACGATAACGTCATGTTAAATTAAATAATTAATTAAGTATTATAAATAAATGTATCAAGCAAGATTTCAGTAATATAAAAATACATTAATTTCCTAATGTTTTATACATTTTATAATCGTTCGTAAGGAGTAAACTCCAGTCGTGTGTCGGAGGTCGGAGCTGACCGTCTTTTTAATATATAATATCATTGGCTGACACACACATTTTTTTATTAATGAATAACTTGAAGTCTTAATGAACTAAATTAAACTTTAACGAACTTAAAGCCTAAAGTTAACTAGACTAAATCCTTAATTACATTGTTTCAGATCTTTTAAAAAAACTCAAAAATCAGCTTCTGCAGGAATACCTAGCTTCAGCTAAAATTAAATCCAAACATAATATCGCTCTTCAATCGTAACTTATTATTCTATTACAAAATCTACAATTGGTACTACAACAGGAATTCACGAATCCATTTGTGGTTTCCCGTAAATGCTTTCCGTTTTAGACGCTGCAAGACTGAGATATCTGGCGTGGAATCAAAAGTACGTCAATGGTAAAACCCCAAGCTATCACAAAGCTGCACAGGAAGCGCATTGTGAATAAAACCACCCTATAAATATCGTTGCGTTGCTCTTTCCCCGTAGCGCAGTGAACAAATTTCCGACCAATCTATTTGAGTATCCGTTGCTACTGTGAATCTGGGGATAGAGGTATGTATTTTTAATGGTCATACTTGATCGTTGTATCTTTAATCTGAGGTTGTATAGTAACTTGCGATGGTAGAAGGATGCAATTTGGCATGGTTATACTCGTACATTTTACTAAAACTTCAAAATCATAGAAATAAAAACATTTAAATAAAAAGTCGAACCGCCTCCAAACTTGAAAAAGTGAAAAATAATTTAATGAAAAAACCCGAGCAAGTGCGTGTCAGGCAACGCGCAATATAGGGTTCCGAAGTAGTAAGTTTATTGACTATTACTCATTAACTAGTTATGCTAAAATAGATAATACCAACGTAAGAAACAGATGACAATTTAGAATAATTTAAAACTATGTTGATCATATAGAAAAACTATGATATTATCGGGCTTGTCTCAGAAATGTGTGAACACCTTTCGGTTTTAATAATTATTACCATTATTAAATTGAATTGTCAAACCAAATTGTCAATGTCAGACGTAACGGGAACAAGTCGTAAAATTATGTCGAATGTCAAGGGCTTCTGCTATCGAAGTACCTTGTTCTTATTTATTTTTACGACATTCTTATCTATCATTTCAATTGTACAAGATATTGTAAAACATGGTTAGGATGTAAATATAAAAAAATACTATTCGAAATTAATCTTAGTTGAAAATTTAGTTAGAAGCTCAATAAACTGTGCTGGTGGCTATAAAAGTCGCTGGAAAACCAGCATTATTTCCTAAGTTTATTATGCTGACCCCGTCTCGTGATACTATCTGGTGTAATCGATAAACCGCGCTCCGTTTCCGAAGAAAAACTTAATACTATTTTCTGTTACTATTATTATTGCCACATGGCTCCATCATTTATTACTTATGTTTAGCCTGACTGCTAAAGTCTAGTATTAGGTTTACATATTCATTCATACATTCGGCCAATGGAGATGTAAGCGTGTGGGGAGCGTGGGGTGTTCGGGGGAAACCCATTCACCCTCAATACCGGGAAGTTGAGGGTCAATGCATTAGCAAAGTACACACACCCGTACTATAATTATTAGGTTATGATGTGAAACGTGTAATTCGGCGCGTCAACCGTTTACCCGGGTCTCACGCCACTTTCACTCTCCGATGACTTCCCACCCGGTTCAATTTCCTCTCTCTCGCATTGCAGGGCTTCCTATAAATGCAGTATGTTGTATTTATTTATTAATTTATTTAAACTTTTAAACCTTACAACAATTTAAAAGGTACAAAGATGGACTTAATGCTAAAAGCATTCTTAACCAGTCAACCTTCGGGAAATAAGAGAAACATCGATGGCGGTTGATGATCGTTGTATGTATGCTTCATATTAGGAAAAAATCTACATTTAACAAATGGCTGCCTAGTATTTCTTAGTAAAGACAATGCAACAAAACGGCATATGTATCGCAAAATTAATGATTTATTTGATAGAACGACGGCAAATTAAAATCATTTAGTGTAATTAATACAGTTCTATATTCAGATTACTTTCGCCAAAACCTATCTCATATTCGGCATTCTTACCCTATACATTACATAGTATACAAATACGACCTCAATGAGTCTACTCATTTGGAAATAGCACAAAAATTCTAAACAATACAATTAGAGGGAGTAAGTACATGTTCTTCTGATGAATATCAAACTGGTAACAACATTCGTATTCAATCATTGAAATTAAATGGATCTACACTGAACAAGTAGGTTGATTGCCTATAAATTCAATTAAAATGCATGACGTAGCTCTTTCAATAATCTAGTTATCAATCTAACCGATAACTAGGTTATTGAAGACGAGGAAGCGAAATTGTTGAGCCGAATCGTGTTTGTAAAGCCTTGTTTGTGTTGCGTACCGCCGCCACATCCTAAAGGTGAGGCCAAACGAGCGTATTTTTTGAGCTGTCAGTCGGGAAAAATGAGCCTCGTGCATTCGATTTCATACTAAAGTCCTGTTCATACTTAAGTTTCCAAAAGTACCACACGGCGACGCAAAATGTTGACGTTTAGAAGTGACATTTATGAAACCGACTCATTTTACGGGACTCACAACTCAAAAAATACGGTCGTTTGGCCTCGCCCTTGGGGAATGGGCGGAATTGAATATGTCAGAAATCAGAAGAATTTTTCATTTAATTTTCATAAACAACAATTGGCTAATCTAAGATGACGGCTGATAGGGAAGTGTGGAAGAGGAAACATATTGCGCCGACCCCAAATAAAATTGGGAAATGAGCAGGATGATGATGAATTTGCTTCATTATGTGTTATTATATGATTCGTTTAAAATAAAATTTTCTAATATTTCTACAGATAATGGTTCTAGCATTAAGCCTCTCGTTGTACCAATTTCTATGGTATAATACAATAAATAAATATAGCCCAAACGATGTAAAGATCAATATCCTTTTAGTCAAGTCTTGACCCTCCAATATCTGAATCCTTGTAGGTTAGTTAGTCAGTCCCGTCACTACAAACTAGACTCACAAGTTGTGCTCAAGTCTCACAACTTTACGCCAAGCGGTACACTTCTGCATAAGGCGCTGCATAGAGATTTCAATGAACTGAAATAGTAAAGCTTCTTATTTTGTTTACAAATACCCACGTCCCATGTCAAGGAAAAATAACATAATCCTTGACATTAAATAGCAATCGTTCATTGCTCATCGTTTCAATGTCAAAAGTCATTAATGAATACTCCTCGATAAATGGATTACTGTAACGAATAAAAATCGACGTTCGTTAATATTTTTAACCTACGTAAAAAGTCTGAACATTTTACCGATGTTTAAGGTCGAAGATAGCTTTCTATATATGGCTTTAACCCATTAATGGCCCACTACTGGGCACGGGTCTCTTCTTTTGAGGAGACCTAGAGCATACTCCACCACGCTGCTCTAGTGCGGATTGGTGGAGGGGTTAGTGGCCAACCCTAGTGTCGGAAGTTTTCAAACCGCCCGAGGGCCTTCGACATGACTTAACGACTGTTATCATGTTATGATAACAACCGAGACCAAAGGCTTTACGTGCCCTCCGAAGCACGGAATGTGCCTAATGTATTGTTTTAGTAGTCTCAAGCCACCTTTTAATTGTTGCCTTTCAAATGAATCCATTTTGAAGCATATCGGTTGGTAGTTTCAGAGTTTAAAAAATACATCATAGGACATATAAATGGCAAAAAGACGACTGAATGTAGAGCTCGCTCATTCAGAGTCCTTTAACGCCATTTGGCGGTGTTGAGAGTCCTTAATGCGTCAATGCGCAATAATTGCTTCCCACGCCGCAGTTATACTGTGCTGCGATTGGCCTATCGGGTGTGAGCGCTTGATTACCGATTCTTGAGTGAACTAAAGAACATGCAAATTTTTAGTTTCGTTAAATATTTATTTGTTATTGATATTTAGTTATTGTTACTCACGATTTCTGTGCATATAACTGTGCATATAAGTCTGTGCATGTGGGTAAGTACCAATTTGTGTATAAAATGCTTAATGTCTACAAATACTATTTCTGTGTGTTTACTATAAACACGACTCGTCGTGTTCTACTAGGGGCTTGAGAGCCAGTTCTTTCTTTTTCTTCTTTCTTTCTTGGCCGGCAACGCATCAGTGATGCCTTTGGTGTTGTTGGTGTCCATGGGCGACGATAGCCACTTACCATCAGGTGGATCGTCAGCTCTTTTGCCGGCTATTTCCATAAAAAAGGATGATGGTGATGATGGAAAAAAAGGATACAAACACACACAATTTTACTAAGAAAAGTTGTGAGTACCCGTGACAGAAAATTATAGTGAATGTACTCGCTTGTTGTTGAGATTTAACGACTGCCCAATTTTATCTGTTTACTGTAAGACTTAATAATACACAACACATTTTTATGAAAAATAGACTTCTTCATTAATTTTTACCTTTAAAAATTATAACAGACAAAACAAAAAAACTTTGGTAATTTTTAATCACATGAAATTTTTTTAAGAAAGGCTCCAAGAAGCAAAAAAAATTTGGAGCCAATGTTAAAAAAAAATCTATTTTGAAAACCCAATTTTTCTGAAAGTTAACAGTTGTTAACTAACAAAACAATTTCCAAAATTGTTTTGTTATGTTGAACGCACATATATCCGCATCGTCCGCAGCGGACGCTCCGTATGCGGATACCCTCGCACATATGTCCGGATTCGCCGTACGGATTTTTTAGTACTGCCAACAATTTTTGCAGTTTTTTCCAACCTTAGCCTGCATATTGACCGAAGAAAGTCAAATTCGAAAAAAAGGAAGATTTTAGGTTCATAATATCAATTTGAAAAGGCAGTTAGTTGAACGGCAAATTCTATACGTTATTTCCCGGCTTGGTGGATGATGGTCAATGAACCTTAATTGAAAACTTTAATTTGTAACTTGAATTTGAGGGAAATTTAATTTCCACACACACACACACACACGATCCTTATTATTTTTTATTAGTTTTCGACTTTGTCTCATATTTCAATAACGTAGTTAGTTATCGCAGTTTGAGGAACACCATTCGGAATCTCGAATGTCCGAAAACAATGATGTATAGGTATAAACACGAAGGCGAGATCTCCTCACAGGATTCGTTTACTATGAAACGTTTCTCCTAATGCGTTGTCAAAAGCATTGTGGCATGGCAACACTGAGTACCAGCACACGCCCTACGTATGACGTCATCGGCATTTTGGTTACCTTCCGCATTTTCAGAAATGCGATGCGGACGATGCGGATGACAGATGCGTCGGTATATGTCATCCGCACCGTCCGTACGCATTTCTGAAAATGCGGAAGGTATCCGAAATACCGATAGTGTTGCCATACCACGATGCTTTTGACAACGCATTAGGAGAAACGTTTCATAGTAAACTAATCCTGTGAGGAGATGTCGCCTTCGTATTTATGCCTACATATAATTGTTTTCGGACATTCGAGATTCCGAATGGTGTTCCTCAAACTGCGATAACTAACTACGTTATTGAAATATGAGACAAAGTCGAAAACTAAAAAGAAATAATGAGTATTATGTGTTTTAATTTCCCTCAAATTAAAGTTTTCAATTATCTAGGTTCATTGATCATCATCCACCAAGCCGGGAAATAACGTATAGTATTTTGCCGTTCAACTAACCGCCTTTTCAAATTGATGTCATGAGCCCAGAATCTTCTTTTTTTCGAATTTCATTTTCTTCTTCCTCTTCCAATGCGCACGCTATTATAACAGTTTTTTCCATAGCTGCATCAGTCTTAATATTTTGCTTTTGCAATCTGAGAATCTGAGTCTGACAACTGTCAGTTGAATAAAGGAATATATTATTATGAAGTTTATGAAAACTATGAAATAATATACATTTAATGGCCAATACTTGACGATTGATAGCAAACTATACAATACAAAAATCTTTATTTCATCTCATCTTCAAATTACATTCAGGTAACATTTTAAAATATGAATAAAAGGAAAAGATATGTAAGTGCTAAGTAATCTGTGGGAGATCTGGTGTCTAAACTAAGCCTTGGCCTGTATCTTAGTACACAATACCTAAACTATACCTATACACGGAAATAAATTGACACAGAACTAGTGGAATTTTTTCCTACTAGTATTTTCAACAGGACTACTCAACAAGATGAGTGGGAATAAACGAATGACATTGCACCGTTTTTCACTAGAGGTTGGAAAAAACTGCAAAAATTGTTGGCAATACTAAAAAATCCGTACGGCGAATCCGGACATATGTGCGAGGGTATCCGCATACGGAGCGTCCGCTGCGGACGATGCGGATATTATGTGCGTTCAGCTTTAGTTAACAACTGTTAACTTTCAGAAAAATTGAGACAATAATTTTGTACGGCATGAAATTTCCGCAGAAAACACAATAATTTATTCAAATTTCAAGATTTAACTCTAGAAAAAAAAGATTTGATTTGGCATTCCGTTTTAAGTCTAACCGTACTACTATGTTATTTTATGTTATTTTGTTGTTTATGGAAAACATTATTCATGTTTATTTTTTCTTAACCAATTCGTTTTCCATCATCATTATCCATTGTAATGTGCATGTTACCAATTTCCAGGTCTTGGAACTTATGTATCTGAGGCTGAAAGGTCTATCAGTAGTGGACGTTTACCTTGTGCATCAATCGCCAAAAAACCTTTTAGCATAATTTCCGGAAAGATCGCATTAAAATTTCAAAAAGCATGTCCTGGAACTGCTTTAAGCTAATGACTCTGCAATAAAATGCGAAGTGTCATTACGGATCTTCTTATGTGCAAGTTGGCGCATGTGACGCAAAAGTGGAGACGGGTTCTGATCGCCTGACTTCATTTGATCATTTAGATTTTGCGATTCTCAGAATCTTGGTAGATTGCTAGCAATTTGTTCTTGAGGATTTCATATCTGTTGGTTTTGAGTGGCTTCAACAGTACGTCATTTGCAATATATGTATGATATCCTTTACCATGATGACAATGTTAAAGTTTGGAATTGAATTGGAGTTTTCAATTTCAGGGGTAGTAAATAAGGCCAAACTTGTTAAAACAAACGGGAAGATACTCTATAGATCCTGAAGCGCTAATTAAACCCTACTCTATGTCAGACCAATTTGAGTTGTTGATAATCCCTAGCTCGCCGACGTTTTTCAGTCGCTCGATTGCGGATTACATAATGGAGAAATCTCTGAAAAACAGTTCGGTTTTATACTCGCGGTCAATTTCATAATTCGATAAGATTCCCACAATACCTTCAATATATTTGACGTCCGTGTAGTCTTCGAAGACGGCACTTCCTATCTACTTTATTTTGATAACCTGCTGAAGAATTCCTCTTACCCTTTCTTTGTTTGGTTGAACTACTGGTTTGAATTGAAAAATTCTTTAGGTTTTGGATAGTTCATTTATCATGGAAGGCTTTAGGATATCTGATTTTTAAGAAATTCCACCCTTAAGGGGTTAAAATAGGGGCTGAAAGTCACTTTCATACAAACCAACTTCGTCAGTTTTAGAGTTACAAACATGATTTTTTTAAAGTTAATAACAAAAGTTAACTTAAACACATTTTAATGATTCGCGCACTAAGTGTGGAGCGGACATTACACTAGACTCAAAAAAAGCCTGTAGGCCTTTGTACCTCCAACCAAATCTATATTTCACAGAATCTTATAGAAAATTACAAACAATAAAATATTATGCCGTTTCAGTAACAAAGTATAAAAGTATTAATGTAAAAGCTTTTGTAATTTTAATGCAAAAGTTTTTAACTCTCTTTGGAGTTTCTCGATCGTGAGTTGTCGGGGTTACGGAATCCTAATCGGATTTACACTTGACATGAAGCCCCATAATAAGTTAGTTCAAAAGTCATTTGAATAGGTATCGTACTATATGAAGCGTAGGAAGGAATTTATGTGGAAATGATATACATGGGAAGTAATCTATACTAATATTATAAAGAGGAAAGATTTGATTGTTTGCATTGAATAGGCTCCGAAACTACCGAACCGATTCGAAAAATTCTTTCACTGTTAGGAAGCTACACTAATCCCGGGTGACATAGGCTAATTATTATATATTTTTTTACTATTTTTCCCGAAGCGAAGCGTGGGCGATTTCCTAGTCCCTAATAAAGATAATATGACGTTGATTCTGGTAAGTTTTAAAAAACTTTGAAATTAAGTAATCGATAAAAATTAAAGTTAAAAATGGTTATTGAGAATTGTCGACATTTGCGGGGTAAACAATAATGATTTCTATGACGTACAGGCGGAGTTGAACAACTTTTTCGAGGCACAGCCATCAGGGTTCTGGGCGAAAGGCATCCAAACTTTGCCGGATCGTTGGCAAGAAGTCTTAGATGCTAATGGTGATTACATCATTGACTAACGCCCCAACTCAGAGTCACTTAATGGTCATTAAAATCGCTCCTTAGTACAGAATCACAATTAGTCACTCCCAGAGTCAGTTAATCGACCTTTACAGGTCCTTAATGGCAATTAAAGTTAATTATACAAATACCATTACTTAAACTCTACTTAGGATTGATTTTGACGTTCAGTTGACATTAGGTTTACAATTTGAGTGATTTCACAAGCAAAATGTCTGTTTTCGCGGATTTTGCCGATTTTATTGAATTTGTTGATTACGCTAGAATGCATAGACATGTGGGGCCAAGGTGATATTTGCGTGATTTCTCTGATCCGTCTAGAATTTTATGTGACCGAGTATGTACTCGGTCCAAGAATTTTATGCACGATACAGCAGAATGTGTAAAAACAGTTATATTGCCCATACTGGTGCCAGGCCTAACGAAACCAACAAAGAGAGGTTTACCATTTGCAACTCTTTTTCGCGGTATTTTACACTCCACATCCTTTATAAAACGATACAGTTGTTTTGATTACAATTCACAACCTTGGTGCCCCTTATTTACTAACATAAGTTATTATCATATTGGCTAATTTGAAAGTGTAGGTACTTTACATGTACATGATAATATTATATAATAAATAGGTTGGCGATATTAAAAATGAAATTTTTCAATTCAATTCAGATTGAAATCAAACCAACAATATAATATATCAACATTGAATTGACTGACAATTGACATTTACTGTACAGTGTACTGCCACAGATACTACAGTACTACTAGGTACAGTATTGCCGTTACATAAAATTGCGAGTTTTTTTATTTTATTTTAAAGAAAAAAGCTACTTTGCAATGTTCTTAAGTAAGAAAACACAGTAAACGAATTTCTTGTTACTATATTAGTATAAATCATCGTTCTAAAAGCACTAAAATAAGTATTATTTTTTATGTGTTCTCAACGTATTTTACATGTGGCTACACTAATACTCTATCGATATGATAATCGATAAGGTTATTAGACGTTGTTCCGCACTAGGGTTACTTAAAGTTAATAAAATGACTCTGAGAGGAATCGATACTTAACATATTTAATGTCAATTAGTTATGGACTCCTTACAGCTAAATTAAGGAACCTTTCTGAGTTGGGGCGTAAGCTTTTAAAAAATATAAAACGTAAACCAAGTGTCTCATTATTTTTGTGCCAACTCAATATGTAGTAGGTACTTATTTTTAGATTTTATTTTCATTAAGAATATAATTGAGAGCTTATCACAATATGGAAGAACTTTTCTGTATTCATTTCATCATGTCTCTAGCTACATTGTTTATAGTGTATACTATACTTTGAGACAAGAGTTACTCGTATTTGGTAAACAAACTTAGGACTACTTTTTACGGAAATATTAAGCTTTGAACCGTTATTTGAAGCCTATAAACTATTCGAGAGTAGCGTATTTGATTTCCGGTGATGCGTCGGTTTTATAATCGAATTCTCATTGGTCATCCTCCACCATTTTAGTTTTCTAGCAATACATCAGGTGGCGTCGTGCGCAGGAGTAGGTTAGACTTGACGTTGCTTCTATAATTGGCGATTTGTTTTTCGTAACGGTCGGTCGTGTCTTAAGAGACATCCAAGCAGTTCCTAACTTTAGTATAATAGATTTCTTGAATTTAGAAGTGTTTTACTGAAGAATTTTAACGATTATCCTACGTATTTTATTTTAAAAGTTATTTTTAGTAAGAGCGAGTAATTTTTCCTCTTATGACTCAAGTTCTCGTAACGTTAAAAATTTTTGAGATGGTCATCAAGAGCAGGCGCGTTCGTCAGCTGGGCCGAGTGCTGCCCGCCATTTAATTTTATTATAGCTATTATACAATACTTCCTTGCGTTGCAAAATTATTCTATAGTTACCGAATTGAAGTCCGGATATTGTCCTACGTGATGGAAAACACAATTAGGCAGAATTGTTTTAGGAAGTGGTTTGCGTATTGTCACGAAAACAATAATAACCTTACAATACTTTGTAATCAAATGATCCTTATTTCACACAAGTTTTAATTCTAGAGATCACGAGGTTACCGCAGTTTTCTCATGTCCTTGCTTATTGGTCAAGTCAGTGTAGACAAATAAGAATTATATTTTATATATTTTTCTATAGAATGTATCTAATTTTCATTGCGGCCTACTACTTAAATATTAATCTCATCAAAAACATAAATGTGAAATGAGAGCCATGTTCAAAAAAAAGAATTGAGATCTGCGATGGTTCGTGTAATATTAAACACGGTGTTGCTGTTATTTATTCTCTTGTCTTCAAATATTTTTATGAATATTTTACATAAAAACTTCAGAATTTAGTGGAATTTAGTTATTCCGCTTTATTCGGTTAACATTATACTAAAATCACCTCACTTAGCTGAAGCGCTCTCCTCTCCGGTTCGTCATTCAGTTCAGAGATTTGCTGAGCTGTTTCATGTTTCACGACTAGGGGTGTAGTGCATATGACAGGTACACTAGG
The DNA here is from genome assembly GCA_963932265.1 of Thymelicus lineola. Lineage (NCBI taxonomy): Eukaryota > Metazoa > Arthropoda > Insecta > Lepidoptera > Hesperiidae > Thymelicus > Thymelicus lineola. The sequence goes on from OZ010680.1 coordinate 23,497,527, forward strand.
GAGGGAGGGATGCTAATATCTTCGAACGAAGCTCTCGAATAATTGAGACTGAACTTTACGTACAGGTAAGTTCGTTTAATCATCAATTGCCTATTGTGTGTTCGCTGTTTCTGTTTGCTCGATTACCCAAGCTAGTGTACACAGTGTGGGCGTAACACTATGTCTGAAATTGGTGCTGGTAATATGTTCGATCCAACATAGTTATAGTTAATAAATTTTTACATTATTACCTAAATACCAAAATTATTATACATTATACATTATCGCCGCGTGTCGGTCAACGCAACGCGACGGCAAGATGCTTGAAGAGGCCGTCAGGCCGGCTGATTCAAGATGCGTTTAATATTTTTTTTTTTATTTTTTATATCTTATAAGTTAATGCTTGACTACAATCCCACCTGATGGTAAGTGGCGATGTAGTCATTGGTGGTAAAGCGCATTAATTTAGTAATATGTTTATTTTTAAACTCTGTACTTACGGTGTATATCTCACTATTTTGGTGGATACATAATACAATTTATTTATTTTAATAATATATATTAATATACATAATATATAATATATAAAATATTTTAATAATAACCTAATAACTAAATTGCCTGCTCTTGTTGATTTTTGATTAATGTGTCAAAAGTATTACCTACCATTTTTATTTTTTTATAGGATTAATTACAAAAAATACTCAGAGAATATGGAAATTATCATTGATGTTTTCTGAACATAATATCTAACTTTTGTAATATATTTTGTTACATATAAATATTGCAAATGTAAAAATTTTTCATGGAATTGTACTGAGGAACACAATTTTTGAGAAGACCGTCTTGGACAAGTTACAATTCGTGCACAGATGCAAAGAACTTTATTCTACGAAGCGCGTTCCGTTTTCTATGAAAATATTTTTTAATTTTAACCACGTCTCAAAGAGGTCCAAAATATTATTTTCAAGACTTGTCCAACTTTTCTATCGTTCAAAAATACATATCTGACACCGTCTTGAGATTTATCAATTTTGTAAGAAATGTAAGCAAAAATTAGCTGAAAACTTCATAACAGAATTTTGTAAATAATTTATAATAATTATTATTTTGTTCAGGTATTATAAACTAAAAATACAAAAAAAATTAAATTTTGTAAATAATAATAATAAAATATAATTAAATTTAAGTAAAGAAAATATATTATATTTTTACGTATCTTAATTTTAAACATTAATAAGTTGCTTCAAAACTTTATTATATATATATTTTTTTCTATGTTCAAATTATTATTTTCAAGACTTTTCGAAAATAATTTTAATCTGACACCGTCTTGAGATTTACCAGTTTTAGAAGAAATGTAATCAAATATCTCAAACAACTTTATTATTGGATTTTGTAAATTGTTGTAAATAGAAAAAATATAATATGAATTTATTTATTTTAATTTTGATAAAAAATATGTTTATAACTTTATAATACTTAAAGTTATTTTAATTTTAAATAAAGTTCCTTATTCTTCTTTGAATATAAAATATAATAAATATCTTTAAACATTTTAATACTACATTTTTTTGTTTTTAATTTAACCAAGTGTATTTTACTATGCCGATGAAATCGTCCGTTACGATGCACCCATCTTGTCCGACTAAGCGCATCGAGTTGAATGCCGCTGACGGATTGTGAAACCGCTCGCTCGGTGCTCGGAAAATTGCGCAGAATACTGTAAATGGAAAGCTGTTGTACAATTTGTATTGGCCATTTTCTACTTTGGTTTATCCGTCTACGTTCCACGTTAGGTTCATTGATTTAATTTCTGTCGGTGTCCAGCCCTTTCATTTTATGAAAATGTTTTTCATCAAAAATCCTTTGCGCCATTAATAAAATTGTTTTAAATACTGTAGTGGCTTATTAAGGTGTGTACACATTAGCGTATGAGGGTTTTATTTTTATTAATTTTATAGTTGTTTGCGCATCGCTAGCTGCAGTAGTTCGATTTCGCTCGTGCATTTATGTATATAAAAAATTTGGCGGTCCTTGCGATGGCGAGCGTGGCGTCGGCTTCGCCATGCCATGCCACTGCTCGGCGCACGGTCGTTGACCGCATCGATCGGAGACGAGAAGACAGACGCCGCGCCTGTGCGAGACCGTACACCGCGCTATGGACCCAACCTATCTTCTCTGTGCAAAAATTCCTGAAATTCAGTTTTTAAGAGGGCGTCCGGGGCCGCAGTTGGCGCCTTAAGCCGTCGCGATAGTACCAACAGTCAGTCGGCGACTTACCGGCAATCGCTCACCCGCAACTGTGATAACAAACACCAAAAATACACGCTAGGTACCGTACACTACATACAACACGATAGGAACGCACGCGGCGTCTTAAAAACATGTAAAACTTTGTATATTTTGCCTTAGAAACGTCCTTGGGTGTGGTTATTGACACTTGCGCGAGCGGGTTCATTGGGGTGGGGTGACCACGTGGTCCACTAATAGTACAATTCGTCATTCTACCTTATTTCATTGGAAATAGCGTTGCAATCTCACCGGTGCATTTCGATTCTGCGCACTGCATCCCCACGTGCTATCGTCCTAGTTTTGAATGAACGACCACGTGGCCGGCTACATTCGAAAAGCGACTTTAAGTACACGCGTTTACGATACTCGGGAAATGTACTGCATATGCACCCTTTTATTATTCAGTCGTTGCGGCAATAGCTATTTATGGCGTAGCGTAGTAGCGTATTTTCACGGTGCGGACTATAAGGAAATAGGAGCCGTATTTCAAGGGAATTAAGTTCAGTTCGTGATGTTATAGTAAAAAACGCACGTGACTGAACATTTTCTGCAGTACTGCATAAAGTTTTCGGTATCGCTAAAGCGGAAAATCTTTTGATGTAGCGTTTTTACATCGGTAAACATAGGTTATGGGAAAATATTTATAAAAAATAACGTTACGTTATTTACACGTCCGTTTCGGTGACTTGCAAGCGATTACTTCGTACATTAGCCGCAAAACAATGCGGTTTACTCCAATGACGTTCTAGTTCTACTTATGTTAGGTCTTCCTTTAAACAACATCTACTTATTACATGTTTTCAAACACGAAAACCTATACATATTTTAGTTGTAATCGCATAATCATTGTTATAAATTATCCAATAAAATAACACGTTTACGAGAAAGGATATTTTATTTATTATTTCCCTTTATTGTGTTATTGGCATATACCCATTAATGATAATGATTTGATATGTCATTAAAGCACAATTATCGTGTCAAGATATTCAATCTCAATAACAATTTTATTGCGTGCGCCCATAAATTGGTAGGTATACAAATAGTTTGTTCGGCATTCATAAATCTCATAAATAGTCAAAAATCGCAATTTTTGCACTCACTTGAGAGAAATATTTGCACTTGAACCAAGTGGCCAGCTCTCGGGCAGTCGAGAGGGCTTGATCACATGAATCCGAGCTATGCACTTTATTCGTTAGATTAATTCTAAAATTTCTTTCTTTCAATGACCTGACTCGCAATGACCTGATGATAACTGGAGCACCGTAAGCGATGATACTCGCAATTTATACAACTACAGGCTTATTGTTCGTTGGTCATAGATACGTTGATCGTGGGGACTAAGCGAGATGAAGTGACTTCCATGTCATGAAGTAAATATATGTTATTAAGATAGTATGGTGCAACTATAAGAGCAATGCTTAGTGCTTAGTTTGTGATCTATTTCTGTACCAAATCGCTTGGGAATCTTACTACGAGGTCTTGGATGTATCATTAACATGCTGAACCTTGCACGTCGACCGTTGGGTGTGTGTGAGTGTGATGATGAGATTTTAGAGGTACCTAGGAGATCTTGAAGTCACAGACTTCTTAAGATGCTGTGGGTTTTATTACGGAAGTTGTATACGTTGTTGTTATTGTTCTTGGTTGTTGTGTGTGTAGACTTGCGTGTCCATTTTCTTCGAATGCAGTGTTTGGAAAAAGTTGAAATATACATTAAATGTTTGTGTGTGTTAAGTGTTACAGTGAAAGAGGTTTTTTTTTAATTTAACTTATACATGTTTATAGGTAGTAGAGTTCCCTAAAATTTGATACGGGATACGCAAGTCAAAAATTGCGGTATACCGCGGAAAATGAGTGAATAAATGTGGGAGTGAGAGGTTGAGAGTTAAGTTAGAGAAGAGACCCGTTCTCAGTAGTGGGCCATTAATGGGTTGAAGCCAGGTGCAAGATTCGTACAGGGGGCATCGAACCCTTCTTTATCAGGTTGCGCTGAAGAAGACGACGCAACGGGAGTCTGGCGATAACAAGGAGTCCCAAAACAACTCCAAGCGATACAAGTCGAAGAAGACTAACAATAGCAGTAGACTTCCGCCTGATGAATCAATAATACTGCTTAGTTAATTACTTTACAGGGGAGTGGGGGGCTAGTTGTAACAAGGGTTAAGGGCCATTCGTTAATTACGTAAGGGTCCCGAGGAGGGTCCTGTCCTCACGTCGGTGGGATTTTTTCAATGCTGTTAATTCCTTTCTAAAATTAAATAAAATCTTACATTAGAAAGAAAAGAAGCGGGAGGGGGGTTTCCGAGAAACCTTACGTGTCCTTACATGGGGGTAGGTGGGGGGTTCAAAAATAGGCGGAATCGTCCTTACGTAATTCATGAATGGCCCCTTATGGGTAGGTAGTAACAGCTTAATTACCTCAATAAGTTTCAATATTTTGATTTAAATTAACCTGCAAATGATATCCTTCATGATGGCATAACGTATTTTTAAACCCATTTATCATTTTTATAGAAGTCCTTTCATTCAAAAATTTTATCATGAAAATGTATGTACAAAATCTACTGGACCGATTTATAAAATTCTTTCACCAATAGGATTCTCTACAGTTTCTGAGTAAAATGGGCTATATTTTACTTATAAAAAATTAAGGATTTATACTAAAACCTAAGCAAAACCAGGGCGGTTACTAGTATTCAATATTTTGACCTCACCAGCGAAAAATTCAAAACTTGTTACAAGCCGCTCGCCCCCCTAAAAAGTTCAACTGGTCGACGTACGTAGAACAAAAGCTACCAAAATTAAAAAGTAGGCCAAAACACGCTAAAGAATTGACCGTAAAGCCTTAGATCAATATAAGTAAAAAAGGCAAGTTAAGTTACAACAACTTAGTAGTAGAGCTAGAACCAAGTCCCGACCGACTTTAGAGTATCGAAGTTTCGTAAAAGTTTTGTGAGCGGGACCGCGTTCGATGCACGTGTGCACGGCGCATCGAATGCGCTCGCACTGCAGGTTCTGCGCTGTGTCGGACGTACCGCGCATGTGCCAACTACGGCCGCAGTGCAAGCGAGGCCATGCAGTACAAAGTTTAACCTTACGACTATTTCACGAATGAACTTTAGCGAGTTCAAGTGAGTTCGTCGGTTTATTATTGTTATTGCAGCGTAATATAGCCGAAATTATTTTCAGAAAGTAGCATTAAAAAGTAAAACAGGTCTCGTATGTAATCAAAAATATTATTTAACTTTGGAATGTTGGGATTAGGTATAATTTATTTTTACACAATCCGACTCATTATTACACAGGGGTCATTGAATTTGGATTTCTTAAACATTACGATTCTTGTTTAAAAAATTTGGAAAATCCAAAATTCACATCTCATATCGCTCGTTTAACTTAAATACAATAATTATATTAAGAGCAGTACATTAAAAAAAATGTCGTTTCGAAGTGCTGGATTTAAAACCAGACGACAAAGGTTACTTAGTCTGGAATAATCCAGTATATCGTGCCAATATTTATCTGTTACATAAATATCTGCCCCAGCCGGGAATCTAACCCGAACCCTTCACTTCGCAAGCAGGGTCGCTACCGACTAGGCTACAGGGTCGTCATAAGTTACTATAAAAACATAAAACAATTTGAAATAAATTAACTTTAAGATATCAGTCCTCAAAAGTGTTTGAGCCAACATCATGCCGCGTCCATTCAAACTGCAAACTTGACAAGTACACTTGATCAGTATACGAATATACTTACTTCATTGGGGCAGCTAGAGGTTTGACCTACCAGATGTCAAAAAATTACCTCAGTAACACCCCAACTCAGAGTCACTTAACGGTTACTTAAATCGCTTTCAAAGTAAAGTTAAATAAACAAATACCTTTACTTATTTTTTTTTATAACTTATAAGTTAATACTTGACTACAATCCCACCTGATGGTAAGTGGCGATGAAGTCGTTGGTTTTAAAACGCATTAACTTAGTAATAGCCTATTCACTCTTGCCTTGAAGACACATTGTAATCGAGCGGAAACACCGACGCGGGCAATTTATTCCATTCCTTCGCTGTCCATCCATCCATCCATCAGCCTTTGGAGGTCCACTGCTGGACATAGGCCTCCCCTAATTTGCGCCACTCTGACCGGTCCTGAGCCTTCTGAATCCAGCGGATACCCGCTGTCTTCTTCAGGTCGTCAGTCCACCTGGTCGGGGGGCGTCCTATGCTCCTTTTTCCGAGACGTGGGCGCCATTCAAGGACCTTTCTTCCCCAACGGTTATCGGTCCTTCGCACTATGTGGGCAGCCCATTGCCACTTCAGCCGGCTAATTCTTTGAGCTATGTCGGTTACCCTTGTTCGTCTACGGATCTCCTCATTTCTGATTCGATCACGTAGAGAAATACCGAGCATAGCCCTCTCCATAGCCCGCTGCGCTACTTTGAGCTTGTGGATTAGGCCAACAGTAAAGCACCACGTCTCGGATCCGTATGTCATCACTGGCAACACACACTGCTCGAACACCTTCGACTTCAGGCACTGAGGTAGTGTTTTGGACGACAAGATATGACGCAGTTTCCCGAACGCAACCCATCCGAGTTGGATTCTACGAGTAACTTCTTTCTCAAAGTTGGACTTACCCATCTGGATCACCTGTCCCAGGTAATTGTATTCGTCTACAACTTCGAGAGCAGCGCCGTCAACAACAACCGGTACGGGTGTGACATGGACATTCGATATGATTTTCGTCTTGTCCATGTTCATCTTAAGACCCACCCGTTGTCAGGCGTTGTTCAAGTCCCCGAGCATTGTACCAAGTTCTTCCAGGGAACTCGCCAGGATGACTATATCATCGGCATATCGCAGGTGTGTGATGTATTCGCCATTGATGTTAATGCCACGTCTTTTCCACTCCATCAGCTTGAACACGTCTTCCAACGCAGCGGTGAACAGTTTTGAGTCCTTCGCTGTACGTACAATAAGTGATGAATTAATAATTGATTAACATTGAAGTTTTTGAATGTCAAGTCAAATCAACCACTCATCGTTGACAGTGATAGTTAGCAGTACTGCCATAAATAAAATACCGTAAGCTTTTTATTTTATTATATTTTAAAGAAAAAAAGCTACTTTGCAATGTTTTTAAGTAAGAAAGAACAATAGGTAAACGAATTTCTTGTTTTTATATTATAATATATTAGTGTAAATCATAGTTTTATTATAAAAGCATTAAAATAAATTTATTTTTTATTTACTATCAAAATATTTTACGAGTGGCTACGCTAACACGCCATACACACGCGATATGATTATCGATAAGGTTATTTGACGTTGGTCCACACTAGGGTCACTCAAAGTTTACAATATGACTCTGAGATAAACCGATTACTTAAGTCAATTATAATAGTAATGCACTCCTTACGCCTAAATAAATTAACCTTTCTGAGTTGGCTACAGGCCAAGTTCAGGCCAAGTGTCACCGTTTTGGAGATTTTAATATTAGTTTAAAATTTCGGAAATTCGGCTCCTTCGGAAATCGGAAAGAATATCGTATCATCTGCATACTCTGCATCCAGTAGCGCATTAGATTAGATTAAGTAGATATTATTCTGTAACAACTGTTTTAACATTTATTTATAAATGATTCTGAGGAGATTCTTTCTTCTACTCAATGCGAAAGAACTTTTCTGAAACAGTCGTAAAAGCTTTGCTACAGCAGAAATTCAATCATGGTAGGATGGTTCACAACTAATGGGATTAACGGATACACACATCTATACGTACACGATAGATAACCATGACGATGACCCCACAGTCAGACCGCAATGGATCCCCATTTGATTACTTACTACAGTGGACCCCCGGTAATCCGGCCCCTGTCTAATCCGGCACCCCCTGTAATCCGACGGTCTATTATTTATTATTGTTGAATATTTTTTTGACAATCTTCGCTAATGCATGATTGAACAAACTTGTACGCACCACCACTATTATGCTCGACGCGTAGGGTATTGTTTTGATTCTGATTGCTTGTATGATTGATGTATGAAGTATGATTTGTACTTCAGAGTACATATATATAACATATAGCATCTTATCATTGGATCTGTAATTTGTCGGATTACAAGGTACTCTTTTGTAAAAAATTCCGGACTATAGGGGGTTTTAGGCAGTACTCTATAATCCGACAAATTCGATAGTCCGACACTGCCCTGCAAAATGTTTGTCGGATTACCGGGGGTCCACTGTATTGTTTTTTTTCTCGTTAATTATCTTACACAGGATTCATAAAAGGAAACACTGCTCAAGCTCCTTTCCAGGATCTATTCAGCGTAGAAGTGAAATGGTGGTATGTATATTATGTTTAATTTAAAAAAGTTTTTGAAAGTTTTTCATTTATTAGTTTCCTCCTAATTTTAAGCGTTCATAAGCAGTTGCATACCAATTAACAGGAAGTAGGTTCGAAATGCGGCAATAGTTAAAAAATAATTAATTCGATTGGATTATTTTTGAGCCGTATTGGGGTAGCTTATCTACAGCCAATAGCAGAAAGGTTCTTTAAAATTTAAGGACTATTTTAAATACTTATCTACCATTAAACTATGGTCGAATGATAGATTAGAATTTAAAATAGTATTTAAATTTTAAAGACCCTATCTGCAACTGGCTATTAGAATACCTACTAATCCCATGCCTACCATGGCTGTATCCAGCCTGCTGGTGGTATAGCCCCTCGATATTGGTATTATTGATTTTACTAGATCATTAATACAATTTTTGACAAATATTAAAAAAACCTAAAAACGGTTCCGTTATTACCTGTTCAGGAGTTACATATTTTGTCTCCAAGATACACCACCAGGCCGTACGATGCTTTATGATGTGCCTACTGGTTTTACAATGCCAACGTTACAAACAACAAATATTTAAAAAACGGTTTCGTTATACCCTACCATTGAGGAGTTCCACTCTGCATCCCCAGAACCCATAATCAGATTAATTGAATTTGAGTAGGATCTACGTGGCAAAATTCCTAACATTATAAAAATAGAATCATAAAAGAATCATCAAAGTTGCTTCATAAAGAACGAGTAGCGAACAAAAACTAAATTTTATAATACCTCCTATCCTTCGGGAACAGGTATATTCTCCAGGATATATAAGTATCCTATCTGGTAAGTTAGATCAAGAACTATCTGTGTGCCAGACATGGATGTCTGGAGGCCGTTTTTGCCTAATGAAGTCACAAACCTCCAAACATCTAAACTTTCACATTTATAATAGTAGGAAGTAGGATTTTAATTCAATAAGAAACATTCTTATTTATTGGTTATTTTATCATTAATTATGTTATTATTATGATTGATTTTTTTTAATATACATAACAAATTTTATTGTTTTTAATAATTATAATGACATTAAGATAATTTACTATTTGTTGAATATGATGTAGGTACTAAAAATAATGTTTGTTATGTTGGCGTTCAATAAATAAATAAATAAATATTGCACACTCAAAAAACATGGTACTTATTTATGTACTTCTTTTTCGGAAATGGTAAATTAACTTTTATATAGTATCACCTGGAAGAAATCCATTTTTCGGAAAGAAATTCGGAATACAGAAGTAGGTTAGTATGTAAATCCAATCAGTGGTCTCTGTGCTCTTTATACTAGTTTATACTGGTGTATATATGTATACGACAGAAAAGAAATAGTTCCTCATTTGTCTGATCTCCATTTAAATATTCACGACAAATATGTAAGCTTGATAAAAAATGGGTTGCCCATTATAGGATATTGACGTCATGACAGAAATCATATCTAAAGAAAAAACAGACTGACTGATCGATCAAGACAAAGCCGAAATCGTCTGGGAAGCATGAAATTTTGCACTAAGCTTACTGAGCTTAGCGAGTACTATCAAGGGATTTTTGAAAATTAAATCCCTAAAAGGCTAAAATAGGTGATCAATGTTTATGTGAAACTCCGTTATTTTTAGAGTTACAAATATATTTCAGTAGAAGCTGCGTGGGCAACTGCTGGCGTAGCGTCTGTGACGTAGAGTTCAGCTGATCAGTCATCTTGTAAACAAAACGAAACCAGTGCCGCGGTGGTGGAAAAACGTACTAACTCCCTCACTCATACTATTCTCACTACCACTACATATACCATACTCACTACTACGATACTAATTTGTTGGAACTAGCAGGTTGCGATATAAATAGCTAAGAGTAGCTTGATTCAGAGTAAACAAGGTGTTGCTATTAAAATAGCGAATTCTAAACATTGTCGGCTGAACATTTGGTATTGTGAACAATGCCTAGACACAGTAGGGAATATTTCACACCTTGCCGGACATTTTAGGCATTCTTCAGAATAAGTTTTTTTTTTCAATTTATTAGGGCCAACAAACAGTTTACAACAAGGTTTAATATAGTACACATACAATATATATAGTTTTCGTAATTCGCAAACCAACACCGTTAACCACAAATTACTAGTAAGTAGGTTCCAAATATTGAAAGTGGGTGGCTAAAGTTATCAAACAGAAGCTGAATTACTATAATATTACAATGGTTGAGGCTATAGTAAGTAATATATGTAAACTATACTAATTTATAAAAACGAAAGATTTGATTGTTTGCATTGAATAGGCTCCGAAACTACCGAACCGATTTGAAAAATTCTTTCACTGTTTGGAAGCTACACTATCCCCGGGTGACATAGGCTATATTTTTTTAATATTTTCCCGAAGCGAAGCGAGGGCGATTTCCTAGTATAATATAAATAAGTAATTTTGATAAACTTTATACAAAACAAAACTTAGATATTAAAATTTATTATTTACTTTATTTATATTAACTAAACTTAAAATTTATAATATAATTTAATTTACTATAATATTATTGCAGACTACTCCAAGAGTGCAGTCTGCAATAATTGCTTTTTAAAAGTACCAGGAAGAATTATTGTAGTTACTGTTATAACTGCGCATCAGCTGATTTATTGGTGAACGCTTAACAGCATTTGTTCGGCATTTAGCAGTAGGTAATAGTGGAATATCCTTAAGTGAATGAGTTCGATGTGGAACTGTATAGTACAATGACAGCTATAGCCTAGTGGTCAGAAAGTTGGTCTCCCGAAGGCAGGGGCCCGGGTTCAAATCCTGGCACGCACCTCTAATTTTCAAATATTATGTGCGTATTACAAGTTAATTATCACTTGCTTCGGTGAAGGAAAACATCGTGAGGAAACCTGCATACCTGAGAGTTCTCCATAATGTTCTCAAAGGTGTGTGAAGTCTATCAATCCGCACTTGGCCAGCGTGGTACACTATGGCCTGTACCCCTCACATTGTGAGAGGAGACCCCGAGCCCAGCAGTGGGACAATTATGCGTTACCTTGCTTTGCTTTTTGCTTTTATACATAATAGCTCTCCTTTTTAGGGTTTCGAAGTAAAACCGTCCGTCCATCCGTCCGTCCGTCTGTCCGAGACATAGCGCTGAAACCCTTAGTTCTAGAAAGGTGTAATTTGGCATGGACATACATACCTACCATAATACGTAAACAAAAGTCACCAAAAATAAATAAATTCTCAAAATAATAAAGTCAGAAACGAAAACGTTTAAGTCTTTCTCTCTTGCTTGGTTCAGTTCTCTCAGAAGTACCAATAATCTTGAGTCTAGCCACAACAAACGCTTGCAACGGAATGCTCTCAGACAGGAATAAAAAATGCATCCTCTGAAAACTCTGAATAGTATTTTCTCCCTGAGAACAGAGTTTAAATATTATTAGTAGTATACTTCTTTAACTTGTAATATTTGTTACCTTGTTTCTTTCGCCATTTCACCTCATCCATGACAAACCTCCTTTGCGAAATGGTGACAAAATAAAAAACTATGTGATCAAAAATGCGGTGATCACTTACCATTAGGTGACCCGTCTGCTCGTTGGTATAAAAAAATAACTTTTCAAAAACATACTTTTAAAATTTTGTGTTTGTGCTGGCCGCTGAGGAGATTTCTAGTATGGAACTATTATCATAAAAATACATTGTTATCAGAACTAAAGCTTTAGGCAAATTTCAACTTCGCAGGATACAAGGAATTACTTCTAATTTATCTTGCAAATTTTGCAAATCAGTGCTAAAAAACTAATTAACAAAGCAGTTGAAATAAATATTTTTAAACGGTTTTATTTAGCTTGCCCTGTTTGTTTATGTGAAATCTTGCAAGCTGAATTTAAACCACTTCCGTTCATCCTACGAAGTTAAAATTTTTCATATAGCTATGATTTCGATGATAATGCATTTTTATAACAAGCATAACCTGATAATACTTTTAGGGTTGGCTTCAGACGATGGAACTCCTTAACGATTAACAGGGGCACTATAAAATCGTTTATTTACTTCTTGTTTCAGTGATACCTATGTGATTAAAAGATTTTGAATTCAATTTCAATTGAATAGCGTTTGTTTCTTAGAATCAAATCTTGGAAGTTTATTACGGCCGCACTCAGTCATTGAAGGGTTACTTAAATCGCTCGTTAGTACAGAATTTGTCATTATGAAAGTTTTCTAGCTCTGAGTACAGCCGTTAAAACTATTAGTCGACGAGCTATTAGTCGACAGACTTGTCAGAACGGTCGTGGTCATCATGTTAAGTTAAGGGCTGATGTCACTCGCCTCGCAGTTTCATAATAATATGCTTCCTTCCCACAGACCTTCCCATTCCCTACGTATACTTTATTGTTACAACGTGATTTTACTTAAAACAACTTTTGATTCTCCTCTGTTTGCCGGAACAACGTGGGTGGTTTGCCAACCGATTTTATTTTTATTTGTTATTTGCTTTTGGGAGGTGTGTTAATATAATTTGTGTAGCAACGTTTGCTTACGATAACGCGTGTACGTTGTACTACAGGGTAATGTTTTCAAAAATGATTATTGAAAGAACGAAATACTTTAAATAAATGATGCTTAAAATTAATCGGTCCATTTTTTGTACGAGTATTACACAGAAAAAGTATGGATTGCTATTTGAGATTTCCCGATAATAACTATTCTTTACCCGCTACTCATTGAGCTATTCTAATCCATTGCTTGCTGCTTCTCTGTCACCAATTGAGTCCAATAGTGGGCTATTAATGGGTTGAAGTCGTTGTTTTCTTCACGTTTTCATTACAAACTTTTATTTAACTCGCTTTGTTCGTTACTTTGTTAGCATGTATTATGTGTGGGTCGAATCTCGCAAGCTGAATAAGAACAACTTCCTCTCATTCTGTGGAGTTGAAGTTTCTCGAAGTTATTTGGTTCCGATCATGGCATTTTTATAACTGTGGTGACTTGATACTACGCTCAGAGTTGCCCCCAGTCAGGAAACTTTTGAACGGCCACCAACACAAGCATAAAATTTTAGAAGCTTGGCTTTTAAAGTATTTTTAAATATATAATTAATATATTACTAGCTATTTCTCGCAGCTTTGCACGCGGAAATTAGGCTGTTCCTTATTTGTAAACCTGCAGAAGAAAATTCAATGCAGCTGTCACGTCTTTGAATTAGTTAATAACATACGTTACCTTGGAGTCATTATTGACGACAGATTTACCTGGTCCTACCAAGTGGATAATCTGACAAACAGAGTCAGAAAATTAATGCCTATTTTCTTGGTACAATACTTGGTGGACTTGGTACTTGGTGATATATCTTTAATTAATATGGTTTACCTCGCATTGTGTCAGTCTATTAACACCTACGGAATTCTAACTTGGGGTTCTACAAGTAAAAGTAATCTAATAAAACTGGAACGTGCGCAAAGGCTCTGTTTCAGTAAACCATATCGCTTTACGATAGATTCCTTATATAAATTATGTAAACACTTGCGAGTAAGACAACTATATACGAGTATACTACTAGCTGTTGCCCGCAGCTTCACACGCGGAAATTATGCTTATCATATTTGTACCCCTCACAGAAGAAAATTTAATAACAGGTTAATTTATATTGAATTTAGGAATTTATAAAGTAAAACCTTCGATACAATAACTAATCATTCTTCCGGGAGCGGGTTTTGAAAAATAAACAATATTCATATTAGTTAGTTTTTTCTTTTTCATGAAAAAATTCGAAAACATGTATTCCATCAATTAAAGCAGAAACGTTTGTTGTAAATTTAAAGCAAATTGCTGATATTTTAAAATTAATCCATACAAAGTTTCATGTTGTTTCCGGGAAAAACTTTTAATTTTTCTGGATGAAAAGTTTTCTAAAACATGACCAACAGTATAAGAAACAACTTAACTAATTTCCGTCGATATAAGTTCAAGGGTTTTAATGTGATGCCCGGACAGACAAACAGACAGACAGACAGACAGATAATAATTTCAAAAAAAATTTTGGTACTTTAACACGTTATTAAAGTGTTATTTATTGATTATAAATTTCAATATTAATCCCTCTCAATCTTTCTCTCTCTCTTCCTCTCCCACACCCGGTCCCTTGCCCACTTCCTGTCCCGCTTCCTCTCTTTCTCTCACTCCCTGTCCCTCTCCCTCTCCCTCTACCGCTGCCTATCCCGTTCCTGGTCCATCTCCCGCTCCCTGTCCCTCTCCCTCTCCCGCTTCCTGTACCTATTCCTCTACCTCTTCCTCTACCGCTCCCGGTCCCTCTCCCGCTTCCTATTCCTCTCCCTCTCGCGCTCCCCGTCCCTGTCCCTCTCCCTCTAGCGTTCCCGGTCCCTCTTCCGCTTCCTGTCATCTTAATCCTTTAAGGGACCTTTAAGTTAACCCTTTAAGGGAGGATTTTCCAAAAAACCGTGTTAAAATTTACTTTTGCTTCTAACTATAAACTTACATAAAAATTTCATATTTTTAACTCTAAAACTGGCGAAGTTGATTTGTATGTAGTTGACTTCCAACCCCTATTTTTAGGGGATGAATTTTGAGAAAACAGTGATACAGTTATTTTTTGTGTCTAACTATAAGCTTATGCACAAATCACCCTTCTTACTTTAAAACTGACGAAGTTGCCATACTAACTTGAAAACTCTTATTTAACCCTTTAGGGGTTGATTTTACAAAAAAAACACAATTTTTAAAGGAGAACCCCAGTTTCCATAGAAACTCAGGTCTAAGTAGACAAGACTGGAAATTGGCTGTTAATTAGATTATTGCAAAAGGTTCAATTTCTCCAATTTTCACGGCTGCCAGCAATGGCCAACTAAGGAAATCCTAGAATGAATCATCTTAATTATAGGTTATGATTATGTCATACTCGTGTCACAGTGCTATTTAATATGTATGTTACACTTACGAATAATAAACCAAACACCAACACACAAACGTTTTTCACAAATACTAACACGTAAACTACGAGTTTAATGGCTAAAACTAAGTTGGCGGGTGTCTATTATAATATCTACTACTTCAATGGTTTTCACCCAAAACGAATGTCATAAAAAGGTTGTATAATAAAAGCTATCGCATATTTCAAGAGATTTTATTAGTTATTATTATAATATATTAATATTTCGTGTAGTTGTGCAGGAGGCGCTATATTTCGTTAGTACCTTGCCCAATCAAGATACCATAATATACTCATTGTAAGTATGGCCACAGCAACTTCCTGATCTTCTAAAGATGTATAGGGTACGTTATCCAGTGTTCAGGACTTATTCTGAACCTTTGTCAGTCAGAAAACAGGCGATTTGGAGTCCATATTCATATAGTATTGGTTTGCAAGAAATTGTAGCGAAACTGCGAAACACATTCACCAAAACACAAGTACGAAAGCGAATACAATAGAAAATTAAAATCACTGTGTGCGTGTCGATGAGTTTCAATAGTAAATAGGACTCCAAATACGCTGAAAATATTTGATAGTAAAAATATACAAAACACGCGTAGAAAGATTAAAGATCGATGAGAAATATGACAATACAGTGGTGTTATTTATAAATACTATGGTTACCAAAATGACATCATCTTTGTTGTCAATCGATTAATCGATGTCAAAATATTCGAAATATAATTTAATAAAATTAGCGTAACGATTAAATGGTAATTATAATATATTACATAGTTATGATTTATATGGAATACGAAAATATATAAAAAATAAATTAATATTATAATTATAATCAATAAATAATACATAAAATATTATATTATTATGTTCCATCAATCGATCAATATCAATCGATTCAATCGATTTTAAAATCGTATGTAATGAGGTAAATACTGTGAAAACTTTTTTGCATTATTTAGTTCATTTGGCAAGAGCAGCTGAAGCTAAGATTTAATTATGTTTATCTTATAAATAAGACGATTTTTTTGGTATATAGTTTACACTTGTCTAGTCCGATGTTCTAGTACAGATTACATATGGTTCGAGGCCGAAAACTGGGGTTCTTCTTTGTTTCTAATCTTGAGCTAATATGGAAATTTTCATGTTCTTAATTTCAAAAATAACGAAGTTGCGTACTGAGTTTAATCCGCTAAATTAACCTTTTATGTTGTCTTATTTGATGCGTGTTCTTCTACCGGATATTAAATAATTAATTAGTCCAAACTGATATATATAGTTTTATTTCTTGTCCACACATATATATGTTACATTCACACTATGAGGATCCTCCATACACTTTTATTAACGTTCACACTAGACCTGACGGGATGGCATGATGCAAGCGACTGGCGTGCGCCCTCACCCATCCGGGCCTCTTGCTATTCGCCCGCTCAGCAAGTTACAATTGTGTGGCACACACCGTGTCGCCACAAACCCTTTAAGGGATGATTTTCCAAAAAACGTGTTAAAATTAACTTTTGTTTGTTACTATAAACTTACATAAAAATTTTCATATTTATACCTCGAAAACTGGCGAAGCTGATTTGTATGTAGTTGACTACCAACCCCTATTGTAGGGGGATTAATTTAGAGAAATCCGTTATACAAATATTTTTTGTGTCTAATTATAAGCTTAAATACAAATTTTCACCCTTCTTACTTCAAAACTGACGAATTTCCCATACTAAGTTGCGCCGCCTTAATTAACCCTTTAGGGGATGATTTTCCAAAAAAACGTAATATTTCAAAATTAAGTTTCTAATTTTGAGCTGATATGTAAATTTTCATGTTTTTAAATTCAAAAATGACGAAGTTGCCTACTGAGTTCAATCGGCTAAATTAACCCTTTAAGGGATGATTTTTCGAAAAAAATTATTGAAGTTAACTTTTATTTATTACAATAAACTTACATGAAAAATTTCATATTTATAACTCTAAAACTGACAAAGTTGGCTTGTATGAGAATGACTTCTAACCCCTATTTTTACCCTTAGGGGATGAATTGCCAAAAATCCGTTCTTAGCTGACGTCTCCTTAGCATAAACTATCTCCCTGCCAAATTTTATCATAATCGGTTCGGTAGTTTCTGAGATTTTTTGTTTAATCAGTGTATCTCTTTTCAATTTTATTTAGATGTCACCGGAAAATAATAAGAACCGTAAGTTTATAAATTTCCTAAAATTTTCTAGGAAAATTATAAACTTTCGTAGGACTCTAAACGAGACATAAATTGTATTATTTTACGGCCACATTTTCGGAAATTTATCAATCTGCGACGTCTCGTGGTAAATTTATAAACTAACGGATTGCCCATCCGTAAGATTCTAAACGGCTCGACCAATCACAGAAGAGCTGATAATTTTACGCTTCTTTAAAATACGGAAAATAACACACTGCACTCTGATTGGTCGATGTTGACAGTGGCAATGCTTGTGTCCATAGACTTAGATACAATAAAAACCATAAACTACAAACTATAAACTATAAATCTATCAGTTTCGATTACCTACCTAACAGTATTTTTACTTTAAAACCATTTAGGTACCTATAATACAGGGTTACTTTTTTACATAATATGATAATGACCTCTACTTAAGGCGAAGCACCTCGCCATGAAAAAACAACTGAACTGAAATCAAAAGAAGGATAGGTTAGGTTATGGTTATCTGATTTTATTTAGGAAAAAATAGGAACCCCGCGAAGCGGGAAAAAACAACTAAAATCGAAAGAAGAATCTTCTTCGCCAACTTCGATTTCGTGTGCAATCATGTCAAAGTTTTGGTCATGGCCACTTAAAACTTTCGTAGCTCTATGGTAAATTTCACTTCGTTAACAAAGGAGAAGGAGCACGTCACTTATTCAACCAATCAGAGTGCATATGGCGTTTGGTTATTGGTCACTTATTATTTTACGAATGAGCTCGGTAAGTTTATCAATTTCCGAAAATGTGGCCGTAAAATAACAAAAATGTCTCGTTTAGAATCTTACGAAAGTTTATAAATTTCCTAGAAAATTTTAGGAAATGCATAAACTTACGGTTATTATTATATTCCGGTGACATAGATGTACCATACTTAATTTTCATAAAAAATCACTCTACTCATGTATCGAAACTTCTCGTACCCTAAAATGGGTTACTCCACTTACAAAAACAATATTTGCCCAAAAAGCCACTGGTTATCTTGGTCCATACCTTTATACAAAACTAAACAAAACCCTCGGACTAATTAAATTATCAAAACTTAAATGCAAAATTACTATTAAAAATTGGTTAACTGACCTTAATTATCGTCAGACAGAAGAATTGCTTTCTAGGCTCTTCTAACATAAGTACATTTATATACAGTATATAACACATCGTATATATAAGAACACACACACACGCGCGCACACACGCACACACACACACACACACACACACACATCTACTCTACGCTTGTTTTTTTCCTATATTGTAATTCGTTATTAAGTTTAACTGTACTGTAAAATTTAATAGAAACATGTTTAAGAGGAAGGTGTTGGTCTTCCACAACACAGGGAATTCTAGGTGGGACCAACGATCCTCAGCCCCATGACTTTGTATAATTTGGTTCAATAAAGTATATTATTTATTTATTATTATTATTTAAAACAGGTGAATTTGTTATTGAATTGAATTTGTTATTGAAAGTTCTTACTTACATTTAAGAATTTATATACTGATACCCATTAAACAATCACAAATTATTCCTACGGGTGCGGATTTTAAAAAACAAACAATATTCACATATTTTTTTTCTTTTTAATGCATTTCAGAGATGTGCCAAGTCGGAAAAACTGACCTGAGTAAACTCGAGTTGAAATTAAGTTTCTATTCAGCTGAATTTCGAGACAACTCGAGTTAGCAGAATGAAACTGAATGAATTGTTACAAATAATTTTTTTACCAGTGAATATAGTTTGATATGATCGGAAAACTTCGTGTCATCGGCGGTGTCATTTGAGGGAATATTAAAGGGCGCACCCAAAGAACGGATCGCGCTCTCGCACTTTCGCTTAATTCGTTCATTTACCGCCAGCCCAAACAGGAGATTCAACTCGTGTTCACTCGAACTAAGCACAATTTGAATTAACTCGAGTTAGTAAGTCAAGTTGATACATCTCTAGCAAAATTATGAAATATACCTATGTAGGTATTCTATCAATTAAAGGAAGGATGTTTGTTTCAAAAAGCGCAGCGCAGAGCATTTTTAACTGTCAAACTGTTATTGACTGCAAAATTTTGTCAACCCAAAATCTTCTTTTTTCTTTTCTCCATAATTCTTCTCTTTTCTAATTCCTTTTCTTCCTTTTCTGCAAGTACAACATGTCCCAATCCATCATTTTATTCTCTGAAGTACACGTTTGGACTCTACAAAAATTGTAAAATGAATGACGACGTTTTGCCGGGTACCCACTAATTTATAATATTAGTAGGATTAGTAGACTAGTATGATAGGATTAGCAGGTTTAAAAATATCACTAATTATATCATTATCAAATATAACCTTAGTAATAATATAGCTTTCTACTGGTGAAATTAATGTAATCAGTCCAGTAGTTTTTGTGTTTATCACAAAAAAAATCAATCAAAACTTTCCTCTTCATAATGTATGGTTGAAAGAACTTACCTGTAAGTGAATTTCAACCGGGATTATACGAGATGTTGCATCCGAAGAGATTTAAATACCATGTAGTAGTTCCTATAGTATAGGAGTATAGAAAAAGCTATATGAGATCAAGAAAAATTATTACAATAATTTCAAACAAATGTATAACCAAAGTCCGCAGCGTAGATTTTTCTTTGAAAACGTGGCGATAAACATTGCGTCGTAATAATATTTACTTTGAATTCCTTTTAAAAGCAGCCGTCGCGTACCTCGCTCTTGGACGCTTTAGCTCTTTAATTCCCTTTGATTCGAATATATACCTGAGTAACGTATCTAGTGGCACAGGAGTGCCACTGCCAAAACGAACTGCACTGCCTACTTTTTCTCGAAGTATTTCTTCGTAGTTTTAAGCACTTATAACTGCGGTCTAGATACTGATAGAGAATAGGGATGTAACGGAAGTGATGATATTGGAATCGAATTCGGAATTGGATGTTTTAGATTTGGTATATTGGAATTGGAACTTGAACCGAAATCGGAATCGGAAGTGGAGGCTGAAGCTGAAGAAAGAAAGATGTGTTAAGAGAAAGTAGGTTTAATAAAATAAAATAATACATACACGTCACGTCATACTGTATTGTGTTTAATTTTAGCTAAAAATAATGCCTAACCTAACAATGCATCTACTCGCAATTAGGCGTTCAAACAAACAGTATATTATAATAATGTATGCACATAAAAGTATCATGTAATTTGAAGTGAAACTTATTAAATGAAGATTTATTTTTGGATGTCAATAATAAATAAAATGTGTGTAAATTAAATTAAATTAGTCCAAAAGAAGCAAGTTATACTTAACTCATCAAAAACATAAATGTGGAATGAGAGCCATGCAAAAAAGAATTGAGATTGAAAGGAGAATGCCCATTTAGTATGGAGAAATGTACTGACTTTAACATTTTTGTGTCTTGATAAAAATACCTTTATTTGATTATGTTATCTTAATAAATTATACATACTAACTTTAGTCAATGATAATATTAGGAAATAAGAGATATTAAACAAAACTAATTTGTATTTAGGTTATAGTAAACTCACAGTAATATGGACTCTATGCGGGCGTATTAAAGTCGATTGCGTATGTAATGTCGATCTATTAAGTTTCAAATTCATTTGACAGTCCCCAAACACCATGAAGTTTGTAATGTATTATAATCACAGAACACTATTACTCCTGGCTGATTATAGTAATTTTCTATTAAAAAATAAATTCATTTGACAGTCCCCTTACGTCATCTAGTTTGTTGTCATGGATATATTATACTATAATGCCGGGTCCACACGCTTGGTGTTTGCCGCAAACATCAAACACAGCAAGCAACACCACAAACACCGATCACAATCACCCACACAAACAGCGCATCCTCACATATTTTGGCGAACATGTCAGTCTCATAGTCAGTCTATTCCAAACAGACGAACATGGCGGATGACGAACTTGTTGCAGCGATTGCTTTTGGGTTTACCTTCTTTTACTTTCAATTAAAACAAAATCAAATAAAAAAGAGAAAATCAAGGACACGAAGACCGTGATGGATGACCAAAATTATTTTTATTTACAATAATACTTATCCGCGTCCATGCATCTTTAGTTTTTTGCCTATTTTTGTGATTCACATGTTTAGGATTCCGAATACATGGCTCATTTTGATATGCTTCTAAGAACGTTAGAATTATATCTTCAGACCAATCAGTCATTGTTTTTTCTATTTTAGCACAAAGACTAGATTCTACGTCCGCTTCCCTCAAGCTCTCGTTTAGTAATGATTGTTACCAAGCGTTTGGATACAACGCAAACTGTTTGCCGAACATCCTTTGATTTGTGAAGGAAAACCGACAACGATGCCGATCACTGGCGAACACAAACACCAACAGGCAAACAGGTACAAACACCTATCCACATGTTCGTGTTTGTTGTTTGCCATTGTTTGCCAAGCGTATGGCCCCGGCCTAACTGTTGTATCATAATTATAATCGAATCAATGCTACCTATTGGCCCGAAGGATCTTAAAAGATTCCTGATTGGCCCTTATCCAAACATAAATGGCCCAATGGTTTTATTTTGTAAATCGGAAGTAAAGTTACTTATTAATTTCAGAAAATTATTCCCAATAAGGATTTTTTAGGAAATAGGGTAAAATACTTGAAATATTTTAATTTTATTTTTTGTCCAAAAATCATTGTGACACAATTATTTTTTTAAGAGTACTGGCTATGGGCATTCTCCTTTATAAAATAAAATGTCTAGGGTACTTCTCGAAGTTTCTTTTACTTAAAACAGGTTAATGCTTGACCATAATCCTGTATTTTGGGTAGCCTGTATTTCGGTCTGCATAGACTAGAATTAACGCATAAATGATAAAAATATAAGAAATTTAAAACATCCCCCAATTCCTGTAAAAGGAGAATGGAGACGCAGATCTGTATTGAAAATAAATTTCTAGCCATATTATTTGCCCTAGTTGTGGAGTTTGTCGAGGTAAGACTCGTCTGGTCATGTCTTGTAGAGTTAGGGGATTGGCGCCCATGAGAGGGGCTTGGCGCTTCATGAGATCTCATAACGTAACAGTAACATAACATAACAGTGAAAGCGTTAAAAGAGCTTGTGAATCTTGACATATTTTACATGGAATGTTTTTGGTGGGATTCTATTATCCCGCGCATATTTGCGACTCAAAACAGACATCTCAAATGTTTTTGCAATATCCAAATGACAATTTTCAGTTGAACGCCGATTTTTACCCACCAGTAACAACGTAAAATTTTTAACTGTACCCAATGCGAATTCATTCCGATGATTAGTACGATGATGTCACGGGCAACACCAAGATCTATTTATAGTATGTTAGCATTGTTAGCCCACAAAGCTAAGGGTATTTACACTGTTGTTGCATATAGGTATTTTTTTTGCATATTAGATGGTAGAATGATAAAATCACTGACATATGCCGACGCATATGTTATCCGCATCGGGCTCTCATATGATTTCATATTTATCAATAATACCTACTCATGAAAAAAAAAACATGAGAGGTTTCAAGGGACACCCTTTCGATTTAAGTATTGTTTTGTTGTACAGTGCCATCTCTGTAAAACTCTCTGAATTACTTCAAAAAAAGTGTCGTCATTCGTGATAATCAAAAAGTGTCGTAATTTTCCGTCTAGCCCCCTTTCACAACGCGCGATAAGGAACTTCGTTCCAAAAGTTTGTTACGATATCATATCGTTGACACCATATTTTATTTTGTATGAAGCTGTGTCAACTTCATTTCATTAAAGTAAGCGAAACTACGAGTAAGTATAAACTAAACTGAAGAGAAAGTTACATCGATTTTATCCGCTGTTAATTAGTTTAGAGTGTAGCTAAATTTCACGAAGTTCTTAATTAAGTAATGCGAAGGAATAAACCCTGTTTAAAATTAACAGTGTTTATTGCCAGGAATGAGGGGAGGCGTAGAGAACACAAGGAACGATAAGTGTTGAGACAAGAGTCCTTTGAATGTAACATAATTATGTGGTACCTACTCGTGTTTTGTTCAAAAGATGGGTGTGATCTTGTAGATCGTGGTCTTAAATAAATTATCTTAAATAAATATGCTGAAAGAGTGTTAATTGGCAATTTTAAGCATGACCATGTCAATCAAAGTTAAGAAATAATAACTTTATTTTCAATACAGATCTGCGTCTCCATTCTCCTTTTACAGGAATTGGGGGTTATTTCAAATTTCTTATATTTAATTAATAACTTGTCATAACCTTTACCGATAATATTTTCATGATAGTTAAAAAACATTGTATTTAATCGCTTGTACGTAATACCAGACGCAAAGCCCTGTACGAAATATAGCACGCGATTCAACCTCGCATCCCGTGAAATATTAAACATCTCCGGCGACTAACGTAATTGGGAAGCGTTAATTGACGTAGAAATAGGGGAGGAGAGGAGAATTACAACACATATTTAAATGCAAATATTCATTTAATAAACACGAGTGCCGTGAGTGCATTCTAGATGGGTACGTGAATATCATAATTAATGGAGAACAACTAGGTTACGAGACTAGATATGAGGTGGCCTATTTTGTATGAGTATCAGTTGTTTGTTGATTTACTAGTTAACTAGTAGGAAGTTTTCTTTTTGATTTTGTGTAAGATTTGCCGCTGAATGTGTCAGGACGCAATGTCCTAGCACCCGCGTGCCGTCGGTCGGCACGGCAGTCAACGGTCGCGTTTGCGGTGCGAAGGACGACCTTCTACTACTTTACATAACTTCATGTTCACTGTATAACTTTTATTGCTTAACTCCGCTTAACTTTTTAAAACAATCAAAGCAATGTGCGTGTGGACTTTTAACGCTGTTTTAGGTATTCACTTAATAGTAAAGTATTATTAGTGGTGTGGACTAACCGGCGCCGCAGTCGAGTAAGTGACTTCATCCAAAGATTTTGATACGAAACGTTTTAGTAACTTGCTAAAATAGTAAATCTGTTTATCGGTTTTTTGGAAAACGATTTTGTTCAACTAAAAGGATTGTTTTACTAGTGATCGGTCTTTGTAATGAGTATTGTCGAGTCACACAATTAGCTTTTGACGTAAGACGGTTGACGTCGATGTTTGTGAATTTCCACGTGGGTTTCAGTAATCTTAAATTAATTTTAAGGTGTTCTGTTAGTCCGTAGCTGTATAGGGTTAAATTAAAAAAAATCACTAGTCTTTTTGAAAGGAATTAGATTACATCAAGTCACTGATATTCTTTGTATTATCAGAACTTCGAACAAACGTCTTCATACTTATATACTCGTACTCGTATTTTTGGCGTTTTTGTGGGATAAATTATAGCACTAAAGACACAAATGATGCTTACTTATGCTGCGAGCCTTATTTGAATTTGTAATGTTACGAAATGTCTGGATAAATAAATAGTTTCGTTAACTACGGTATGTAAGATACTAGCTTTTGCGTGCAGCTTCGCCCGTGGTAGAGTTTATCGAAACGAAATTTTTAGTTAATTAACTCAGACTTATAGATAGAGCCACATAAAAATTAATTTCACTTATAAGTAGAATGATGGATTAGGATACATAATATTAGATATTAGATGATGACCGTGGCTTCGCGCGCGAGGATATCGATTTTTTACAAATCCCGCAGGAACCCTGAACCTTTCCAGGATAAAATGTAGCCTATGTGTTAATCCAGGGTATAGGCAATTTCAGCGATTTCATCGATTAAGTAGTTGTGGCGTGATTGAGGAACAAACATCCAAACATCTTCACTAACTTTCACATTTATAATATTAATTAATAGCATTTACTGTCAATATATTTACGCTTCAGCACAGAATACTTAATATGTAGTATCTATTGGTAACTTTAGTAATGGCGTCTTATAAGATACGCGCGTAAGATTATTATTTTATATCTAAATATTTTTTTTAATTTGTACTTATTTCCGATAAATAACTAAAATAATTTAGAAATGAAATAAAATAAATTAAAATAAAATAAAAATTAAAAGTTAATTAAACCAAAATCAATAAATCAGTTAGTATAATATTTCAATAAGTAATTTAATTAATTAATCATGATTGAAAAACAAAAATTGCCGATGCGTCAATAGGTGTTACCTACTGTTTTTATTTAGATAACGTAATCTATGAGGATAATGGGATCAACAACAATGTGACTCAAATGAAATGAACTGTGAAAGCGTTGATATCGATCGTACTGAAGCGACTGTATATTGTTACACTAAGTTGTCGCAGCCATTAGGACAATATACAGTAGATATTCCTAGTATGTAGTATCTATTGCTTATATATAGGATATTATATAGTATATTGCCAAGTTATATATAGTATATTTCCAAGTTCTATGTAGTGTCGAATAGAAAACCGTTGATTTGCAATGTGGTAATTGTATAGATTAGTAGTATAGATCTGTTCTTTGCAAATACACCTACACTCTTTTTTTACACGAGACTTTTGGTATACAAACTAAGCACTACTTTATATGAAAATATTAAAAAATATTTTCGAAAATAAATAAGAACAGAAATTAGTTTTGGCATTAAATGGTTATTTTTTTATTCTTTTTATTTTGTATCTGCCTTATTTTTAAATATAAATTACGATAAAAAGGTACTGTAAAACTGTAAGATTGTTTAACATAGGACTCATCTAAAAAACGGAATATACTAACAACATTAAGCGCAATAATCGGTCCAATGTACCCTACATACCATTGAATGAATTATATCCTTATCCGATGCAACCGTGTTTACCAGCCACTCAATTCCCTGTGCAATATAGATCGGAAGTCGGCTCTTCCATGCTTCTGCCAATCCCGTTGGTAATCGGCAATCTCTAGTGTTCTATTTCAATTACCAACAGGACTGCGTCTGCGTAATGGGTCAGTTACAAACTTTTGTGGAGTCATATTATAATAATGAAGTATTTTATCTACTTACTTATCTAATTACTTTTAAGATACTTAGCTACACACAAAAATACAGTTGAAGTTAACTACGGTTCTGATAAAGAAAATTTACTAATTTAAACTGAAAAAGCATGTTATAACTCCAATTAGAACAGTTGGCCTTAAAAGCGTAACTTCGTGTAGTATTATCACTCGTGTTTCATTCTTTAATGTTTGAAGTTATACTTCTTTTGGCGCGATGGAGAAAAATGATGAGAGTGAATTTTTACGATGCGCGCGCACACCGAGACCTAAATTCTACATCGTCAAGTTAGCTAAATTCTACATCGTGAAGTTAGCTAAATTCTACATCGTGAAGTTAGTTCTAGGTGGCATGGTATACGTAGCAAAGTAATATTAGAATACACTACAAAATAATCACAGATGGCGCTTAACACATATAGTTTGGCTATAGAGATTCGTAAATTAAATTAAGTATTTCAAAGTATTAATTAATTTTTATTTTTAATATTGCTGTGTTTGAATATTGTATTTTGAACAATGTTTTTTTAGTATTGTTTTTTGAATTTTTTTTATGCCTAAGAAGTTTAACTTCTCACGCGCGTACACGTTTATGGTTTTTTTATTGCTTTATTCCTTGAAATTTTCTTAAGAAGAATATTTGCCTTATCATGTAACAGCATGACTTGCGCGTCCCAGAAACAACAAAGCAGAACTTTTAAGCGGTTCTTTTGACTCTGCTTCGGTTGAGTTGGTGGCGTTTCTTCTCGAGGCAGCCAAAAAGCACGACGTGTATGGTTCTCATAATGAATCCATGATTCATCTCCTGTAACCAGATCAGACAAAAGCTCTTTAGGTCGGGGTCGCAGCAAAAGTGATTGACAGATAGCAACACGGACTGCACGACTAGCGGTCGGTAAAGATGTGCGGTACCCATCGAGCCAAAACTTTTCGATACCTAAGCTCATGCAGATGGTATTCCACGGCGTGATGACTGCAGTTACTTAAGTGTTGCGCTAATATATGGATGGTAGCATTCGGATTCGACAGCAGTTCGCGGCGTAAATTATCATCATTCAATGCAGGTGGTCGTCCTGAGCGTGACTGACTTTCAAGGCTCCTGTCTCCTGATTTAAAACGGTTTCACCTTCTGGACACCGTGGCATGGCTTGTACTACCAACGCCCAATGCACTGTTGATATTGTCAGCCGCAGCCCGCGCACTGTGGCCTAACAAGTACTTGTATAAGTATAGTGTTAGAAACTTGTCGCTTGTTCTTTTTTCTTCAAACTGACTAAATCGATCGCGAGGGCGGCTTTATAAATCCTCACATCAGAAGTACATAGAATGTCGTACAGCATACTAGAATATTATCGAAAACAATAATTTAACTTGAGAAAGGAAATGTACAGAGCTTACTAGTGTTTCATTACTTTTGTGCCATCCAGATATTATGTTATTATAATACATGTATTTTCTTATATAAATTGAAAAAATCACGACACTTCACCGTGGCATAGTTGCATGGTTCAATTAAAATTGATTGGAACAAAATTAATTTAAATTGACGTCACGTCGAATAGGGTTGTGGAAATATAAAAATGTATGCAACTAATACGTACTTATGTGCTTACCTGTTGTCGGTGGTATAATATTTTTAATTTTTCCTCATACTGTGAGTGTAGACCTGAACCGTGTCTGATTATTGTTCGTTTACTTTGAAAATGAATGTGCCCCTACTAAATATTATTATAACAAACTGTAAAAGTGGGTATATTTATTTAATATAAAATATTTTCTAATTATAACAATAATATAACGTGGCCCCACGTAACCCAAGTTCCTTTTTTAAAGTAGACAATCTCTACCTATTACATACCTGTAGGTATGTAAATCAATGGTCTTATAAGGATTCATTCGTTTCATCGGATTTTTTATTTTAATACTAGAAAAATTACTGCAATAAATCTAGCTCTTTGTGGCATACAATACAAGCGAACCGTTCGAGTTGTGGATAATAATTTGAATAGTACGTGCGTTGAGTTCCTCAACTTGTGGAGAAACTTCGTTGGCAATTTACAGAAATGCTTTGCAATGTGCATCGTCAGACGATCGCATTTACATTTATTTACATACTGAAACTTACTGATCTGGTATTATATACATAATGTATAATTTACTTCTTATACATAATTATACATAATGCATAGTTATAAATTTGAGAGACGTTGTCGATTACATACATGACGTACATAATATTATTATCTGTTGGATTTTAGTGTATATTTACATTTACTGATATCAAAAATAATTTCAATAAAAATAATTATACTTCTCGATCGATCGGTCGATATTGCAGTAAATCTGTGTAAATGTAAGTAAGTATCATGAAATTCTTAAATTAGTCTCATGATTATGTTTTTTTTCATTTTAACAGCTTTTTCTCCTATTTTTCGTAATCTTACCGGCTCGCTCTTGCCATGTTTTCATTGAAGTTAGTGAGTATGCACTTATACTATTTTTAAACCCATGCAAGTTGCAACCATTCATAAAACTTTCAATGAAAGGCACGTTTTTTTAATTTTTCATGTTTTTAGGTATATTTTCTTCATGAAAAGGGAAATAAATATACCGCAGTGAATAATTGTAATAATAAGATAATGTATTTCAACAAGCTTAATGATTGCGCGATAATTTTCTTAAGTTTATTAAGTGTAGCAATTTATTACTACCGTTGGTTGGATAATGGAACTGTCCATTGTATATGAAGTAGCCATATTTAATGAAACTTGTTTGTCGTCCTCCGGGCGAAATTTCATTAGAATAAATTAAAGTTTGACACTTGAAGGACATTCGGCCTTACTCAGTGTCAGTTACCGGTTACTTAAATCCTTAGTACAGATTTGTATTGTCAATCTGTTGTTTTTCTCGTGTTTTCCTGAATTATCACTAACAAATATGAGAAAATTCTCAACAGTCAATTAGATAGTAACACACTTATGATTATTCTTGTTGGGAATAGGGGAAAAGTAAAAAAAGAGATTAAATAAATTTTATTGAAATTAAAAGGTATTGTAATGTTTATTTTACCCTACAGCATGAGTTATCCTCAGGAGGAATATAATATTAGATATAATGTTACTTTATTCAAAAAGTAGTTATTAACGGCAAGGAGCCCCCAGCAGCTCACATTACCATGGGAGTGCCCCAAGGATCAATATTAGGACCGCTGTTAATTTTAATACAACTCAGTGATCTACCTTATTTTACAAGGGACCTGTGTGAAACTGTATTGTTTGCAGATGAGACCTCATTGGTTTCTAAAATTGATAGGAGAAACATTGTTTTGATAATGTAAATTTCGTAAGTTTCGGCTCTTA
This sequence comes from Thymelicus lineola, assembly GCA_963932265.1. Taxonomy (NCBI): domain Eukaryota; kingdom Metazoa; phylum Arthropoda; class Insecta; order Lepidoptera; family Hesperiidae; genus Thymelicus; species Thymelicus lineola. The sequence continues at coordinate 23,527,652 of OZ010680.1, forward strand.
ATTGAGACTGGATCAGTGCCTAAATCCTGGAAGCTTGCCAATGTGCAGCCTGTGCCCAAAAAAGGCAGCCGTGCTGACCCCGCCAACTATCGTCCTATCTCAATTACCTCCATACTCTGCAAGATTATGGAACGTACATTGAATAGGCGCCTCATGGCATACCTAGAACAAAATGATCTCCTTAGTGACCGGCAGTATGGGTTTCGCCGAAACCGGTCAACAGGGGATCTTCTAGCGTATGTCACACACATATGGGGCGAGGCCCTCGAGAAAAATGGGGAGGCGCTCGCTGTCTCCCTTGACGTCTCGAAGGCCTTCGATAGGGTCTGGCACGCTAGCCTCCTAAGCAAGCTTCCAGCTTACGGCATATCCCCTGGCCTTATGAACTGGGTAGAGGACTTCCTGAGCGACCGGTCTTTCCGGGTTGTAGTCGATGGCAGTTCATCAGAAACGATGGCTACAAATGCCGGAGTTCCTCAGGGGTCCGTTCTCTCCGCCACTCTATTCTTGCTACACATTAGTGACCTGCTCATGCCCGGTATATATGGGTACGCAGATGACAGCACAGTAGTAGAGAGATACCTACCGAGTTCCAGGGCCAGTAGGCATGAAATTCAGTCAGAAAGAGAAGCCATGGTGGAACGTGTGAATCTCACACTTCGGGCTGTGTTCGAGTGGGGCGAAGCCAATCTTGTGAGATTCAACGCCACTAAAACACAGACGTGTCTCTTCACCGCCAAAAAGAGTCCGCTCACCTTGACTCCTACTTTTCAGAATGTGTCCTTGGGTAATACCGACTGCTTTCAGTTGTTAGGAGTTGAGATATCCTCCAAGCTCAACTTTGGGCAGTTCATCGAATCCAAAGCTAAAGCAGATGCAAGGAAACTTGGCGTCCTTGCGAAGGTGCGGCGGTACTTCACACCGAGGCAACTTTTAACCTTGTACAAAGCTCAGGTTCGGCCGTGTGTTGAGTACTGTTCTCACATTTGGGCAGGTGCAGCCAAATATCACCTTTCTGTTTTGGATTCAATGGAGAGGCGTGCGAAGAGGCTCATTGGTGACCCAGATCTGGTGGAGATCAATTTGCAAAGCCTCAAGCACAGGCGCAGAGTAGCCATCGGTTTTCTATAGGGCACATTTTGGAGAGTGTGCGCAGGAATTATTTGAATTAATTCCCCCTTCCCCGTTCCACCATCGAACGACACGACGTACGGCGGGTATCCATCCTTACGTCGTTGATATCCCGCCGGTACGGACGTCGCGGTTTGCATCGTCATTCATTATGCGCACCGCTAAGGATTAGAACAGCGAATCCAAAGTTAAAGCTGGTGCAAGGAAACTTGGCGTCCTTGCGAAGGTGCGGCGGTACTTCACACCGAGGCAATTGTTAACCTTATACAAAGCTCAGGTTAGGCCATGTGTGGAGTACTGTTCTCACATTTGGGCTGGTGCAGCCAAATGTCACCTTTCTGCTTTGGATTCGATGGAGAGGCGTGCGAAGAGGCTCATTGGTGACCAAAATCTGGTTAAGACCAATTTGCAAAGTCTCGAGCACAGGCGCAGAGTGGCCAGCCTCTCGGTTTTCTATAGGGCACATTTTGGAGAGTGTGCGCAGGAATTGTTTGAATTAATTCCCCCTTCCCCGTTCCACCATCGAACGTCACGACGCACGGCAGGTATCCATCCTTTCGTGGTAGACATCCCGCCGGTACGGACGAGGCGGTTTGCATCGTCATTCATTATGCGCACCGCGAAGGATTGGAATAGCTTGCCTGCGTCTGCGTTCCCACCCACCTATGACGTGGATGACTTCAAGAAAAGAGTGAATAGGCTTTTATTAAGTTAGTGCGCTCACCATCCTGGACCATATCTTCACTTACCATCAGGTGGGATTATGGTCAAGCATTAATTAATTTTATGTAAAAAAAAAGTAAATAATACTGTTTCCCAAGTGTTGCAATGGTTTTCATGTAAACAACCTTATGTTAAATGCGAGTAAAAAATTGAGAAATTTACTTTACTAAATGTAAAAAGGTACCGACTCGAATAGTTCTAAATAAGGAATACAATTAACAGATTCACGGTTATAATGGAGTCCTCATAGTGAAGCCTTGCTTGGGAGACTGAGTTCAGCTGCTTACGCGATTAAGAAAGGAATAATCTTAACTGACGTGCAAACGAACGTTAGAAGAAAACAATGTTATGGGATTCTGAGTGAGCCGGCAGCTTTAATTTTGTTATAAAACTCGAAATTTGTGGCAGCTTCTATACAGGGAAAAGACAACTTAAAAGTTCATATATCCTGAAAACAGAGCTATTAATCATTAGGTATTATTATTAGTGCCAAAGTTTTAATTACGATACGGAAATAAACAACTTACCATTTCCATCATTTTTCATTTCCCATGGGAAACTCTAAGTACGGTTGCTTCAATTTCAAAACTTTATCTACAGTCTCAATACGGCCTGTAATGCATGGAAAAACTTTTGTTTCGTAATTGGTATCTGGATTTTGCTTTTATACAAAAACAGGAACGGTTTGGGAGAATTTTTCTTTATCATGTTTTTGTTATGTTGCCTACTTTTATGCTCTGTTACACTTATTGTTACTAATACGGGATCTCATCAGAAGTTGTTGCTATGTCGTCGATTGCCTCCTAGACTCTGGTTCTCGATTGATTTCCGATTGTTTCGTCCTTCTGTCTGTACTTTTGCAACGTACAATATTCCCTGTATCCTTTGTACAGCCATTTATGTGTGCAACTTAACTAATCAATCATCAAAAAGGTTTTCAAAGCGATAGGCGCCGGCCACACAGAAAAGACGTAAGACGAAGACGGGGCTCGGACCCGTCGCAGACAGGGCGCCGTTAAAACATATAGAAAAGACAAGGAACGGGCGTGACGGTCGGTGCACACTGGGCTTTTCCCGGCCACAGAGTACTTAATCACTACGTTTTAAGAGACCTGCTCTCCGCGTCCTTTCCGCTCCCCCGCTGGCGCCTAGGCAGGCCCGCGTCCTGTCCTTTCTGTATGTTTTCCAATAGGGCGCCGACGAGAAAGCGTCGTGTCGGCGTCCCGTCTTTTCTGTATGTTTTACGTCGCGACGGCTGCATACATTTTGTATGAAAGTAGATTAAACGGGCGCCGCGACTGCGACGGGTCCGTGTCTTGCGTCTTTTCTGTGTGGTCGGCGCCTAAAGTTGAAGATGTTTATAATAACGGTTGAAGAATACCACTTGGTGAATAATGACTTTGTCATCAGACAAGCTTTCAAAAGATTGGATGCAAATCAACAAATACATGCATTTCTTATTTTTAAACGCGTTTAAAAACATTTTATATTGTAATTAACTAGCTTGTGACTTCCAATTAAAAAATGTCGAATTGCTGACAAACATTTTAATGTTCAGTTAGTGAAATGGAAGCAACACAAAAACCTCAGCGGTTTCGTTGAATTGGTATAATGTAAAATACAGTTACAAAACTCGAAACACGCTTTTGTCGCAGCCACCTTCGTGGCTTCGTCTTCAGACCCTTGATATTACTAAGACCAGAATACTTTTCAAGTCAAAAGTATCAGCACAAGTTACACGTGTCTGTGTATCTGTCTGTGGCATCAAAGCTCCTAAACGAATGGACCGTTACGATGTGGTTTTTGTTTGAAATCTGATACGATCGAAATGGTTCTTAGCTGCAATTTATCTGATAGAAGATCTGCGCAGGGCTTCTAGGTCATCAACTCTAACGGGGGTATTTTAAATTTTAAAATTTACAGTTATCATTTCAGACTTCATGTGGCCAACATCTAACTCCATGTTAGCTTTAACTTTTATAATAACATTGACTGACTGCTTTTTGCTGCGAATTGTCGTTTATATTAAACTCAAGATTTATAAAGGGTCTTTGTTGGTGCAGTCTTCTTTAACCGCAACATAAATTCAGGAATTTCATTCATTCATTGATGAAATTTAAAAATGTTCGTTTCATAACAAACACTAAATATACCGTAAGTTGTATATGAAAAAAGTAATTTGTTTTGAATAACAATATAAAACAAAAATAATTATAATATCACACTCAGAAAAATCAATTCGTAGGTAGGTACATAAGCAGAATAAAACTTTCTCAGCATAATAAAATAGTTTTTTGCATATAGGTACATAATTAGCCTGAAGATTGGATCATAATCTGTTTGCGCCAGCGAATTGATTTCCAAATTCCGATGCATAAAAATATTAAACGTGCCCTCATCGTTTCGAAATGTACGTCGCTTTTAATCTGACCGTTTATAAACGTAATTAAAAATGTCTCGTTCGCTTCTTTGGCCGGAATAGAGTAGGTGATTCCGACGCTTTAGCTATTCCGACGCTTTTAGAAATAGGATACGAATTTTACAATGATTACGTTACGGTTATTTTTAGGATCTAAGGCGCATATGATTCCGCAATAATACGGCCCATATCAATGCAGACTCTGTTTCGGAAGCTGGGCTTCTTGTGCGGTTTATTTTTAATCGTGAGGTAATTTCGATTTTAGATATTGACCAACAGCCATAGACCAATAGCACATTACGTTACGTTGCGTAAAAGTCTATTATTGCATAGCGTTTATACCCGTGCAATAATAGACAACAGGAATCGTATATTACAGATATTTAGCACAGTGTGACTTAAACGTGCTGTTAGGTCACAGTCTTAGAACACGTACTTATGAACATAAACTTACTATTTAATGTGTCACATTCCCTATATAGATTTAGTTTCAGCGTGACGGAGTTGGGTAAAAGGATATCGAAAAGGCCCGCCTTTGTAAATCACTGTCAACCAAGAGGCAGCCGCAATTTCGTGCGCTTGAAAACATCTTGAAAACTTTTAAAATGTAATCAACTTTGCATGATAACGATCACGTCCTTAAAATACGAGACGCCTGCGTGAAAAATTCCTAGTGTCTCCTGCTAGGAATTCTAATACAACATCTTGACATCAAGAGGCGAGTCACAAGCAAGTTTTTTGTTTGTATCTTGTAGGTACTAATTGTTAAATAGGTAGTACCTATTGCAAATAGAATCAAACTTATTGTGATTTTTTTTTGAGTCGACATCTAAAGACTTGTATTTGTAAAGTACAAACGAAATCAATAACACCAGGAATTGTTCAAAGTGAAATATCTAACACACCGTAAATTTTTACACTTTTGTATTGTTTTCTTGGAAGGCAAAGACGTATCTTATCGGAAAATTCTTAGTGTTCTTTTCGAGCAATGGTGGAAAAATATGTTTTGAAAAATATAAGAGAGTCCCCTTCTATATATGTAGGTTAGTGCAATTTCTATTGATATAATTGCATACACATACTGTCTTTTGTTGTATTTATTGTCAATCGTGAAATATCAGGAACACATAGTTTTACTGGAACATCATGACGTTTAGATATGAGCTATATAAAATCGAAATATTATATTTTTGTGTGGTTTATGCTACACACAATAGGTTTTTGTCCACATCCGATTTTCCCCAACTTTTTGGATCCAATTAAAATAGTAATAAAGTTTGTTTGCAATGGTAGATGAGTTTGTGGTATTAACTTCGTCAATAATTAATTTTACTGTATAAATGCACGCTGATCATAAATAAAGCCACTGCGTTAGTTGATTGCGTTATCCGCGACGTGTAAAATCCATGCAATTGGAACTATTGAATGTAGTGCAATAAAATTGATGCGATTCAATATAAATGTAAATAAACTATTGTAAAGAGTTATTAGTAATTGCTTATTGTATTTACAGTAATGACGGGCGATTGAATCAAAACTTTTATACCTACGAATAGTATTTTGATTGTAGAGCAATTTATGATAAATACATTTATTTTGGTCATGGCAACCATTGCTACAAAAGGTGACCAAATCCGTTGGTGGCAGGGCCACTTGGAGGGATTGTATTGACTAATAGTTCACTAATACCATTATTACTATTATTTATTTCCATGAGGTCCTCCTGGATCGCTACCGCCTTTTTACTCGAGTCAGTCGCCAAACGACTTGTCGTGTTCCGGATTGGCGCTTGAGAGCAAGTTCTTTCTTTCTTTTTCTTCTCTCTTTCTTGGCCGGCAACGCATCAGTGTTGCCTTTGGTGTCGCTGATGTCCATAGGCGAAGACAGCCATTTATTATCAGGTGAATCATGAGCTCGTTTGCCGGCTATTTTAATTAAAAAAAAACAAAGCATGACGACTTTCTCATTTGCCAAGTAGGTTGCACCGGATTGCGTTTACGGGTTAAAGAGCATTTTAATTTTCTGGCCTGACACGTTCCGGTATCGGTGTGGGGCTCAATAATGTTCTAACGTGTATATTTGCATGATATCAGTATCATTACAGCAGGTGTTTTGGTCTGGATCTTAGAAATGCATTATTTCCTTTGTTACTGTAATCTACTTTTCAAATCTTTTGTCCAAAGCTATTGAAAAAGAGGTAGTTAATATAATATTATAGTACTACATAATTAGACATTAATTGCAAAATGTATATCGACTTCATTCGTTTAAGTAAATATTTTCAATATTTAGCGTTAGTCGCTAAACGTCATGGTAAATGCTCACGTACACCTGCTATCTATCTATCTATTCTATCGAATTCTACCTTAGCATCTCTATCTATGGAAACTAAGGTAGAATTCAAATTGGACCAGCGTGTAAATTTTCAATTACTTTACGGCGCTCAAAACACTGGATGCTAGTCCCTGTATTACGACGAAGGTGCTGAATTTTGATAAGCTATCGTGGAACTCAAACATTTAGATTGCATGCATACTAATTAACTTAAGCCAACGTAGGCGTATTACCAAGCTAACGTGGAGACGGGGAATATTAAGATTAAAACGTAATGTAACCTACACATCTTATTCTAGATGGTCTCAATGTGTGCGAAACATGTAAATCCATTTAGTAGTTTTTGCATGAAAGAGTAACATATTAACTTTCACATTTATGATATGAGTAGGATGGACCGAGTAATTGCTTTGTCTACGGAACTACAACACCGGTTTCAAACAACTTTGTCAACAATGGAATTGCCTTCGATCGAGGCTCGGCGCTCATTATTTGCCTTTTCAGTTCGCGATTATTTTGTTTAACTTACCTTTCTTGTTGTTGTTCCCGACCTCATTCGGTGTGAGTTTGATGATCAGCCAGATTTTCAGCTTGTGTGAATAAACGCTTACACATTCATACCCCCGCAGTAGGTTTTACATGCGTCGCGGGTGGCATGGACGACACAATATGTTATATGTCATAATAACACCCATGTACCCGAGTACACATATTTATCTGTCACATAAACATCTGGCCCGGCCGGGACTCGAACCCGGGCCCCTCGCTTCGCAGGCAGGGTCGCTACCAACTAGTTTCACTTAGTTAGACAATGTTCTATTTGACAACAAGAATGAATCACAAAAATTTAAAAATATTTAGCAGAATATCATGATGAATTTTCAAAGAATAACTTATATAGTACAGATAAGTTTAAAAATATTTAGCGGAACGAATGATACATTTTCCAAGAATAACCAATCTATACATGATGAATTTTTCAAGTGGGCGTGGATGGCTAAATCCAAAACTATGAGGAATAGCAAAAAATGCTCCAAGTTTCTTCCCAGAATCCAGAAGCGACACTACCGAAAGCTGTAATAATACAGGTTGTTTTTTTTTTCAAAATCTACTGTTGCTGTTTTAGTTTTCATCAAAATTGGCCCCGAGACTCCTTTGACATATTTTGCTATTCGTCATAGTTTCGAATTTGGCCTGCCACTTGAAAAATTCACCCTGTATAAATGTATAACACAAAAAATGTTTGTGGCAATGTACGTTATAGACTTTGAAACCATCCAGCCGTTAAACCCCAAACCGGTTTCATTTGAAAGGTAATAATGCGAATATGGTTTTACACCACTAAAACAATGCATTTTGCACATTCGGTCCATACATGAAATCGATTTTCGACTATGTACAAGAAACCGTATAAAAATTTTCCCGAATTTATGTATTTCTTTTTCTAGCATTGTAGCACACCCTGGGTGTCCATAACTATAACACAAATAAAGTAATTAAAGAAATACTCTCTACCTGTTATAACTCTATTTAATAATTCAGCTGTAAAACAACTTAGCGTCGCGTTTCCTGCGGAGAGGCATTTGGAATTGTGACAAGTTAGAAATGAGCCATTCTTCCTTAAGAGAATTAATAGGTATAGGTGACTGTAATAACTATATACTTGCTTGAAAAGGAACTTCCAAGCGGGTGTAAAGAAGATATCTCTCGTTAAAGCGGACCAAAAAGTTACAAATACAGGCACGCGTTTCACATGTATCTATTGAATATGGATGTACTAACGTTATCAAACAAAATATACATTGATTTTAAATATAATATTTTTTCTACTACTTTATCCATGCAAAATTTAATTTTTAAATTTACTTTCTAGTACTATCTTGATCTATAATTTGGAAGGCCGGACGAACAAGACGAATCTATAAAGGGTTCCGTTTTAACTACGGAGCTCTAAAAAGTGTGCATAATATGGAAACATAAATTACGTTCACCTATTTAACCGAGCTTAACCCACTAACAGCTAATTGGCGATCAATGTTGCCTCGCTTATGTTCATAGTACTCTCAAAGTAACGACTCTTTCATACATTTCCATGTTTTCCTCTATTTGTCTGATTTATTTTACTTACTACATTTCATTTTTTATTACTCACTAGGTGAACCTCCAGATGTTGTTCTGAAACAGGTTATTATACTTATATTACATAAAAATTACTAATCATAATCTGTATCACTCAGAAATAATATAGCTTTATATTTAGACCAGGGTAGAAGCCTTTAAAAATAATGAAAAGTGAAAAAAAATTATAATAGAATGAAACCTATTGCAAAAGGAAGAGAATATAACAAAAAATAAAGGAAAAATAATTTACGGGCGATCTGAGGTCGGGAAGTGGGGGGGAGGGGGGGTTTAAGGGTAAAAAACGGTTTATCTCAATTTCCAGCAAAACTGTAAGTCCTATGGAAAAAAGTTAAATGGCAAAGTTATAGGTAATAAAAAGGTCTACAATTTTTGTATTTACACTTTTTTCACATAACCTCAAAATTTATGTGAAAAATTCAAAAAACCAAGTTTTTGGTTTTTTATTTTTATCTTTTACAAAAAATTTTTTTTTAACGAAATTTTGTGAAAACTTACCTTTCTATGTCCCAAACATACTGTAATTTTTTTGATTTAAAATATTTATTTTTTCACCTTATTTTGACTTAATATCGAAAAATCACCCTAATTTTCAATCGAAAATTCACCTGTCAAAATATCCGCTTTTTTAAAAAAATCTGTGAGCTTTTTATTTGCTAAAATCTCTACTTTCTGATGGTATAAAAAAGATATACACTACTATGGTAAATTTTCTCAGAAAATGCAATGAAACGACAACTATTTTTGCATGTTTCTTGCAATCTTTATGGATTTGTAATTTTTTTGCTTATTAATTTATTAATTTAACATGGATTTTGACGTTTTTCGATTAATTAAAGTGTAAATTTTAATAAATGGCTCAAAATTGTACATAAATATTAAAAATATATATTTAAAAACTCGAACTCGAATAATTTTTGTGAAAATAGTTGTCGTTTCATTGCATTTTCTGAGAAAATTTAACATGGCAGTGTATATTTTTTTATATACCATCAGAAAGTAGAGATTTTAGCAAATAAAAAGCTCACAGATTTTTTTAAAAAAGCGGATATTTTGACAGGTGAATTTTCGATTGAAAATTAGGGTGATTTTTCGATATTAAGTCAAAATAAGGTGAAAAAATAAATATTTTAAATCAAAAAAATTACAGTATGTTTGGGACATAGAAAGGTAAGTTTTCACAAAATTTCGTTAAAAAAAAAATTTTGTAAAAGATAAAAATAAAAAACCAAAAACTTGGTTTTTTGAATTTTTCACATAAATTTTGAGGTTATGTGAAAAAAGTGTAAATACAAAAATTGTAGACCTTTTTATTACCTATAACTTTGCCATTTAACTTTTTTCCATAGGACTTATAGTTTTGCTGGAAATTGAGATAAACCGTTTTTTACCCTTAAACCCCCCCTCCCCCCCACTTCCCGACCTCAGATCGCCCGTAAATTATTTTTCCTTTATTTTTTGTTATATTCTCTTCCTTTTGCAATAGGTTTCATCCTATTATAATTTTTTTTGTTTTCAAAAATTATCGACCCTGGACTAATTGGTGAATGATTTTTTTGAAATTGATGCAGTATTTCAGTGTCTCCATTGCAGACAAACAAAAAATCTTCCTCTTTTTATTAACCGAGTTCATATTGGATTTTGCTTTTTGTTTTCCCATGCGTTTGAAAGTTATCGTCTTAAATACTTTGTGTATTGCAGAAAATAGTTAAAGACTATACTAATCATTTTTATAATACATCTTCTGTGGGAAGGAGAAGAAAAGGATGCATCTACGCTGTTTGACGATGAGAATCAATAAGAAAATCAATAGAGAATCGATCGCTTGTTCGCATTATACACATCAACAGCTTCGCAGTAGTCTCCCATGGAAATGTCTTTACTTCCGAAAAGTTGCAATATACTGAAATAAAACAATGTTTCTGGCTATGTACGTTATAGAAGGAAACCAACCAACTGATGTATCCCAAAATGGTTTCATTGCAATAATGCGAAGATGGTTTGAGACCACTAAAACAATGTACCTATTACGCGCATTCGGTCCATTATGAAGTTGTTTTTCGACTTTTCCCATACAATTTTTTCCCTTTATTTTAGTTTTACTTTAGTCTTGTACTCGTAGTACACGCCGGATATTCACTAGTTTCTTATACTTACCTACAGTAAATAGTGTTATGATTTCCCGCAAGCCCGGTTTTCAATACAATTGGAAATTTTTCTTTCATGTGAAGTGTAGAGATATTTTCGTATGTTCATTGGCCTGACATGACAAATGCCTATATGTTCCAAAACCACTCGCGGTTGACAGATATTAGCATAGTGCTGCATGGTTCTGCCTATTTAGGAGTGGTATCCTAACGCATTAGTAACATTCACACAATAAAATGATAAAGTCATTGCACGGGAAAATTAGTATTGTATGTTATATTTCACTTTACTTCCAGAACATGTCGGTACGTTACTATTAGACAAACAGTCAACAATACATACTACGCAGCGGTTTCGCAGTGCGACCATTTCTAGCGGTTTTACGGTTACAACCGCGGCGGGAAAACCGCATTGCAGCCTCACACTGTCGAATGTCGTATACCTAGTATTAATTTTCAGAATTCAGCTTAAAGCAAAGCAAAGCAAAGCAAAGCAAAGCAACAACCCATAATTGTCCCACTGCTGGGCTCGGGGTCTCCTCTCACAATGTGAGGGGTACAGGCCATAGTCTACCACGCTGGCCAAGTGCGGATTGGTAGACTTCACACACCTTTGAGAACACTATGGAGAACTCTCAGGTGTGCAGGTTTCCTCACGATGTTTTCCTTCACCGAAGCAAGTGATAATTAAATTGTAATACGCACATAATATTTGAAAATTAGAGGTGCGTGCCAGGATTTGAACCCGGGCCCCCGCGTTCGGGAGACCAACGTTCTAACCACTAGGCTATCACTGCTACATGAATTCAGCTTACCGATGGTTAATTGTTAGTAATTACAAATCATGTGTATATGATTGACACTTGGTTAATTTCCATTTGGGTATTTTTTACTCTCTGTATTAATAATAGAAATGCTGACAGCTATGCATTCTGAGCCTTTATTAGTAAGTAAATAAATCTTTGAACAGGTCTTTGACAAAAGCTTGTTAACGTTAAATTCAAAACAGGAAACTACTAGTTCTAAGGATTTAGTACATAATTGCATCCTTTGTATTCTCAGCGACGTGGGAAATAGTGGCTTTTGGCACAGACGAATGCGACGGCCATAGTACACGTTTAATCCCATTAAGTTTTAATGAGGTCGACAGGAAGGATTCCTAGAATTCTGTTAAACACACGTACGATCTTTTACTCTTATCGAATGGTTCGCGGTTAGAGCTATGATTTCAAGTAGATTACTTTGATAGCGTTACCATGATACCTTTAAATCTATGGGATATTGACTCGTACAATTTTCTTATGTTTAAATATTTCATAGTTTCGGAAACAATTTCCTTTGTCCGTTTAGATACACTTTATTTATTTCAATACCCGAGAAAACGATCCACTTGGTGGTAAGTGGTGTTCAAAGCCCATAGACATCTGTAAAACCATATTTAAGTTTTCAGCCCGCTAAGTTGGAAGACTTGTGTTTAAGTGGCCACAAACATGTACTAATGCGTCCATTTGGCTCATCTTGGTGTCTCTTCCGTATTGCAATTACTATCATAAATAAGAATGATCATTTCACCTTAAAAATTTGACGTTTTTCATTTGTATAGAACCTTCAAAAGGATATCTGTAACGCCACCAGTATTGTTTGTGAAACTCTCCAACATCCGTTGAATTTTGCAAAAGGATTGAAAAGGAATGTCAATCGCATCGCCTGCTGCAGTGCGACCCGGCGTGGCGTGCAAATCGCTCTAACGAGGTGCCAACATCTTTTTTATCCCTTTTACGTTTCGTTAAACGTGAGAAAAACTAGTTTTATGGTAGTTACCATCCTGTTATGTGGGGTGCTACCGGCTTATTTCTTTAATAATGTTTCGACTTTATAAATATGTTTACCCAATGTGAAACACTCAAGTACTAGATACCATATAACATATCATGTTCACTTAAAAACAGACATTATGTATTACCCGACTGCCGAAGGGTTATGTTTTTCGGGCGTATCTTGTATGTAAGTGTGTATGCATGTAATATTCTTTATTACCTCGTATCTTCCAAACCGTTGAACGGATTTATATATTTAAGATATCATTAGATTCGTCTTGATAACCCAAGTGTTATTAGACAACTGAAATTAAAAAGAAACATGATAGCTGTGAGATACCATTGTTTGAAGTATCAAAAAATAAAAATAAATCGAATAATGCAATATGAGTATCAAATTAAAGAGCTCACCATAAGGATTTCAGAAAGGTAGGTATATCATATATCACTTATTTTTAATTATTATATATGCTTTAAAGTAATAACTCAAATCCTGGGTTCTAAAAGTTTAAAAAATCCTTTATTTAACATAGCAGCGTATACCATTTTGATAAAATCAACGTTCATTAAGTTTTCCATGAAATGAACATTAAAGGCTTATTGAACGATGCAACGCGTATTGAACTACAGGAAGGTTTTCTAGTACGTGTCAGGATGCAAATCGCTTTCGATTTGCAATAAACTTCAGTGAAGCTTTAGAAACACGATATGAAGGTATTTTGTTACAAAGCTGTTTCGAAGCGAATCGTATGACAACCGTGCGTGTATGAAGGTATCCGTGATTGGATTCTGTGTGAATGTGTCCTTGTGGATATAAGGTCTTAAGGTCTTTCGCTTATAGAAATATGACAAGTGATCTGCTCATTTGTGGGTTGCGTGATAATATATTATATGATCAGCGTTCAGTATGTTCAACTGCAAATGAGGGTATTCGATATATTGTAGCCAAACAAGTTCATGTAAAAAATAAAATGGAAAAACCCAGGCAGATAGAACTCCCTACAGCCGTGCAAAAGTGTAATCAGGATTATGATGAGTGGTAGAGAGCTGAATTACTTCTAAATATTAACATTAATATGATACATTTTGTCTGTATTGAGGCGGCCTAGAATACTGACCTCAGTCGGTCCCTTGCCGGCAGACGTCGTTTTGAGAGGCGACAGAAGCTGGGTTTAGTATTTGAATTTTTGAAGTGAAACTTCTTTAGAATCGTTGTGATTTCAAACCGGATGCAACGGAAAAAACGACAGGTAAGAGACACAAATACAAAAATGTGTAGGAAAGAATGAGACCGAAATATACTAGGCAAGCATGCATATAATATAACTGCTAATTTCGTCGTTGAATCTAACTTCTCCGTAGCTCAATGGTCAGGACGTAGATACACAATACCTGATGCGCAGGTTCGCGTCTCTCAGTATTTCTTTTTTTTAGTTTTATTTTTATACTGTTTTTAAATACTTTCAAATGCTCTTTTAAATATTTTCAAAGAATTTATCAACAAAAAATAAGAATTTCATTTTCGTTGTTTAATATCTGTCGATCGACCGACCGATTGTTGTTTCTTAGTTAGTCGCTAGATGGCGCGCTACAGTAATTTTGTGTAAGACGGCTGCTAGATGGCACTTAATAATTTACGTGTTGTTTTAGTTTTATTTTTATACTGTTTTTAAATACTTTCAAATGCTCTTTTAAATATTTTCAAAGAATTTATCAACAAAAAATAAGAATTTCATTTTCGTTGTTTAATATCTGTCGATCGACCGACCGATTGTTGTTTTTTAGTTAGTCGCTAGATGGCGCGCTACAGTAATTTTGTGTAAGACGGCTGCTAGATGGCACTTAATAATTTATCTTGAAACCAAAATTTTGGAAAGTTTCACTTCTACCACGTGTGAATTGCACACATTTTAATTTTTTTATCACTGGTCTCTTTTCATTCTTGGTAGGCAATGCATTGGTGATGTTCATGATCTTCATCAAATCAGGTTTGTAGTCATTTGTAGGATATTTAGATAAAAACCTCTTTACGATCATTGTTATTTTCCCATTCGCCGAGTTATGATGAATGTAATATATGCGAGGTATGATAAAATATGATGTTGGTTCAGTGGCTCAGAATCAGTCAAAGAGGCAATCACTTAAGAGCGACCCGTGTCCGTTACAGTATGAATAGATTGAAAACATACTTCTCTCTAAAAATGCAAAAATGCGAAATGTAAAACAAATTGTACCTATTGAAATTCCGCTGAGGGAAAAATATTATGATTAAAATTACAAGCACATACTCGTATATTTCAACTGAAGCTCTTAGCTAAAACACAAACTTAATATTACAAAGTTGAATACATTATCAAGATAATGTATTCGGGCCGAACGTAACTAATTCTAAACTAACTTTAGCTTTGTGGAGTAAAGGGGATTGTGCTTTTGAGTTAACTGAGAGTGGCACTGCCATTAACATGAAGTATGTAATCACTACGTTTTACATTAATTATTACCACTTCTTTTTTAATGTAGCTGCTTATGGTAAAAATATACAATACCTAAAGTGTTCCTACACAGTGTAAACTGTTTAGTACACTTTTGACTCTAATTTTCACCCTGCAATTTACGTTTTGAATTGACCTGAAGAAGACAGCGGGCATCCGCTGGATTTAGAAGGCTCAGGACCGGTCAGAGTGGCGCATGTTAGGGGAGGCCTATATCCAGCAGTGGACCACCAAAGGCTGATGAATAGATGGATGGATGGATGGATAGATACTAAAATATAATTCTTACGTGTAGTATTGGATAATACTAACATGCCAACATAAGGCGCCGGCCACACAGAAAAGACGCAAGACACGGACCCGTCGCAGTCGCGGCGCCCGTTTAATCTACTTTCATACAAAATGTATGCAGCCGTCGCGACGTAAAACATACAGAAAAGACGGGACGCCGACACAACGCTTTCTCGTCGGCGCCCTATTGGAAGACATACAGAAAGGGCAGGACGCGGGCCTGCTTAGGCGCCAGCGGGGGAGCGGAAAGGACGCGGAGAGCAGGTCTCTTAAAACGTAGTGATTAAGTACTCTGTGGCCGGGAAAAGCCCAGTGTGCACCGACCGTCACGCCCGTTCCTTGTCTTTTCTATATGTTTTAACGGCGCCCTGTCTGCGACGGGTCCGAGCCCCGTCTTCGTCTTACGTCTTTTCTGTGTGGCCCGCGCCTATCATGCCAAGCCTTTACCTTTGACAACGTAGGTAGATATTTTATTAGTAGGTATATCGTGCTACACTGACTTTCATTTTTATTTTGTATATACGGGTGTTTGTTTTGCTATTTGTACCAACTGAATACAGTGTGCACATTCTTCAAAGTTAATTAGGTGAAGTGTTTATTTTTCAAATACACACATGGAAGTTAAGCCTTTACAAATACGGATAGGTGTGTCTATCAACAACGCTAGAGCATCAAATATGGATATGGATTGAACAAAGCCAAAATCATTTTGCAATATAGGAAGCGTGAAAATACATTCATTCGATTCAAATACTGAATATCCCGCTTTTGTTCACGTCGGCGTCGGGTCGGCCGAACTCGACAATTAGTAAGTTTAATTACGGAGAGTGTCCACGGTACCGTCCAACTGAAAGTTAGATAGGTGGCTATACATAGATTGGATGTAAAATGCGAAAGGAAGTTAAATAAGTTGACAAGTGCGAGTTAAACTCGTTTGGAGAAGGTTCAGTTCGTTGATTATGCATTTGCAGTTATTTTTCTATTTTATTTATTTTTGCCCTTTTTAGACTCTTATAGGTTTTCCTGTAATATTATATAACTAAATAACTATTTTCTGTATTATTCTCAAAATTGTTATTTTACAAAAGAATCAATGTTATTAACGTTTAAACTGAATAAATTAATTAAGATCGTATATTCGGATAACAATAAGTAAAAAATGTAATCTTACAGCATAACCATGCCATGATATTATTTCAAAATAGATCGTAAAATCTGTACGTCTCGCTGATAAATCAACCGACGGAGATAAAATTGACGGCTGGCAGTCGGTTCATAATTGAACGGTTAACTCTGGTCTGAATTGACCTCAGAGCTCGCCCGCTGGGATTGCTCGGAAATGTCGTCTAGAGCGAGAGCAATCTCCTCCTATAAACCAAAATTAGTTTATCGGTTAAACGGATACTTTGTGGAAATGGCTTGAGGTTGAAGAAGTTTGTTTTAATTATCACAGTGAACGTATGCAGTTTGAACGTTCGCGTTGGTTATAAAAACTGGGAAAGTGCGTGTCAGGCCACGCGCAATGTACTGCTCCGAAGTAGTAAGTTTATCGACTATTACTCATTAACTACTTATGCTAACAAAGCCGTGATAGTTTTCCTTATAAATTCATCATATAACCTATTTTTGAGAATTTTTAACTTGTCCAACTCCAACCATTTAGCCAGCAGGGTTAGGACACTTGACTAACCAAAATTAGCACTTTAAATCAAATATTTCGCAATTTCGCAAAATACCCCTAATTCCAAAAATAGCCTTGGAAGATAATATGTTTGGAAGAACTTTTCAAAGATATCCCACACTATAGAAAAATAAAATCCTCACGTTACCCTGAAAAAATGTTTTGAAATATGTATTTTATTTTAAGGTTCTGGAGTTTTAATAACATATTTATAAAAATATGTTATATCGATGCCAAATTACAGCTTTCCAGTACTAAGGGTCTCGACGCTTTGCTTCGGATAGACGAACATGAGGAAACTATAAGGGTTCCGATTTTACTTCGGAACCCTAAAAATGTAGTGTTGATTAAATTCTGCATGCGCCTTTAATTCAAATTTGAATGCGGTTTAGAAATTAACTCTTGCCTTTGTGACGAAAAACGTAGTGAGGAAACCTGTGCAATTTCTCCATAATCAGACTATCGCCTGCGTTGTGAACTATGGCCTGTACCCCTCATATTATGAGAGCAGACCGAGCCCAGTGAGATAGTAATCGGTTGTGGTAATGATAAGTTCTAGCTCAGTGTATGATGATAATTGATAAGTGTTACAAAGAATGCATTTACAATAAATGAAGTTTTGCCCCGAAACGCCAAGTTGACAATACAATGCGCAGAACGAAAAGATTACGAAATAAATTGAACGTCTTTCCGCGCAACGTCTGTTTCAGAATGGCTGCATTGTAGACGAGTAAACTGCGGGCCGATGGCTCGGCTCCGTACTACTTTGTGTTTAAAAATTTCCCGCACGGAATTCATTCCAGACTCCAGTACCGCTCCGGTCGCGGTTGTTCGCGCCAGTTTCAACACAGTGTCCCATATTAACTCGGCACCGCGCTGTTGTTGTTCCACCTCTTTTCTGAGACGGGATTAGTTCTATACTCCTACGTTCATGGTCACTGGCCTCTATTGTTTGTTGTGCTGTTTCAACGTCGCGATCGGTGTGTTGCTGATTTCAGCGAGGCTAAGAAGTAATACTGATGAGTGTTTATTGATGATATTGTGTTCTGAATATAATCTTACGTTACGCTGTTACGTTTTATCATAACGTAGTTTTTCACGCGAAAAATGTGCATCAGGATACATTTAACTTACCGCAAGTAATGTCGTCTTTGCGGATTTTTTGACATAAACTTATTATTTACCGTTTGATACCGGAGGGACAGCGGAGAACAATATTTTTGTATAAACTGAAACTTGCGTAGGACGCTATTTTGGAATACTCTGACGGGTTGGAGGCAATATTTCAAAGCGTGTGACACTGTGACCTCGTGAGAATACTATAAATTTTATTGATAAATATTTCCGGAGTTTGCCGCATTATGTAGACTTACAACTAAACTAACTACTTTCATTTTTGTGAAATTACTAAGTAGCTTCTTCTTAGTAATTTCACAAAAATGATGGATGATATTCAAATTAGCGTAGAGTTAGAAATTAAAGAAGACTTGAAAAAGGTGTGGCGCTTGAATAGGTATTGTGAAACGAAAACATACGCTTGTGTTTCTTAGAATGTCTATCTATCTTTCTTTTAGCTATGTTGTATTCATTGGTCCGGTTATGCGGTCATAATTTTTACTCAATACTCAAATTTTTATTGCAATCATATTATAATGGATACATAGGTGTTAGTGATTACATATTTTAGAGGCACATATGAACCCAAATTAGGGTATTGCAATGTAGTGGGAACAGACCGACACCTTTTACTAAATAAGTTACAAATATTTCTGTAGATATTAGATTTTGTAAACGTTGCAATCAACCCAACTATCAAAATTTTCTCTCTGTATATAGTACTGCTAATGAACTCGTATTTACTACCAAAAAGGAAATTACAGGTAACTTCATTGTGATTTTGACCTAGTTATTATCAATTTCTACTCATTTAACGATTCATATTGAAAGATGGGAGCTAGCATTACAGTGAATAAAATTTGCCGCACTGAAAATCTCTGAAATTTGCTGAATTAACATTTTTTTTTTCATTTATTACGCGCTTACAATTTAACAACGTTAGTTAAATTAGTGTGTGTAAATCGCTATTGATAACATTTTTTGCCCTATTGGGGCGGCTTAGAATACTGACCTCGATACCACGCCGGATGGGTGTCGTAAGAGGTGACTAAATCCGGCCCGCTGGTGGTAGGGCCCCTCGAGAGATTATATTGGTAATATTGATTTTAATTGTTAATTAATACCATTATTACTATTATTATATCTCCATGGGGTTTGCCTGGATAGCTACCACAGTTGAGCATGAGTCAGCCGCCAAACGACTCGTGTTCCGGTTGGAGACTTCAGAGTTAGGTCTTTCTTTCTTTTTCTTCTCTCTTTCTTGGCGGGCAACGCATCAGTGATGCCTTTGGTGTTTCTGATGTCCATGGGCGAAGATAGTCACTTACCATCAGGTGGATCGTCAGCTCGTTTGCCGACTATTACCACGAAGTTATGAAATGAGTGGGCTAGTTTAGTTAAATCCTGCTTAGAATACAACATGTATATATTCACTATTATCCTTGCAGTAAAAAGAGCCCAAGCTCCGGACCCACTCACAAAAAGTTAGCCCGTCAGAATGACATATTACTATTACTACTGCGGTCGATGCTGCTCTTTCATTATTCTGTAACCTCAATTCATTGTTATTTTTACGAGCATACTGTTTTTGAAGTTCTATTGTTTAGCACTTGGATCGTTTCTTCCACTCTTTTTCCCATCGCCCTCGCAACTTACAAGTACATAGGATTTATCTTATTTAAAAATTGACCAAGGACCATTTACTTAATAACAATGTAAGTTAAAACCCACATTTCAACTACAGAACTTGGCTTTTGCAAGATTTGCGTTTTAATTTAATAACATTCATATTTTTGGGTTATTCCTCTCATAATGGATAGAGTGCCTTGCTATTTTTCATGTTTTTACTAACCACAGTGTTTCATATTTTCATGACCATTATTCGTCTCCAAAATCTCCTGACAATAGCCTGGTTAGTCAATCAAGCCAATGCTGTTTCAAATTTCAAAAGCCTAACTTAAGGGCCTAGTCTCGTAGTTCACAAAATAAGAATCGCGTGCGGCTAGTCCAAACGTCAAGCGTCTGCACGTAGGCTCCCCGCAGTCCCCGCATTCATCCTACATAGCGTAATTATTTGACTAGTTCGGAAAGTTGCTCTACTAAGTATTTTTTTTTCTATAGAAGAGTTGTCTGTGTTTTTGTGTTCTATAGTATCCCCAATATAGAAAATCTAAAGGCTGCAGTCTTGCAAAATTCACTCGTGGCGAATTATTTTCACAACTTTGTACATTTTTTCATACAAAGTAGTGAAATATCATAAAATATTATTATTACACAAAATAACCATAATATAAGTAATAGCTGGTTATTTTAAGTTTTTTAAGTTCATCTAGGTGGATTTTGTTAGGTAAATCAATAGTTAAATACAGGTCTTTCGCGCCCAAAGTAATTTAGAGTTATGTTTGTGCGCTTACTTTATGGCAACAAAGAATTAATTTACAAATCTGTTCTGCTCATAATTAGCTCCACATTCTTGTCTTGAAAATTTACTGAATATATTTTTCTAATTATCTTTCATTTCTTAATTCCGAGGTCACAATTCCATCAAAATTCTCTGTTTTTTATCTCTTTACAAATGGTTTGTTTCATAATAAATAAGCATCGTATGTATGAAAAAATTTGATTATTTTAATGCCATGAGTTCAATAAAGCAAACACAAAAAATGCACCAAATGCAAAAAATGCATGGAAAATTGGGTGCCAACGTAGAAGTGATAAAGAGAAATAGAATCCAAAGGTTATATTATTCATGTTTAGGGCCTAACTACAGGGGCAAAGCAGCCGTAGAACAAATTTTTGTATTACAGAAAAGAGCCATTAGAGCTATTTATAAACTAAAATCAAGGGAGTCCTTGCGAGTCAAATTTAAACAAATATAGACATAATAACTGTATACATATACATATAATAATAATGTATAAATATACATATAATAACTGCATATAAACAAAATTGTGATTTTTCAAATCGTCAAACAAGAAGGATGCATCAATTGGCTACCTCTTCGTACCGTCTTTCTAAAGTGCAACGTTCTTTTATGGGACTAGGTATAAAATTTTATAATAAAGTCCCAAAACAAATACGTGACTTACCAGTGGAATCTTTTAAGAAACGTGTAAAGGCTCAGCTCTTAGGCAAGGGCTACTATAGCATAAATGAATATTTAAATGACAAGGATGCTTGGAAATGACTAGCTAGGCAACCAGTTCTGCACAGGTTAGAGAATACCTATTTTTGTAATAGATATAAGTTTTAGTTTTAAAAGATGTGCTGAGGAGTTTCTTTACGGCTTTTCTTCTCCTCCATGACAAAGCACCTTTCCGAAAAGCTGGTAGATTAAAAAAATGACGTGCATAAGAGTATCAGTGATACCTACATGAATAAAGATTATTTCATTTCATTTCATTTCATTTCAAATTAAATTAGCTAGCGAAACTCCACAGACGTGATAGGTATATAATAATATGATAGAACTAGGGATTGCAATAAGGAAAAACGGATCCGGTAATCCGGCCGGGTCCGACGTTTTTTACGTATACCGGATCTGGTGGAATTTACCGGATACGGTCACACCAATTTTTGGTAAAATAATCACCTTGTTGCTAGTATAGATGCTTTGAATGCCTGGTATAGATGTTGTAATTAATCTAGTATTACAATCTGGTATTCTCAACTTTCAATAGGGGTGATAATATAGTACAGCGTGAAATTATATTTTCGTTGAAATCACTTCTTGTTTATAATTGGTAATATTTGCCCTAAATGGATATAGGTGTAAGCTATAGGTGTATATCAATTGAAGCGCAATAACATGACAACAAAAACCCCCTTTAAACATATTAAGATGTGTAGTTGTATACATGTACACTTGTTATGTACACTTGTTCTGTATGTTTTATAGTTTGTATAATTATTTATTTCCCACTTTATAATATTATATCCCTAATAAGTATCATTTAATCATATACACATAAATTTAAATAAAATAAATAATTAAGTTGTAAATTATCTTCAACTTTGGATTGACCTGCTTCTAAAATAATATTAATATACAATATTAATAAGATTGACGCCACATGTGAAACTACACGAAAAAGGGGACTACACTGTAAATCAGCAGCCGTGGTTGGTTCCTAGCCGCTCCATGGCACAGGCAGAGGGTAGTCCTTTTTCGTCAGGTGACATGGTACCCGCTAAATTTTCTATGTTTCATGTCAAGCAATAATTTAGTAAAGGGTTACATTTTGTTAGTACTTTTTCTTTCACCGTAGTTTAACCTTGTAACCCATGTACCATGTTATTTTCATGACGGAATAAATGTTTCTTTCTTTCTTTCTTATTAGCTCCTTCTTAAAGAAAATAAAGAGGAAAAAATTTAGGAATTGATATAACTATGTACTATATTTTTAGAAGACAAGTTATATTAACTATGAGTTCTACTAACAGTCTGAAACTATATAGTTATATAGTTCTACTTACAGTCTATAACGAACTAGTTAAACCGTTTTTAAGTATTTATATAGTATCGATAGCATTACTACTAATGTACCTCACTGGCGTGTTGATGCATATTGTTTAAGTTTACGATCCATATTGAAATCAAATAATTATGTACAAAACTATTACTGATACACAAATATTTACAAAAACTATTATTAAAATACAAATATTTACAAAACACGCAAAAAATTATAAAAAAAAATAATAAAGTAGAGCAACTTTCGATACACAATCTACGTCAGAGCCGGAGCAAGGTTAGAGTGAGAGGGAACAGTTTTATTCGTCGTGGACTACACGTCTGAACGCTTCGGCCGTGCATTGGCCACTAAGGAATTTCCCTCGCATTTCTTGTTTATAAACTCTTTTTTTGTAGGTCTTTTGAGATTATTATTATTGTTAGAGTAAGGTGATGTAGGTGCACTTTTTTTTGTATTTGCTTTATTGAACTCGTGGCATTAAAATAATCAATTATTTACATACATACGATGCATAGTTATTATGAAACAAACCATTTGTAAAGAGATAAAAACCGAGAATTTTGAAGGAATTGTGATGTCTGAATTAAGAAAATGAAAGATAATTAGAAAAAACTATTCAGCGCATTTTTAAGACAAGAATGTTGAGCTAATTATGCGCTGAACAGATTTGTAAATTAATTCTTTGTTTCCATAAAGTAAGCTCACAAACATAACTCGAAATGACGTTGGGCGCGAAAGAGCTGTATTTAACGATTGATTTACCTAACAAAATCCACCTAGATGAACTTAAAAAAAATAACTAGCTATTACTTATATTATGGTTACTTTTGTGTAATAATAATATTTTATGATATTTCATTACTTTGTATGAAAAAAAAATACAAAGTTGTACAAATAATTCGCCGCGAGTGAATTTTGCAAGACTGCAGCCTTAAGGTTTAGCATAGATATGAAGTTTGGAAGACCTATTTAATTAAGTATATATTCAGCTCAGAGTCACTGACGATTACATAAATCGTTAATTAGTAAAGAATCGCCATACTGATTATGTACTGAGGAGCGATTTAAGTTACCGTTAGTGACTCTGAGTTGGGGCGTCTGATTTGCAACAATCCGCCGTTAACGTGTTTGATGTTATATTGTTTTTAATAACAATGGATTTTCGCAAAATGCCTGATACAATTTACCTGTTGAATTGATTATGCATATACATATACACTAGTGTGCGTAACTAGATATCCCGAATTGGGTTTCGCCTGGGTGCGTTCACACACAAACCTACAAAGTATTATTATCCAGAAATGCAATTTATATTTTGAACGCCGAAACTAAATGTATCTTTGGCAAATAAATGTATTTTCTTACTTTCTTTCTATTGAAAATCAATTTGTACATTATTAATGCCCGGTTTCTGAGATCCTTTTTTCGAGAGTTTATCTATTCAAAAACGCTAACGGGTCGATAACTTCCGAAAAAGCGTTTCTGAGCACAGCGATAATAGATAAATTCCGTTTTATCTAAGACTAGCTTTTACCCGCGACTTCGTCTGCGTGGTTTTGAGAATAATTAGTAATTAAAAAAGATCCCGGCCAAATGCGAATTTTTCGGCATCGAGGGATTTGTACAAACTTACAGAACCGAACATAAGAGCAATATTAAATGATTTAGAAACAAACTTAACTTTGCCGCTGTAAAACTGTCATTCCCGTTATATGGACATACCTACCTACCGATCAATTAACCAAATAAGTTTAAGTTTTTTTGGAATGATACCTCCACGCATTCCTGAGTAAATAGGGTCAACAAACAGACAGACGGACGGACAACGAAGTGATCTTATAAGGGTTATATTTTTTTCTTTTGAGGAACAAAACCCTGAAAAAATTATATAAAAATTATATGTACCTAGTAGCACATACGTAAAAGCAGCCCAAACAATAATTCTAACATATAAGCCCACCTTCCAAACTAAATTATAGCCTTGATCTGAAGAAGCAGATCCATCTCTGACATCATTCTACAGTTACATATGTATTATGTCTCTAAAATACACCACCAGACCCTGAATTGGTCAATACACTGGTTTTGTAATGTCAAATATGAACAACTTAAACTATCTCTAAAAACGGTACTATTATTTCCATCAATTCAAGATTTACATATTAAGTATCCAACACAACCCAAGGCACGGTCATACACATTTATTTTCTATTCTAAGATCGCACCGACCACGGGCTACATGAGTCACTCAGGGACGTCTTGCTCCTCCTCATTTGACTGTCTGAGAGCTAAACGCTTCTGTAGGAAGAGTCAAAAGAGCACCCCTGACTGTCTGGGGAGTTTTGCAACTGCG
This sequence comes from Thymelicus lineola, assembly GCA_963932265.1. Classification (NCBI taxonomy): domain Eukaryota; kingdom Metazoa; phylum Arthropoda; class Insecta; order Lepidoptera; family Hesperiidae; genus Thymelicus; species Thymelicus lineola. Next base: position 23,552,773 of record OZ010680.1, read on the forward strand.
GTACCAGCTAGATTTACGGTATTGAAAGGATCTCCTATCCGACAGCAGGGCCCGCCTCTCCGGGAGTCTCTAGTTCTCCTGAGTTTATTCCTCTCCTGAATGACTTGGAATTTTTAAGTGTAATTTCCAATTACGCAAGGCCGAGCTTTTCGTCCAAGTACCTGTACGTATATGTATGTAATGCCATACGTATATATTGTACCTATAAAATGTTTTAGAAGGAACTCATTGTTTACTCACTGCTGATTCTGGATGAGACGATGATGATGATGCCTGCAGCATTAGCATTATTAAGATTAGTTTATTTTAACTGCTATTTATGTATATAGCTCGATACATCGTAATTCTAAGCTCTTCTAGATCATAAACAACTCTCTCAAAAAATTATAGAATGGAATCATCTCCATAATTTATTATTTTTTCATTCTTGTTTTCTTTATTGGATGACAACGCATGGGTGATGCCTTTAGTCTGATCACGGAAGACGCTTTAAGTTTAGTAATCCATGGAGGACGATGAAAATTTCATCAAGCGGCTCGTCTGCTTTTATGCGTCTATGGGTACGCAGACAGGTACACAGTGGTAGAGAGATACCTACCAAGTTCCAGAGCCAGTCGGGACGAAATTCAGTCTGAGAGGCCATGTTGGCTCGGATGAATCTCAAACTTCGGGCTGCGTCCGAGTGGGTTGAAGCCATGCAATCTTGTGAGATACAACGCCACTAAAACGCAGACGTGACTATTTACCACCATTAGGAGCTAGCTCACATCTAGGCTCCTACTTTTCGGAATGTGTCCTTGGATTATACCGACTGCCTTCATTTGTTAGGAGTAGACATATCCTAGAAACAACTTTGAGCGGTTCATTGACATCAAGGCTAAGGCTGCTGCAAGGAAACTTGGTGTCCTTGCAAAGGTGTGACGGTACTTCACACCGAGGCAACTCTTTACCTTGTACAAAGCTCATGTTCGGCCGTGCGTAAAATACTGTTCGCACATTTGGGAAGGCGCAGCCTAAGTTCTGCAAGGTTCATTGGTAACCCAGATTTGGTTAAGACCAATCTGCAAAGCCTTGAGCACAGGCGCGGAGTAGCCAGCCTCTCGGTCTTCTACAGGGCACATTTAAGAGGATGTGCAGAGGAATTGTTTGAAATAATTCCCCCATCTCCGTTTCTCCATCGAACGACACGATGCACGGCGAGTATTCTGCATCTTTTTGTCGTGAACATCCTGCCGGTACGGACGACGTGGTTTGCCTTATCATTCGTTATACGCACCGCCAAGGACTGGTATAACTTGCCTGTGTCTACGTTCGCGCACGCCTATTATGTCTTCAAGAAAAGAGTGAATAGGCTTTTACTAAGTTAATATGCTCACTACCTTGGACCACATCTCCACTTACCATCAGGTGGGATTTTGGTCAAGCATTAAGTTATTTGTGTAAAAAAAGTGCTTAAACGCAAATTGAAAAGTAATTTAGTTATTTGTATTGCACTTACGTTCGGTCATTATCAGCCTATGCGGGGCCGGCTTGGTACGTATTGACCAGTAGGTGACAGCAGTAGATGATTATTCGTAAATATTTTATTCTAAATTCTATGTGCCTTTTCCTCCAATACAATAAGGAAATCTAAATTGTAATTATTTATCAAAATTTAAGATTTTTATTTATTTACAAAAAAGAAATTGATAATTTTCCTATTTTTTTTCATATTATTATCGCTAATGGTCGTAGCGCACATATCAACTCGGAAAGGGATCGGCACCGGATCGCCTCGCCGTCAACCTAACGTAAGCTCGGCTACGGCTAGGCGACGCCGCGCTTACGGCTCGCCGGCCGCTGGTTGACGGAATGAATGACAGCAGTTCGCCGACGCAACGGTAGCCGCGGCGCGGCGCGCGCACGAGGAAACGGAAAGTCGACGGATAGCGTACGGTGAGACGTAAGCGCGGGTACGGCAAGTCGTCCACGCACCGTAAGCTTGTCTCGAGGCGAGGCGATTACGTTACGGATCCGATAAGTGTGCTTTACAGTAGGGAGTTTCATACAAAGAATACTGACATGCAAGAGTTGATACGTTTACGTTCCGTTTACGAGTTGATATGTGTGCTATGACCATAACTCGGACCCACACCATCATACAGCGAATTTAATACAGGAATCCAATAGCAAAATATATTATAACATTAGCTATGTGTCATTGATTGAGTAGGGTAACTAATTTATCTAAGACCCCAATGTTTTAAATATTATAAATATGTATTGGTACACATTAATTTAATAAAAGATTTATTGACGGTTAAGTCTCGTTGTTAGACCTACATACTTACATTTTTTAATTAAGGCTTCTAGTTACCTACACTGACATCTGTTGTTGATTAGCAGAACTAATTAACTGCAAAATCATAAATTAAAAAAAAGTTGGTACACATTGATATTTTTGAAGAAATAAAGTATATTGCCGGTACTAAAGAGTCTCTTACGTCCCTCTATCGGGCATTTTCAGTATTTCTTGCTGTTATGTGGCGTATCAAAAAGTCCTATTTATTGATATCTCAGCTTGTAAGCGACGTATCGTGATAAAACATACACCAGATTTTAAGTTAGACCACCAGTAATACAACTGTGAAAATCGCACTCAATTTTATCCAATGGTTTTGGCGTGATGCGGTGTCAAACATACAGACAGACAAGATTTTTAAAAATGACAGATTTGCAATCTATTGCTCCTATATAGTCCCCTGATATCAAAATTTCTTAAATATCTTCAATGTACAGACATTATCGAGTTACAATTTTATTATATATATAGATTAACTTAACTAAGCTTAAATGGCCGTTTACCGGTTCCATAACTTTATTTGACGTTTCATTTTAACATTTCGTGGACAGAATATGACAAATTACAAGTTACAACTATTTTGAGGTCATTTGTGTGTGCCGTAGGTATATGGATAGCCTCAAGGACCTCAGATTATTGAAAATACAAATACAATTATTTGCAAGAAATCAACAATTTTTTCTAGATTGACAATGAATGACAGAGGTGTTATTCTCAAATACTATGTTACCATAGTAACCAATGGTAACCAATGGTAACCAAAATAAACGTTAAATTGACGTTTTTAAATTTTATTGTTGATATTTGACTATGATGAACAGACGCAAATAAATACCAAATTTCAATATTTTTTACATATTTACTACCACAAAATAAATACAATTAGTCAAAACGACAAAATAAAATGATAATATCTATTTGAAACTTATCTTTTTATTATCTTTTGAAGAGAGCCATCTAGTGGCAGTTTTAGATACTCGTTATTGGATTCATAGTTATTGAAAGGCTCCTCGCGTGCTCAGAAACCCAGTGACTGTTATCGAATATATAACTTAAGTTTAACTTTATTGATTCAATAGCTGTTGATCGTTTAACTGGAGACTTCAGAAACCGGCCATTAGTGTTATATTTTAGAAGGATGATCCATGGTAGGTACTACGCAAGACATCTTAAACGACATTTTATAATACTTATCATTACAATATACATACTCGTAGTCGTGTTATGTATTTTAATACAAAAGCTTTTGTGTGCGAACAAAAGGCTTTTAGCCTATTGCATCACATCAATCAAGGTTATTGCTGCATTTGCTACAATTAAAAGAGGAATAAAATATATGCCTAGTTGCAGGCATTTTTGTTCAGAGATTCACAAAAGTTCCTCTGTACCTCTGATTTGTTAAACCAATCAAAACTATTAAAGTTTAGTTTTTTTTTACATCTATTTATTTTATATTTATTTTTTTTTGTTAAAAGTATCACTACATTCATTGATTGTTAGGCGATACCAATGATGATACGAAGTTCGCTGAGTCAGCTTGTATAAATATAGATTGCTAAAAATATCATAAATGCTTTCCTTATCTTATATTTCTGATTAATGTTTCATAGTCAAGCAATTTTAAATACATGCAAATTTTATAAATAAATATGGAATATTGTCATAAAATTTACAACAGCTTACGTATCTCACGGAGTACCTACAGGCGCGTCTGCAATCTCCATAACTGCAGCAATTGAATGTAATTTATGCAATTCGACACTTTATTTTAATCGAGATTGTAAATGCGTTTCGTGTGTTTTTGAAGATTGATGTATGCAGTTAAAATTAATACCTAGATTTATTTTTTAACAATGCATGCTTTTAAAATTAGGAGTGTTCCTCCATTCTTTAGCCCAAAAACCAAAGCTTGCAATTTTTATCAGAATCGTTATAGCGTTTTTAGAGAAATCAGTAATTATATTATCCTGATAAAATATATAATTTAAAATTAATTTCATTAAAAGCTTGGCACCGCCCACTATTAATATTTCAGTGGGCGAATTATATTTAATTCATGATTATGTAGGTAATTCAATCTAAATGTAAGTAAATTTGTAAATTAAGTGTTTTTTTTTTGTGTTTTATTTCCATGGTAGTTCTTGTTTCTCAAGTCGGTTTCGCATTTACTCTGAAATGTTATATACCGTCAGGTTTCAACTATATGAATTAATCTTTCAGAACGTATCTTTTTTTACTTGATGTAAAGAAACTTTTATCAAAGGTTTTTATGTCGGTTGAAGTAAATGAAGTATGCAGATTGCAGGTAGGTAACTCGTTTGTAGGGTGAGGTTTAGTGCGCCGGCATGACCCGCATATACGCCATTTTAATGGAGTTACTTTTCAAAACTTTTTACTTTACGGTTTTTACGTCGACAATTTTACTAGACCAACGTGTTTTAGTTGTCTTTTTGCGTTGCACCGTGAACTTCCGAGAACTGTTAGCCCGAAATTTAAATTTAAAAAATAAACATTAATGCAAGATTTTTCATTAAAATTATTTCAGTGTGCTAATTAAATTCATAAATTTGATTGCAAGGAGCTTTTGACCCGAGCTTAAAATTAAAAGCCTTGGAATAAAAGTAGGTTACGATCAAAATACAAGAACGATCGAAAACACGAAAACAAGATTTTTAGTAGCGATACGCTAAATGTGATTTTACGGGCGGTTAACAAATAGAAAAAAATTCTGATCACTTGATCCATTTTATAGCCGAGGTACTATCGCGCCATCTTTCGTATGGTCGAGAAAAAGTCTATGAAAGACGGCACGCCCCACTCATACCTTGAGTGTTCACTTTCAAGTTGTGAAGTGTAGGAGCTAAAGAGTAGAAAGTCGTATTAAGAGGGGACTGCTTTGTTTTAAGTTCGGTTCAATCAGGATCCTAGAACAGTTCAGTATCATGTAACATGAGTACCAGTATTATGCTATTAGTGCGTGCGAGTAACATGTGAGAAGATGGCTAAGGGAGCTGGAGAATTTGCACTGGCGTAAGTTTTGGAGAACTTGGCTAAATTAGTCGGAAGACAGGCAGTAGTAAATACCTTGGCTTCAACTCATTAATGGCCCACTACTGGGCACGGGTCTCTCCTCTTGAGGAGGCCTAGAGCATACTTCACCACGCTGCTCCAGTTCGGATTGGTGAAGGGGTTAGTGGCCAACCCGAATGTCGGAAGTTTTCAAACCGCCCGAGGGCCTCCGACACGGCTTTGTGACTGTTATCATATGATAACAACCGGGACCGACGGCTTTACGTGCCCTCCGAAGCACGGAAACGCTCAAGAATTTTTTGCCACTAGCGGTCATCCATCCAACTACCGACCGCGCCCGCTGTTGCTTAGCTTTGTCGGTCACTTAGGATCGACGCAAGCCGCAGGGCTATGAGCGCTTCAGTAAATACCTAGCACAACCTAATGAAGGCATTCGAATCAAAGCGTAGTGATGCGGGTGGGTGACGAAAGGACGCGCTAAATCTCTTGTTTCAGCTTCGTTAAACACGTCCTAGAATAGTGAATTTTTTTACGAGATGTGGTTATAGTATCGAAGAACGAATACTCAGTTTTTTATAAGTCGTCACCGCGATGATGTCTTTGCTATTAGATATTCATTTCTATGTACGACTATTTACTCGCACCATACTAATGGCACGATTACGAGTACTCGTAGAAAAGTATTGGTATCATTGAAGTATAATGTCATAGAACAGACATCTCGAACAAAATTCGTGGTTCGATTTTCAAAATTAAGCCCCAGTTCTCCTTCCAAAATCGAACGAATCCATTGAAGATTGAAGCCACGTGGCGCCAATGCATTGGGACATACATGGTAGTCGCGGTGTCGGTTCTATACGCTAGTAATAATACTTCAATGCTTGGTATCTAAATATTTCAAAAGTTACCAGGTAGTATTCTTAGTATTACGTTATTGTGCTACAGGTACATTGTAGAATAATAGGTAAAAAAGGTACAGGTGTTATTTTTTTCAAACAAAGTTATAAAGCATCCCACAAATCATCCTTTCCTAACTCGGGGTGAGAAAATGGGTCGCGCGAAAGATGATAATTTAATAGGTACGGCCTGTACGAGAGATATTCAGTACGTACGTTATTTGAGTAAGTACCCGCTTGGGTATTGTTGACACGAAACATTTTTTATGTACTTTCATTTATTTGCTTTACATGACTGCTTTATTTTTGTTTGAAATACTAATGCTGCCACCGTGTCGGAAAATATTTATCTATAGGTTTTATTGAACTAATACCGCGAATCCGATGTTTGCGCAATAAACTGTAACCAATTGGCTAAAGTTTTCAGTGAATTCAGTCGATTTTGAAAATAGAACGGGGCTTGATTTTGAAAATGGAACCCCCCGGCGCGACACAAGTTTTTTTCAAGATGGCTGTTCTGGTACTTTTGCCCCAACTCAGAGTTACTAATAGTAAAGAATCATCATACAAATTCTGTACTAAGGAGCGATTTAAGTAATCGTTAGTACCTCTGAGTTGGGGCGTTAGTACATTATACTTAAATGGTAGTAATTAGTGATCGAAGTTGAAATTTTTTTATCAATATTATTGTTTCAGCTTTCTCCCTCCAGTATTTTGCGTATTGCGACGCAGTCATTTTTATCACAATAAAGATTGGCATTCTAGTGTTCAACAGCTAGTTATTCCCAGTTATTTATGGAATCTCGAATCTGCACCGCTGCAGTGACAAATAAATTCCTTTTATTTTTATGCATCCGATGGAAAACAGATAGGGTGGCAATTTTGTACAAAAAGTTGATGCGGATGTTTCAAGTTACTTTAAAATTTTGGCTTTTTACTGCTTTATTTTTGTTGCGCATATGCAGGAAAATTATCCCGGTTAAAATTTCCCCTGATTATGCAGCCGTGAATATTGAAATTTAACATATCGATAAATAAACTTGGATGCTAGGTTCGTTAAAACTTTTGAACGACTTGATTTTGGTAATTTTCTTGACGCGTATTTCGACATTGTTTGGGGAGAAAAATCTAAAATAATGTAATTTTAGCGCAAGTGTAGCGCATCGGCCTTGCGCTAGAATAAAACGGAACTATGTTTAGTTCAGTTTTGTGGCTTGTACCTTAATTGAAGCAGTTCAGACTGAACAAAAACTAAAATACAGATGCCAAGTTCTGTTCAATGTGTTATTTGTATTTTAGGGATCCATACCCAAAGGGTGAAAATCTGAACCTATTCGTATGACTGCTGTTCGTCCTTCGCCTGTTCGTCTGTACGTCCGTCTGTCACAGTTTACACAAAAGTAGAAAATTAAAAAGAGTCCTGGAAATTGCTACTTTTAGTCTTTTAGGTCAAGCATAGTGACACATGTATCGATTTCGAAATGTGTAATACGAGAGAGTAGAACTCGTAGAACTAGCAAAACTAATAGTAAAAATAAAATTCTGTTGAAAATCAAAGGGGAATTCAATAGAAACACGTTTTTCGGCGCAAATTATTGAAATATTTCACAAATCCTATAGGATTATCTTTTTTTTTCTCTTTATTTAGGTTAACAAACAGTAACACAACAGATTTTAAGTAAGTACATGTATGTAGTTCTAGCTTAATACTAGGTTGTGAACCAACACCGTTAACCACAGATTACTCTTAGTACAATTATAAATTGAAAGTGAAGCAGCATCAAATTCAACCAAAAGGAAACTGAACTTTAGAAAAGAATATTGAACTTTAAATTTATACAATAAAATATAACTGATCGATGTTTACTAATACAAAAAAAAAGACAAATCCCGTTAGAGGTTGATTACAGATGTGTTGTTACTTCTTACAAATAGTGTTTAATATTAAATTCCTGAAAACACCAGGACGACTGCTGATAATATCTATAGTATTGTAATTTACATTATATGTATTCGTTAATTGATACATAGGTGAGCGCTTACCAGCTTTTGTACGACATTTTCTAGTAGCAAACATAGGTAATTCTCTACGGTTTCGTGACCGGTAAGGAACTGTGTAGTTTAATTTATTATTGAGAGGTATACAGTCATATTTTCTATGAAATATATCATATAGAAGTAGTGCTGCAAGCTGAAGCCGTCTAGTTTTTAACGTCTGCAAGTTATATTTATTAAGAAGGTGTTGATATGACAAATGACTACGAGTAAATTTAAAATGTAAACGTCTTAAGTATTTCTTTTACACTGATTCAATTGCGTCAATATATTTTTGATAATATGGATTCCATACAGGTATCTACAGCGTATTCCAATTGAGATCTAATGAGGCATTTAAAGATGTAAATGAAAGCTTTCGGTCGAGAGAACTTTGAACACGTACGCATTACAAAGCCATACATTTTGAAAGCCCTATTAACAATGTTATCTATATGAATATTTAAATGCAGCTTAGAATCTAGTGTTATTCCCTGGTCTTTTATGCTTTCAGTGTAATTTAGGTCAACACCACATAGCTTATATTGGTACTTACTAATTGATAGTTTTTTGGTGAACGTTATTACTTTGCATTTATCTAAGCTGAGACTCAATTTATTTTGTACACAATATACCGAGAAGCGGTCAAGATCTTCTTGAATTCTAATGTGGTCGTCAGCATTATTGATAGTGTGATAGATCTTTAGATCATCAGCATACAAAAGTATATTACAGTATTTGAAACACTTATTTATATCATTTATAAATAGGACAAACAATAGTGGCCCTAAAATCGAGCCTTGCGGAACACCAGAAGTTACAGGAACGAATGCCGACTCAAATCCGTTGATAACAACTTTCTGTGTACGATTCGAGATATATGATTTGAACCAGCGCCAAAGATTGCCTCGTATTCCATTGTACGCCAATTTGTTAAGCAAAATTTTATGGTCGACTCGGTCAAAGGCTTTTCGAAAGTCAGTGTATATGCTATCAGTTTGTGTGTTATTATCTAGTGATTCGAAAAGATATGTAGTGTAAATTAATAAGTTTGTAGTAGTAGATCGCTTTTGTACAAATCCATGTTGCTGTTCAATGATTTTACTATGCAAGGATGGGTATATCTGTTATAACAGATACTAGGATTTTTATCTGTTTGTCGTGTCACCGGATACACTGATACCGAAGTCACTGATGTCAGATACTCCGTTCAAATATTATTTCACAGTTAGATATTTAGGTACTATTATGAATAAAATAAAAGGTTCACGAAGTAATGCATTTTTTGTCTCTATTTGCTCGTAAATATCGAGCATCATTTGTATGCATTATTTAAAAGTAAAATAATAAAAAGGGGAGTATAGTTATATTTATGATAAGTAAATGAACACTTAAAATAAACTACTACGCCCATTTGCTATTTTCATACATTAGACGTTTATAATGTTACCTCATTAGCCTTGCGAGGATTTAACCTGGTTTACTCCAACATCTATTTAAAAAACATATTTATAGAGTAAGTAGCGCACTCGTATTCTGTATCTAGGTCACTAATTTTTGTAACCATTCTTAATGAGCACTTTAGAAATACTAGTAAGTTTATATCGTACCATGCATCGTTGTAACGTGCATTGCTTATTCCGAGATAGTTTACCTAGTCATTTTTATATTTGTCTCTACACAAAATCATTAAAAAGGTTTAGAAAAATATAATTATGTATTGAGTACGCATTGTACATTGACATTCAGCTAGTTTTTATTATGGAAATACGACCATCCTCCTGAACGTAGTCAGTTCGTTGGCCGGCTGTTTCCAAAAAATCCTCATTGTAAGTGGCTATAATCGTCGCTCATGGACATCAGCAACGCCATAGCCATCACTGATGCGTTGCTGGCCGGGAAAGAGAGAAGAAAAAGAAAGAAAGAACTGACTCTCAACTTTCCAGCCGGAATACGACGAGTCATTTAGCAGCTGACTAGCAAGAAGGTGGTAGCTATCCAGACAGACCCCACGGAGAAATAATTATAATAGTGATAATGATAGTAATAAACTATAATATTAAAATCAATATAACAAATAGAATCCCTCCGAGGGGCTTTACTTCAAGCGGGACGGATTTAGTAGCCTCTTACGACACCCATCCAGCGTGGGATTGGGGTTAGTATGTAGGGCCACCCAAATACGGTCTACAATAATTCCAATGCCCAAAGCAAAGTTTTAAGAAAATTTACGTAAACATTTGCATTCTCTTTCACTACTATATTCAGCAGTATTTATTTATTATACGTGAATTCTGTAGCTTCAATATTCAGAGCAAAAAATTCTGGTGTTAAAGCGCGGAAAAATGTTTAAGATTTTTAAGATTATACTTATTTCCCGTATCTCAACGAGAGGAAAAAAGTGAGCGTCTCGGAAGCCTTAAGGCATCTTACGCTATAATTCTATTTGGATCAACAACTTTCTCCTCTGCCTGTAATAAAATTTATCTTATCTAATAAAACTCTTAATAAAAATGAGTGAGAATAAAGTGTAATGAATGAATAGTTTAAAAATAAAAAAAGCAATTGTGTGGTTTTATGAAACCACGGTATAAGTGAAACTTTTTTCGTATTGTAGACATTTAACTAAAAATTTTTGGATAAATATTCGATTTAGGGTATTAAAAGATTTAGGGTATTATTTGGCGGCGCCATATTGGCCTCGTCTGCTCTGTCGAGCGCCTTTCACTTTACCCCCACTCCGCGGCCGACCGTCCGCGTCACGCGACATGCGACACACAGACCAAAAAGTTTGAGACGATGTAATAAAAGTTTCACTTTAAAAACACACTTAAATGCACTAAAATTATAATAATCTTAATAAATTAAAATTAAGAAACCCCCGATAGTTTGATTTACACTAAACATAGCTAAGAACACTTTCGATTAGGTCACCTTTCATATAAAAAACAAGACCAAAATCGGTTCATCCGTTTAGGAGCTACGATGCCACAGACAGACATACTGGTACACAAACTATTAATAATAATAATAATAAGCCCACAGGGCAGCTTGTGGCGAGCTGTTGGTGAGTAGCGACACCATGGACCCGAGTGCTCCCGGGGGTTCGACCTTTTCTTATCTTCAAGTGAGGATCGAGGAACAGGCCCCCACCTCTGTGCTTGCTTTAACCGGCCGGCCAGAGTGGAGTCGCTAGAGCTATATGCTCGGGGGTGGAAGTGTCTAATGGCGTAATAACGAGGAAACCCGCTCATGGGGGTTCAATCCCCCCTAGATGGTGAAATCGGTGCCGCATCTCTCTACACCCCTCTAGTTGCTCACGCCAATGTTGCCTCCAGGCATGCGCCGCTTTACGGGGGCCCATCTAGTGAGTGGCGAGCCACCACCTGCCATTTTTTCAGTTGTTTTACAGTCTGAACGGCAGGTGTCCATAGTTTCCCATAACCCAGAAACCAGTCCCTCGGAATTTCATCCCAATAGCCCAGTATTAGTATAGATTTTTTTGTTTTTGTAGATTCTAAATAGTTGTTGTGCACACGGTGGGGACTATCTTCGGGTGTATCAGATTGTGCAATCGAGGGTAGTAACCACCTTGTGTCCCACACAAGCACTTTATTAATGTTCTCAAAGGGGCTTCTGCGTGTTGGACCTGTGTCCCCACGCAAGCCTTCCAAAATACCGGGTCCGCTTACATCTTGGACCCGAGATGTTTAAGAGATACATAATAATAATAATAATAAATCTTTATTTCAGGCATCAAGGCCCATAACATAAATACCTTACAGACTAACATACATACAAAAATATAGACTTAAAAACTAATTCACTTATTCGCGAAGTGAGACGCGCTTCCGGTGACTCCTGGTGGTCGTCGTCGTCCACGGAACTTTCGGAAGACGACCCCCTTTGGCCACAGCTCCTCCTTCAGGAAATCCGACAGGAGCTCGGTTGGAACACGCACAACAAACGAGTTAAAGTTGACTGCGTTGCGCGAATCCAACTTCTCAACCAGCGCCCGGCACTTTGTCTTCTTCTCCAAATACTCCACGACATCGGAGACCTTCGTGGTGTAATGGAGACGGGAGACGTAAATGCTATTAAATGCTATTACTATTACACTACTAATTAGTATATTAGTTCATTGATAACACCCCTCTTTTTCGTCGGGGATTAAAAATAGAGATACGTCGACGAGACGTGCAAAATGAGATTGTGCAGTTTACCAGACACCAGTGAGGTTGACCGTCCGAAGCCGTTAGAGTGACGGTCTTACGGCCAGTTTATGATGGAACTTCAAGCATAATAAAATTAAATGCTATTTTAAATGCTATTTCAACTGATTAGACTTTAATTCGATACTCATATTGCATTATTGCATTATATAACAAATAATTCTCACAGTCACCATATTTGTTTTTTGCTAATTTCACTTATTAAGAAAACACTTGGGCTGTCAAGACGCATCTAACGATATCTTAATTGTATAAATCGTTTGGAAGATATGAGGTAATAAAGAATACTACATGCATACATACAAGATACGCGAAAAACATGGGTTACGTTCCTTGGCAGTCACGCAATGAGCAGTTGAGCTTACCTGATGGGAAGTGGTCATGTACACTCATAAGCGTCAGTAACACTTTTACTCTCTCTATTCTCTCTTGTTAATACTTTGCATTCATTATCAAGCGCCTTGTCTGGTGAAGTATTATCCACATTTCCAGATATCACAAATTATGAATTATATACACCATATCTAATCAGAATTCTACAGTAGGTAGAATGTTGATTGGATTATGAATATTTATGACTAATCTTAACTCCGACGCAAAACAATAGAAATAATTATTCGGGTCCTCGTTTATAGAGCTGTTTGTTCTGGAACATTGTGAATTATAACTTTCAAACTTTACAACAGGTCATAGTACCTATAGTTTATAAATAATGTAATGTCTAGTCTGGATTAAATTCCATCCTATGATTCTTATATTCGATCTATCTTAATTATGTTTTGGTATTTTAATCCTAGGGCATTTTTGCCAAAAAATGTACCGTTCATTTTTACCGTGTCTCGCGATTTCATGCTTGGAATTTTCTTAATTTTAATTATTAATAGATAATTATAATCTAGAATTCTTAAATATTAATAAAAATACTGTAAAGATAACATAATAGCTAAATAAATAAATACTAAAAAGAGATGTTTAGGCCCTGTTTTTCGTTTACCATCCTGAACAATCGCTTTACTTCAGGAACATAGACTGAAGTTAATACCCAAGCCAGAAAACCAAAAATACCTTGTCAGTACCTCAGACCTTTGAAGAAAAGTACCCTAAATATTACTGATGGTAAATTTAACTGAAATCAAACATTCTTTTATTTTCACAAATAAGTAAAACTGCATTCAAAAGTTTTTGATAAATCGCCTGCTTGAGGCGGTAAAATGTGAAAAAAAAACCATCCTGTATTTTATGATACCAATCGAAAAGGTCATTCACAAGGATCAATTTATTTTGAAACACATAGTATCTTAAATTAAAGAAAGAACAAGAAGAACCAAGAAACTTTTGTCACATTACCAGTAGAAGCCCTGCCGACGATAAAGATATTAAAGTGTCATTGCTGACAAAAGCGTGCGGTACAATTTTATGGAAATATGCCTCCAACCAATGATATTATATATAAAAAGAGGCAGATAGGTCATAAGCGCGCGCGTTGTGTGACTCAAAAAGTTCCCAATTGGGAACTCTTGTGATTAGTCTGCGTCGAGCGCAATCACGAGCGTGGCGCATCGTAGGTTCATACGTCCTTACGAAAATAAATCAAAATGCCATCGTGTGTGTTTCGAAAGTGCACCAATTATCACTCCAAGGTCAACAAAACACAAGGAATCTCATACCACATTTGAGTACGCTAAGATACTTAGATTATTAATGGCCGGTTTCTGAAGTCTCCAGTTAAACGATCAACAGCTATTGAATCAATAAAGTTAAACTTAAGTTATATATTCGATAACAGTCACTGGGTTTCTGAGCACGCGAGGAGCCTTTCAATAACAGAACTATGAATCCATTATCGAGTATCTAAAACTGCCACTAGATGGCTCTCTTCAAAAGATAATAAAAAGATAAGTTTCAAATAGATATTATCATTTTATTTTGTCGTTTTGACTAATTGTATTTATTTTGTGGTAGTAAATATGTAAAAAATATTGAAATTTGGTATTTATTTGCGTCTGTTCATCATAGTCAAATATCAACAATAAAATTTAAAAACGTCAATTTAACGTTTATTTTGGTTACCATTGGTTACCATTGGTTACTATGGTAACATAGTATTTGAGAATAACACCTCTGTCATTCATTGTCAATCTAGAAAAAATTGTTGATTTCTTGCAAATAATTGTATTTGTATTTTCAATAATCTGAGGTCCTTGAGGCTATCCATATACCTACGGCACACACAAATGACCTCAAAATAGTTGTAACTTGTAATTTGTCATATTCTGTCCACGAAATGTTAAAATGAAACGTCAAATAAAGTTATGGAACCGGTAAACGGCCATATATGCTTAGTTAAGTTAATCTTAGATAAAACGGAATTTATCTATTATCGCCGTGCTCAGAAACGCTTTTTCGGAAGTTATCGACCCGTTAGCGTTTTTGAATAGATAAACTCTCGAAAAAAGGATCTCAGAAACCGGGCATAAGTCTATTTCAATTATTTTTCTAAACAATCTAATAACTCATGCAAAGACGCCATATTCAGATGAAGAAAGAGATAGCAATCTAGTTTTGACGCATGAGCGATAATGAACGTAGCCTATATAGATTGACGCGAGTGACAAACACTAGCTGTCTTTTTCACTATTATGGTTTTAGTAATGCCATCCTTTTTACATAATTTGCCAATGTACTAGTGATTGGTGTAGTGAAACAAAAGATAAACGTGTGTGTGTTATAGCTCGGTCGGAACAGATTTTTCGGTCGATTTGTAAGGGCATAACGTATCTGTATTTAGAACATCTTTGCCTCCAACGCTGTCGTTGCCGGTACGAAAACATTATTTTAGTAACTGCCCTGTACTTATAAAATTGTGTCGTTATCATGTCTTCCAATGAAGTAGGTAACGGCCAATAATGGAGACGATACTGATTCATAAACTTCATTCATTCATTCATTCAAGTATTATAAAGGGAATGTGTAAAAAAGTAAGGTTTCGATGTTGTTGTGTAATACGATCGGGCGCGTGGGTGGCGCGCGACGGCGCTACGCAGACCCGGTGGAGGAAAAATATATTTATTTTTTTATTCTTCTTTTCCAATACGAGCACCTGTACGATAAATTCGAAAGAGCGGAGTTTGGTATTCATGGCGTATTGTAAAACGATAGGAATCAAGTGCTGCAATGCCTGAGTTCAAATCAACAGACTTTGTTTTTTTCTTTTTTTTTTTCTTTATAATTTTTGGAGTTTAACTCCTTTAGAATCGATTCTTATATATAAGCCTGAGGTGTGAAAATTTATTGAGAGTAAAATCAAACCGTTACCTTATTTACGTTACGAATTTCGCATTTTTCTCCTCAATGACTGGCTCTAGAAGAAAAATGTTTAATATATGACATAAAATGTCAATCCTTTGATGGGCTACAACGCCTACAACTTTTGTAAGATACATTTTTCTGTAAAATCAATACTTTGTTAAAGTGACGTGAAAAACAAAAAATATGTTTTTTTAAGGTGACATTGTGAAATATGCGGGTATTTTGCCTATGATATTCGTTATCAGCGCGTCGAAATGTATTCCAAAATTCAGATCAATCGGGGGCATGGGCTAAAAGGAAGTTTATCCGGATTAGAGCGTGTTCCATCATGGTTCTAAGGGGTCAGTGACCGCCGGGAAGTTTCTCGTAAGCTGAAACCAGCATACGTGACTTGAATACTACGTAAGGAACTACTGAGTCCGACAGTTTAACTGAAGTCTGTTTAAGTTTACTCCAACAAACGTATGGAACTAACGAAAGGCAGTTAGCGGTAATCCGACTACAGCTCACAGTTTACGTCGGTCATTTGACGAATATAAATATGTACTAATAAATTCATAATATTACTAGGTATAAAATTCTATAATATTAAATTTGAAGCTATAAGTTGCGCCATTCATGTTAATTACATCCCTTAATAAGATGCTTTCAAAAATACTAAATTTCACATTGTTTAAATTATTAAGAAATAAAAAACCGGGCAAGTGCGTGTCAGGCCACGCGCAGTGTAGGGTTCCGAAGTAGTAAGTCTATTGACTATTACTTATTAACTACTTATGCTAACATAGCCGTGATAGTTTTCCTTCGCTCTAACCAAAATTAGCACTTTAAAGCCAAATATTTCGCAAACGACCTCTAATCCCAAAAATAGTCTTAGAAGACCCATAATACTTTTGGAATACATTTTCATTGATACCCCACACTATGGGGTACTCAACGATTAAAAAATTAATTCTCACGTTACCTGTTGTAGGGGAGGTACCCTGAAAAAAAATGTTTTTCAATATTTTATTCTGTGATTCTGGAGTTTTAATAAATATGTATATCCATGCCAAATTACAGCTTTCTAGCACTAAGGGTCTCGGCGCTTTGCTTCGGACAGACAGACAGACGGACGGACAGACGGACCCCATATGAAGTATAACTTAACAAATTGTACATAATAATACGTCAACAAACTGACCAAATACAATTTTCCGTGCTCCTTTCCATTTTGAGGTTGAATTATCCGAGACCCGAAGAATAAGGATGCGTCATACAAAGGAATAAAGAACTTTTTATTTGTGTTCCACACAGATTGCAAGGCTTTGTTTAACTAGGAGTTTTGACCTAACTCAAATAGAACTTTACTATAATTCTATTGTTAGAGTGTCAGGTTAAATGATACCCAGTCTTCTAAATATTAATATACTTTAATCTGTTGAATGTTTACAATATTTTTAAATCACGTTAGACCTAACGTTCCAGTGCATAATGGTCGCCGGTTCTGCTCTCTGAATTCATCTGTCAAAAGTAATCGCATTCAATAGTGGGCAGACTTGCAAAATATCCTTATAATGTGGGTAAAAGTACCTTCATTTAAATGATTAATAATTTTATTGTAGTTATCGCTAACAGACGGCCATTCTGCAATAGGAATGTCCCCATTCCTAAATTTAGCTCGGCCATTCTATTGTACAGGGTATGGCCTCATACCAAAACAAAATAACATCATCATCATATCTACTGAAATTTACTTACAAAATATAATCAAGTATGCGACTTTTACATTGAACATACATACATGATGCTATTAATTATAAATTTGCCATTACATTTAAATTATGACTTCTAGAATTAAATGAAAATTTATTAAATCATTACAACAAGACATTTCTCATCACTACATCATTGTATATATTATATATATTTAAGAGAATATGAACTAATTGTAATAAAAAAAATACGAAGTAAATAATTAAAATTACTAATACTGCAAATAAAATAATAAAACATGAACGCTAATTCAATTATTAATTTTTCTTTTAATATTTTGACTATAAATTATTGGGAAATTCATTTAAATAAAATTATGTTCCAAGAAAAAAATAAAATAATTGAAATACTTTCCTATTACCACTCAATAATCACTTGAAGAGGGATTCAGAGAGTTTAATCACTGACACAGGAGCCGTCCGTTCCGTCCAACGTCTGACTCGCTTCTGAATCCGAGAGCGATTTGCACGTGGTTTTATAACGAACATCGACTATAATTCGATTACTTTATTCGAATTATTCGATTGCGATTCGAATACCGATTATATTTCTTTTTAGTAATCATTTTAATTATTGCGCCGATACGGCCATTCTGACGAGTGGCGCGTCCCTGCGTCTACTCCGATTTATCTGTAAGCACAATAAATGAAGAACACAATCGCCTCATAGCCTCAGCGCTAATTTTGGCGTAGGCTTCAGGACCTCAGCGTCCATATTAGCCATTACACACGTAAAACACAATAAATGAAGAATACAATCGCCTCATAGCCTCAGCGCTAATTTTGGCGTAGGCTTAAGGACCTCAGCGTCCATATTAGCCATTACACAGGTAAAACAGTAAAATAAATGAAGAATACAATTGCCTCATAGCCTCAGCGCTAATTTTGGCGTAGGCTTCAGGACCTCTGCGTCCATATTAGCCAACTCGTAGGCATTAAGATAATTAAAAAAAAAAAATTGAACTGCCTCAACATAAAAATTCGCAGCACTGACACGTGACACGTTTGAATGATATTGGCATGTTTAAAATAAAAATAAAATAAAATGTGGGCAATTCACAGGTATTAGAAGTGAAATCCCACTTCTGATTTAAGAGAATATGAACTAATTGTAATAAAAAAAATACGAAGTAAATAATTAAAATTACTAATACTGCAAATAAAATAATAAAACATGAACGCTAATTCAATTATTAATTTTTCTTTTAATATTTTGACTATAAATTATTGGGAAATTCATTTAAATAAAATTATGTTCCAAGAAAAAAATAAAATAATTGAAATACTTTCCTATTACCACTCAATAATCACTTGAAGAGGGATTCAGAGAGTTTAATCACTGACACAGGAGCCGTCCGTTCCGTCCAACGTCTGACTCGCTTCTGAATCCGAGAGCGATTTGCACGTGGTTTTATAACGAACATCGACTATAATTCGATTACTTTATTCGAATTATTCGATTGCGATTCGAATACCGATTATATTTCTTTTTAGTAATCATTTTAATTATTGCGCCGATATATATATTTGCAAACTTCATCAATCAAATAAAATTATTTCTGTAATCAGGTTAAATCTTATGCGCATGTACAGGTGAATTATTATAAGTCATAATGAAATACATATACTATTTACTACAAATCCGATAGTGTTCATTGTTATCTAAAGGCCACCCGAGAGCCTATTTTAATCCATATCACACCACAGGAACAGCACACCACACGAAGCTCTCGTTTAGCCATCCGAAAGCCACGATCTGCTTCATCACTATAAATTTGGCAACCCGAGTGCCGTTGCTTGAAATTTCTCAAACATCAATTCATCATCTGCCGTTTAGCCACCCGAGAGCCACGGTCTGTCAAAACTTGAATATATCAGCTCTGTCTCGAACAGCCCGAAATTAGCCGACGTCCCGGTGTCGACTCTGATCTAGACTGTAAATGACATGGATATTGGGTCTAGGGCTACCGGCCACTATAAACATAATAGGACATTTATACGTACAAAACAACATAAATAGTGCAATATATGTACTGATATAATACAGAATACATAGGGAACACATCAATGATAAAATAATGGAGCTGTATAATTAGTATATTTTATTTACTGTTCAACTTGGGAATCCGAATCACTATCATCGTTATGATCGCTAACTACTGGCGATAAATTTAAATTAATCCACGGTTTTAACTGATCAGCCGGAAAAATGTTTCTATATTGTCTTTGGGACAGTCCTTTTATACTGGACACTTCATATCTGTCATTTTCTAGTACCGCAGTAACTTTGAATGGACCTTTGAATTTTGCAGCTAACTTTTTGCTCTTGCCCCGGTCTGGATTATTATTTGGAATCATCACAAGATCATCTACTTTAAATATCTTCGTTGGAGCTCTTGTTTTATCATACTGTTCTTTCATCTTTTTCTGTCTTTCTCCAATTCTTTCTTCCACGGATTTTCTCATGTCATGTCTATCGGCATCAGAAAGTTGTTCATCTGGCTCTAGAGCACCTCTGAGAATTCCTTCCGCCTGACATGTCGTCCTTTGCCCAAAAACTACTTCAGCAGGTGATTTCCCGGTACTTTTATTTGTTGTGTTATTAAGACTCCATTGTAATTTCGCAACATTCAGGTCCCAGTCTCTTTCATCTAAGCCGTGGTTCATAGCAGCTAACGAGTTTAGAATTGTTCGATTGTATCGTTCAATCTGTCCATTTGCTCGAGGTGTCGCCACAGCATTTAGGACATGTTTAGCACCAATCGACATTACGAAATTTTTAAACTCGCTAGATGTAAATGTTGTTCCCTGGTCTGATATAATGATTTTTGGACAACCAAATATTGCGAAAATATCTTCAAGTGCTTTTATTGTAGTTTTAGTCCTAGTATTCTTTACGGCTCTGACGAATATGAATTTGCTAAACCCGTCAATTATCCCAAGAATATATGCATTTCCTCGTTTACTTTTTATGAATGGACCTAAGTGGTCCATATGTATGGTGTGAAATATTGCATTTATTTTAGGAATTGGATTTAGGTACCCCGATCTTTTCCCAGCCATTTCTTTATTGTAGGCACAGTTAATGCAG